>OX336901.1:21908953-22523953 GCA_946959425.1 Argyrosomus regius
GCAGTGAACGTCAGTAAATCTCTACATGACTGATGGTTCAGTTTGAAGGTCACCTCTTGGTTTTTGGTCGTCTAAATTCAGTGCACCGAGTGAGCTGAGTGTGGTTTGGTTATATATTAACTGGCTGTATTAACTGATCGATTGTATAACATTTTTTTTCATATCAGAACCACAAAACAGATAAAAAAACTTTCCTGTTGTCTCATTCAAACTCATGAGGTTAAATAAATTATAAAAATAAATAAATAAAATAAATAAATTATTAAATTGTCACTTTTAGAAATGAAGAAAAAGAAAAGAGATAAAAAGAGACCAAGACAAGTCTTTGAGGGGTTGAGACCAAGTCAAGAGCAAGACTAAGGCAGAGATAGGCTGAGTCGAGACCCAGCAGTTTACACATAGGTAGCTTATATGTATAGCTTTTTTTTTAAGATTTGCAAAATCATTGTGGGTGCATTACAGGATTTACAGACTGCTGTGTGTTTCTTTGGAAGCTGTTTTGCAGGTCAACTCTTTGTGGTTTAGAAAGGAGAACATTTTATTACAGAAAATTTTTCTGACATCTGACAGCCATGGCGTCCTCTCCTGTCTCCATCATTCACATGTTTGGAGTGCATGTGAAAGTGGGGGAGGTGGGGTGACAGCCAACACAAATTTGTAATTAGAAATGAGTTTTTCTTAAAAGTTATTGGTTGCATTTAAAACTTTACAACTTATCGAAGGTATGATTAGTGATATGTCTGTAGTCGTGGTCTTGACCGGCCTTAATCCAGAATCCTCTGTCTGCGACCAAGACAAGGCCGAGTAAAAATGCAGTTGCTTGTGAGACCTGGTTTCGTGGACCTGGTCAAGTGGTCTTAAGAAAATCTCAAGAAGAGAACAGTATGACTATTTCCAGATAATATAGACACTGCTTCTTTTATACACTGTGTTAAATTCTATAAAGTGAATTTGGTATTAATCGTGTTCTTTATATTTCCAGAGAGATGATGAAACAGCGTTGGTTCTCTGTAGGAACACAGGCAGAAGATCCCCAAGGAAAACATAAACCACAGTGTTCCACTTCTCTTTACTTTCATCTCCAAACTATATTTATTGTTCCTGAGCTGACATGTCGCCATGACAACTGAGTAACCTCCACCCACGGCAGAAAACTGTAAGAGATGCAGCTGAAAGCTCCAGAAAAGGAGAGGAAGGGGACCTGGAGGTAACGTGGTTTTAGTTCAACCACAAAACGCTCCACAAAAGAGTGAAAGACAAAATAATCTCAACCCACGGTCCACTCATTAGATCTGTCCAGAACTTTAGGCTGTGTCTCATGGACTTCATCACCAAATGGAGACAATTTAGCAATCTACATGACAATTTATCAAACTCTGTAATGTTCATACAACCGGTCGTGGCAGATGTCTGTCCACCACGAGCTTGGTTCTGCTCAAGGTTTCTGCCTCTTAAAGGACGTTTTTCCTTACCACTGTCACCAAGTGCTTGCTCATAGTGGTCATTGTTGGGTCTGTAAATAATATTATAAAGAATACGGATTAGACCTGCTCTATATGGAAAATGTCATGTGATATCATATAAAATGAAACTGAACTGGATCACATTGATAATGAAGACCATCAGATGCAGTTGAAAGATCTAGAACAAAATAGTAAGTGGACCTTTAGTTAATATATTTTAACAGAACTGCAATCAGTCAAGCTACCCTCCACTTTAGCCCCACCCACACTGTACACAGCCAATGAAAGCCATGGTTTCACATGTGCCTGGTCTTGGTGCGCTGCTGCAAGTCTACTGGACTCGTGTGAAAATCAACCACAGGATGAATTCTAATGACCTTGGACATCCACTGACTTTTTTCACACTAGCGCCATCATGAGGTGACATTTATGGTTTTGAGCAGAAGGTCTCAACAAATATTTGATTGATTGTCATGACATTCAATATAGACATTTATGCTCCCCTCAGGATGAATTGTGAGAACTCTGCTCGATTTTCAATCAGCTCCATCAGGTCAACATTTCACTGTCCAATAACTGACTTCATGACAAAACTTGCAAAACTAAAGACGTTTGTTGAGTTGAGCTGGTGTGGCTCATGTCCCACTTGATGTGGGGTTGTCCTCATGGATCCTGGAATTAACCTGCATGTCTTTGGACTGTGGGAGGAAGACGGAGTACCCGGAGAGAACCCACACAGACACGGGGAGAACATGCAAACTCCACACAGAAAGACCCCAGGCCAGGTTCAAACCTGAGACAACAGTGCTAACCACTGCACCACTGTGCCATCCATCCCTGTACCAATGAACATTAAACTTGATGACAGTCAACATATTACACTCTCTGTGGCGTCATCTCATCACAAGCAGGTCTTATAGTCTTCAGTAAATCACAGGATTTCACAGAAAATGGAAAATCTGGTTAAGCAAATAAAAACAGACACAGGGATCGTGCTAACACATCCGACACACACACGAAAACATCTTTTCACCATTCAGTTTATTTCATAATGCCTTGCTCACTGTCGTATACTGTACCTTAGTTCCTAATTACTGACTAGGAAACACTTAATAAACAGCGTGATGTGTGTTTGCTAAATGAATTCTTAGTGAACAGAAAACTCAGTGGAGCTTCACTCCTGTACAGTAACACATGTTAAAAGGAAGACTCGTCAAGTCTTTCACTTTTAAAAACAGAATTGCTTAAAAGATAATTTGTACATGACCGGACGAAAAAACAAAAGTGATTGTGCAAAATTACTCAAGGGATATGAGACCAAAAAAACAAAGAAACAAAAAAAACAGAAATCACATCCATTCCTTCTTTTAGAGTACACGTCATCAGTTTGGATGTAAAGCTGGTGGGCGAAATTTACATTATTACAGCTTACTGACACACATCCTTCTCACTCCCCTTCAGAAAGAGTTTCATTCAATGTCCATTACATTAAAAATATCTTTTTTTTCTTTTTGTACTTTTATCCCCACTAAATTTCACATAAAACAAGCACTTAAAATGCAGGCAACTTCTAAGGCAACATGTGAACTAAAAACAAACTAGATACTGTTTAGGGAGCTACATGCTCCGCTATTTTGTCCGTAAGGGCATTCCCAGACCAGATAACATATGTCCTAATGCGAAAATGACACAAGAGCTATCATACAAAGTAAACTACTGAATAGAAAAGACAGAAACATCTACACGCAAAAAAAAAAACAATACTGAAGTCAAAATGAAAAGGGAATCCACAGCTCCTGAATCTGCTCTGCACGGAGGACGACCAGGGCCAAGTGTGGAAAATGTGTCCAAGATCTGAGTTTAAAGTACAAAGAATTCTGACTTTTAACAAAAAATAAACTTTAAATAAATTCTCAGGTTCATTTCTCACACTTGGCCCTAATGGTCCTCCGTAGCTCTGTAAGCTCGCCGTGCTTGTTTTGTTTTTTAAGAGCATGAGGAGCAGATCAGGTTCACACAGTCCCGAGCTCTTCCTTTTACTGTGATTCTGATATGCAGTCCATCCCTCTGTGAACTGAATACATCGAACACCTTGAAGAAGTAAACAGGTACGGTGGTCTGTAGAGGGGCTCATGCTCTCGATGAGAGGAGGGACAGGTTAGACATAAATGCGTTGATTTAAGGGGTGTGTGTTTTGCATAACAGGGATTCCACGCGCACCCTTGTAAAGAACAGCTTTCAAACATCCTCACTGCTCTCAAAAATTCTGCATATAATTCACACGTTTTCGCTGAAAAAAGCCTTTTGTGTTGGTTTTTCACATTCTGGAGGACGGCGTGGCTGTCGGCCGCTGAGGGGGTGGACACACACTGACCAGGCAGCCCAGAGGCCCTGAGAGCAAACATGGAGGAACACACGACCCAAGAGGATGTGCCGCCGCCACCGAAGAAGACGTCCATCCCGGAGTGCAGCGGCCGGGTCAGGGGTGATGGGGGTGGGGGTGCAGTGATTGTTTGGTCTGCGGTCACAGAATACACTGTGAGGATGTGCAAAGGTATGTACAGAGGACGTCATGTTCCTGCTGGACACAAGTCAGGGTCTACAATGCAACATGCAGGACACAGTAGAATGCAGGTCTCTTTACAAAGCTGACTGGGAACTGTGTGTGTGTGTGTGTGTGCAGAGCATGAGAGTGGGTAGTGTTATAGTGCTGGAAGGGTGCTGAGGACAGGGTCAGGGGAGGGGATGGTAGCAGTTCATGTGTCTCTGTCTCATCACGATGTGCCCTGTCTCTTCTGTTGCTGGACCCGGATCAGCTCCAGCTGTTTTTTGCACTTCTGGTAGTACGTGGACAGACTCTTGTTCTCCTCCAGCAGCTTTTTGTGCTCCTGCACCAGACGGGACGTGTTCTGCTGGTCCTTCTCATCTTGGTCCAGTTCAGCGATGAGCTCCTTTCTGCACACAGAGGACATGAAGCAGAATCAGTGAATGACTGAACATGCAGCTCATTTCAATTCAAAGACAATGCTGCATGTTGTTGGAAAGAAATCTCGCCATCGTATTGGTCAGGGCCTTTTTAAGAGCTTGTGGCGAGGCTCCTGAGTGTGAGTGTGTTGTAAAGTAAGCAGTCGGATGAGGATGTACAGTTGACACCAATCAATTTAGTTCCACGTACGCTGTGGAACCCAGAACACTTCACACATCTTCAGTGTCATGATTATCCGATCAGCACGGCTTTGCTCGCGGGTGTCCTCCATTTTTATTTCTGAGCTCAGTTTACTGACGGGTCAGCGCAGCGTGTAATGAGGACCACCAGCAGCTCTGTTCATAATACAATGAGTTTCATTCTAACATGATTTTATCTTGTGAAGTTGTGACTTTTGTGCCTCATGAAACAATCACAAACATAAGCAGCTGTAGTGAGCATATTCTCGCTGCTTTACCTCGCTGTCTGACCTGTGGCGTGATACACAGTGCACAGCACAGTTGGGCTTGTAGGAATATAAATATATATATATATATAGTAAGTTCTACAGTTGAGACAGTGTAGCACTGAGGGAAAGGCTGTCTGACAGCGAGGTAATCTGCTCACTATAGTGTACACTTCAACAGATACTGAGTTTATTTTTACAGTTTGCCTTTTTTATGTGACTAAAACACATTTTCCTGCTGACCCTGAACACAGCAGTAGACAGCAGTCTGTCTGCTTCAAACTGGAAGCACACAGACTGCTGTCTACTGCCACAGTGACTGTGGATCAGTACTTCATACAACCCAGCTTCAAAAAACCAAAATTATCCATTAACCTTTCAGTTAAATATCATGATCATCATCCATCAAGAACACCTTTGATACTGAAGAAAATCAGTCAATGTGACTCAAGTTAAAAAGAGTTATGATGTTAATCTTCGAAACAAACACTGAAATTAAAAACTTCATTTATACATTTATATCTGCATTTGAATAAAGACGCGGTGTTTGAAAATCACTGGTCTGCAGCGTCACCATCCTCAGCTGGATGTAATGACAAATTTACTTTGAAAAATAAAAGCAGTGCCATGCTGAATCCTCCACGTTCTATAAATATGAGATGAGCACTTTGACGTGCTCGTCTTCTGCAGATCACACTGGCTGACACCAAAACAAACTATTTCTAAGCACAAAACAAACCCGAGCAGATGAAAATGAGCAGCTCGGTGCAGCTCGACTTACTTTCTCTGGATCAGCAGGGCGATCTCCGTTTGCACTTTCAGGTATTCCTGGGCCATCTTGCAGTGCTGCTCAAACACGGCCATGGACTCTTTGGAGTTAGGACAGGGGGCGAGAGGCTGGAAATAAACAGCGCATGTTAGCCGTCTTCAAAACGATGTGCTCGTGCATCTCTGCAGAATGTATTTATATCAGCTGCGAGTATAGTCTGAGCAGATAATAATACACCAAATACCTCAGTGGTGCTGCCAATGTGTATTTATAAGCACATTCCAGTCTTTAGATAGCATCATGTTGTCAGGGATAATCCCTTCATAATGAGGTTGGTAGTAGCAATTTACAACGTCCTTCAATTCATCTTTGAGAGGAAGGAGGTTCAGTGAAACATCACCGAGCAGTTAGAGTCTGGCTCAATGAAAGAAACAGTGTTGTTGGGTGGATGGTGTACCTGCAGCTGGTGATCCAGGGTCAGATAGGCCATGGGAATGGAGTTGTCTGAGCCGTTGGTGTCTGAGAAAAGAGAAGAAAAAGGTTTTTTTTCCTATGACAGCATGGGAAGAGTGTCGACTGCCCCCTCAGCTCAGAGCTGACCACAGACCAGCGCTGTAAATCACTCATTAACTCCACACTTAATGTCTCCAGTGCAGCCTGACAGATTCACGTGACGTCTCTCCACAGTAAGCCTGATGCTGTTACAGGCAGCGTGTTTAAAGGGTGACTAACAGGAGAGTCTGATTCAATCAATCAACGAGCTGTAAAATTCAACCTTCACATATTTCTCTTAAGCATGACGTCTACCTTTCCTCTGTGGTAACACTTCAGGCTTCATCACCTGATCTGTTTGGTTCAGTTTAAAACTCTGATGAGTTTGGCTCAGTTTATTTAGGCACTGTGGTGAGGAGCCCACAACCAGAACAAGAGTGCCTGAGAAGGCGAGTCATGTACAGTGTTTTATCTGTTTTAATCACAAAGTGAGTGAAATGAACACATGGACTATTCCAGACATGATTTTTGGTTGTCTCTCACACAATGCTTGTATTCTAACAGCTTCTGGAAATGTGGGCTGAAATAGTAAAAATGCAGATATGATAGACGCTGAGTGCCTCAAAGCCACCAGAAACAGGAATTTTACCTGAATATTTCCACATGTCGCTCAGTGAACTGATGATTTCTATTGATAAAAAACAGATTTAGTGATTGTTGGAACAGCGTCAGACTAACTAAGAGCTTTATCGTGTTTCCTTTGTGTTTGAATGAAGTGTGTTTCACGTTGGGTTATCGAGGCAGTTAAGCTGAAAATAGACAAAGTTGAATTCAGAAGATGTACAGTTGATAAGGAAAAAAAAGTGTAAGAATATTTCCTCTCTTCACAGTTTGAGTTTATTTATTACACTAAATGTAGTAAAGTCAGTTTCTATCGGCTTCAGCTGGCTTTCAGGCAGACCTGATGATTCTTCATGATTGGTTGAGTTTATTAAATGTCAGGCTCACCACAACGACATGTAATCCACTCAAAGACAAACGCCTGCATGCATCTCATTTTTACTAGAACTACAAAACAAACAATGATCAGGTGATTTTATACATATGTAATGATAACTCAATAATCTATAATCAGTGCATCCCCGGTCATGCTGTGGAATTTCACAATGACGTCACTGGAATGTTATAACTCATTATTTGCCTTCAGAACTACCCATGTTACTGAAGACCACTTCACATAATAGTAATGTTAGTATGTTATAGTGATTGTTTAATGCACTCAACATAGAGTTTAGTTTCTGAAACCTTTTGAACACACATGACGTGTTTCACTGTCTGGTTACTTTACGGATCTCATGTAGAAAAGGTACTGTAGACACATCAAAGTGTGTCATATAGTCTTATCATGTTGTGGTTGCTGACTTCAGCTCTGTGTAGTAAAAAGTTGTCATGAGTACCTGTGGGGTCATCAGGCGAGAAGTAACCTCTGCTGCTCGTCTTATCTGGTGGCATCATCCTCACACTGGGACTGGAGGACCGGCTGCTGTTCCTGCTCCCCTGTAAGAGGACGCAAACACTCATTCAGCTGGGAAGCCAGACACAGCTGAGGAGGAGGCAAAATGTGATCTGGACAACATCAAAAGCAGTAAAAGTGATCTGCTCATTGGGCACATGTGGAGGCGTATCCACATGAAGCTCACTGAACAAAGTTTGACTGGTGTGATATCTGGTTTTGTCAGGTTCAAGAGGGCAAAATGTTTTCATGACAGCCGACAGCTAACAGTGTCTCATCAGCACAGCACTGAAAACTGGACCAATGTGGTCTTACATCTGCTAACCTGGTCCTGCCCTAAACAGTTTCTCCACTTTTAAACAGCTCTCATCAGACGACACGTTTACATTTCCTGTTTCTTCAACATTCATTTCCTGTTCTGTTGGCTTCAGGATGCTATTTATTGGATAAATGATACCATGGTCACTGAGAATGATCGATACTGATTGGCCAGCAGGAGTGGATTCATTTTTGGTAAGCAGAAGGTTTGACTGGACTGCTCTTTGTCTGCAGTATTAAACTGTACGTAAAGGCAGAATCAAAGCTGCATTATTTGTGAATTAGTGTACGGCACTAGGAGCAGAAATGAGGAAATAACTTCACTAAGGTTTGCCTACAAAGTAGTCTCTAGTTCTCTGTATGTATTACAATGACCGAACATAGAACATGTCACATTGTCTCACATGCTTTACTTTGAATTATACTGAGCCAAATTTAAAAGCAAACAAGCTAAAAATACAGTTAAAACAACAAGAACGCAAAATATGAATATCAGTCTAAAATGCAACAGATTATTCTGTAAGAATCAAATCTGAGGTTAATCCAATGTTACCAGCACACAGTGTTTCAGAGCGTCTCTAGATCCCAGTCTGGGAATCAGAGTGGTAACAAAGCAAACTCACGCAAACACAACTCCATGATCAATAGTACTGTCACATCAGTGCGACTCTGGAGGGCGGCTTCATCCCACAGGCAGCGCACGACGATTTATCTTCTTTAGCAACATTATATTTGTGCCAAGTCTTTATGGCGAACTCCAAATGAACTTGTGACTGCACAGGGCTGTGAGTTTACTGCTAAACAAACGGTGACAAATGTTTGGGAGAACAGGGGAGACTCTCTGAGCCAAGGAGCTTATTTTGAAGCAGTGTGTGTTTGAGGAGGGAGCACTGGGCTCTTCCTACACTAATGTCTTCATCTTCTTGGAAAAAACATATCAAACACACACACACACACACACACACACACACAGACGTCATGTTCTGTCACACTTTCTCCCCGGGGACTGACAAAGAAGACATGCAATGCTTTTGAAAGATAGCACCAGTCAAACATCTACAAGGCTTCAGAGGGAAAGAATGATGAGAGCAGCAAACACAAATATAAAGTACATTAGGAGAGCAGAAATAAACACCTCTGGGGAGTTCTCGTGGAGTTCAACTTTTTATTTGAATTATTTAATAAGTCTTGTCTGATTGTTTGATTAATCACTCACATTAAAACAGAAAACATTAGCCAGCTTTGAATCATGGATGTAAATAATATTCATCCACTTTTACTGTCAAATTGATTCTTTATCAGAGAAAATAAGGTCTGTGCAGTGGGTGGACCCCCTACATGTTTGATTGACAGCTGTAGATGCCTGTGTAGGTTTTGAGTTATTGCTCAGCGATGGATTTTACACATTGATAGATCTACCACAACAATATGTATCATATGTGATCAGGCCACATTACAGCTGAACTACATTTCCCACACTGACTAGAGTTACTCACACAACTGGAGTTACATCCTACGTTCTATTTCGTCTTCTGTCAGTATTGAATATGACACTACTGTCATGTAATGACCATGTTTATTGTGACAGACAGCGTGATTGCAGTGAGCACAAGGTTTGCTGGGAAACCTTTTTTTTCCTATGTGGTTTTCTAAGGTTGTCACAAGGTTTGTTTCTCATTTCTCATCTTTTCTAATGCAGGATGAGACTGTTTAGCAGATTGCAGGCTCTGTGCAGCTTGTGTTCAGGTCTTCACTGTGTCCTTATCCTGTCACTTTTTTTACTGTTACAGCCAGCTGTTTGTGTTCATGTTTCTGTTCCTGTTTTTCTGCCAGAGTATGATCACCTGTCTGTGTTGTGAGGATCTTTGTATAGGCGCAGAGCTCTAGCTGATGATGGTATGCCTATTTAACATCCGGTTCCTGCCAGAGACAGCGGGGCCCAGCTGGAGTGCAGCTCGGTCCTCCTCGTGCTCTTTGAATGATTTCCCTGTGCTTGGTTTGTGATCTGGTTTGTTCTGCTGATTGAGAACCTTTGTGTATATAGTCCTCTTTTCCCACACTTGTAAATAGTCACTGTTAGGATTGAAGCAGTGGGAGTGAACAACCTTTTTCTTTTGACTTGTTTTCTCCTGTTCTGTTAGTTTAGGAAGTGACTGTCTTCTTGTTATTTATTTTGGAACAGGGTTCAGGTTTGTTTTGTTTATTGTGTTGGCCTGTGTTCACTCTGAAGAGAAGCTTCTTTTTCAGTTGTGTGTGTATTGTTTGTCTGTTCATAGCAGCAATAGACTGCTTTTTGACTGTGTGGACTATTTATGTTATGTTCCCAGAACCCTAGACTGGGATGTATTTACTTTATGTCTTAAATAATCAAATTAATAATTTAATCTAGTTTTCTTCACACAAATGAGCATTTCATGCTGAGATAAAGGTCATCTATAGATATAGATATAGATATAGATATATATAGATATAGATATAGATATAGATATATATATATATAGAAAGTTTTCTTACACCGCTTCATGTCCCCTGTGAAGCTTTGGCGACACCTAGTGGGGTCAGAACCCCCAGGCTGGGAACCTGTGAGCTACACTGTAGCTACAGCAGTCATGTATAAAGCTTTGCTGTAACCTCTTATTGATAACTGGAAATCCTTTGGTCTGTGTCACTGTCAGTCAACGACAATCTCCACAGACCCTCTGCCTCTCATGTCTAGTGTGTGTGTGTCTTACCTGACTGGACTCCGTGCCGATGCCTGGCAGATCCTGCACAGACCGACGTCTCTGTGGCTCACATGTGGCTGTGGACAGGATGGACAGAGAGGGGAAAGAATGAGACCCAGAAAACTTTGTGGATACTGAATGGGCGGGAGATTGGTGCCCATGTTTACATGAGGGATATCCAGAGCCACAGATCCACATGGGGACAGCTGCACTGATTTAACCCTTTGTTTCCTGGCCTGTCAACGTGTGCTGGAACGTGACTGACCCACTGACAGTGCCCAACAAACATACACACAGACACACATGACTGTAGACCAAACCTATCCACAAGAACAGCTGAGCCTACTTCTGTGACCGACTGGCTGGTTTGGGTTAGGGGCAGGTGGTGAGGGCAGACAGGCAGGTATTACACTTCCTAGTCATCACTGGTTCATTTGTTGCTCACATTAAAACCAGCATGCCTGAGGTCTCACCTGTAGAGTCAATGCAATCCAAAAATATGACCTGCTCTAAAAAATGTGAACAGAGTCTTTACTGTCACATCTTTACAGGGTTTGACAGGTTTTTAGTATCTATCTCACTAAACCATGGGTAAGTGTGATTTCAGGGATTGATCACAACAATATGTAGCAGTTTTCCAGTCTTTCTTCTGAGCAGGCTCATGGTAAATTAATTTTTCTCAAAGTATGACTTATTTTTAGACCCAAATATCGTCACAAGATTTGAATATGCTGATTTGTTCTATATGAAGCACACTGATTGACTGCTGTCTACACAGGAGAGCAGAAGGTGGCTACTTTGAATGTAAAATATAAAACAGATTTTGCTTTGTTTGCACATGGTTCCATATGTTCCATCAAATTCCTTGTGTGTGTTCACATATCTGGTCAATTAAAGCAATTCTGATTGAAGTGTGTGTGTGTACTTCCCAAACTTTACATCACCTTTAACTGATCAAGTTGATTGTTTCACACTTCAGAACGAACACAACAAACATCAGGATTTATCTGGTCTAGTCTGACTACAAGCTTTGTTTGTGGCACAAAGAAGACACAGCACAGAAGGAAAGACACACATAAACAAACACACACACTCCAATGAGAACACAAAGAACTGGTTGGATCTTCATTTTGTCTATCTGAGTGGAACTCTCTGTTGCAAAACTGTTGAATTTCGACATTTTCTGGATTTATGCTTTTACGACTGAATTCATGCGGTGTTAATAACGTTAGCGTGCTGTATAAATAAGCAGCACGATTGGATGACAATTCTGGGCTTACAGCCACGATTTCTCAACGGCTGCTTGATGGCAGGAGTGTAACGGTAGATGTCACCCATACATAACCATTCAGTATGGGATCTTTTGTTCCGTATGCCATTTACTTCAATTAGCCTGTCCATTTGCTATGATGCACTTTACTTTAGTCTGTGTATGGCATGTGATGAACAGAAACTCTAAAGTGTTGAAACCTACAGATATACTGCACTTATCTAAAAAGGACTATTTTTTCTTTATTTAATATTTGAGGAAATGCATATATAGAAACAATCATTCTACAGAGGACACTGTATATTTGAGTCTTTTGTAATAATGATACATTACTGATCAAAAACACAAAAAAATTTCTTTTCTTTTTACTGAAACAACTAAATGTCAACCATGTAGTACTGAGGTACATACTGAACTGAATTGTGTGTACTGTTACACTCCTACTCATTGGCCACCGGGGGTTTCTGTGCTGGGGGAAAGGCCTGGTGTCCAGGAGTGCAGATGATAAGTGCCCTACCTTTAACAACATGCACCAGGTTGACTCCGTTTGTCACCGGATTAAATTAGCCACTCATTCAACACGTCTCACACGGCTCCAAAATAGAAGCCTTTTCTGACATCCAGAGCTGTCCCCATTCCTTTCATCCGTATCTCTGCTTGTAATAATAGCTCTGACCCTCAATGTGAGAGAAATTAATCAAAATGACTTTTTCAAAGTTAATGGATGTAAAGAGAGCAAGAGGGGGGGAAAAAAAAAGCCATGCTTTCTCTATGTCCTCTATGCATGAATAGCAAGGACGAGCTCAAATGCAGAGAACTGGTGCACTGATTTACTCCTGCTACCCATCTGCTGAAGCCAAGCCAGAGACGTGGCAGAGTGGACAGGGCCATGAGTTAGGAAGCTCATCTCATCTGTGTCACCCGGCCTGATGCAATATACCAATTGGATTTCCTGAAGTCAGCTAAAGATTTGGTGTTACTGGTGACAGAAAGACTCACCTGAGCAAAGGTAATTAGTTGGAGGTAGATTTGGGGTGACAGCAGATGAGAATATTAACTCATGTTCTGCTTCTGCCAACTAAAAATCACAGAAGACAGAAAGACACAGGCCAGCTCTGATGTGTGTTACTCCAACACCAGCTCAGTCCTTTTCTTTTTACCTTAAGTCATGCAACAAATGTACTATAAATGAGCATTCTGTGGTTGGTATCATATGGAGTAACACACAGGAGAGGGCCACATTAGAGCACAGCAACCCATGGGCTCAGCCAAGCCAGCTCCACCCGGTCACCAGGAAGCCCAGTGGTCCAGTGATACCTGTGACGACGATCTTGGGGACATCCAGAATGGTGCCGAATGATGCCGTTTTACGGTGGCCTCGTTTATACTGGGGGCGTGCTGCGAAAACACACACATACACACACATACAGCTGCGGACACAACAAGCATGCAGATGCAGACTAACACAGACTTGGGGTTGGGGGGGGGGCAGGTGGGGGACCCACAGCTTGCACCCACAAACTGGAAATGTGGGCCACACATGCAGAGTGTTCAGTGTACGTGCAAGGGCAGCATGCACCTCGTCATCCCAGACGCTGTGGAGCGACACTGCGGAGCGTCGGCAGCGACTGCGCTACATTTCTCAGAGCAGACAACAGCAGGCATTCAGCTCCTATGCTGTTTGGATAAAGAGTTCAACAAGGCAGTCTAAGAACAGACGGTGCTGATGCTCCGATTGCAGGAAGTCTATTCATTAAAGTCTGAAAACACACAGAGCAACAACAAAAACACTGACAAACACTCTGCGCTCAAATCAAAACGCTATGTGGGGAGTTTCATTTCAACAAGACAGCTCTGGTGAGTCTGCTGCTTTCTGTCAGAGCCTTTAAAGGAGGGGGGATGGTTGACAGCCGGGTCTGACGGGCCTCTGCATTCAGGGGAATATGGATGGGTCTTCACCTCAAAGTGATAAAGCACAAAAAGAACCTGACTCTGGTGTGGGGGAGGAGCTTCTTGTGGACTTGGAAAGGCCTCATTCCAACAAGACTCGCCTTGGCAATAACACTGCATGCCTTTCCTGTGCAACTTTTCTTATTCAGTAGAAAATAAAACATAAGAGCATGCCAGGTTGCCTTGATTAGCTCCTCTCCTCTTCTGCTCTGCTGTCATGTGTTGTTTTGTGCCGTGTCATGTCTGGCATTACCTGCAGGTGCAAATGGCATCTTGGGCTCCAGCTCTGACAGGTCAGCGCTCATTCTTTTGCTGTCAGATGATGCCAGGCACTGTGTTCGTGCTGGCAGACTCTCAACACTGCCCCCCCTGGACAGAGGCAGAGTCCTCAATGGGTCTCCCTGAAAGAACAAACAGAAGAGGCTCACTACAGAAGTCTGTTTTGATGACATTGTTTCTTTATTGGATCAAAATAAAGGACTGATTTACCTTTGGCTTAAAGTGAGCAAACTGAGGCGTTATCTTGATAGTATCATTGCTCCCTTGAGAGTCACTGTGTTCCATGTTTGGGTCGCTTTTGTTGCTCGTGCTGGTGCCGGTATAGTCCACATATGAACCTGACACACACACACAGAGCAGAAAAGAAGGGTTCATACAGTTTTTCAAAATTCAAGCACTTTCAAGGTACCGAAACCAAACATTTCCATCATCACATAATGTTGTGTTATGTTAACTTCTTAACATAAATGCAACTCTAAACAAATAAAGTTTATAAAATCTCTTTCTAACTTTGACTATTTGTTTTGAACATCATTATTTAATGCTTGCTGATTTCCAGAGTGAGAGATCAACAGAGGATTTGTGTAGCTATTAATAAGTCAACACGTCAGGAGACAACAAAGAAATGTGATGACGAGATCATTCCATTTCAAACATTTAAGGATGTTTGAAACACCAGATCATTTTTCAAGAAGTATATTTGAATGACATATCTGAAAATATTCCTGATCTTGAAAACATTACAGTTAAAATGATGCACTTTCCAAACACACTACGTGTTAAAGCTACTTACTCCTTTTACAGTGGACAGAAAATCAGACATGTTTGTTTTCAAATGATAAACTCATTCATCCAGACAGAGAGTATTCTGCTGATAAACACATTAATATCGGATCTTGGACACCTGTGCATTAAATGATGGCTACTTTAACATAAACTTCTTGTACTGGTTTGAAGTTTTGAAGGACTGAGTCTGAAGATGACTCTTGTACCTGTGCTAGTTGCAGAGTTGCTCTGTCCCTCATCTGAATACTGGTATGGATATTGCAGGGGTTCATCAGATCCTGGGAAGTACTGCAACAAGAAGAAGGAAGAGTAAGTAACGTCAACAAGCGCAGCTACAATTAGGATTTTCATTCCTGCTTGTCTTAAAGTGACACCAAACCCACATCTTTCTACCAAAGCTCACTGTGTATTAAAAAGTGGGTTGTTGTGGTTTGGCCAAGCAACAGAGCAGAAATTAGATTACTAATAAACTAATAAACTGGACACTCTGTATGAACTGTATGTTGCATCAAAAGTACCGATGGCATTCATAGGTGAGCGACAGTAGCTTAGTCTGGTGAGACTGAATCTATGAACTAATGGGCTATCGTCTGATAACAACTTAGCCTCTAGGGCCCACAGTCCATGTTTCTGGGCTTTCATCTGGAACAAGAACAACATGAAATACACATTTCTGTTCATGTCTTTAAACAGATATCTGCGTATGAATGCAGGTGACATGGACAATACAACTCCAACTACAAGCAGAAACCACAACACTTCTGGTCCCTCGCTTACAGATTCTACATTCATATGCAGATATCTGTTCATAGAGATTAGTTGGGACTGTGAACTGATAGCTGAGGAGGCCAGTCCACATCCTGGACAATGCCATGGTGTCCTTGAGCAAAGCACCGAACCCTCAGTCTAACATCTCTCCCCTGAACTCTCTGTGTAAACGGTATAATAGAGTGATAAAACTGAATTTGCCACTTTGGGATTAATAAAGTAACTGTCTCTGTTTTCATAAAGACCAATTCATGTTACATTCTGCTCTGTGGACTCGTCCGGTTTATTGATTCATTCACTCCAGTTCACTGAAAGCCTTACACAGAGCGTAAACAGTGTGTGATTACCTTCATTAGATGAGTCATGATCTTCACGATCTCCTCCATGGAAGGCCGCTGAGAGGGGTCTTTAGACCAGCAGCGAGTCATCAGACTCTCAATGGGCTTGGGCAGATTTTTGATTAAAGGGGGTCTTGTGCCTGAATGTAAAAAAAAGAAAGAAATGAATATGAAGTAATTGCTCACGCAGAGTCAAATGAACAAATATGTGCTGGCATCACACCCGACAAGCAAAGAAATATTGCAAATTTATGCTTAATCCCCTGTCTCCAGCTGCTCGAGCCAGTAATGACTCAGGCAGGCAGATTCAGCGGTGAAAAATATGAAACTTGTCCCTAGGTATTATTAGTGTCCCATTAGTATTCTCCTCCATCCATCTCTGGATCAGAATAAACTGCAGGGAGCGCTGCACAGGTGAACATGCCTTTTAGCTGCTCTCCTCTGTCAGCCTCTTAACTTTTACAGTCTCCCAGCAGGCTTAGCACATAGAAGGCACGTTTGAGGACTCACAACGGCTGACAGCTGGACATGGCCTTTTGCATCCTCCAACTCCAACTCCCCCGCCCATACACACACACACACACACACACACACGCACACACACACAGAGTCAGTGACTTACCGTTGTGCACAGCCCACATGATGCGAAAAGCTGGTCCTCCAATTTCATCAAAGGGCTTCCTGCGAGTGATCACCTCCCAGAGAATGATCCCCCAGCTGAACACGTCACACTTCTCGCTGTAATTGCTGCCTGCAAGTATAAAAGAAGGAACGGTAACACTTAGGTCCTTTTCAAACAGGGGAAAAAAAGCTCCGCTTGACATCGCTGAATGACTGGTAAAGCTAATTCTCTGTGGCACGTTTGAGATGAGAGCGAGGATGTGTCTAGGGAGAGCACACCAGCTTTTATCTCTTCTCTGCTTTCAGGGGGGGAGGGGGATGAAAATAAGGGAGTCATTTTTACCAAGGAACAGCTCCTGTGTTGCTTAATTACTCGGCCTATTATTGCAGAATTAAAGTGCACATCACACACCTATTTGATAGCTGCTGCGCCGAGGCGCTCTGATAGCATGATGCAAATTAGTTGTAAAGAGTTCACAGAGAGGGCAAAAGTGAGTTGTTTAATTGCACTGGAGTCTTGTAACTCGCCTCCAAAAACAAGATAATGACGAGGGCTTAATTCATCTTTCCTCCTGACCCCCTTGCCAAGAACATGTCTCATCATGTGGAAATACATTAAGCTCGTGGCTGAATGAGAACACAAATTCCACACCGTCGTCTCCCGGGGGAAATAAAGCCACCAGCATCACTCCATTCATCTTCTCACTGCGCTTGGGAGACTACCATCAATAAAGCAGGAGAGTACGGCTGCTGATGATGAATCAAGGATTAATGCAGCCATGCTGGGAGCGCTGAGCTGGCATTAAGGTGAAAGGTGACTACACAAAGTTGGGTGCAAGAAAGAGCGTACGTTCATTCATTGGACTGCACTGATTCAAACAGTTACTGGATACATATGAAGACTTTTCAGTTAAAAAAAACAAGAGACAGGGCAGGTATCCAAAGCTCTTAAACTACTTGGAATGCCACTCATACTTGCCTTCGAATACCTCTGGGGCCATCCATGCTGCACTTCCTTTGTTGTTGGTCATGTGGGTCTGAATGTCGCATGCTGTTCCAAAGTCACATATCTTCAGCACTGTGCCGCCTGCCACTAGAAGCAGACTGAAACCAAGAAAGACAATGCTTTGAACTTGAAAGAAGTAGAAGCTTTCTGTCCTGAAAAATTAAATGAATGAATAAATAAAAACAGCTTTGGGTACGTTGCCGGTAGCCAGGTTTCAAATTTTTGCGTTTTGACTTGTGACCATATTTTTCTCACTTTTTAGAAGCCCGGAAATTTTTTCTCTCAGTTCTTCTGTGAATGAATCATTCACAAGAAAAACTAGAAAAGCAGAAGTTTAACAGAAATATATGATTTCTGTTCATCATGTGAATCCACAGATTTAACTTGGGACCCTGTTGAGGGGTCCCGATCCCCAGGTTGGAAACCATTGAGATAACAGACTGAGGATATGTCTTAGAAATATAAAGTTAGATTTCAGATACAGTAGCAACTGTCGGGAGAATCATTAAACGGAGTGGAAATGAATTCCTGTACAATAACCAGAGTTGTCAATTTGTCACGATGCATGACCTTGTTATTCCTAGAAACTCCACAACAGTGCTCTAGGAAACAGAGCAGCTGCTCATTCCCAGAGAGTCCTGCCAGGAGCCTTCTTTCCACCAGAGAACACAACCTCTGGGATCTGAACATCCTCCAGTAACGCTGTGTCTGAGTGTTCAGACTGATAACACAGCAGAGATTTAAAGAAATATGAAGGGCTGCATTGGTGGCTGCTTTACTTCTGCGATAACTGCACTGTGCAGCAGTTTATGACAAATATCTCAAATTTAAAAAGGACTCTCATAAATTTGGAATTGTTACGACAATTATTTTCCTCTCTGTCGGAGCAGCGAAGACTTTCAAGACTCTACCAGGATTTTGTTTGCCAATGCAGTGCACTTAACACCGCCATAGTGATCTCATGATAGTGAATGAAGGGACTGTAGTGAGTGTTTATAACACAGTGCTATAGTCAGGCATGTTTTTCAGCTGAAAAGAGAGAGAGAGAGTCACTGTAGTGTCACTCAGAAGGACTGCTGTGTTATCAAAAGCCTTTCTCATGTGTGCTTTCATGCAATGTTTTCAACATTTTCACAGTTTTTGCGCACAAATCAGGTGAAACCAGATCATCTTGTTTGTGTTTTAATAGTTTACTTTACTTTCTGACTTTTTGCCATGTCTGATCTGTTAGATCTCTTCATATTTGAGTGTGTCCTATTAATATTTTCTCAAATCTATAAACAGTTTAATGGTGGTGGAAGTTTAAATTGTGAAAGAAATCTGTTTAAAATAATGTTTTGAATATACAAAGTGCTATACACTGCTGATTCTGCTTGAATATACAACCAAAGAAAAATGAAGCAGTCTTGCTAAACTGCTCTTGGACTCAAACACGGGAAAAGCGGTTGCTCCAGTTTTAAACGCATTAAAAGGTTAAAAATAAACATGTAAAAGCTCTCGTTTATCATCTCTGAGTAGAAAAAAAGGTGTGTATGTGACTCAGATATAGCACAGCTCCACTTGAGAACATATCCTGCCAGCATGCTGCTCATGTTATTTAATTGTAAGATATATACCCTTGCTAACGGACGTGCTGCTCGTTCGGGACACAGTCTGTCAAATACATGACATTACTGGAATTTAAGTCCATGTCGTGGTGAAAGATGTTTCACTATATTGTTGCTGTTTACACTCTGACTTGATCTTATAACCAGCAATGTTGTCCTCTTTCTCTCTTCTTGTTGCAAGTTTCCAGCAGCGTAGATGCAGAAGATGAGATTGATGTCACTGATTTGCAATGTAAAACTGCTGGCATGGATAAGAGGAATAGAGCTTGGAGGCATACGAATGCAATGGATTGGACAATTTGGAACTTTCCATACTCTAAACACAACAACATATAATATACTGTATGTAAAGATCTTGCATGACAACACATAATACATAGTTTTTAACCAAGTGGCTTACAATACTATGTAATAAGAAAAACTTGTAGAGTTTTGGCTGTTTGTTGGTCAACAGAATGTAAAGGAAAACCATAAGGCACTTTGATGGGATAGTGAAAAAGGAGACAGTGTGTGAGGTGAGGAGGAGCATACTTGGGTGGCTTGAGGTCCCTGTGAATGAGAGCCTTTGGTTTCATGCCATGGAGATAGGCCACGCCCTGGGAACACTGAAAACACCAGCTCATGGCATGGGAAGCAGTGTAATAGGGGAGGGGTTCAGCACCATGCAGCACTGTGGACAAGAGAGCACAGTCACAACCAACACCACAGACAATAAACCCCCAGAGGAACCAGTCACACAAACGCACACAGGGCTGCCTTTTCTTAGAGCTTCTTTAACAAATTAATTCCAGGCTTGAAAACTGAGAAGACATCTTTCAAAAACAGTATTCACAAGTCGAGTGAATCACATCAAAGTTATGGCACCATCGTGTAGCTCCTACGAGTCACTTTGATAGAGATTCAATAACTAGGGAGGGGAGATAATTGTAACATGTAAAACACAGCAGAGAGTCTCACACTGTGGGAGTCACATCCCGGAAAAACTCAAATTTGCCAATCTGAATCTGGTGGGAATGAAAGCTGGTCCAACCTCTGACGTGTTGGGAAAACAGATCCAGCCTGTTCACAGTACGAAACACTCGTGCATACATTAATTACCTGCAATGATTCTTTACAAACCTGTGCCTCATGTTAGAAGTTTTAACCATCATTTCAATCAGTTATGACTATACTGTCCTCAACAGAGTAACTGCTGAGATCTGGGAACATCGCTGCATCACAGTCCAACGTGGTGAGAGAAACGAGCAGTCGGACACTCACACAGGTTGTAAACAAGCCAACAGTTTATCCAGATGATCTACAATCCCTCTGTTTGGAGTAAACAACCTGTAATGCTCAAACTGTGTGCATGCAACTACGGCCAGCACAGTTGAACGGCGAGGTGTGGACCACATCCTGCCCAGAAGCTACCTTATGTGCTCCATCATACATAAATCTGAAGTTTCCTGATGTAGCACAGCGCCAATCATATCTTTTACAAATCAGCATTCAGCGTTCTCACGCTCAGCGGCTTTTCAACACATCAAGCTATTGTCACAGGTAAGGGAAGTGCTCATGTAACTTGTCTGTTAACCCTGAAATGTAAAATTTAGTTAGTCTTTTTACAGTCAGTTTAATCCTGCCTGTTTATTTTAATGTTATCGCGCGTGCGAGTGTTTCATTTGTAATGGGCACTACAGGTACTACTGAGAGATCACCAAAGGTCGATGCTAAAGTGTGGAGTTTGATTTCATCATCCAATCAGAGCCAAATGACCCTGGTACGATCATGCACGGACCAAGAGAGAGCTAAAGCAGCTTCCCTTCATGTATCTTGGATCTTGGCAAAGCAAAGACAAAAAAAATGCATGACACCCACGATGTCTGACAACGCAGGGTTGCAGCATGTCATGTTTTTAGCAATTAATGAGTGGACAGACAAAACTGATACAGCACAGCTGTGCAAATGTTAAAAAAGATTTTGCGCAGCGTTTAAAGAAGCTGCTGAAAATGTTTGGCCCATCTACAGTTAGTACAGTAGATCAAAGTTAAAGCAGGAAGTCTGTCTGTTTGCTGTGGAAGATGTTGACTCCAAACAGTTTGGGAATTCATTTCATCGTCTACCTTCACCTTCAAGTAACCTGGGATTGATCATCTGATCGCTCGTGTTTCGTGACTCTGTGGGACTTGTTTTGAGCAATGTTGCAGCATTCTCAGATCACAACAACTGACTCTGGAAATAGAATCTAATTATTACAGAGTAACGATGGTCAAAACGAAGAAAATAGGAGCCAAATTGCAACAAACAGACTGATCCTTTCCTGAAGAGACTAACACAAAAACTATTTTTGAAGAACTCAGTAATACATCTTATTATTTCGTGGTAATCCACTGACACAGACAGCATGTGATACTGAATGTTGTTTGTTACACCTCATTATTTCCCAGGTTCATGTGGATATTTAATGCAGGGACAAACTTCAGGCTGCACTGCATGTCGCTGTGCAAACACTAGTTTATAAAGGAACTGGACGAGTGACTGAACATGCAAACAGTGGGAGGGTCAACTGGACAGGGCTGCTTCTCATGTCTGTGCCAGGCTGTGTTCACTTCACTAGCAAAGTGGAACAAATGCTGTCATCTGTCATACAACAGTATTGTTCTCTAGTACGACATGTAGGACTCACCATTGTACAGTGACCCGCCTTCAGCATATTCCATCACAAGGCAGACCTGAGAGGGAAAAGAACATGATGAGAAACTCACAGAGCTGGATCAATCACAATCAACGTAGCTGTGTGTGTGTGGCTGAGAGTAAATGTATAGTAACAGTGAACTTACTGGAGTGTGACATGAGCCATACAGCTTCACGATGTTGGGGTGATTCACACGTGAAAGCTGTCGGAGCTGAAGACAAAGAGGAAACATGACGTACAATTCCATCTACATGCACACCTGAAAGCTACACTGTGTAACTTTTCTTTAACAAATAACAGAGCTGAAATCATTTTGATGCTCCACTGATGATGAATGATGGCTCTGTCATTCCCACGCTCCACCGTAATGCAACGCTTTACAGCACCTAATCACATGCCTCCTCCATTTGATTTTGGTGAAACTGGATCATATATGAAAACCAGAAAACATTTTCTCCATAAAATTTTATGGAGAAAATGTTTTCTGGTTTTCACTCTGATGTCCTCCGGCTGCTCCGCCTCAACTCTCTGTGATTTACAGAGTTTCCTGATGGACAGTGAAGTAAACTGCTGTGAAGCGTAGCTGCTGTTAGCTCAGTTTGTTAGCCGGACTGCCCGGACTGTGAGCTCAGAGCACCAGGGGAGTCTTACCACAGGCATTTTGGATCATCAGGAAGAGTAAATCTGAGTCGTTGGTGAGAGCTTGGTGAAATAAAAGGCTGAAAGACAGACGCCGAGCTGGGCTGACTGCTGTTGGACTAATAAGTAATATTAGCTGGCTGCTATGTCTGCTGTTGTTGACCTTGTTTGATGTTTGGCGGCAAAGTTTTCAACCTGCTATTTTTTAACAAATACATGTGTACAGCTGTTTGCACTGTACTCTGATACTGGGGGTGCAAAATCTCAAAAGTACCAATTTCTCTGCCCTGTTTCCACTGATGGCATCAATATGAAATGAAACACATTAAACTTTGATATTAGATGTTGACTGTGTGCGTGTTGTTGCAGTTAGTAAAGACAAATAGAACAATACCTCAACAATAAAGGCCTTCCTCTCTGATTCACTCTCGATGGTTTTGATTGCGACATCTTTGCCTTTCCATTTGGCTTTGCAAACAACTCCAAAAGCTCCTCTCCCCACCACCTGAGAACGAACAGTTAACATGAGAATCACCACTTTACAACTCTCTGCACCTGATCCACTGAACGTTCATGAAGATCATTAACACATCATTAATGAACTGACATAAACACAGCACGAGAACTAACCACCTACCTCCTCCACTTCAATATCCTCATAGTTGATTTCTTCGAATGGATATCCAGGAGGTGTTTCAAGTATATCGGCGGATGGTAACGTTAGAGACATTACTAGCTAACGTCAGCTAGTAACTTACTGAAAACAATGCAGAAAAATGAACGTAAATAATAATAATAATAATGATAATAATGTAGAATTATTACAGATAAATTGAGCGCAGGGATGCGCAGACTTGCTTCAAGTCACACTTGTATAGTTAACGTGCAGAGGACGTAACAATATAACGTTATTAGCGTAATAAATAGATTATCTACATAAAAGAATAGCAGCACGGCTAATTCTACATTGTGTCTCGAGCTGTCAAACTAGACAGGGCTTAGCATTAGCCTTCTGTCAGCTAGTGTGATGCAGTCTACCAGCTGGCTAACCGCGTACCTGGACTAGCAGAGCTAACTGTAGCTACCCTAGAAAACCCCTGTCCATTAATTTAAGAGTGCTTAAACTTAAGCTTAAACATAAGTAAAGCTAAGTTACACGCGTATAACGCCGCTGTAAACCAGTGCTGACGATAATTTAACGCTACCATTCCGTATTCGCAAATAAAAACAAGCTGCTCAAGGCCTACAATGTTTCAGCTAGCTGGCCTTGTTGCTAACGCTAGCTGCCGGGACGTAGCTTCAACAAACAGACCGTTCGCAGTTGACTCGTCACCAGCGCCGGCTCTCTGCTCTGGACATGGGGATATTTTCTGTTATTCATGTACGGAAAAACCGAGGAATAACGTCCATTTTTAAAAAAAATAGTCTTTCTACATCCACTTGACAGCCAGACATAACTTTTTCACAACTCGTCTAGCTGGCTGGCTACGAGTGTATTTTTATTCTCCGCAGGAGCAGCTCCATCAGGAAGTGTGTGCGTACTGCAATTCAGTCCCCTGTACGCTGAACAGAGCTCTCATTCCAACCTCTGCAAAGGAACACACTCATCTTAATGTTCTGGCTTATGCCTTATATATTTATAACTATGACAAAGCATCATATTTTACAATTTTACATTTTTTGTATGAAAATCTTATTCTAAAAAGGTAGGCTAATCTAGTGTAAAGTTACATTCTCGAATAAAGTAGCTCCTGTATATGAACCTCAGTATTGTGCTTAAGAAGCCTGCAGTATTTGAGTCATTTTATTATTAATTACATTTAATAGCAGTTATTTTCCACCACTGCCACGTCCACGTCTTTAATTTGCCGAAAGTTCATCCAAATTCAAAATGTTAGAAGAAACGAAAAGACAAGATAAGAAAGCAGTTTCTTAAAAAGTGTTTCATCTACAGTTTATTCAAACACAATATTAGGAAAAGAGTCAGCTGGTTGGTGCTTCACAAGTTGGTCCCCTCATTTGACAGTGGAGCCCCTGGAAACCTGACCGCTGGAGTTCAAAACAATATAGTTACATCAGCAATGTAAGGAGAAAAACCCCTTTAATGCTGCTTAAATGTATCAGTATCCAACACAACATAACACTGACTGACTGACTTTGAACATGTTTTGCTCATAATGTAATTTTATTAGATGTTATTAAGATTTGAATGCAGGACTTTCATTAAATGATACTTTTTTTTTTGCCATTCTCTGATTATATTTAATTTGTTATACTTTCTACTAATTGGTACAACTTCCTGTTCATTTTTGGTAATTGCTATTTTACTGCTCCTAACCCCTGGGAACAATCTGAATTTCCCTTACCACGGTTTTTCTCATTTTGTTTTCCTTATGTGCAAAGATTTCTTTATTTTATTTTGGTAGATTTCCTCAGAGGGCTGGCTCATCCTCAATTGTTGCATGTCTCATTGGGCCTGTAAACATGCGATAAAGGCTAATAAACGTGACTTGACTTTTGACTTTTGACACTTTATGTGAAATTCAACTAGTTGGTTCTGTCTCTGTCTCTACCGACTTTGAGTCAAGAGGAAGATCTGCTGACCTTTGATGCACCAATTTAGCCTTGCAAGCAAGACCCTCCTTGATCATGCAAGTAAAACTTATGTAATGTCAAAATTATATTTGTGAGGAGAGGGGTTATATAAACACAGCACTTGATGAATGCTAATTACATGCTACGCTCACAGGGAGTAATAAAGCAAGTTCCCAATGGAGGCTTTCCAAACCACTAGGCAAGCACAACTCATACTAATGAGCATGAACTAATTTGTTGTGATATTGAACAGAGGGTTGTTAATAGTAGGAGCCATCCCTCTCCCCTGAAATAATTATTCTAATCGCTCATTTCAAAGGTGATTAAAATGCTCTCACCTGGCAGTTTTTCTGGGTCTACCTGTATCGGCATATGGTTTGGGACCTGCGGTCAACAGGAAGTTGTTTGATTGTTTACACCCTCAGCTTCCTAAAATCTTTGAAGAGTCAGACCTGATGAACTGTTCTCCTGGACGGGTGACCTGTGAAGGAGGCGTCCTTGCAGCCGTGTGGCATCATCATGCACCGATGTGATGGAAGTGATGATGTTGAGTGATATCCCGCTAAACCAAAGTGACGTTTACCAGCTGGGGATGGAGTTTAATGTGATATGTGAGAGGACAAAATGCTGCTGTACAATGCCTTCAGGAGATGCTGACAATGAATGCACGAAGATTCTACTGACAGGCCTTTTATGGCAAAACATGGTTGCCAAACAGCCTACAGTTTCAGTCTGGCTTCTGCACAGAAACAGCTCTCCTCAGGTTCTCTAATGACATTCTTTACATTACTTTCACGGTAATGCAGCACAATATTATATGTTGGATCTGTTAGAGAGACTAAAGGCTTTACAGACTAAAGGAGTTTATAAATCTGATCATCTGACGGGCAGTTTGAGTCACATGGATCAGTATCTCTATGGGTCAGCCTTTGTGAAGTTTCTCTCCTACCTCTCTGACAGAGGTTTTTCATTTACTGTTGATAACTATGCCCCTTCATATGACACTCTGTTGTCATGTAATGTGTACAAAAGATTCTGTTCTGGGTCATAATTCTGTTTATGTGTTTTTATGACTGCCTGCTATAGCACATGATATCAAATTGCTCAAATTGCTCCTGAAGGCTGCGCCATCGGTATATGAATGTGTTTTAGTATGTGAATGATGTGGGAATTTTAGGTATAGCTAAAACTGATGAGCAGTTGGCACCTTGCATGGCAGCCAGTGCCATCAGTGTATGAATGTGTGTGAATGGGTGAATGAGATATGTAGTGTAAAAGAGCTTTGAGAGGTCAGAAGACTAGAAAGGTGCTATATAAGTACAGTCCATTTACCATTTACCATGCTGCCACACCAGGTCCACAAAAAGTCTCATGTGCTGCAGATATTGATTATCTTTCACTGGCTGAATTCAAATTAAGATTCTTGTGAGCACTTCTGGAGCTCTGCAGTCAGTCACCTGCTTTCATTAGAGAACTACTACAGCCTGAAATCACCAGCAGATTTCTAACGTCTTCTGATCAGGATTTGTTGGTCTAGACTTTAAGGAGACTGAACTAAACTACTTTGGAACTCTCTCAAGATCTTGGACTTAAGAGCTCTGGATCCATTTAAAAAGCTGCTCATGGTCTACCTTTTCAGACTTTTCAGAACTATAATTTGTCTAATTAATTAACTTAATTCTAAACCACTTTGTGATGCCATAATAATAATAATAATACATTTATTTTATATAGCACTTTAAAGATAATCACAGGCACTCTACAAGGTTTACATGGTCGCAAAAAGACAAAAACAGCAGAGGCAAGATCAGGATAAAAACAACTGTACAACTATAAACTACAACAGCTATAAACAGGAGAAGCAAAACAGTAATTAGTAACCAAAAGGGGTGTGTACACCACCCTAGACGGACACCATAACTTACTGTAAATCAGTGTACTCGTGTGTCATGTGCTCTCATGGCCACAGTGTGTTGCTGTTGCACTTCCAACAGCTGGCCTCTCCTTCACAGTTCCCTCTTCCCCCCCCACTTATATAAGGCCAGTGCATTTCATCTGTTTGTGCACCACTATATACAGAGATTTCTCACAATTAGAATGCATTCATTTGTATTCTATATGTCAGCATCAGCACTCTCCTACATGGGATTTAATCTATTTCCTCCGCTAAGTCACATGATTGATTACGGTTCACTCGTGCAGCTGATGAACATTTATCTTGTGTTTATGGCTTTTAAGTGCCACGAGCGCTCCAGGTTGGCATTATGGATATCTCTGTCCCCGATAAGACTTACATTGTTTAATTAGAGTGGAGGGAAAAAAAGACCACTGTTTGCAAATATTCACCCAAATCATTTTCTATAAGTGGAGCAACTCCCACCGCTGCACCTCCCCCCAACAAGTAAACATTGTAGCCACTGGGGACCACTGCAAAGTCATTCTGCAAAATCATTTTAACTTTATCTAAATGCTCCGTTCAATTATGCTGAGTTTATTTGACAGATGAAATACATCACTAGAAAAATAATCTCAGAGGCTAATTAGTATTAGTCTGAGAGGCTGTTTCTGCACATGGCTGAGTACCCAATGGAGTCACAGTGTGAATCAAAGAGCTGCACCTGAAAGAGTGGCTTAAATCCTATGGAGGGCTCTGTAAAGACTGGAGCAATGGGACTATTACAGCCAAGGCATGTTCAAAGCCCAGGTAGAAATGAATGCATTATTTGCCTTCTCTCTGTTCTCACTTCAAGAGCTGATTTGAATCAGATTGCCACCCCCAGCCCCCTTCTCCTCCTGTTCAGCAGGTGACAAAGCAGCTCCAGCCCAGCACAGTTGGTGGTGGCTGTACCAGCGAACAGGCTGACTGCTCGGCTACCGACTGAGAGTGACCTTTCTGCATTGTTCCACCAAGACACGGATGCATCAGACTTGATAAGTGGTTGAAAGGGGAGAGTGCGGGGGCCCATGCTGCCTTTACACGCAGCCTTACCCTCCTGTCCTAACCCCCCCCCCTCCACTCCCTTCTCCACCCGCCTGTGCGATGAACCTTCCCTTGTTTCTCTGGTGGGATAATTTATCCACTCAGGCTTATCTGAAGGGAGTGGCTGACCTTTTCATTTTGAACACTAATGCTATCTTTTGGGTGATTTTTAGAGCATGAGTTGGTGTGTGGGACAAGATACCTGCCCGGTGGATTATACTACGACAAGCTGGGTGTTTAATATTTTTAGCTCATATTTAATGAGCTGAAAGTATTGCTCTCAGCTGCCCTCCACTTTCATTATTGTCTATGGCAGAATTTGCTTTTATTAAAAGAAAGTTAAACAGTCTTGAGGCAAATTACACCAATTTTTGATGTCACAGGTGTTGCTTATATATATTTCATGTTTTTCTCTAAATACTGCACGCCTTTTAAAACAGGTTGAGGCTGAATTTATCCTCCCAAGAGATTATGGAGACGCTCTTTGATTTTGTTTTTTAATGTGGGTAAATTATTTTTAGTGTTGAAGGCTTAGTTTAGTTTAGTTAATACGAGGGAGACCCATTTATATTGACGTAAAGAGAGTAAAGATGTAAGACTCCAGAAAACTATGCAGCATCAAACTGTGAACAATTAGATTCCAGTCAGGACAGACAAGTGAATGAAGTAAAGATGAGTGTTTAGTATAACAGATGAGATGTGATGATTAAATCTTGATAAACGTGTTTACAGGGAGATTTTTGTGATCGAAGGGCGTCGGCCCTGAGCTGCAGCAACATAAATCCCCCCATGGAGTCCAGACACTGGTGGTGGTGGTGGTGGTGGTGGTGGTGGGTTGATGACTCTGCTCAGGCTGATGGTAGATGAAGAAATTATGAAGATGATGAATCTGTGAAGACTGGGTGGAGATGGCAAGGTGGAGGAGTGCGCATAACGGCAGCATGAATGCAAAGAGAGAGAATCATATTCTTAAAGATAGCAGCAAGGTGATAGGCTAACAATGCAGGTGTGCCGCTGTGCTATTGGATAGACGTGATCAGCTGATGAGATGAATGATGGCCTCAAGCTGTGTCCCAATTCAGGGGCTGCATCCTTCGAAGCACGCATTTGAAGGCCGATTACGTCACAACGCCGCGCGAAGGCTGTCCCAATTGGAAGGCTCCTTCAAATGCGTCCTTCAAATGCGTCCTTCTTTTCCCTCTTTTTGGAGGATGCACCGGAGTATCCTTCGTGGCCTCCCATATCCCAAGATACTTTGCGCGCCGCTGTTCAGTGCCGGGAAAATACAAGCCCAAGCGGCGATGAATAATACCTAATAATGAATAATACGTTTAATAATAATAATAAAAGTAAGTATTGGGTTTTTATATTTAATTACTTTTACTTATTACTACTTATACTTTTACTAATTACTTATATTTTATTACTTTTATTATCCCTGCTTTACTTCCAGACTGTAAAACTGCAAAGTCTAGTTAAACGATTGGATTGAATGAAGAGCTACGTTTAGGATTATCACTATTATATGATATACTTCAATCTTCTGTCTAATTCTTTCTTCTGTCTGTTTTTTCTTCGTTTTCTCAACTGACGACTAACTGACAGGCAACGGCTACGTTACAAAGTACCAACTGACGGCAGGTGACGCAGCTGGTGACGCAACCAGGAAATGCTTCGTCTCTCAGAAGGAGGCCGCGTCCTCCGAAGCATGCAGCCCCTGAATTGAGACACAGCTTCAGTTAATGACATCAAAGAAATAATGGTGAGAAGAGTGAATGACTACAGGCCTAGCATGCAAAATTAACTTCATTAATTCAAACAGAAAACATAAATTATATTTTGAAGATAAGATTAAGATCGATAAGATTCATATTTTATTTTCATTAACCAAACCATGCTCTCTTTTTAACTTTGACCTAGCTTTGTGTGGTGTGTTGAGGCTGGGGGTTGGGCTCTGTGCTCTCTTGGCAAGAGATGGGTGTGGTTTGCTGGGTGGCTGAGGAGCTGGCTGTGCACACCTGAGACTCATCATCATCATCATCATCCGGAGCTGTACTTAGAGGCTGGCCTCCTGTGTCCTCGCTGCCAGATTGTCACCGCTACGTGGTAGATCGGCCTGTTTGCCTTTGTGAATTACTACCTGAGATTTCCACTGTTTCACTCACCTGTGTTCTCTGCCCTCAGGATCCAGCTCTATTACCACCAATTCACCCTGCCACCGTACCCTTCAGCTTCGCCTTCCTTGCCACGTTTTCCCCCTCCTTCGTTCCCTGCTTCAACCCCCTGTGAGCTTGCCTGCCTCCCCAGCCTTCCCTACGTCAGGAGACACCACCTCACCCCTTACCCCTCAGTTTCATTAAACTACAGTTTTGCTCCATCTCCCTTGTTTGTTTTGTCTGCATTTTGGGTCCAGCACCACCACCACACAACACTTTGAACACAAATTCTGCCTTTTGGGTAATTTTTAGAACTGAGTTGTTGCTTTGCCAAACATTAAACCTCCATTGTGCAACGTTTCTACCATTAAATAACAGTTTTTAAATCATTTTGATGCTGATGTATAATCAGTGTATAATGATGCCCCTGTTATTCCCACACTGCACCCAATAACTCCATGTTTTATGGAGAACATGTTTTCTGGTTTCCCCTCTGATGTCCTCCGGCTGCTCCACCTCAACTCTGTGTGATTTACAGTTTCCTGATGCACGGTACAGTAAACTGCTGTGAAGTGTAGCTGTTGTTAGCTCAGTTTGTTAGCTGGGCTGCCCGGACTGTGAGCTTAGAGCAGTGGGGGAATGTTAGTGTTTATACCACAGACGTTTTGGGCCACCGAGAAGAGGAAGTTTTCAGGCCTGGAGAGTGGGAAATGCAGACGGGGAGCAAAGATGTACCAGAACCAGCTGGACGAGCGAGCAAGGTAACCAGGCTCAGCAGAGCAGAAAATAATGGCAAAGACACAGAGGCCTAAGAGGACATTATTGGAGGAACCCAAGAAAAGAAAATGAGAGAGTGACCGGGCAAGAAGCCACCAAACTAAATCAAAAAATATTCAACGTAATGTCTGTTTTGTCATTTTTGTCTGCCAATAGGTTTGATTCAAACCCAACAAAACTCTCTGACTGACAGCTGGCATTTCTTTTAAACATTTCCCCCCTAGATCTTCTAACTTACGTACAGTTTTAGTAGCTGACAAAACAAAAACAGTTCGCCAGAAATCTTTAACTTCCCCTCAACAATTAGCTTTTCAAGCCAAACAGTCTGGTTCTGTTAGTGACTTTCCCTAGGGTTTTGAATTCAATGCTGTCTCCACCCAGACTTCTATCTAACAAACATCCTAGATAATTAACAGAGGGTTTTGAATACTGCTCAAACGTAGCTTGAATGGCCACCATTCAGCTTTATTTGTGTCTGAAGCTGAGCAAACACGACCACATTGAGCATAACCAGTATCAGCCAATTCTTCCCTGAAAGGCTTTGTTTGTTTTTCTTTTTTCATAATTTTTTGCATTTAGCTCCAGTATAGGTTTTCCAAGGGAATCAATCATATTTAAACAAATTGCAAAACTGTTGGATAGTATCAGGAGTTGTAGATTAGTTCTCCAAAGAGCTCCCATGAGATCCATCTCGGTAAACACTACATTTCATCTGGAGCCACCAGCTTGACAGGCCTGTCTGCGGATTTGTTTTGGCTTTGGAGTATATGATTATGGAAACAAATCACTGGTACACAGTGGTTCAAAGCTGAAGCGGTTTTACGCTCATTTAAAAGCTTGGTGTTTTTATTGGAACACAAGAGGTTATCACAGGGCTCATATAGCCTGTGACATCATTCCAAATAATGTCTGGTAGCCAAGTCTTGAAATGAAGTTACGACTGCTCCCACAGAGTTCCTGATAAAGACTCATACATCAAACCTATTTTACCTGGCTGTGTCCCCGACAGTGCATCCAAAAGGGCGTGTTGAAAGATAAGATTTTACACATACAGCTGCTTTCCCCATCAGAGAATAACTTAATACAATCGGTTATTCCTGGCATCTTCTCCTTTGGTACTCTGACCGCTCACCCAGTCAAGAGTCTGCAGCTGTGATGAAGACCGAGCCCTATTGCCAAGGATGCAGCCAGTGCAGCAGCACATCAGTGTTGAGCATCAAAACGCCTGGAGGAGTGGGATAAGGTAATGTCCGTACCCTTGAGCAAGCAGACGTATCAAGGCGAGAACACAGAGGAGTAGAGTGTGGCATTCTCCAGAGGGGGTCAGACAGGGATCAAGGGCATTCTTGTTATTTGTGATTTTTCCTCCTGGTATCTCCAGGACTGCTTTTGGAGGTGATAAGACACAGCAAGAAAGCAGAGGTTCTTTTTTTTGAGCTGCTGCTTCTCAACTCACAAGCCACCATAAGAAATCGTTACAGTACGAGGAGCTAATTTCTTTTCAGTGCCATTGGGTCAGGTGTACAACCTTTCATGGATTTAGAGGGATTATGGCCACCCCTTGGCAGCATCTCTCTGCCTGACCACAGACTTTCACTGCAGCACCTGTGCAACACGAGTGTGGAGGAGAAAGTCCATTATGCATGTGACTCTGAATCCTGACATGGAGTTGTAAAGTGAGAGTTATTTTGGGAGTCATGTTCATTTTCTGCAGAGAAAATGTTAGGTGACTCTCTGTTGGAGGACTTTCAAGGCCTGATCGAATCAGGAGAGTATGAATGAGTACAAATGATGATCAGCTGTGTCTGGTTTTTAGATGAAAACAGCCAAGGTAGATGAAAAGACTGTACATATAAATGCATGGAGAGAAGTCACTATCACTCTCAAGGTTCTTTTTGGTAAAAAAAAACAACAAAAAAGTCCAGTCATCCAGTAACCAACCTTCGGTTTCTGTTGTGTGCTTTGTTTATAATTGCAAAAACAGTATTTTATATGTGCTAAAGCTCTGCTAAACAAGCCAGACAGCGGTGCAAATCAAAGGTGCATGGCTGATGGAATAATTAGCACAGATGGCCATAATATAAATGGACGTGTGTGAAATCAATCAGGAGACTCCTGTATTTCATGTTAATTACCATTTAAGACACCATAATTCACTCCACTTCACAACTCTATTGCCTCAGGTTATATTCTTGTCGAAACATGCTCTCCATTATAATTTGTAAAACATAAACATATAAATGGTAAAATCAATAGTTAAAAAGAGCACTTTCTGAATTAATATCAGTTCTAAGAGTATTCCCAGCATGCTGCTGGAACAAGCTGGATGAACTTCTATGCTGAATCAGCTCTCAGAGGGACATGAAGAACTGTCGTGTGCCTTATCGTCTATTTTACTCCAAATGGGACCATAATTTATTAAGTGAACATCATGCTTTATGGAAGAAGGCTTGAAACGAGTCAATGAGACCATAAACTCATGAGAAACAGTTTACTGAGGTATGAAATCCATGGGGGAAGTAGAGTTATTTCATCATAAGGCTCAATACGATCAGATCTTATTGTTGCAGCCAGAGAAGCTGCCCCCTACTGGCCATTATAAAGTGTGCACTGTTTGCTACGCTTCACAGGCCTGGAAATTCTATCCACTAATTATATACTATTAATAGCTTTGTCATTGATCTGGCCGGGCCCAAACACACCTGACTGGCTATACAGCTGGACTGCTTTTCTGTGCACCATATGGACCCTTGCTAAGGAACTGCTGGGTAAATAGAGGTGGTGTATGCTTTCTCATCAACAATTCATCGTGCACTGATGAGGTAACCAAGTCCTTCTCACCAGTGTGAGGACATCTACCAAGCAGGCTCCACTGTGTTAAATGCTGTTTATATGCAGCCACAAGCTAATGCTGTTGTGGCACAGAGCTTGCACCCAGAGGTCTTGACAATGATTTTATTATTATAACTTGAAAATGGCGCTACCAACATGTCAAAAGTTAGAGGTGATAAAATAGTTGATCACTTGATCAACCCTCACACTCCCACAACTTCATTTTGGGAAATCTGATCACCCATTAATAATCTTGCTTCCCACGTCTGAATAGAAAGTTATGTACACAAGCCACTTGGAGGACGGTACAGTGTCTGACTACAGAACACGATTCCAAAGTCCAAAGATGTTTTGAGTTTACAGACTGGGCAATCTTCCAGGATTCCACCTAGTTCCATCCATAGTTTGGGTGTGTAAAATTGTATTGTAATAAAATGAATGACTGTATAAGGATTACTCACTTTCTATTGCAAACAGACGCCCTGGATTAACAGTGAGGTTCGCCTGAGATTTAGGTAATGCAAGACTGCTTTGAGAATGGAAGACAAGGCATGAAATGCAGGAATGATTTATGGAGAGCTATCATAGCCAGTAAGAGACAATACATGGACAAACTGGAAAGTGACTACGGTGGCTGCAACTCATGGAGGAAGGGACTGCAGGCAATTATGGAACAAAAACCAGTGTGGCTACCAACACATTTGCCTCTCTCCCAGACAAACTTACCAGTTTGATGCTGGGTTCGATAAGATCAAATAAATCATCATTGTTGAATTCAGGAAGACCAGAGAGAATCTACGGAAATTGTTGGCAGTTTGAGTTTCAGGGCACACGCATCACAGACACACTCACACTCACATGGTCCCTCAACACCAAGAGCATCCTTAAGAAGGCACAGCAGAGCGCCACTACTTGGAACTGAAGCTCTTGTGAACTTTTACCAATGTACTACAGAGAGTGTGCTAGTAGGCTGAAAAAAAAGAGGACTGTAAAGACAGCAGCAAAAATCGTTGTCATGGTATTACCACAGCTCCAGAACATTTACAACACACACTCCAGAAAGATAAAGCTTAGAACATTGTTTGGAGCACCAGTCATACCACTCATGGACTGTCCTCGCTCCTCTAAAAAAATGTTCCTAGGGCTTCAGATCTCACACCACCTGTCCCAGGAACAATTTATTTTTCAACATGCAGCCAGGCTGCTGAACATCTAATGCCCTCACATGCACTGATTACTTTTTATTAACAGTACATATGCAATGTTACATATGAATGCACTGGGTATATGGTTATGTAGGTTAGCGTAACTATTATGTAGATTTTGAGAGTTGTTGTGGGCTTTAAATGTTTGGATATGTATTCATCTATGTACCCAAAGGATGAGAGAGCTGTGGCCAACCGTTTCACTGTACTTGTACACATAAAAAATAAACTTGAACTTGAACTCAGGTACTTATGAAAGGTCTCAAACATTGAACAGTTAAATCTGTCAGAGAGAATCATGTCAATCAGCAAAGACTTTTTCAAATGATAGAACACCCAAAAAAATAAATATCAATTGACAGAACTTAGATAATCAGATTTTTAGAACTTTAAGTCGACAAGTACAGTACAGACCAAAAGTTTGGACACACTTTCTCATTTAAGAGAATGGGAAAGTGTGTCCAAACTTTTGGTCTGTACTGTAAATTAATAAATTACTAACAAGGGAAAGAAGTATAACTTTTCCATCTTAAAATAACAGTTTAAAATAACACACCACCAACTATTTGACTGATTTTGACACAGACACAGTTTCCTGATGGACAGTAAAGTAAACTGCTGTGAAGTGTAGCTGCTGTTAGCTAGTTAGCTTCGCTCACTGTGAGAAAGTTGCCATCTTACCAACTTTTCACCTTTGCGAATACCAAATCATACATAATGTTTCTTTAACCTGAAATCAAACACTAATGTCATTCATACTGGGCTTTTTACAAGCTTTTGAGACAAAGCTAACTTGAACAAATCAAAACTGAATAACCATTCCAATTTTGATCATCTGTGCCCTACATAATTTCAGGAATAAGAATTTGAAATATGCTATCTTGACTTCTGCTGCACAAAATTCAATCATTTTTAAGCTGTGGAGTACGATTTTATATCAACATTTTCCTCCTGAAGATTTTTGAATCTGACAACCTCAGCAGCTCAGATTTTTCAGGTTAAAGGATCCCTTTGGAGTTTTTGACCTCCTGTAGTGCTATGGAACAGTTTTCCTATGAGAGGGTCCCTGTTGAGTTTATCTTGTGCATGTGCACAAAGACTCAACACTTCAGCAAAGCCAAGGAAGAAGAAAACTGCTACTGTAGGCATGAACATGGATGTAAACAATGCTGGATCAAAACTTAAAAAAACAGCTTTGCAAATGTTTTACGAGAAAGACAATGCATTCCACACATTTGTTAGAACTCAAGGATACACACAGTATGTTTTTGGTGAGTAAGAGTGAATGCAAAGATAGACTTTGTTTGTTCACAAGAAAAACAGCAACATGTCATCTGAGTCTAAGTGGGATAGTAGACCAAAAACAGCACAGGGGGGCCGGATTGGTTGGTGTGTGTTGTTTAAGCTAATAGTAAGACAATGCCATATGATCCAGGACAGCCAGTTGGAGCAAAAGATGAATGTGTTTAAAGGCTTATAAGAAGCCAAAACACTGTTCAATGCTTTATAATACTCAGGATTGACTGCAGCAATTATTTCATCTTTCATCACAAAGCAAACAGTAGAAATATAGTACTCATGCTATGTAAGTATGTACACTTATGTGACCGGGCAACACAGTGTTTTGTTGGGTGTCGGTGTTGTAGCTTAAGTTAAGCCTGGTTCTGGTTTTGATGCTTTTAATTGGATGGAGTCTGAATCTGTACAGTTTTGAGAAAATGTAGTTAATGTTCAAATTTACCACTGAACCATTTCCACTGTCTTGATTCTCGTCGAGTAACATTTCCTAAATAATCTTATCACAATGAATATGCACTGTACTAAGAGTGAGCTTGTAATCAAGGTAAGAATGGCTATCTACTGCAAGAGCTGTCCATTTATACATTAACACCAAACACTTCATGTGCATTAGTTCTCTCAACTTCCTAAATAACAATTAGCATCTCATTTTCTGATGTGAATTCAAATGAAATGTGGGGTTACACTGCACAGACGTCAGAGTGACTGAGGGGGTTGGAGTGTTTCCAGAGCTCCGTGGCCCAGCATTTATCTCCACATGGCTCCTTTGCAGCTGAGGAGACTTGTGGCAGCTGCTTAGTTTGCCCCTACCTCGGCATGGCTGATGAACTGTGACAGCTGATGTCTGAACAACCAGTCAAAGAAAGTGCCTGTAATGAGGAGTCTGCTGCTTGAGAGACAGATGCCATCATATTTCAGATAAAGTTATTCCCCTGCTCTGCTGGGGCCGTACTAGCTCTGGCAGGCTCAATGTGCCGGTGGCTGTCACGTGGTGGGTTATTCTGAGATCACTGTCTGTTTGTTTATCTGAGTGGTGCTGGTGGTGTTGGTGGGGGGAAGCAAATATCTTGGCCCTACCTACACATGTGAAAATGTGACTTCTAAACATATAGCGTCATAGAAAATGCAGAATCTGGCCTTCAGTCCTGGCCAGCTACGCTAAGCCAGGCCAAAGCTAGATTCAAAGCCACACTGTGCTGATTTCAACAACAATGAGAATCAATCTTGGCTGCAGTTGTCGGCCTATTTGGAGTCCTAATTGAAAAGCTACATTTCCCACTGGTTAAAAGGTGACTCAGCTCAGTTAAAGGTTGTACGACTAATGTTTTTAATTAGTACATCGTTAATACATCCATCTGAATAAAACTCACAAATAAGCAACTTTACTGTGGTTGGAGATGCTCTCCATACTCGTGCTAAGCTTGCATAAGCATACACTTCAGTTGTATCACAGTCATCTGAACATGTTCCAAATCTTGCAATGGTTGATTCAAACAACAAGCTTCTGAACAACACTCCATAACAGACTGTCAGTGGTGCAGATTAAAGGACCATATTGGTGTCCTTAAAGGGATACTCCCACGCTATCAATATGCGGGAGACTCCCGGAACTTCCGGGAGAGTTGGGATGTCTGGATAAAGATAGGCATAAAAAGGAAAATTTCCTCCCGTTTGGCGCGCCCCACCTTTCATGTCTCTATTCCCCACCAGTGGGGCGCGCCCCACACTTTGAGAACCGCTGCATTAGAATGAGACGAGGGGTATTCAGTTGGTTGCAATCCTGGTAACTACATACAGGCATTCCATTTCCAATTTTTCATTTTGTCCTTATGCTATGACTTTTTCACAATGACAGAATTATTGTTCAGAATATTCCAGTTCCTTTTCTCATAAATGTTGAACTATCATTAGTGCTGGAAAGTAACCACGCACACTTACAGGAGTCCTGTGCTTGAGCTCAATGGCACTTGTACTTGCTATTTTATGCTATTTCCACTTGACTACATTTCAGAGGGAAATAAATTTTTACTGCACTAGATTTATTTGTCAGCTGTAGTTAATAGTTACTTTGGTTGCAAGTGTGTGTGGCTTGTGAACCTCAATAAAAAATTGGTGCGGTATCCTTTGTCATGTCTGACCTTTAACTTTGTGCTCTAAATTTCACAGATGTCCAAAGAGGCAAAAATAAATCACAAAATGCAAAGATTTGAGAACAAAATCCAAATTTATGAATACCAGTTTCAGACTAAACTACATAACTGTATACAAAGTTGTTAAATCTTGAGCTCGACATTCTACATAGGATGCTGTTTATGCACTGGTGCATTAATATTAGCAATCTAGTATTGTCACTTTATATTCATTTATTCATTCATTCATAAGTACATTTTGCTGTACTGTACTTTTGAATGCAGGGCTTACTTGTAATGAAGTACTTCTACCACCACAAAGTAACAGTGACCCTTACACTCTGCCATAGAATCCCATCCCTCTGCCACAAACGATACAGAAGTATCTGCTGCTGTACCACCAGACTACACAGCGGCTTTCCTCAGGCTGTGAGTCTCCTCACTTCATCCTCTGCACTGCACCATAAATAATAGTTTTTTTTGTTTTGTATGGAGCATAAAGGGACTACAGCTTGCGTTTTGTTGTACAACCCTGTGTTGTACAATGATAAATAAATGAACCTTGAAAAGAAAGCACATCATATCATAAACATCACACTTCAGGTCTTGCTTGCACAGAATGACCTTGTATCACAATGCATTGAACAAACCAGACCTCTCATCCAGCTCATTTCAGGATCAGGTGAAGCTACTTTTAGTTATTATTTTCCAGACACTGGATCCTGAGGAGTTGGTGTTCTCAGACCATAGACTGTATAAAACATGGATGTAGAAACTATGATGTCACACACAGGTTTCTGAAGAGCCGTTGTGAAGCTCAGTGTGTGGTGGCTCCAATGACAGTATAAAGAATGGACAGCGTATTTGTGATGTCACCCAGGTTTCTGTAAACATGTTTATTTCTGCAGCGAAGTTGGACATTTTAACATGGGGGCTTATGGAAACGGACTCATTCTGTAGTCAGCCTCAAGTGGCTGCTCGAGGAACTGCTGTTTTAGGCACTTTCACATGGGCTTCATTTTCTAGCCACAGAGGTTGCTGCTTGGGTGGCTCTGACCACTGCCATCTTGGCAGTCCTGCCTCTTCCTGCTCCCAGCTAACCTAAAAATGGGCAAAGACGTGGAGGGTTAGTGTTGCTGAAGGAGGCTTAATAAAGCCTGGTTTCTCAAGCAAACCACCTATGATGACACCCGCCTACCTTCAAAGCGGCCACGCTCTTAATTCTGCATAACTTTAAGCCTTAATATAATTTGAACAGGTGAGTTGTATAAAAATTCACCCTCAGTACAGTTGTCATGAACGGGGAAATTAGCTATAGAGACCAAAACTGTTTTTTGTACCAGGCTGTAAACATTTATTTCTGTACTTTAACATGGGAACTTATGGAGATTGACTCATTCTGTAGCCAGCCTCAAGTGGCTGTTTGAGGAACTGCGGTTTATGGCACTTCTACATTGGCTTCACAGCTATAGAGGTTGTTGCTTGGCTCATACAGCTTCAAAACATATTCTTTTCTTTATTTTAGTGTATTTCAGTGAATAAATATGTAAATCACTGAATTGTGTGTGTTCCTGTGTGTGTGTCCTTAAAGAACAGTTGTGAGTGGCTCTGCAGTGTTTCCCCTAAACATCGTTCTCTCTCTTTCCTTTTAAATTTTCACATAAAGCACATTGTGTTTTCCCCTGTGCATGAAATGTGCTTTATGAATAAGAAAAGAAATCCTGTACCTCCAAGCCAAAAAACGGACTTGTTTAACCTTTACTCCACTGCTGCCTGGAGAGCCCGTCAGAGCAGCCTAATCTGTACAGTTCAACTGCATGTTTTAAAACCACCTTTTCTTTCACTGTAAGGAATCAAAGGTAATGTCCGCACGTGCACCATCATCAATAAAATGTTGTACACATTTAGTGTGTGTGATTGTGACGGGAGTCACCTTTTCTTGTGTGGTAGTGAGCTGAAACGTCGGGTCAGGTGCACTTAGAGGCAAATTTATAGTGACGTTTGAAATTAATAAAGGAAATTGAGATTCATTTATACATGCCGGCCTCAGCAGGCACATCAGCAAAACTGTCAAGCTGAGGTCACATACTGTATATCCCTGCTTCCTATGGAGGAGGCCCTAAGCCAAGTAGAAAATTGCTTATTTTCCAGTTCCAACAGGATGTAGTATTCTCTGTGGCCAACAGCAAACATCTATTCCTATGTAAAAGCAATAGATCAGCGCTTTTAACAGAGCTTGTCAGGGCTTGCTTCTTTGGAGTTTAGTGAAAGAGCTGATGTGCTACAGCCAAACATAAAACATCACTCTGATAGTGCTCAGGACATCAATCAAACATCGCTCTGCTATGCAAGCTAAAAAATGTGTTGTTTCTCACAGAAATGCACTGTTGAGGTGTAATTAATGTACATTTAATTCAACCCCTGCTTGTGTTTAGAACTGATGTGAGGCAGCAAAGGTCTTTTTAAAGAACTACACAAGATGTTCTATTTTCTTACAGCTTCAGTTAAAGACTATAAGATTACAATATGTAAATTATAAGCATTAGTAAATGTATTAATTGAGTTTTTACTCTTTACTACTTTACCAATACTGTTACTATTTTTTATCCCTCTGTGTAATTTATCCTCTGTTCACTGTAAGGTTTTTAAAATGTGCTTTCACTACTCGTTGTTTGTTTTCACTCATTATTAACTGCAGTGCACCCCCGCAAATTCTTCATAGAGTGGCCAGCTGGGGCAACTGAAAAAGCATTTGCATTTTCTTTCACATTAACTTTTATGAACAATTATGGATTCAAATTATGAAGGCTTAATATAAAATGTCATATAGAAGCTTATTAGCGTATGTGTTGTGTTGTATCAAGGTGGCCATGCCCCCCCCTTTCCCCCCTTGGTGCCACCACAGATGAATTACAGAATTTCATTAACAACAGATTCATTTTAGGTTTTTTACTTTGTTTATGTGAGATAAGAAAATATTTTATATCTGTACAGAACTAGAATGAGAAAAGTCTGAAAGCAACAACACTTCACTAATCAACACACTGTATCTTTTTTGTTTAACACGCGTACAGAAATAAACTTAAAAAAAAAAAAAAAAAAAATTAGTTTAATGATCACGTTGAACGTGAAATTACTTCTCCGCATTTAACCCATCCAGGCAGGCGAACGATACAATAACAATCTGTGCTGGAACTATTTCTTGATGAACAACAGCTTGGTGTCTTACTGTACGAGATAGATAGAGAAGGTTTTTCATCAAAAATAGCAAAGACTGATACACACTAGCTGTTTGCCTTATTTGCTTCCAGTATTTGTCATACAGTATCATCAACCCTATTTTTTGGGTTTGTTTTGGGAGGTCCTGGATTATTGTAAGCAGATGGACATTCGTGCTGATGATGAGGCTAAATTAAGGGCTACATTTGCAGGTCCAGTGCTTGTTTTCTTAAGATAAGGAGATAAATGGTCTCATCATCATGAGAAGCTAAGCTTTATTATCACGAGACAATGGAATTTAATGGCAGAATATGTATGCATCAAAAAATGTTTTTCATTTGCTATTTCAAACAATATTTGTTAAAAGCAACTCCTTGTATTTATACACATACCTGACCAACAATAGTGATTCTGATTCTGATGGTCATACATACAGGTAGAAAATGTTGATCTGTGGAGATAATAATGGTCGATGTAGAAGGCCTGTAGCTCCTCCATGGTCTTTTATTCATTTCCTTCATTCTACCCAGGGTTTTTTCTCATCCAGTCAATGTGTCTACTTTTCTTTCTCTGGTCACTTTCATACTTATATCAATTCAGCGAATCTATTGTTAATCAAGGCCACATCTCCTCCAAACACAAGCTTCCTGTCAAGTACAGAATATGCACCCTGTATGCTCATAATCATTGTGTTTAGCACGCTGCAGAACTCCTCTGATCCATTACCAGTGTCCAGGACCTTACTTTTCACTTTACTAAATGAAGGTCAAAGCTACCATACCATACACAACATGAGCATATAACAACCCTGACCCAGTCTCCGCCATGTACTCACTGGATTAGCTTTTTAAATCAGTGTTATTGTGACAAATACACTGCACTGAGAAGAGTAACAATGTCATTACATTTTTTTTTTCCTGGTGAAGCTGAAGTCATTTGGTAAATTACAGGTTTTGAAGTGATTTCAAACACCAACAGTCCATGCTTTCCTCCCTGATGAGTGGAAAGAGGCTTAATTTCCTCTTCAGAGTGGCTCCCTCTTGGGTCATTGGACACAACTATCGTTGTTTCTTCTCCACACCTCAGTTTGGTGCCACAGTCAGCCTCATGTGATTACACGGATTAAACATCGAACCCCTTCAGCCTGAGTCAATGTATATTTTATACTCCTCAAGAAGAACATAACTGAGTTACAGTTCTCCTTTGTATTTTCCCTCCAATGTTGGAGTCAGCATTTTCATTCTCCTTTTTCATTTCCTGCATGTCTCACTGTGCTATGAAAAATGAAATGAAAACTTTTGCTTTACTTTTCCTGAATTCAGCAGAGCTTTAATCGAATTTCTCATTTCATCAGATTCAATCACGTAACTGAAGCTGGTGGGCAACTTTAAAGTGATCTGGAGAACGAACGTGGCCAACAGCATATATCAAAAATACTCTTGTTTTCATAAGTTGAATATGCTTCTCAGAAAAAAGCTATTTTATTGCATTATTAAAACTATTAATCTACAGCAGGAGTTGCAGAGAGCTGTACAAAAACATAACCTGGTTTGCAAGGTAAATGTTATGGTGCAGATCTTTCGCTCAAACAGATTTTTCAGCAGCGTTGCTTCTTGTGAGGTCTGATCTCTGTGTAAGAAGATCTGTCACAATCATCGTTGTGAAATTTGAATGATCAGCATGTGAAGTGGTGCCACATGGTTTCAGAAGTCCTGTCTCACTCAATTTGTGTGCTTACTGAAAATCCAAACATGTCATCTGAGCTGGGTTATCTCAACACTGAATGACAGTAAAGTCTTTGTTGAAGTGACATCTCTCTTTGGATCTACATTTGGTGTTAGCAGTTAGAGACATCACCAAACTTTCCAAACTCCTTCTCGCTTGTCAATGACATCTATTATTAAAATATACATGTTGATGACCTTTTATCACGAGGAACACAAGATCAAACTAAAACGTAAACAGTAATATAAAAGAGGGAATCACTGATAATTTAAACACCTTTTTAACACAAAGCATAGACTGAGAAAACCTGGACATAGTATCTGTGATGTCACCCACAGGTTTCTGAAGAGCTGTTGAGCTCAGTGTGGTGGCTCTGGTTGTCGCCATCTTGGCAGTCCTGCCTCTGCTGCCTCCGGGCTAATCTAAAAATGGGCACAGATGATGCTCCACATCTGTGCCCATTTTTAGATTAGCCCGGTTGGAGTTGAGGTGTGCTGACTGAAGCCTGGTTGCTGAAACCAGACACCTGTGACGACACCCACCAAGTCCAGTTCTGCTGTGAAGTTGGACATTTTAACATGGGGGCTTATGGAGACATAGCCAGCCTCAAGTGGCTGTTCAAGTGGCTACGATTTTTGGCACTTTCACGTTGGCTTCACTTCACAGACACGGCGGTTTCCACTTGGTGCGAAGTCCGTTTCCAGCACTCTGCATCTGCTGTATCATACGCCTCCTTGGTAAACACTATCCTCTGCGTTCCAAAACCTTCCAGAATTTAATTAGCTACTTACCTAAGTGGTTGCAATGATAGCATCTCTCTGCCTGTCATGTTAGCTAACATCTATTCTTGAAAGGAAAACATGATATGGATTATCTATAACTCAACACAAAATCTAATAAGACAAAAAAGTTGTGACAACAGGCAGACCAGCACCCTGAGATTTAAAAAAGGCTAAGCTTACATAACATCTTGCCAATAAAAATCAATGGATTTTAGATGAGTATGGAATGATGTAGGCTATCAACAAAGAGAATATTTGCTTTAATGTCCAATGTTTTAGCTGTCTAATCTTAAATTAATCTCATGGAGTGGATACCATTTTAGTGAAAAAGTGAATGAATACAGCTTGTGCACATTAGAAGACAAAAAGTTTGAAATGCAGAAGAGACTACACTAAATGTAAAATGTCTTTCACTAAAACTAACAATGACTAAATTAATAAAATGTGACAAAACTGCATTATACTGTGTGTTTAGTTTATGGTGCTGCATTCAAAATATGGTTAGCTTAGCATAATTATTAGGGTTGCACATCTCTCTGATTCGATACGCATCTAGATACACAGGTTACGATACCATTCAAAAACGATATACTTTTATTACAGACCGATTCGATACGAATCGATACAGTGTAAGAACGATACGATTTGATTCTACGGTTAATATTTATTGTAGATATTTTATAAAATAAAGAAGCCAATTCTATGAAAGTTATCTTACAGTACAGTACAATATTTTCTTTTCAAATATGTACAAGACCACATATCCCCAAGCATTGTTGCTTTATGACACTGGCAAAAATAAAATAAAAAAAAAGAACAACAACAAAATCACATGTCAATGTATTTATTTTTAGACATGGACCAAAAAAAGTCTGGCTGAATCAACATCATTTGTTGGAGAGAATCCAGTGGATTTTCAAAATAAAATACCCCATGCAAACTGCCGGTTGTAAAAACAGACAAAAGCGAAACTAATTAACTACGTAGCATATTTACACACGTAGAAGCATGTTTAGAAGAACATACACCGGGAAAATGGCTAAATCTGAGCAAGTAAACAAAGTCTGGCGGGCTAAACGCTCGCTTCTGAAATGCTCCCGGTGGGGTTTGCCACTGCACCTTATCTACCTATCTACCTTTTTAAGTTTTTTTTTTGAGTTTTTATTTTTTCTACCTCAGTATTTTATTCTATTGTATTTTATTGTATTCAAATACCGGACTGCTATGACGACCTAATTTCCCTTCGGGGATGAATAAAGTAATCTATCTATCTATCTATCTATCTATCTATCTATCTATCTATCTATCTATCTATCTATCTATCTATCTATCTATCTATCTATCTATCTATCTATCTATCTATCTATCTATCTATCTAAAGATTGAAAGCAGAGGGAAAACTAGCCTGGCTATCTCGCTTCAAAAATACAACACCTCTAGTGCTCTGGAGTTAAATGTTGCTTAAGCTATACACAAATAGAAATGTAAAAACATCTTGGAACCCACATTGTAGCCATAGACGGAGCACAGAAGTGGACTGATAAATAAATAAACTAATCTGTCAAGAAACACTTCCAGCATGCAACTCTCTAAAACCTCTAAATGTCTATTTTACACCTCTGTTTAACTGTTTACCCATGCTTCCATTGTAAGTTAGACTAACCACTGCTTGGCTCCACCTTGGTACTTAATAGCCCTTTCAGACACAACAATGGCAGCATTGCGCTCTGAAACTCATTATTTTCAATGACGTCGAAGAATGCATGGGGCGCAGTACAGTGCTGCCGCAGAGCCTGTGAATGGATAGACCTCTGGATGCAATTGGATAGACCTACAACCAATCAGAGCAGCAAACATGTCACGTTGCATAGTTGGTAAATTAAAATTTCCAAGTTCTATCATAAGTTTTTATTGTCAGCAAAAGCTTTAAGTGCAGTTGTTGTTTCTGTTAGAGAAAATATACAGCCATTTGATTAAAACTGGCATGATAGTGGATTCAGCAGAAACAGTTCAAGATCAGAGGCAGCCATCTTGGTTGTTTACTAAAATGCCTCAATGGCTAATAAGGTTGTCCTCCTCTGTACTGTCATCATGTCAAACCTGCTACATATTAGGTAAACGGTTGTGACTGGGCTGACCACATTTTTACAACCTAGTTTACCCAGCTTTTGTAGTGCCTCTTTCCCAACATGCTGCTGCTGTAGCTGCTTTTCGCTGCTGAAGTATCTGCACACACTTAGCTTGGAAAAACGATAGAGGCAGCTAGGACTACCTGATTTCGTCATTTGTAGTATGGGGTTTGTTTTAAGAAGAGACTGACTGGGTAAGGTGGCGACTGCAAGGTTTGCCCAATGGCATGGTAGGCTAGCCAGAGCTTCTGGAAGAAGGTACAGCTCACTGGAGAACGAGGTGAATGAATGCTTGGTGTGTTTATCGGGAAAATGACAGATCACATCCCACCGTATCACCACCACCGCTGGTTGTTAGTGTTAGGATTTGAGGTTTCCTGTGGTTTCCCTGTGTTTCCCTGCCCTTCGTGTTCTGTGTCTGTTTTGTCTAGTCTCCCCTGTCTGTGCAGGCTGGGCGTGTCTGACCAATTTCTCTGACCACTCCCCCGTTGATCCTCACCTGCTCTGCTCTCACACCTGCTTGTCATCATCTCATCAGCTCCTGCAGTATTTAACTCTGGTTCACCCTCCCAGACTCTGCCAGTTTGTTGTTGTACTTTTCATGGTAACTTCTCAACTTACTAGCTCAGAGAAACTTACCAGTTGGAATATCTTTTGTCATTGTAGTTTTGGATGCCTGTTTTGACTCCTGTTTGTCTGTTTTGTCCTCTAGCTTGCCAGGCTCAGCCTACCCTTGTCTCTTTACCAGTCCTCACCAACCTGCCCTAAAGATCCTCCTCTGGACCTCGCCTATTGTCTTATCGTATCGCATCTTGTAAATAAAACCTTCAAAGCAATTCCTGTCTGTGGTCTGCATTGTGGGTCCGCATGTTCCGCCGTGAGCTCAAGCTTACCAGTTTTACAAACTGTGGAGGGGGCGTGGTGCATCAGCTGCAGGGGAGAGGTGTGGAGAGGGCTCAGGAGAGCAGCGCCAGGGGAGAATGATTGGCACACCTGTATCCGGTTAGCTAATCGCTCTATCTTTTTAACACAGTAGAGTGCTGGACCTGAGAGAGGAGTCAAAGCAGAGAAAGACGAGAGCAGGTGTACCGGTGATAATAAAAATGGTTAAACCAAAGTCATCTGTCTGTATGTCTGTGTCGAAAGAACCCGCTGTGGCAACAGCTAATGCCACACAAACCAACTGCAAGAACACCATGGAAACAACCAGACCTACATATAATACATCCTCTACACTTGACTCAGTTCTTCAGACAGCACATAGTCCATTACAGCTCTGGAGGGACCTTCCATAAGAATGCAGGAATAAAAGCTTTTGTCATATGGAAGTGAGAATGGCTTCATCTAAAGTGGGTTGGAAAACTGGATGGATCCAGGATGGGTGGAAATCTGTCCGAATGGGAGGATGGCCTGACGCATCTGCCAGAGCGAGTAAAATATTAGCTTGCAGATTTGTCTGGTTCCCAGTAATGATCTTTTCATTGTTTCTCTTGGAAACAAAGTGAATAATTTATAAAATGTTGAACTATTATTTTAATCTAAATGTAAAACCTTTTAAACAAAAGAGAGGCTCTGGGACAACCAACATTTTCCTGCTGACACAGCATGATTTTCATTGGACCATCACACCAGCACCCAACGACTCGACTGTGGCATCTCTATATACGGTTGTGAACTATAGCTACAGGAGCCTGACACACTGTATAGAATATATATATACACATGTAATATATTCAAGGGCCCACGGCACACAGTATATCTATCAATCACCTGTCATTCAGAATCCAACACACTTGCACATAGTTTGTTAAAGCCCAATTCACAGCTAGCTGGGTCCAATTATTCCTCCTGCGTGTGCGTTTGGCGGGTTGCAGCACCCTCATCACCGGCCTGTGTTTTTATAGACTTCCTCCCTGTCATCGGGCTGGAGACACACCACAGAGCCGAGCATGTGGGCGTACACAGGAAATATTTCCTCTAATTGTTCCAGGCCTTGTGTCGAGGAGTGCATAAATCAGGTGTTTGGCAATTTCCCTGAATGCCACAACATCGAGTGTGTGAGCTGACATGCAGTTGCCTCGCTGCCTGTGTTTGCATGGACGGGTTTCCATTTGTCTATTAAAATGACAGGGTCTCAATGGGCCTTCTGCTGCCAGTGCCGAGAATGGAAGTTAGCATATCGTGTCAGCGTGTGCATTTATTTGATAATGTGATCATAAGTGCAGATACGTATGACCAACAAGTGCTTATCTCTTTGCGAAATATGCCATACCCACAGCCAGTCATATCTCTGCTGCGTATGACTATAAAAAATACCATATCACTGGAAAAGAATTGTGATGCCTTCACTGATAAGCAATAGCAGGGATCTCCCACTGGTGCCTTTGCATGCCGCAAACCTGAGCGAAGACTTTGAACCTCAGATTCACTTCATTTATCTCGCTGTTTCACGCTGTGAATGTATTTCTCGCAGGTTAAACTAAATCAAGCTCTCCTTGTGATTTCCCATGTCTTCAGATTGTATTTAACTGTGCGGTCCCACATGGATAAATGCACAGAGCGTGTAACGAGCACCGACTGACTCACAGGGAACTGATTGTCATTGCCACTGTCATTGAAGACACTCATTCTAAATATGCAATCATTCTCGGTGATGGTTAGGTGCGTTCGCAAAATGACATATGCTGTTATTAGGATTTTAACCACTTCTGACATTCTATCAAAAGCTAACAACCCTAGCCTGCTTTTGAACAGGAAAAAAGCACGTTAGTGGGAGCTGAGATGAGCCAGGAGGTGAGATAAAATCAGAGCATCTTTCTGTTTGTATGGACAGAATCGCTTTCTTGTGGCTGGGACGGAAACTCAAACGAAGGATTGGATAAAATAACTGAGAGCACTGATGGTTAAATTGTTGTAAAACAAAAAAATAGAAGGTAATCCAACCTTTAGTTTTGCCTCTCAGACGGCAGGAACAGTACCAAGAAAGGAGACGGGGCGACTTTGTTTGTAACGTTTCAAATTTCACAGTGTGAAGAGACTTTTCATTATGCAGCTACAAAGGCAGCTGAAAGGAGAGCAGCGGAGATGGAGACAGAGTGTCCTATCCGCTCCTCTGGTATCAGGACATGAAAGGAACACAAACATGACCTTACATTCACTTGAAACGGCCCTAAGATGCGACCTGCATACAATGTCACGCTCAAAATCCATTTTCATTTAAATGAGAACACCATGCGAGTGACAGGTCTGAGGAGATCATCCTGTAGCTCCACGTTTTAGGGAAAGATTTTGGCCGTAAGAGGACAATCTAGAATGAATATTACTTTTTACTCATAAATGATGAGTTAAAATGACCACGGGGCGGCAAATCCTCATGAATAATATCATATTTGGTCCTTATGATGGATGATTGTGGAACTGAACACCAAGTCTGATTTTTACCACGGATGTATCAGAGACTTGGATCAGGGGTTAGAGTTAGGGGCTTTGCAGCAAGTTGATCAGTTGAGCAGTGGTTAATCTGGCTCTGTACATTCCACATGTCAATATGACATAACTAGAGATATGCAAAGTTACACAGAAGGCTACATACTTGAACAAATAACTTTATTACATTATTCTTATTATTATACATTATTCTTTAACATGTTAAATAATTTAACAGACATTGTCAAGTTGACATTGCTGAGAGCTGCTTTTTGTTTATGCTGCCACAACTGATTAAACTTAGTATTTCTCTCTGTGTCAAGTACAGGAAAAAATAACACACATATATAATAACATATATGCCAATCATGATAAGTCTGCTATAAGCCAATATAGTCAAGCTCGAAACATGATGCATGAATCATGGTATCATAAGAAACATTGGAAGAAATGACAAAATGTGGAAATGTCTGACTGTAGTAGGAGGCAGACATGAGAAACTTTGTCCAGATATAACAAATGTGGTTAATTTAAGTAAGAAATAATAAAAGAAAGAAAATGAACCAAAATTATGCAAAATACCAACAAACCCAGCACAGTCTGTCTGCATGTTACTCATCAATGATGGAACTGTTGGTGATTAAATGAGTTAAATTAGAGCACAATGCAGTATTGATGGTAGAACTGTGTACAAATGGTGTTCTCACTTACTTTGTGACACAAAAACTGTCTGCAATAATCTTTTCTTTGTTTTCTTTTCATGAAATACCAAAAGGCCAGTTCAGCTTGTGATGATGGCGGAGCTGCAGTTGGAGTCTTCACTCTCTGCGGTAATGATGATGGTGTATACAGTATGCAGGCTTGTAATTAAGGAACAGTGTCTGGGTTGTGCCAGACTGTGGCAGTGTGCTGCGCTGAACTGAGCATCATTAACAGCTCACTCATCCCCTGTTTAAACCAAATGGCGACACAGAGTAGCGGGCATATGTGGGTAATTAGGCAATTTCTAACACATATTAGGAATTAATTGCCATTTGATATGTAAGGGTAGAGTGTTAAGGAGGAGGGATGCCCCCAGCTTATTGGCATTGATTACAGTGAATTAGCTCATAGAGAAGGCTCAACCTCCGTCTGCACGGCTTTTATCGAGCATGTTTTGCTGTTTGATTATAGCGATGTTTCCCAGCTCTGACATTTTACATGAACTTTAGTTGAAATTCAAAAACAATACAGCATGTCAAATCCATTCTTTGGATGTATTGGCCGTGGTTGCTGCGATGGCGAGACGTGCTTCACACACAAGAATTTGCCTCAAGGTCTCTTCTGTGTTTTTCCATCCAAACTACTGCATATGCCCAAGTATGTATTCCAGGAAATGTGTGATGCGTTAATTTTATCTTCCCTCAATTGCCTTTACAAGCTGGCGTGATTCATCTCACACCTGCTATCCAACTGCTTCCTTTTTTCTACACTTTGCCCACACAAGACACAGCCGCAGCCGCTTATTGGTGCCAGAGATGACCACAGAAGTTTGAGAAAAAAACTACATCAGAAAAGAAAGTTCACAAGTTTTTTCTCTCAAAGTGGAGGCTGCATTTCAAAATAGATTTTTTTTTTCACCTTATTGGTGGTCAGTCATGAGAGAACCACTGAAAACCAGCTCATCCTGATACAGTATGAAGAACTCATTTGAGGAGACATGTTGCTCAGGCCACACTGTGTTTAAGTATTCCTACTAAGCCCTTTGACACAGCATCTAGCCGAGAGCTGGCAGACGTCCACTTCTTGAGCTGTAAAGACGGCCGTCTCACTCCTCAGTGCTGCTGGAAAAAAAAAAAGAGAGCTTGTATCGAGGATATGAGAGGCAGAAGAGAGAAGAAATGTTTAGTCTCAGCTTGCTAGTTCACCCAATGCGGATCAAGCAAGGCAATTTGGAGTAAATAATACCATTTCCTCCCCCCAAGGCAATCAAAACACTATCTCTGTGAAAAATAACATGGGCACACACCAGATGATTGCCCACTTTTTTTCTCGGGGAAATCTACTCACCCAACTTGGGTGGTAGCGGCCGACTCTGACAAAGTTTCTCCTCACATCCATTTCCAGCAAACAACTGGAAAGAAGTTGTTTTTAGATAAGATGCTCAAAGGAAAGCCTTCCAACGACGCAGTACGGATCTTAGGGAAGGAAATACTTTTGGCGATATGAGTTTGATTTCAAGATTTATTTTATCATGTTTCTAATAAATGATGTGTACAAAGCTTTGTGCCTAAATAACTGCTCTTATCAATGTTGTCTCCAGCAGCAGCAGGCAGACCGCTGTCCTACCTGTCCAGCACAAGTTAAAATAAAACAAAGTGGGGCTAAAGAGCCAGATATGTTGCTATTAGTGGACATAATATTATATGACGCATTGTTAACCAGTGCTGGGAACTATGGAAGCCCAAAACGGCAGTGCAATTATACCTTTTAACGCCATCAGTTTTTTGTTTTTTTTTTAGTATCTCAGCTTATCGACATCTCCAGCAACTGACCCAAACTGAAAATGGTCAGATCAATGACCAAGTATCCATTATGTACAAGTCATCAGGTCTATCAGTGAAGGTCTAATAGGCATTGCATTGTGTCTCTCTGTTTGAAGATACCATGCAGATCAGACTTTGTCATAGGAGAGGACGAGCCTGGCTGCAACTTCAGACGGGTGCACTCCGTGATCCTGCTGAGATCGTTTTCTTGTGACAAATTATCTCGTTATCTCGAGAAAACAAAGGGCCGTTTTCTCGAGATAACAAGATAAATTAACCCATTATCACTAAAAACATACAAAAAACCCCCAAAAACCCAGCTTTGTTATTTCAAGATAACAAAATAAGTATATCATAAAATATAATGATATATATGAAAACATGGCATTAAAAAAACAATTACAAGCACAGCCATTTTTGGTTTCCATATATAACATATACAAAAATGCTTAATGAATAATAACGCATAATGAATATATGAGAAATAAAATTGATCTGGATTGATCTTTTTGCATAATGAGTATATTTGTTTCTGATACTTTAAGCCTCATTTTGCTGATGCATTAATTAAATTATTTTTGGCCTCTTGGGGGGAAGTGGAACAACACTGACATATCACCACATACATTTGTTGCATTAGTAATTTATCCAGCAGACAAAGAATTTGGTTTGGTTGGCACTTTGCTGTGTGCTGTTTGGTGCTGTGCAGGTACGATGTATGATGGGTTTGTTTAAGTGGAGCTGCAGAGTTTGTAATAATTCTCTGTGGGTTCATCGCTGAGTGACACCTTTCATGTCACACGGTAAACTAAAAATATTGATTAGTGCATCGTAAAATTTTGAATTACAAGACATTTACTGAAACTATTTCTTACATTGCTATTTTTATTTTTTGTAAATAATTCCACCTCCACTGCTTATGCAAAGACCATGGAGAGAATGCTTTCTTTTTTTAACCTTGTATGAAGAAAGGAGGACAAAGATGCATTAAGCTGTATATCTAACAAAGTGTGGGTATTCAGATTTGAGACCTAAAATGGACTCGAGCCTGCAACATTGAGCCATTTTCTACAGTTGAGTCTTGTGTACTTTAAGCATCATTTAAAGGATTATTTATGGTTGTAATTCGTGAGTTTTACAAGGCATTAGCAGAGCAGCTGGGACTTGAAAGACAGAAACAAACATGGGCCTCTTCTCTGAAATTGGAACTTTCAACATAATTACATAGTGTTTTGACAGGAACGAGAGGAAAAGCGGGCACAGATAGTGTTCGTTGTTCCGCCGTGAGAGCAGGGAGCGACGCTGTAGAGAGTGCCATGCTTCATGCAGCTGGAGCAGATGCCGCTGTTGTGAATAGAACAGGATCCACGGGTGATCCTGCGAGACTGATTAGACTTCCTCCATCTCCCCCAAATGAATTCACAGTGATTGAGTACGAGGCGACAGCACTCCTCTCCTTGTCACTGTCACTCCTTATTGCCCTTCCTTGCACCATCCAGCTCAGTCTGGGAGGCTTCCACTGCAAATAGTGAAGGACGTCATTGCAGAGGAGAGAGCTGAAGGGCTATGTCCTGCTGTATGACCAGCTGCATCACTCACAAGTGACCAAGACCCTGGCAGTAGACGTATAGTGATGAAGTGTTTGGACCTTTAAACGTGTTGGTGAAATGTTGTGCTAATATTGTCCTTGAAGTGCTAAATTAATGTTTCACCTTGCTCAACAGTTCCACATACCATAACATAGGCAGCTGCTATTATCATTATTAAATTTTCACATAATAATTATCACATAAACATGAGATTCTTTGATTTTTTTTGACCACTTGGGGCAGCATAGCAAGTCAAAAACATTTTTTAAACCCTATTATGACCAACGTGATAGCAAATAATTAACTGTTTACACATACTACAAAACAATATTTCTGAAATGTACTGGAGTATAGAGAGGCATAACATTTTAAAGTATCTTCATCTCAGATAAAGTAGTAGATATATTATGAATATATAGACATTATGTTCATTGGATACACCATTGTCAATAACTAAAGAAAATCTCCCGAGGAACAATAAGGGAAACCAGACCTTCAACTTATCATCAAATCCAACCTGTTTTTAGTTGTTGCCAGAGTGTGTCAAAAGTCAGAGTAGGCAGACTCAGGAGCTTCTGTTTTAGTCCCCTTAGGTGGACATCAATTTTAGTGCTTCCAAAAAAATGTGAAAAACAAACAAAAAATATTTACAGACGAAGTGAGGAAAAAATCAACTCATACAAAATGAAACAGCACTATTCTTTGCCACTCGCTTCCCCAAGACAACTAACCTGTATACACTTTACCTGGCTCTAGGCTCACCTGGACTACGCCATCCTCCCTTCATAAATATCTTTTATAAAGATACAAAAATCACAAAACATCATTATTTAAAAGAAGCACAGATTTCCCCTGGGGCTTGAAAGCAACACCACACTCTGTGCCCTCTACCATTTACAACATAAGAGCACAACAAACTTAAATAATCAACACATTCCCCCTTTAACGTGGTATCTCCGTGTCGCAATTGATGACATCATCGAACGCACAATAATCGGGCATTGTGGGGAGGCCCCCACCCACACAATGGTTTTCCCCATCAGGTAAGATACCATGGACAAACTGAATTTTAATTAAATTTATCAGATAAATTCAGATTTAGATGTAGTGTGATAAAAATCTGTGAGGTTACTCTGACAAAATATATAACATAGCTGTAATCATTCAATATGTAAGATATAACATCTTTAAACCAAATAAACAAAAATTTGTTACATTGTCAATAACTAGTTATAATGTCAAAAATCCACATTAGACTGAACAATAATGCTATAACAAAGTTCAGTCTCAATCAATCATCATTTTCCCATCATACCCATTTTTTATAAAAAACCTTCAAAGGGATGTTTAATTAAAAAAAAAAAAAAAAAGCGTTTTCATTTTGCAAAGTTTGAAACTACTAGTAAATCTTGATTAAATTCAGTATTTCAGTGTCACTGTTCGTAATTAGCAGCCTCCATATGGGTCAGAACCTTGTTTAAATGCACCGCGCGTTGAACTCTTTGAACTGATACTGAATCACAAAGAGCTTGAGAGCAAAAGTGCAGAATACGTCTAGAGTTCCTTTTTTTAAAGCCAAACGTGGGGTACTCGAAACATCTGTGGAAGTCCTTGACAGTTATTTGTTTCTTGCAGCTCTTCTCTTTTTTTGATTTGAGCTATACACACGTCTCTGAGGTCACCTTTGTGTTTTGTGAGAGATGTTGAAAAAAAAAAGGGGAGGAGGGGGAAGGCGAGGCACTCACAGTGAATAGCTGCTGGCAGCTCTTCATTTGAAACTATTTAATTCACGGGGAGGTGAGTGAACTGCTCAGGAGAACAAGGGAAGATGTTGGAGACAGACAATACTGTAGACAGCCAACATATAGTGAAGCCTCAGTGAATCACTAGGGGAATCAGCAAATGAGGACAGGCTGGAGTAATTTGATGGTAATAGCTGTACAAGATGTAGGCACTGGATTGATTAAATCCATTGAGGCCTACAGTTTTATCAAGTCTCAAAGTAAAGATGATACGAGTGCTAATGAAGTAAGAATCTCTACACTTGCACAAATGTATATTTCTTCATTTTATGGAGCAAAATCATTATCAAGTCATGATCCAGTTATACAATGACTGAATCGTGACAGTATCATGGCGGGGACCAGCTGGAGTATTCCCAATTAGAGTGACCAAACAGGTGTGCATCGCAGTAAAACATTGTGACCACAAGACAGGTCTTGAATCAATCGAGGCAAGTCCTAATTAAGCCTCAAATCTGTCAAATCAAGTTCAAGATAGATTTTGTGTCTATTGATTGTCTCAAGTCGAGACAAGGTCAAGTAAAGACTCGTCAATTGAGAGAAATTTAAGTCATGATTCAAGTCATCTCCTACCATCTACTGCTGCTTTTGCAGAGCCCAATGGATACTGATAATAGATAATAGATAATATCCACCCCAGCCACAGCCTGTGCACCCTGCTGCCGCCTGCCAAGCAATACAGAAGTATCTGCTGCTGTACCACCAGACTACAGGGCAGCTTCCTCCCTCCCTATAGGTCTTTGGCTAGACTTTGGCAACACATAATGAATGCCGACCGTTCGAGTAGCAGATGTGCTGTGGAATGTTGCTTTACTGGCTACGCCTGCAGTGTACATATGGGCGTAGGGTTATGTGATTCACAGGCAAAATAAAATGTTGAACTTTTGTTTTGGGATTATGTTTTTTAGTTTTTGGAGTGCTGTGAAAGTCCAGCTTTTTCACAGACTTTGTGTAATATGGGATAAAGTTAATAAGCAACCGTCAGCTGGTAGGCTACAATGCAGACAGGGTGATCAAGACCCCAAAGTGGAAGACAAGATGATAATTTTCTGTACAATGGTACTTTGATTGATGGTGTGTGCGGTGTGTACAGTTTTATTGATTATAATGGAAACAGAAAACAGCAGTCACTCCGAGAACAGTAAACAGGAACTACAACTTGCATTTCATTGTGCAACCCTGTGATGTAGAATGACTAATAAATGAACCTTGAAGTCCAAATCTCATGTTAATAAAGAAAGGTCATGTCTCCATTCCAGTAATGAAAGTTAAGATGAGTCAAAATTGAGTCAATCGTGGTAATTTCAAGTCAATTCTCAAGTCAAATTGAGACAAGTTAATGTCAAATCTGAAGTCCTTCACAGCAAGTTCAAGTCAAGTCACAAACTTTTGGGTCCAGGTCTCTTTGAGTGCTCACCATACAAATTTTAAAATCTCTGTTATTAGTGTTTTTATAAAGCTGAGACCTATGTTCCTTCAGTGCACATGGCAGTACTCTATTTGATCTGTATGGCTGTACAACGTCTCAGGTGTACAGCTCTGTTCTTGATTTAAACACCTGCTGTGAGAGCCAACTACAGAGTTTTTTCTCATTTTCATAAAGAAATGTAAAAGCTTCCTGGTAATTATAGCTCTTGTCTATTGGGTGACGTGGGAGCCATTATTAAACAGCTCTATAAAGTCCACCTCCTTTTATCTGAGCACCTGGATGCAGAGTAATTCATTACATTCTGTAGCTGAAGGATGCTTTGTTTGACGTTAACCAAAGAGTTTGTCAAGCCAAACAGATGAATGAGTAGAATCAACATGGTTAGGCCAAAATGTATTCTGACAGCTGCTGGTGTTACTTTACTGCGTGTGAAATCAGACTAAGGCAGACTGCAGCGTGGAGCCTACTGCTTAAACATTTGCATGTAATCACAGATAACAATTGCAATTAAACATCTGGAGAATTTTTTTTAAGATTGTAATCAAATAAACAAGGCAGATGTGTGCATTAACGATTTTGCTTGAGTGAACTGAGCACTTGCATTCAGTTGCCCGCCTTCTACTTGATTTCTTAAGTATTTCCACCCATTTATTGTTGTTCGGTTCATGTTTCATATCTTTCAAATGTTCCTCTCATGTCAAATGCTTTAATATGTAATCTTTAACCTGTTATCTCGTGTTGTTAATCATACTTACAGCAGCTATACCATGTGATCCCAGATCCCATTACATGTCGTCTGTCTCTCAGCGATCTGAGCCACGTGTTAACAAATTTCCTCACTCTAAGAGGTTTATCATTTCTCTCACAAAGCTGTTTCCTTCCAATGGTGGATGCTGCATTGCTGATATTAACTTTATTTACATACGCCTGCTTATCAGTGTGATGCAGACACGTTTTTAAAGGTGCTTGATTCTACATTAATCCACTGACTTATCTCGACCGTGGGACAGTGCAATAAAAATATATTCCACGTTGAAAGGAAACTTCCCGCTTAAGGTAAAGTGTGGCCACGGGCATGTAATAGTCTGAAGAAGTACAGTCTGAAGATTCCTCTGCTAATTTTAGTCAATAATATTTAAAGCAGCCATGAGGAATTTTCATTTTGATGGCACTGAACAAAAGCTGTAGCACTTCCACCACCTCGTTTTGTCTGATTTGAAGGGAGATCTGACTGAATTAAATCTGGTGGCAGCTATAGCGCTGAGAATAACTAGCCAATCATCTCGCTGATGGTCTTGTTTGCTTATGTAGGTCAGTATTAAACTGAAACCAGTTAAAAGCTCCCTGTAGTATGTTTATTTTAATTTAATTTAATTTAATTTAATTTTAATTTTTTTTTTTTTTTTAATTAAATTTTAGATACTTTATTGATCACGTTGAACGTGAAATTACTTCTCCGCATTTAACCCATCCAGGCTGGCACCTGTTGGAACACATACATGCACATGCACAGGGTCACACACTCAAATTGACAGATGCCAGATTCACTGGAGTGGTGGGCATCAACTAACAGCGCCCGGGGAATGAAAAATGGATGAAAAACTACAATTATTGGGAAATAAAATTTGATCCTGTTTTATGATGACTTATATATGTAGATGTAGATTTTCTTGGTGACTTGGAGGTCACAAAAGCAAGGTGAAAAACACAAAGTCTAACATATTAGGATACTGTCACACCATCCGCTTTAAATGGACCAGAGTTTGTTTCCTCGGGTAGTCCGGTTCGTTTGGGCAGGTGTGAAAGCTCATCCGAACTCTGCTCTGCCTGAAAACGTGGGTTTCGGTCCACTTAGAAGTGAACGCTGGTGTGGTTCACTTACAGTGGGAAAGCAAATACTTGCTACTTACTATCCAGTGAACTAAAGATCAGAAAGCCAATCGATGATCCAGGTTTTCTTCTTCGTGGTGCTTTTTTTCTTCCTAGTCAGTGCTTGTTTTGGACAATACCTTCACCAAACCAGCAGCTGTTGTAACTGCATAACGTTGTCCAGGCGGTTTGGTCCGCTTTCCAAAGTGCAGTGTGAAAATGAACCAAACCAAATGAAGGTGTGAAATTTTTCGGCTTTCCCCGCCCAATCTAGCCGAGTCCCCCGGACTATCCTCGAGTGAAAACAACATTAGAAACATTCAAACCCATTTCACCTCTGGCCAGCATTACTCATGGGTGTCTGAGTTTGGTCCGAAGTGTGCTCAGTTGCACCTGTGACCACACCCAACAGTGATGTCACAGTGTCCAGAAGTACACCTGTGCATCACTATAGAAGGTGAGAAGTTAAACAACTGCAGATTTTCAGGGGATCGGGGGGTTATTGTAATCTATAAATTCAATCAATTTAAGCCTACATGGGCACCCTGGCGGCCCACAGGTTGAGTTAAATGTTCATTGTATATACTGTATGTTTTTTAAGCATTTTATTTCTAGACTGACTTTGATTATTTTTTGTCTTTGTTTTGTTCATGATTTCTGTACTGAATATCATTACTGTTCACAAATAGTCAATGAACTGCTGAACAAAACATTACTCCTACAGTATCAGTATTAAATGTATATTATATATTACCAGTATAATGTGGATGCTTGTGCAGAACGAGGGAAGTGTGCAAGATTTATCATCACTGTTCACCTATTGTGGATTTTAAATGTTTTAAATGTTTCACAATAATTATTAAATAATAGATAGCGGCTTAACTGACAGGTTTTTGAATGCTTGCAGGTGGCAGAATGTGGTATTGTGTATTCCATCATACATGCGTGACTCTCTTATTCCTGGTACATCTCACTCTGGATACTTCTTTGTAGTACACTGTGTACTACCTGGTGTAGTGAATTAATTTCAGCAGGGTAGTGTTGTCTCCATTCGACTGCAGCTGTTGCTTGTAAGCTGCACTCACCAGAAATGAGGATTGGAACATTTTAATGCTTCTTCTTTTTCTCTTCGCCGAATCGCAACCGTGCGGAGCATAACTCCAACATTTGACTGCTAAAATATAAATATAAACCTTATGTATAACTTAGATGTGTATATTGCGGTATTCAATGCAACTGCTTTAGCATTTTCACAGTGCCGGTGGTCCCTCCCCTTTTGCTACATACGCAATATGGCGACCAATAAGGGTGTCCGACACTCAACTTTTTGACCATTATGAGTGCACCATCCGAGTACTCACAGTACACTGCATTATACCAGTGTGGTGAACGCCAGTGTGAAGTGTAAGTATTGTTGGGACCACGGGGAGTCCACATATGAATTTCGGTCATTGTGGGACATTGAATGGACTTTTATTGTGAAAAACGATAGGTCACAGGTCACGCCCCGGGTCACAGGTCACTTCCTGTTACAGTAACCCGACCCCCCTGACCTGGTCAACAAAACTCCAGGTCGCCCGTTCTCGCTCTTCTCTCTTCGCTCAGTTCTTCCTTTAAGTCGCTTCTTCAAGCGCTCTCCTCCGCTCTAAACGGACCACAAGGGTCCGTGAGCCTCGGTTCGGTCCACACGACGCCGACCACCGACGAAAGGACAAAGGATCAGGCCGCAGCAGAAGCGCCTACCTGTCCTAAAGCCTCTCCACTTAGCACGCCGCTAACCGAGAGCGTAAACAGACCAGGCATGCAGCACACGGAGTCTGCCAGCTGATGTAACGAGCCAGGACAATGGGCATTTAGCTTTACATAGCTTAACACGGCTAAGCACGAAACCGTTAACTTTGTTAGTGTGTTTGTTTAGTTACATACATGTGTTGTTATTCTGTTCATGTTGTGATCTGTGCCATCATCGGTACAGCTGTATTTTATCAGTTAAAGGTCCAGTGCCATGGTAGATGAACCACCGTTCAACTGCTGTGTTACTGTGTGATAAATACAGGCACTGTGCCTAGCTGTGCTTGTTCAAATCTCCCGCCTCACATCCTCCTTTGTCTCTGATCAGACATGTGTTCATGCGCGTGCACGTGTAGATAAGAGGGACACACACATTCTTTCTAGCGCGCGTTTCACACACACACACACACACACACACTTACACTTTATTCTTTGATGTAGATAAGGTCATATTGTTTATCCATGTTTATTTTCTTCTTAATAAATGTTTGTGTACACACATGCTGCTCTCTTTAATGTTGTACAGAGTGAATGAAGCCAACCTCTTCTATGCCAGTGCTCGGATTCTCACACCTTCACCGTTCACTTAGTGAACTAATTCGAGACTGTAGCATACTTTGGTTATTAGTCCCTGGTTTCAGGGTGGTGCCCCGTAATTATTAACTTAAATTAATAACTTTATTGATTAACTTTAATAATATCTTCTTCTTTTGCTAATAACCAAATTTGCCCTTTTAACCATTTGGAAATTCCCAACAGTATGGAAGAATGTGGATTGAGTCACAAGTCTGTCACACAGATGAACTTAAGCCTGATAAGAGGTCAGAGGTCATCATGAAGCAACATCCTCAGGATACCATGAAAAGATTTCATGGCTGTCTGTCCAGCGGATTCTGAGACTCGAGACGTTTATCCTGTAGCTCTGACTCTCATGGCCTTGATCTGTTCTCTGGTGTTAGCTGCAGCTGTGGACAAACTCGGTTCAGTGTTGCTGGATGTTCTGGCCACACTTCCTTTTATAGATTGCTATTTTGGATTTACAGTAATCATATTGGGATGGAGGCTTAAAGATTAAATATGAAGTCATTCCCTGCCTAAAGTCCTTATGTGTAAATACAAGATAAGGACTTTCACCGCAGGACGTCTCAACCATCTTTATACATGCCCTCACAAACATGAACACTTGCGCGCACACACACACACACACACACACCCACACACACATTCAAAGAAGCTCTTATGGCTGCTCTTTGGGCTCACCAGCAACATCCTGCACTTTAGTGTTTCTCATGGTTCATTCTCACGGGTTTGTACAAATAATTGGTGAATATTTCCTCCATGTAGGGGGGCTAGAAAAAGTCAAAGTGACGAGCATCAAAGCCAGACGTGAATCATCTGAAGTGAACCAAATTCCTGACAGTGATCCCGAGGATTTTCTGTTTGTTTGTTATTGAGACTGAACGAGGAGGTTAACAACGAGGAGGGAGCACAAGAGGAGGAGCGGGGGAAAAAAAAGAAGCTATTGGCCTCGTGTTATTTCAAGATTCACCTCAGCAATTAGAAAAAGTCATTTAAATGCTAACAAGCTAGATGGGCCAAAGAAAACAGGACTTAAAAGACTAAACCTCCAAATAATCCCTGTGATCAAACAGGAGAGAGGACCCACTCGAGACACACTAAACAAAAAGGCACACACACAAAACATTTCAAATGACTGCAGGCGAGATGTCGTCAGTTTCCTGACACTGGTAGTTTCATCTTCGAGTGAAAAATGTCTCAGAAATTTGATGTAGTGGCAGCCATGCACAACGTTCATATGCACAAGCAAGTGTTTTATTTGACGTGCTATTAATGATGCGTCATTTTTCGAATCCTGTAGATGACCGTCCTATCTGTCCTCAGCTGTCTGACTTCCTCTGCACCTCAACAAGTCACTGCTCTGCACACACAGGAGAACTCCAAGAGTCTGTTTCAACAAAACAAGAAAATACTGGATCTTCAGGCAAAGATCTTCCAGAACCAGTGCACATTTCTAAATGTGCCTGTGGATGTACAGATAAGATAACATGCAGCCTCACTCTCAGTTCACTTACAGTAAGACACTTAAATATATCATATTTGAGCTGGTTTTGGACTATTCAAAGTGAAGACATCTGATATTTTACTTACCACTAATTTGCTGTGGCCAGTTATGTTTAGCAGCTAATGAAGCCACAAACACTCACTGGTAATTATCTGTTAACAGATACGCTACATTTAATTCTACTCTTTGATTCAGTATTTCTCAAAAAAAGTTTCATATTTTAAGTATTGTATAAACTAGAAGTACATATTTCTTTAAAGAAAACAAGCAATCTCACATTGTTATACAGTCAAATGCCACATTTTATTGTTTTTTTCCCCCAGTTGTGAGCAGTTGCTGTGTGCTTTATTCATTGCACTGTATGTGCATGTGTCAGGGAAGGAAGTTAAAATTACAAACTGAATCAAGTGCAGTCATTTTCTTTTACTTTTTTTCTGCTTTTATGTATTTTTATTTAAAGACAGTGTAAAGTTAGAATAAATGTGTTCCGAGTTTGTCAGTTTGTCAGTTTGAACATAAAATGCTGCTTGGAGAGTTTGGAGAGGCGACCACACTTCAGGAGTGAGGAGAAATTTAAGATTAATTTGGAGGAACCAAAACCAAACTGAGGCAGTTCAGATTCTGACCTGGTTGTCTGCTTGCAGTGTAATTTTTAATAATTAAATGAGATTTAGAAGTTTTAACTGAAATATTTCTGCTTTATTTGTATATTTGTTGCCTCAGTTTGATCGATTCATACCTTACCAGATTAATGTGTTTTGTTGAAAGTAGATATTTTCTACGTGGACCTCCCCTTTTGATTGACTGATTGATAATGACTAAAATTTCAGTAATGCAACAGTATTTTTAATTGAGTACAGATTTTAGTACTCTTTGAACATACTACATAATATACTTGAACTGAACTGGGACCAGTGATCACTGTGTCACTTGCCACCATTGGCCTACTGCATTTCTCTGTACATTGTACTGTATATGATTGTATGTGTGACAGTAAAACTCTATGATCAATTAAAAATGTATCTGTGACATGCATCTGTGATGTGCTGCGTGACAGCTTCACATATAGAGAAGAGTCATTAAACTGACCCAATGTCAGCTTCTTTCAAATAAATATCCAACGTTTGATAACATTAAACACCATTAGCCAACATACTGTAGGCTACAAGTTATACTTGACCACTGGAGGCCATAGCAACAAATCCCTGTGTGTGTGTGTGTGTGTGTGTGTGTGTGTGTGTGTGTGTGTGTGTAAAGTTTGAGCCAAGGTGCGTTTATTGTTTATGAATTCAACTTTTGATTTGCATGATGAGGACTGTGTTATTTCTTCTTTCAAATTCATTCAGACATTTTACCTCATCTCGTGTTGAAGGGAGGACACAGGTGTTACTATGAACGTTACTATGACGACAGCGGTGTTCATTAATTCATTACACCTGTGGCTCCCTGTGATGACAAAGTCAAAATGTTTGCTGTAAAAATAACCTGCTGTCCGTGTCTTGTGCTGCCTTCATGTCATGTAGAAGGGAGAAAAGTCGAGTTCACATGACCAAGCAGAGCTGGAATGTCTGAAAATTGTAAGTTACGTCATGAGCGCCACAGTCCTCCTGATCAGCTAAAAGAAGATATTTACAGTTTAATGAAGAATGCTATGAATTACTACTCTCAAGAAAACATGACTTTATTACCCCCCCAATAATGACCTCAACATCGATGCCACATGGTAAATATGACTTTACATCATCCTCCTCCTGCAATGGCCTCATTTCCCACCCACAGAGGTTACCACTTGGGTAGAACGTGCAGGAAGCAGGACATGATGCACAGAGTACGCTGTGGAAATCAGTGTCTTTGTTTGCGGTGCACTTGAGTTGAAGAGATGATGTGTTCTTTTCCCTGAAAAGATGTGAATGCAGGATATGATACTGTATGTGATGAAGATAAACAACTGACCTGCATCACATGGTAGTGATGAGTTTAACAACCCCTCCTTCAGACATCTGCAAAAGATATTTCAACATTTCACAGCTGTGCTGTATTCTCATCTATCTGTTGCTCTTAAGCCTCTCTGTTGCACTTTAAATACCCAATATCACTAATGACAACAACAAACTGATGCTTTTGGGATTTATCGAGTATTTGCTTTGACAGCTGTTTCTCATTAAGTGTTTTGCGCTGATTAATTGGGATGCTGAATAAAAGGTGTTGCGGGGAATTGTGTTCTGAGGTGAACAAAGGTGTAAAGCAAGAGCCATTTAATTAAATATTGAACAGTCTCAGATGGATGTCTATGTTGGTGACCCAAACTGCAAGCAATGCTAATTAAAATTTCTCTTCTGTCAGGGGACCTGGTGCAGATCCTCCCTCTGCTTTGCTCACCTGCAAAAAGCATTAATTCCACTAGATAAACATGAACGAGTCCCATTTAGGAACTATTTAGAAGAACAGAGCTTCATACACTTTGTGCTGACGATGGGGATTTTTTTTTTTGTTTCACACGGATGTGAAATACTGTAAATTCTTAAATAGAAGTTAGTTTATGGCCAAATAATGGCAGAATCTTCAACAATTAAGGAGCGGTTGCTAATAGGGCAGAGGATAAAAATGCTGAGCAGGTGTTAAATTAGCTGTACTCTAATAATTAACATGTTAAATTCAGTTTAATGTACACGGCATCAATTCGATCAGAACAACTGCGGTCATTAAATACTCACCATTCACTGAGTTTATTTTTATTTTTCTAATTAATTCTATTATTTTACACATATGCTGTTTTTCAAGCACTGTGAAGCTAATGTTCATTTTCAGTTTGTTTCCCATGTGCAGATCCAGGGCTGCGTACAAACACCACTTTTTTTTCAGCGTGCATACAGCATGGAGCGAGTGGAACATGACCAGAGTGTGTTGGGTTAGAATCAATGACTGCACCTTTAAATTTAATCATCACATAACTGTAATGCAATCATTTAACTTTAAAGGTCCAGTGTGTCAGATTTAGGGGGCTCTATTTACAGAATATAATATTCATAACTATGTTTTCATCACTATATATTCAGCTGAAAATAAGAATGATTTTGTTGTTTGTTTTGAGTCCATCTACAGACATCACAGATCGTCTTCCATGGAGTCTGCCATGTTAAACCGCCATGCTTCTACAGTTCGGCTGGCTCTAGATGTTTTTATGCATGTTTCACACCCACTGTAGTTTCTTAGAGTGTGAGGGAAGGGTGTTGCAATCACCTTATTATAATTTAGTTCATTTATATTTAGTAATAGCTAGTTATATTTTTGGCAGTTTTCTTCCATCAGGCGGCCCCACATGTGATCCTGACTCAAGTTTGTCAAAGGATGATTAGGCATTATGCCTGTTAGCTGCTGGAAAGCTTTGAATGTGAAACATCTGCAGGAACTACTCAGTTCCATTGCTGGTAGTCTAACCCTCTGGGGTTCTATCAACGGCCCTATCCATTGCTTTTGCAATCGTGGGCACTTGTTCAGACCTCAGGGGGTAAAAAGGGGATGGAAAGAAATATGCAATTTCGACGTGACAGGAATGAGTTAGTCAATAAAGACGGGTATTCCTGCTGGAGAGGAGAAACTCAGACTGTGTTGTAGTGACGGACTTAGTGGTGTGGAAACGTACATTATAATGAACTGATCAAGACAGCAGCAAGTTTGACTTTGTGTTAACAACAAATTGGAACAGGAACAGATCAGAAAACACAGAGGTCATAAAGTATACTCAAAAGAAAGATAATTAGAAATAAAAGTTTGTTTCAAGTAAAGTTCTCTCTGCACCTGTAATAAATGAAGGCCACTAATTGACACATTCTGTGGCTCCATAACACTGATGACCTTGGTGTCATAGATGACCTGACACAAGAATCTGCTGCAAGACACATCATCAGCTAGAGGTAACAATCTCTCATTTGAAATGTTGGGGTTATTTTTTTTGCTCAGATTACTGGTTGCATCTCTTTTCTGTTTTTCAAATCCACACAGAAGAACAAAGATGTCTTTCTACTGTCAAAAACAGGAACACTGTGTGCGGCAAAGCCTCCACTGGCAAGGTAATAAAGATGTCTAGTGAGAGCTCAAACTATGGGAGTCTGGAGGAAAAAAGTCTGGAATTTTATTTTTGACTCTGCAGAGCCAAAGTGACAACCTGTGTCTGGCTGAAAAAATAATGAGCCAGGAATGCTCGCTCATCACTTTATGAGCAGCATCTCTTTGTGGTTTAGACAGGAGCAGGAGTCCGGCACCATCCACGCTCCCTCTGCCGGAGTGCTGTTGTTTCTGGAGAACTCGGAAAGTTGCTCAATCATAGCCCACCCCTGGGAGAGCAGTCAGGTACTTCACCTTATGAATGCACTGCTGCAGCAGTCACTTGCCGGCTGAATGCGTCTGCAGAAAGGCTGAGCGGCATGCGGCCGTATGAAAAGGAATGATGAGACAGACTTCCTGTCATGGTTGGAAGTCAGCGGCTGTGACCCCTGTGTAATAACTTCAATTGTGGAGCCTTTTCTCTTTCCTGCGGCCTGTATGTAAATACGGCAGGAGAAAATGAATGTGGAAAAATAGCAATTATCAAGCAGGTTTCACCTGTGAGTGCTCTCTATTTTCCTGGATGAGCACACAGCCTTATGTGGCAAGTAAACTGAATCAAATAAGATTTTTTTTTTGCCACCAGCTAAAATATTTCTATTGGAATTGGAGGTGAATAAAATAGGCACAGTGTATAATCCTCTCCGAAAGGATTGCAGGGGAGTAAACCTGCCCGGCAGAAGCAAATTAAGATGTCAGCCGCGGTGTGTGGAAGTGGAAGTGTGAGCGGTCTCAAGAGCCCAGATGTTAGACTATTTTTTGAAAGAAGCAGACGAGGAAGATGACCTCAATCACCATCGCAATTCCCTTATTAAATCAGACTCAATAACAGCAACGGCAGCCCCATTAATGCCACATTGGCTTTTACATGGATTCCTTATCAGCCTTAACAACCTTGATTTACATCACGCTGTGTGTGTGATGAAGGCCATGATTTTTTCACACCACATTAAAATCACAGAAAATGAATTTAATTGTTAAGTACAGACTGAAAGCTAATAATTTTATTTATTTATTTATGATCCAGACAAACACATACTGTATCGTTCCATAAATCTGTGATATAAAGTTAGACACTCTGCATTCTCAATCTCGCTACATAAAGGATGCACTACTTCCTGCATTGGCTGTAAACGTTGGCAGTGGACGTAAATCGGGAGTCCCTGAAGGGGCTGCTGTAACCTGCGAGACGAGTGTCAAGTAACTGATGGAGACAGCCGAAGGCATCGGTAGGTCACTTTTCAGTAGCCAAACTAGTTTGTTTTGTGCTGTAAAAAGTGATGGAGGACTTAATTCAACAAAATCTGTAAAACCGTTAGATAAAGTTTAATTGTTAATCGACCTGCCGTCTATTTGACTTTATTGAAAAGATAGTCCTTTGAGATGTAGCATCTTATTTTCAAAAAGTTCCTATAAACACAAAACACATACAGGCAAAATCAACAATACATAACAAACGTCAGATGCAGACAGCCCCTCCCCCATCTTCCACCCAACTCCTCCTAAAATGTTTCATTGTAAGATTTTTAAATCAAATCGTGATGCCACATCAGACTCACAGCCTTAGATCTCTGTAGATGAAAACATTACATTATAATATTAGTTTGCACAGTCAACAGAGCTCGCAGATTAGCTCACTAGCAATAGTGGCTGTGCCTCTGTTGGTAATGTGGCACTCACCTTGCATGTCATAACAGATCTATAAGAGCCTGCCAAGTAAAGCATGAATGGTAAATGGACTGTACTTATATAGCGCCTTTTTAGTCTTCCAAACACTCAAGGTGCTTTTACACATATCTCATTCACCCATTCACACACATTCATACACATTCATACACTGATGGCACTGGCTGCTCATCAGTTTTAGGAGCTAACCATTCATACACATTCACACACCGATGGCACAGCCTTCAGGAGCAATTTGGGGTTCAGTATCTTGCCCAATGACACTTCGACATGCAGACTGGAGGAGCCGGGGATCGAACCACCGAGCATCTGGTGGACGACCTGCTCTACTCTTGAGCCACATCCGCCCCGCATGAGAATTATCCAACATGGATGGAATTCTAGTAGAATTGTATGCACTTTAGGTTCTAGAGGTTTTTAAAAGGTCAGTTTCAGAATGTTTTGAGAAATTTGGATCCCTGACATTCTCAATCATTGTATCTAGATTTGTTTGATCAGAAAAATCAACTACATTTACAATTATATTTGATAAAACCGGAAGTGGGCAAGTTTGAATTTTTTTTTATGTCCATAATTAATCAGTTAAGAATTGCTGACTTTTGTTATGATTTAGCACAATATAAATAAAACTGAATTAAAAAATGAATTAAATAGCATAAGTTAATACTCGAAATATCTGTTTAGTATAACTTTTGATTCACTCTTTCATAGCACAGCTTAGGGCCACAGCTAAGACGCAAAACTGCAGTTCCTCAAACGTCCACTTGAGGCTGGCTACAGAACAAATCAGTGTCCATAAGCCCCCATGTTAAAATGTCCAACTTCACTGCAGAAATGAACATTTACAGCCAGTTAATTTCCCTGTTCATGACAACTGTAATGAGCCTTAGGTCTGCCGGTGATCTGGGTCTTTGACTGTTTTTTTATATCAGAAGAGGCAGGACTACGAACATGGCGGCGACCAGAGCCCCAGATTTTTAGCTTCAAAACGGCTCTTCAGAACCCTGTGGGTGACGTCACACATGCATGAAAAAATGCTTAAGCTGAAAGAATGCTTATGTTGCTGCATAAATGCTAGATGTGTTAATAAGAAGGTGTTTAACAGGGCAACAGGTTCATGAATGTGATTTGCCATCATGTGACCCAGAAAGAAAAGATAACTTATTTTCAGGTGATTCTACATGAATGAAAACAGAGTTATGAATATTACATTCCTGCCAACAGATTATCCTATATCTTCCACACTGGTCCTTTAAACAAAAGCAAAGCAGAGCTGTTCTGTGGTTTTTTTTAACATTCTGAATGCCAGTGAACACTGGAAAAGGAAGAAAAAAAGTTTGGGTAAAAAGTTTGTGCTTTGCTGAATATCATATTCAGATTCAAGAAACACCCCACGGTTCAACCCCCACTCTGACCGGAATATGAACTCTTATCCAACCACCTATTATCTTCTACTTTTACTTTTCCCACTTCTGTCTCACCTGGAACTCAATCTCTTTCAATCTTGCTGGCTAATAAGTTGGGTATCAGCATTGGACTATTCAAATCGAGTGTGACCCAGATTCCACTGTGCTGTATTTCACCTCGCTGCACAGCGTAGTATTAGATAATAGATAGTGAAGCGCTTCTTTATTTAGCTTGCTCTGAAATGTTTTTAAAAGCCCCTCGGGATACTTTATCACGCCTGGACAAATGTGTTTGTTCCTCCTCTTTTTGAGCCGTTATCGTCGTTATCATTTGGCTTCTATGTTTTATTACTAAACTACATCCATAGAGGATGTGGATTTGTCTGGCCAGTCAGCTTATTAATTCCGAGGAGGTCTAATACATCGCTGGGTAGGCAGCGCCTGTAGTGCCGGCTGACAGGAAGACTGAGTTTTCAGATTTATGTGAGAAAGACAGGCTGCCATTTAGGAGTCACCTCCAATAAAAGAAGTGCCGTATGCAGAGAATGGGCCATCAACCACCGCAGTGCGTCTCTCTCTGGAGGGCAGTTCTACCTCTGTCAGGTCTGTATGTATGGGCCGTAATGTGCTCTGTAAAATACGAGGCTTCCATGGAAGACGCATCACAGATCACAACAAAACAAGCTGCTCTTTCACGCTAATGTTTCTTCACTTTGCAGAGATATCGGGCGATGATGACGGCGACATGACTTGGCAATCCCCCCTCTGCAGACGCAGGTTACACGGTGATGATGAGCGTTTGAAAAGGAACGTCAGTCAAACTTTTCAAAACAGCAATCCGTCATCATCTCAAGCACTTTGTTTACCTGTCAGGATGAGCACACTCGAGATGGCTTGTAAAATTGTCAGTGATGACAGGGAGGTTTTAACGGGCGAGTCAATGCCAGCGTGGCTGTTTTTCAAAACGACAGGAGAGGATAGGAATGTTTTCTTTGAGAGGAGTGACTGACTAACAACAGTCACCTTTTGAAAAGGAGATAGGAAATGTCACAAGTGTCGAGCTTTGTGGTGAAATGGAAAAACAGTTCTGGTGTCCACAGATGCTGTACTGCGTACTGTAGATGTATTCTCACTGCAGGATTTACCACCTGCTGGGAATCACACAGTCACGCCATATGCTGAAAAGAACCTGTTGAACTACTGCAGCTATCAAACAGCAAATAGGAAACATGTTGATTGGGGGCTGTGTGTTCACACCACAGGCCTCCCTGCTCAGCTGCTGCTCCCGTTCATTTCTTTCTTTATTTATTCTCTGATGACTGTTAACATATATTTTATTAAAGTGACACTCATGTTGAAGAATTCACATTCATATTAACACTTACACTTTGAACATTTGTTGGGGATGTTTTAGCATTCTCAACCTTTTCCAGCTCTGTGATTCTGTTTGTATTCAAGAGAGCTCCACCACATTACATGGAAATTCTGACCTATTTAAATCTGTTTTAAATGACAAGTGTCTGACTAATGCCATTCCATTATAATGACCTTGTCTATCAAGTGACCCCGCGTGGGTTCCAAATGTGAAGGTTGAAACGACACACTACACAACAGAATTAAGAAGCAGGAAGTGAAAACAGTGGGTAAAGCTTAGTGGAAAAGCTGCAACTGATAATTATTGCTATCAGTGGCTCTAACTATTATTGTCAGGGCTAATCAGTTTGATTATTTGGTCAATAAAACTTCCATCAGTTAAAAAGCCACCCCCAAAACTACACTCATAAGAAAGAAACACTCATAAAACAAAATGTATTTGCTTCATTTCCTGTAAAAATGGTCAGATAGGGAGGAACATTGCAGCTAGAAGCTACAAGCTAGTGTCAGCGTCAACCTTCCAGTGAACACGGCCTGACCCAGGACCAAACGCGACCATCAGTGGTGGCCAGTCTGCCAGGAAATACAGAAGTCCACTGAGGTGGGTTTTTTTTGTCAGGTTTGGCTCCTGTCATTCCTTAGCTACTTAGCAATCTTTGAGTTCGTAAGTCACCTCAGTAGTGTAAGATTATTCCCTGTTGGTCTCTATGGCCGTGCAGCAGTTAGTAACTTTAGCAAGTAGTCAGGCTAAAGCTATTTGCCCATCAGGAAACTCTACAAATTACAGAGAGTTGAAGCTGAGCAGCTGGAGGACATCAGAGGGAAAAGCAGCAAATATACTGTGTATAAAATCTGATCCAGTTTCACCAAAATTACTGAATAAAGTTATAAAGTTGTTCTTTTGTACAGTAATCAGTGAGGAGAGTCTGAAAAATGTAAGAAAATGTTTCAAGGAAACCTGGTCAGCCTGGAAACCATGGGAACATTGTTTTCAGATTGAACATGCCTAAGCCTTTAAACATGGCTGTCAGACAAGCAACAATCAGCTTCTGTACACTAATACAGTTAACCACTCCGTGAGTCAATCAGAGAGGCACTTTACACACAGAACCAGAACCTCCACAGCAGGTTGTCCAGAGAGAAAGGGAGAGATCCATTAGCACTAATAATTTTATAACTTTTAGAACACTTTTTAAAAATCCTCATTACAAAAGTCATAAAATATTTCGGTTTTTAAAAGAAAACAGTTTGGTGTACTAAAAATCAATTCAGTGTAGGAAAAAGGAAGAATAGGAAAAGAAAAATGAAAGACAGTTGAACAAAAATTAAAACTCATGTAAAAGCAGAAAGGCTCTCTGACAAAGACGGGAGGTCACTGACTCAGCTGACCTGATTTCCTCAGGCAGATCTTTCTTGAACCTCGGGAGCCCTGACTCGAACACTCTGGAACAGACAGAAGACCTCTGCCCAAGGATCCCAAAGTATGAACCAGCGCGTACGATACTGAGAGGTCAGACATATCAGGGAGAGAGGCCATGAAGAGCCTTAACAGTAATCAATATACAAATATACAAAACACTACATCACTATACGACCTCAGGGTCACCACAGAAGCAAGTTCAAGTCTCTACAAATTCATGTTCATCTCATTTTAATAATCAACAGAAAACATAGTGGCTGCCTGGAAAGTGGAATCATCATCAGACATGCACATGCTTTGGAAAACCGTAATGTAAATATGTAGAATATACCTCTATATGTATATGCAGTATATGACTTATAATTAATGGACTGAAAAGACAAAAACACATGCATGATTCTTTCTGATAATCCTGTTTATCTTACATGTTTTTCAAACTGCATCACAACTAAAGAGTTTCACTGCTCACAGTTCCTGTTTGCAGACAAATGAGCTTCCTTAGTGTTTAAATATTGGGCCTGTTGTGTTAGAGTTAAAGCTGCACTAATATATTTCTGTCCATAGAGACAAAGCCACAGAGAACAACTCGATCATTACCCTCAGAGCCTTTAAGCCTTTCAGCTCGTTGTTTTGGTTTTTTCGACCGGCAAGTTAACTGTTTTTGTTTAGTACGCATCATATGACGTATCATAGAGATAAATGCATATAAGGTAGATCTATCTCTGTTCATCACTGTGAACAAAGACTCCAGGCTTCAGTGTAGTTCATACACTTCACTGATAAACCACAGAACTGTAGAATAACATCAGGCTTCATGATCCAAGAAAAGGTTTTATATTATGTCGACACATCTACTCATATTCACAGTCGTTCATTCTCAGTTAAAATCATGACATGATGTAATCAGAGCCATTACCTGTCACAGTCTGAGTCCTTTGTGGAAGCCATCTTGTGCTGCTGCTTAAAAAGGAAGCACGCCTCAACAGTCGCCCTTTTATGTGGTGTAGAGTAGGTGGGTTCTCAGGTCTGATTGGATGCTGGGTGTGTGATGAAATGACTGATTAAGATACTGAATAATGTACAAATTTTATGAAACAAAGTTTATTTTGAATGTACAGTATTTTTCTTTACTTGTTGAAGAATGAATGTGACCTTGTTGGTTTGGGAGTATTAAGAAAATAATGTATATTTCTTGTTAACCTGTCAACTCTTCATCCTAGAGCTCTGACCTGATAGGCCAGTTTGAACTGGAAAGGCGGGCTCTCATGGACTGTTTTGTTTCTCATGTGAAGAGCAGCACTTGAACAGTTTGAGCTGTGCAAAAGTTACAAAGATTGCAGGTGTATTTAGATGTTTTAGGTGGGACGCCGCCATTTTGACAAGAGCTCATGTTAAGTTACTGTATCTGGCCTGTCTGCCTGACATATGACCCATGATTCAGGTTATGGGTTGCCAGGTTGTGGTGACAGATGGGTTGAATTTTATGTAGTGTGTGGATCTTGTTTCATAGATGTTCCCTCCACTCCATGTATGACCATTATTGATAAAGTTTGAGGGCCATGCAAATTACAGGAGTTTCCTGGGAAAACAAAATAAAACCAGAGGACGCTGAGAGATGGCCTTGAAATATGGGAGAAACCCAGGACAAACCGGAGTGTTGGCATGGTATGTAAGATGCTTGGGGATCACTTTTTGTAGTATAGTTCATACAGTATCTATATCAGAGCTGTGTGATGCTGTTTAAACTGATATTTCATATTTTCCCATGTCCTCCTGCTGTATTTGTTCTTCTGTATTATCCTGTCATATCTACATCTCATATACATCTATTCATGCTGATATGTCTTCCTTCCTAATCTTTTAATGTGCCATCGAGCCTGCCCTCATTGTGTCAAACTCAAAAGAAACTAAATGTGAGTGAAAGTCATCTTGAAGTTGCGTTTTTGCTTAGCTATCATTTTTAAAGTGATATTCCAGAGAGCGGGAGGAGATGTGTTTTCTGTTTGTTGCACTCATCAGTTTGTGTTCCCCTGAGAGTCTTTAGTGCATCACACTTCATCTGATTACTGCTCACATCTGAAAGCAACTTCAACAAGTGCTTATTTTAAGTATCATTTGTCACTTGACATGTGTTGTGATTTTCTTTCTTTCTAATGTTTGATCATTTTAAGTCCCAGCCTAATTGTCCATGCCATGGACGTAATATCATTATATTGCTATGCTTAAAGATGGACATGTGGACAGATTCAGGTCCAGCCTTGCATGGCTTCAGTTGTGTAGCAGCAGCACACATCAGAGGAGACAAACACAGTGGCAGATTTGTATCAGGTTTGGTTCTAGCCGGAAGGTCCAAATGGTAATCAATGGACAAAACAAACTAGTGTTTACACTGCTCACTTGTCTGGGTGAGTCTTTCAATAGCACACTTCAGGAATACCGATCAATTTATTTAGATTAATTAACTCCTCGTGCACTTCTCTATTTCTAGCTAGAACTCTATTTCCTTCTTCATGGAAAACTGCCTGTTATGACTTGCGTTATTGTCACATCCCAGAAGTCAAATCACACTCATCACATTGAACTGTGAGAATCTTTATCTAACAGTATAAAGTCATGATAGAAGTACGCTATTGCACTGGTTTCTAAACATTTTAAAGTTTAGTGACTTTTATGTCGACTGCCCAGTGACTAACATACCTCTGCGTGTGAAACGTGTGCGTGTGAGCTTCGATTGATGATCTTGTCAACAGTTTCAGTTCCAAAGTTACAACTATTATTGACTCCATTGCCCCTATTAGGACCAAAATTTTGACAGGAAGGAAAAAGGCCTCTTGGAGGAACACAGCACTGGTCAAAGACCAGAAATTATGATAGAAATTATGCCCAGATTATGGAGGACCATAATATTTCTTATCATATGTATGCAGATGACACACAACTTTATATTTCAATGTCATCAGATGATTACGGCCCCTTACTTTCACTGAGCAAGTGCATTCATCAAATCAATGAGTGGATGTGCCAAAATTTTCTCCAGCTTAATGCAGATAAGACTGAAGTGATTGTCTTTGGCCCCAAAAGTGAAAGATCAAAGATCAGGGCTCACCTTAACTCCATGTCATTGACATCAACTGATAAAGCCAGAAATCTTGGTGTAACTATTGACTCTGACTTGAATTTTAATGACCATCTAAAGCTCATTACCAGATCAGCGTATTATCACCTGAAAAACATAGCCAGAATTAAGGGATTTTTGTCCAAAGAAGACATGGAAAAACTTGTTCATGCATTTATTTTCAGTAGATTGGACTATTGTAATGGTGTCTTTACTGGTCTGAACAAAAAATCCATTAGACAACTACAGCTGATCCAGAACGCTGCTGCAAGACTGCTAACAAACACTAGGAAAATGGATCATATCACACCAGTGCTCAGATCACTGCACTGGCTTCCTGTGAGCCAAAGGATAGAGTTTAAATTATTACTGCTGGTCTACAAAGCACTAAATGGTCTGGCACCAAGATATATTGTTGAGTTATTAAGTCCATATGAAGCATCCAGACCCCTTAGGTCGTCAGGGACAGGTCTATTGTGTGTTCCCAAAATCAGAACTAAACAAGGTGAAGCAGCTTTCAGTTATTCTGCTCCTCACCTGTGGAACACACTCCCTGTACACCTGAGGTCCGCACCAACTGTTCATTCATTTAAATCAGGCTTGAAAACATTGTTATTTGCTGCAGCTTTTTCTTAGACACATTTCATTACTTTATTGATTTTAAATTAGTCTTTTATGATTCTAATTACTGTAATTATTTTATTTAAAATAATTTGTTTTTATTTTCTTTTATTGTGTTTCCTATATTTTATGTTTTATGTTTTAAAATCTGTTTTTATATCTTCTGCTTCTGTAAAGCACTCTGAATTGCCTTGTGTACGAATTGTGCTATACAAATAAACTTGCCTTGCCTTGCCTTGAAAGCAATCCACTGTGGTTGCAAAAGCAATTGATAGGGCCATTGCCCAGAACCCTAAAGATTAAAGTGCACATGAAGTTTTTATCAAATACGTCACCTATACTCCAGTATCTGGACCAACAATGACACAAAGTCATGTTTTCAATATTTCAGGTGTTCTTCATGGTATTATACAGTTTGTCATTTCCTGATAAACCATAAAAAGTTGTTGATGACCAGTGTTGGGCAAGTTACTCTTTTAGGGTGATTAATTGGCAGAAATGGAATATAACATACATAACTATGATTTCAATGCTATATAATCACCTTATGAAATGAGTCATTGTGTTTTTATTACCTTAGATTTAGCCTTTAAATCTATACTGCTAGCCAAACATATATATACAGTGTATATATATATATACAGTGTGTATATATATATGCAGTGTGTATATATATATATATATATATATATATATATATATATATATATATATAAAGATTATCCATCATGATGATGATGATGGATTAATCAGTGTTGGGCAAGTTACTCTAAAAAAGTAACTAGTTACAGTTACTAGTTACTTCTCCCAGAAAGTAACTAAAGTACTTACTGAGTTACAAATTTTAAAAGTAACTAGTTACTTTGGAAAGTAGATGTGTCAAAGAATTTGGACCCCACCTCCACCCCTCTTTGACGGAACTTAAAATACATGTGCATGTTCAATTATTTATGATAAATCTGAATATTATAATGAAATGGACACTTAATACAATACAGAACAGAAATCCACAGTACACAAATCTAAACTATTTTAACGTTGCTGTGGGAAAGTGAGACTAGCATCTAATAAAATGTCATGGATTATAGCAACACCCGCCCAACTCCACCTCTGACTGGCTTACCATGGAATTTTACTCAACCTCAGCCAATCGTCATCATTTATGCGATTGTCTCGTGCCCCGCCCTCACCAAGGAAGGAGGAACAAGAAAAATCTTTGCCGCTCGGCTTAGAGATCTAGTTGGTCTGATGAACAGCTGCCTTCAATCATAGTAATGCACCGCATTTTTTTGGCAGTAATAATAACGGCGTTATAATGATGGGAAGAGTAATCAATTAGATTACTCGTTACTGAAAAAAGTAACGCCGTTACTAACACCGTTATTTATAACGCCGTTATTCCCATCACTGTTGATGACTCATCCTGCACTTATACTAATTTTATATCCAATGAAACACTATGTCTCTTTGTCTGCATCTCTCAACAAAAAAAAAAAAAACACCACAGCAGGATATGCACTGTGAGACTGACCACCACTGATTTCAGAGGTTGTGTTTAGCTGGTTGTGTTCAGGGGCTAACACTATCATAGCGCCAGCTGCAATGCATTTTGGTGGGGATAGGAAAGACATTCGACAATCCATATTTGTGAGTCTGCAATTTTACTGCCATTTCTTACATTAAACAAATATAACTTATATTAATCAACCAATCTTCCCAGACAAATACACCAAAACTTTGACACAGTTTTATCATCAAGGTAACATAACCTCTAATCCAGTTAAATGCGGTATCTTCCACCATCGGCACACATGTGTGTAACTGTAGCCTTTGTATTTAAGACTGTGGAGAGGAGGAACATCAGACTATGATGATACTTGTAAGATGAGTATGACTGGTGTGACTGTGGATTTATGATTTGTTGTGTTGTGCGCACTAAGCACAATGATACAGAGGAATAATGTGTGTCTGGATGACCATTTGCAAGTATATTACTCCTCTTCAACTGTGGTCCATCCACAATCAGTGACAGTCTTACTATCATCTATGTTTTTTGTTTCTGGTTTCATTTAGCTCTTACGGGATTGGTTCATGTTTTTCAAGCCTTTCTTTAAACAATATTCCCATGTCGATATAAACAAGTTTTAGTCACTGTAATAGTTCCTTCTGTAAAAGCTGGTCTTGAAAAGATTGACTCCAATTTTAGTGCAAGTGACGGAGGACAAAATCCTCAAACAGTGTAAAAATGTACTGTGAGGTCTCAGCAGGCTGAATCAGTTAAATCAAACAGGGAATGTCCAACTGTGGAGTGGAGCACAAAATGTCCTCTTTTCTAATGATACTTTTTAAGTTTATGTAGCGAGTCTGTGCTGGTCCACACTGGCTCCAGGACATGACCATATGCTCGTATTCTAAAGTCTGACGCTGACAAAGACTCTCACCTTCACCTGCCTACTCTGTTTTTATGTTCCTGAATAACTGCTAGCCATCAAAATAAAAGCATTACAGCCTTAAACAGTGTCACAAACCCACTCAGTGCTGTGAGACAAAGTTTAGCTTTTAGCAGTGTGGGTGGTGACTGACTGATACATGTTTTCCCCTCTGGGCTTGTTCAGCACTACAAACCAAACTAAACATGTATACTGGAAATGACCCGGCTCGTCTGCTGCTGATACAGACTCTTGTGCAGACTCACTGCACTCAACACTCTGTGTACGGACTGAACTGCAACCTGCTAACCAGAAAATACAGAAGAAACCACCGGGGGGCTTCAGGGCTGACCAGAATCACTCGTACCAGAGTCACACACTAACGGGCATGCAGGATGACAGTATTTGGGAAACCTCACTAATGCGTCACAATAAGTTGTTCATTTTCTGATTTGCCTTTCATTTCATTGAAAAGGGACTAATGAGAGGTTGATTGGCCCAAGTGAACGATATGCAAAATGTTTAAGATCTTTTCTCCTTCCGTTTATGGATAAATGTGTGAGTGGAAATGAAGCTTGTACACAACAATTGAGATTTATTAACCAGAACTTGGTGTAAATCTGACAAAAAAAATATGAATGCATAGTTCTGTCTTTGTGTGTACATAGTTTTAGTCGTGGATCTACACAGATTCTTGACTGACAAAAGAATTTTTGCAAGGGAACTTTAAATTCAGATATTTGTGAATGAAGTTTGGTGTGATGATCTTTTCCCTCTTTCTTTTCTTACACGTGGGAATGGAGAGTGTGCAGGACTACACACTCTCCATTTAACCGCTAATCCCAGTGAACATGGCAGTACAGTACCAAGGTGATTTACAGTGACTCCGATCTGTACTCTGACTCTGGGGATGATGAAGGCACGGCGTTTTGTGAGTTTATTTTCTTTATTTATTAGACCGGAACTTGCCGCTTGCAAACATCTCCCAGCCTGGTGAAAGGGGTGGAGGCCTGAGCAATACTACCGCCTCAAGGTACAAGTGGTATTGACAGGAGCTGGTTAACATGCTAACCTCAGTAGATCTGCAACCAAGTCTAAAACCCACTGTGATATCATTCAATAACAATTGTTGTTTTTTTTTGCGGAGCCGGAAATGACCATATACAGACGAGAGTGGAACTGGTGGGTGATGTACTGAAGTTGGGCTGGCCAGGTTTTGACTCCATTTTCATATTACAGCTTAATAGTAATGCATTAATGGTCAATGCACAGAACAGAATCGGGTAACGGACTCACTGAGAATCACACGTCAATCACAAGGTGACCACGCCCTAAACCATACCCTGCTTTATCATTTTATTCTTAATGGAACCATCATTTACTAAATGAACATCATGTTGTATTGAAAAAGACTTCAAAGCAGAGACTGAGACCATAAACTCTTGAGAAAATGGTTTACTGAGGTCATAAATTAAGTGAGAAGTATTGTAATTTTTACATAAAGCTCAGTACAATCTGACCCTGTTGGCCTTTAGAAAGAATGCAGGTTTGAGATGCTTTGTGCTGGCTTCACTTCACTGACTGTGAAGCTCTGTGTCTGCAGCACAATGCATAAATGTCTGACAAACTTTTTTTCCTAAAACCTTAAAACCTTACACAGAGAGTTGAAGTGGAGCAGTCGGCAGACGACATCAGAGGGAAAACCATAAAATATGATACAGTTTCATCCAGTGAAATAGTTGTAAGTTGTCGGTGTAAAGCATTGCAAATCTCTTGCTATTTATTGTTTTAAGGGAGAAAAGTTACAAAATGTTGCTTTAATAATAATGTACATAATATCTACTTAAACTTGCACTGTATGTTTATGTACATACTGTATCTTAGTTTATTCATACCTACCCTTTGCTGTTAGCACGTCTGCACTTTACTGGCTTTTGCACTTCTGGTTAGATGCTAAACTGCATTTTGTTGTCTCAGTGTTTGTACTCTGTGCAAGAACAATAACAGTCAATCTAAAACAAATATTCAGAAGTCCAATGCTTTGTTCATAGTTCCAGAGATGAATCTGATTTATTAGTTCATTAACAAAGAGAGGTTATCATCTTTTGTTGTACTCCCATCGTTATGAAAAGTTCTGAAACAAAACATTTATCCTCGCTAGAGCTGGATATGTTTTCCAACATTAAATATTTAATGAGGCTAAAGTTTGAGATTAAACAGATAAAACACCTGCAGTTTGACCGGTGAGTGAAATATAGTGTAGTGTTCCCTAGGCATAAATATCAGTAGAAACGGCTTCATACAGCAGTGAGATGTTCATGCCACCTTGAAACATATGGGTATGGATATTGTTAAAAAGGAGCTGCTCAGATAATTCCCGTCAGATAATTCCTCTGAGGGAAATGAGGGAAAACAGGCCCTCTGTTAGTCTGGACTGTCTGCTGTGGGTCTCTACAGGCTTCCCTGGACCAGGGTGAATATTTCAGCCCTAATGCCTGAGCACTGCCTGCATAATTCACATCAACGCAGCACTGTGGAGTTTATGAACTCCCCCTGCCTGTTCAGTGTCTTCACCTGAAATCCGCTTCCCAAAAGAGCTTTATACGCCTCCTTTGAGGTGAAGGGAGAATCTCACTCGTTTTGTGCAGACACACACACACCCTCACACACACACACACACACACACACACACACACACACACACACACACTGAAGAACTTCTCTCTCGTCCCTCCCCTCTCTCTCGCTTTCTTGCCTCTGGCTGTACTCCAGCAGCCAAAGCTGGACCTCAGCATTTCATGGTGAGGTTCTCCAGGATGTCAGGCCGGATTAGTGTGCAAAGTGTCTGTATTGGTTGTGACAGTCAGAAGGGATTCCTGTAGTGATTGTAAAGGAGACTAAGTAGAGGACAAATCATTATGTCACTAATTACTGCTGATTGTTCTCTGGTTTTTGGATGTCAGTCAGTTGACACTAAAGCTCCATCTGTCCATGGTGTACATTATTTATTCTGACAGCATTTCAGTGACATTATTTTATTTCTAAGAAGTCCTAACTAGATTTTGAACTTCAACTTAGACGCCTAAAAATTCTCTTTTCAAACAAAATGAGTCCAAATCTCAACCAACCCATCTGGAAATGTTTTGTACTGCAAATCACCAAGTCAGTCATTAAAGGATCAGTGTGCAGAATGTTGTGGCGTCTAGTGGTAGTAGTTGCAGATTGCAACAGCCTCCACTTCCACTCCCAAGTCTGAAGGAGAAACTACAATGGCTGTCGTATGTTTTGATCCATCCATCCATTCCATCTATTTTCTTCTGCTTATCTGGGGTAGGGTCTGCCCCAGGGTCTCCTCCCAGTTGGGACGTGCACCTCCAAAGCGAGGCGACCAGGTGCACATGGTGGTTCTACATGGCAACTCTATGGAAGAAAACCCACTCCGTCTGTACATATAAAGAGGTCATTCTAAGGTAACACAATGTGATGATTCACCTTATTTTCACGTTATCATACAGTAACTGAAACATAATTATATTCCATTTCTTCCATATTCTGTAAGTAGGGCCCTCTAAATCTCACACTGGATCTTTTCAACGAATGGTAACATGCTTACAGGGAAAATAAACAGTATCTGTGCACAGGCCCTGATATCAGCAGTGTGAAAACAGACATATAGGGCCTGGACACAGACAGCAGACACACATTTAGTCTGTTTCTTGTCTGTTTTATCACATGTTTCGGACATATGTGCAGACATGTTCAGATAAGACAATGTCACGAGTGGCAGCACTACTTTAGGGGTTGTTTGCACATTTGGATGCACCATGCTGCTGCTTCCGACATCAGTTTCAACAAAGTTTGACAGCGACTGTTCAGTCAGGCTTTATGTCATTTGTGTTGTAGGCTGTAATGAGCGTTGCAGCCTCTAGAGGCTGCTTGTTTTTTTTGGTTTTTTGACAGCCTCAGTGTTTTGGTTGAATCTGGCATGTGATATAGAAAAATGAAGGACACAGTAAACATTTTTACACCCTCAGTTTAATGCTTTGCAGTGTCATTACAAACTCAGTGACAGTTAGGCTTTTGTGGCTTTTCTTTAATACAAAGTACTGCAGACTGGAGCCCAAATGTGATGAGGCAATCTCATCTGCAGCCGTCGTCCTCCCCATTAACTGTCTCTAAGAAATATCTTCCTGATCAGATCCAAGCAACAGCGGTGGCATTACATGGTCATTTGAAAGGATGCAGGGGGTGAAATATTCAATTGGCTGTCTGCAGGCGACTGATGCTGCTGATTTCTGTAAACACGGATGGCAAGAGATTGAGTTGCTCTAATGAAATATGGTGGGGTAGACCCCAGGAAGTTATTGTCGGCCGACAAATTAATAACGAATTGTGGTGCGACCTTGACAAGTGGCTCTCATTTGGAAGCCAGAATCTTAGAGAGCCTGCTGTGGCTATTCTGAACAGTTCAGGTTATTCAAACCACTGTTTCTTCATACTGGAAATAATTGAAAGGGGAATCTTGACTGCATGGGGGCACACTAGTTGCCCAGAAAATGAAACTGACAAAAGCGATTATTTAAAAAAAGAGAGAGAGAGAGAAAGAGGATCTCATGTAGCTGCATATACTCTTTTATGTATATTACCTATTTTATCTTAACAAGGGCCCAAAGCCAAGAATCCTCGAGCTGCTGAGCTCAATTTCATCTACAGCTCTTCAGGAGCACCCAAAGACATTATATAGTATAATATTTGGGATGTTTCCTGCTCAACGCTCTCAGCAGTTATTACTTTCTGAACCATGGGTCTGTCAGATTAAGGATATTTTTGAATTTGGGGTCTCTGCATGCTACTAATGTATGTTTAAATGGACTCGGTGATGGATTTGGGATTTTGGGAAGGTGTGTCAATGACTTTAATCATATAGATACAGGCACTGTAGAGAGCTACATATGGGCAACCTTCTGTGAAGAATTTTCCTGTTACATAAAGTAAGACACCTCAAAATCATTTCGTCACATCATTCATCCAATCAGCTCACTGCTACTAATCCTGCATGTTACTGTTACAGGGACATTAGTGTTCGTCTGTGGTCTGACACAACACTTTGTGATGATCAGTCATCTGGAGGACACCAAGTGTCTTATACAACATCAAAAAATCTGCTGAATCTGGAAGTAGTTTTGTACACTTGACAAAGTGCATAATCTCTTGAACTAATGACCACAGGACCCATCAGGCAGCAGCGGTCTAATGGTGAGAGAGGCAGAATTGGAACTGAAAGGTTGCAGATTCAAATCCTGTTCAGGGACATCTGGATGAGAAAGTGACTCTGCCCCCCACAATCCTCAGATCCACCTCGCTCTCTGAGTAGCTCCACCGCAACAGCTGAGGCAGAAGTATATTAAACTTAATGAAATTATGATAGAGGTGGGCTGAAGTCTCAGGTTGTATTATTATTATATGCCCAGTGGTGGAGGAAATATTCAGATTTTTTAATAAAATAAATGTAGTAATAGCACACTTTAAGACTCACAACTAAAAGTCTTTATATAATAATATTATATATATTATATATGCAGATTATAAATTTAAATGTTTTTCCTTAAACAATCATCAAAACTCTCTTCATGTTTGTATGCATGTTAAAATATGGTGGAGTAGAAAATAAAAGATGATTTTTAAGGTTCTATATTTACGGAATATGGCAGAAGTTAAATAAAAACATTTATGTTTTCAGTAGTATATAATAATAATCACCTGAAAATGAATGAAAATAAGAATAATTATATTTTTGTTACCTTAGAATAAACTTTTTAGATGTGGCAGGTCCTTCAACAGTCCACCATGTTGACTGCCATGTTGGTACAGTAGCCCAGAACGGACAAACTAAACACTGATCTAAACAGGACTGTTTTTCACTTTTCGTGGCCAAAGTAGTTTCTCCTTTAAGCTTGGAAGGAAGTGAGGGGGTTGCAATCAGCAGCTGCACTGCTAGATGTCACTAAATCCTTCACACTGGTACTTCAGTAAATCTACCTGATTTACATTCCACACTGTTACAGTGGAAAGGACATATTCAACCCACAACATGAAAGTATTGTAATTAACTTAATCATTTTTTTTTGCTGATTAGCAGAACTGTACTGAAAAAGATTCTTCTGGAACATGAATGTCATTAAACTGTATGTGAAGCTTATAGCTGACGTGTTGGGGCTTTGGCCTACGCAGACACCACATGGAGACCACAAGAACTGTGGTTGGTGTGCTTGGACCACTTGTGTTCTCTTCTACAAGCTTCTGATTGTTAATAGTGCAACATGTTCTTGGTAATAAAACGCTACACTGCAGGTTTCTACAGCGGGTTATGGCCACTTACTGCATTAATATAACCCTACAGGAAACGTCATGCAATGGCCAAAACCTTTCTGGGGGCCTTATCTACTGGAGATTTATGTGATCTGAAAAAGGAAAATGTGGCCTTTTGGTGGTGAAAGAGAATAAGTCATCTCCTGCTTTGAAACAGGACACAGTCCTATCACTTGTGCTTGAATCAGAGGCCCTGAACCTGCATCTCCCCACATAAGATGGTTTAGTCTTAGACAGACCAAAACACTGAACACTGAGTTCAGGTTCATTTCACTCAAACCTTGTTCATCACCAAGGAAGTCGCCTTCAGATGGTCAACAAAGTGAAAATACCAGTGTTAAACTGGGACAACAACACGATACCCAAGAGAACTGATGCTTGACTAAAGGACAACTTCAAAGCCAGTATACCAGTTCATACTAAGTTTGTTATATAACCTACTTTTCTTCTTCGGCACTCCAGATTAATAACACTTTACTGATATTTAAAGGTTTAGCTCACTTACCTTTTGGCCATTTATGAACATTTCTTGTTTAAACGAGCTTTAAGATCAAAATACGCTTCATTAATCTTTAATTTGTCCTAAAAAACACATCAAATATCTTAGTCTGAAAAAGGTGTTTGGTAGTCTGCAACTCTACAAATCCTTTAAAAACACATTTTCAAACAAATATAGATTTAAAGAAGTCTTTAACTGGGAGAATTCAACAAAGGCATTGATTAAATTATCAGTTAAAAGTGTCATTAAGGTCAGGGTCTTACTCTATGTTGAGGTGTCTGAAATCATCTTCTTATTCAGTATTCAGGTAACTAATAAATTTAAGACAGAGCAGATTAGGCTAAATGAATGGATAGATGAATAATTATATATTAAGTGGTTTTAATGAGATTTCTGCACTGTTTTAGGTGATTTTAAACTGCCTTGAAATTAGCAAAATAAAATTATACTGTATGTATCCCTTCATTTAGACTTTAATTAAAAGGGACTTTAATTTTCCAATTAAGGTGCAAATTTGGGGTTAATTCATAAATGAATGGATTATAATATATTAAGAGGTTTTTAATGGATAATCTTCAAATATTAAGAGGGTTTAAGGGGTAAAAACACACTGAAATTTAGGAAATGGCACAAAAAGCACCACTGGATTTTTATTTGAATTAAAAATGAAGACCCTTTTAAGATGTAAATGAAGGCACAGTTCCTCCATCTCTTGCTGGTGACTATACTGTAATGCTGTGAAACAGAGGCTGTCAGGGGGAAAGTGCTCTTACGGGGTTTCACCCACACCAGATGAAGTTGTAAATCTACTGCAGTGGGTGAGTGACACATCAGAATGAAGGCAGCACCAATTACACCGGGGAGAGAGAGAGAGAGAGCTGGGACGATTTTCTCAGGGCATGTCTCGTTATTTCCACCGTGGCAAAAAAAAAAAAAAGTCAAATAAATAAATAATGAATAAAGAAATTATATTGTCAACTGTTCAAGTCCTTGCTGGGTAAGCAGAAATTCTTTGCAGTTCTTTAGTTGAGCTGAGGGACAGGAGACACATTTTCCTTCAGTGAGACGTGCAGAGGAGAATGTGACCCGACTCATCAGTGACAGCGTTTGCATTGTTTAGGTGTTTGTCTGTAGTCCTGTAATCTGATGAAATCATTGTTCCACTTTGATGCTTCTCCCACAAATCCATCAGCAGCACAATATGAGGCAATAACTGTCAGATATTACATATTTTAATAACTGATCTCAAACCGTCCTTCATTGTACATCATTGCCTCTAAACCTGAGACATGTCCCAAATTAAAATGCTCAGACAACGTTTTGAAATAATATATATAATATATAATAAATAATTTGTACCCTTGTGTAGTGATTTAAGTTGCTGCACACTGGTGACTGCAGTTCTGCAGCTTTCCTATGGGGGGCACAATGTGAACAAGCAAGATAAGGAGAGGGTAACTTGCAGAGCTGGGAGATAAAAGAGGACTACAGTACATGCAAGTGTAACTCTGCCTCAGCCTTGTGCGTTCACACTCACGTCTCTGTGGTTTCATGCTCACATGCACAGGTGCAGTGGTGACAGTGAGTAGCAGGTATCAGTTTGTAGACCAGGACTGGGACACGTCCCATTATGATTTGTCAGAGGAGGTAAAATGGATGGCACTAGCAGCTGCTGGCTGCTGGTATTGTATTTCTGTGTGTTTTGTCAGTGCACGCTATATATGTGAGCCCCGTGTGTGTGCATGTATGTGTTATATATACTCCATAAGGCCAAAAGTATGTGGACATGGGTGTTGTCTACCTTTAATCTGGGGTTAATTCTTTTATGCTTTATTGCCCAGGTTAGATTAAATTATTTTTTCAAACAAAGAGAGAAAAACACACCAATGCATATTAAAACACATAGTATCTATGCCAAAGTATTACAAAAAGATTAAAAAATGATGAATGAAAAAAAGTGATTAACCTGTCGATTTGATTCATCGTTCATATTCATCATTTATCCCTTCAGTTAAATATTTAGTCCATTACACCTGCTACTTTCAAAGCTGTACCTGCATTATGTCATTTTTATATTTGGTCAAGTCTAATGATTTTCAGTTCTGTAGGTTGTCCTATGAAGTTCTCACACCTTGTTGCAGAAATTGTAATATACTTTACAATAATTATAAAATGACATGTTGTTGTCCACATACTTTTGGCAATCTAGTGTATATGATATATGTGCATACTGTGTAGATACTGTGTGTATTTACCTTTTTATGCGTCTGTATGTGTGTCACTTGGGTTTAGTGCATAGACTGTATAAAACATGGACGTAGTCTTAGAGTGTGGTGGCTTTGGTCGCTGGCTTTTTAGCAGTCCTGCCTCCACCCTGTTAATCCAGAAATTGGGGGGAAATTAGCTATAGAGACCAAAACAGTTTTTTGTACCAGGCTGTAAACATGTTTATTTCTGCTGTGAAGTTGGACATTTTACCATGGGGACTTATGGAGACTGACTCACTTCTGGAGCCAGCCTCAAGAAGAACTGCAGTTTTTGGCACTTCTGTGTTGGCTTCACTCTACCACCACTGCAGGTTGCTGCTTGGTTTATTGTTATGTCTGCATATACAGATAACCCTATAAAATATATACATGTACTGTATGGGCACTGTTGTTTGTTTTCTGCGTCTCTATTCATGCATATGTATTTATTATATGCATGGGCACTTTCAGGTTTCCAGTATTTTCATGGTTTGCAGATATGTGCGCATTTGCATGTTTTGCTGTGTGTGTGTGTGTGTGTGTGTGTGTGTGTGTGTGTGTGTGTGTGTGTGTGTGTGTTTGTGTGTGTGTGTGTGTGAGAGAACGGTGTGAGTAACGGAGGGAAGAGCTCAGCCACTCGAGGTCGATTATGATATACATCTGCGTCTGACCTGGGCTCATAACCCTGTCACTTTAGAACACGACATTATGAATAAACAATCTCATTCCTGAAAAGCCACACTGGCTGTGCGGCCGCTGAAGAATAGCCTCCTTTCAGATTAATGACTGCAATGATCTAATCAGATGAAAAAAGGGCTGCCTGGGGCAGGAAAATGACTGTCCATTTTCACAGGTAATTTGCTTAATGCTCCCTTATTAAGATCACCGTTGTGATGCTGCGGCGCAGCGGCCGACCGACAGCCACGTTGGGTTTGCTCGTGAAATACAGCTCCATCCTCTTTCCTCTGGGGCACAATTCCTAGTTATTATATTTCACCCCAGATCACTTGTAATTATCACAGATTTAAGTGTTGTCTCCGCAATTAGCCTGCCCCTGCATCAAATAAACCCCACCGGCTCATGCATGTGGAGTAAACATCTCCCCTTCAAAAGTGCAAGCGCTTTGTTTCCAAAAATTTTATGATCTCTGCTCGCTCTTTGTTCACTCGGAGCACTGTGCCAATCAAGTCCAACATCAAGGGGCTGTGATTCAGCAGCTCGACAAGCTGGCAATGCTGTACCTCTGTAGGCGCCTGCTGTCGCTCCGTCGCTGGTGGGAATGTGCGTCCTCTGCGGGGGGAAGTCTCTTTCCTGCTGTTGAAATGTGACAAGCTGCTAGCCAAGAGCAACTGGGATAACTGTGTGTCGCCAGTGCAGAACAGAGAGACCTCACCTCCAGTGAGGGCCATCAGGCTTGCCTCATATCAGCTATTAAGAGTCTAGACGGTGGTGACAAATACTAAAGAGGTGAATGTAGCAATAGAAATATATCAATGTTCGGGTCAAAAAGGTTAGTTCTTTTTTTTGGGGGGGGGACTGTAACAAACTTTGAACCACAAAGATGAACATAATTCTACAAGTAGTTTAAAAACACACAAGAGGCGGCCTTTACTACATACTGGTGAAATACATTAGCTGAGCTGACAATCAGGCTGATCAGCCACCGTCAGTAATCAATACACAACCATTCATCAAACCAATAACTAACATCAGTCAGTGTCAGACGACCAGTTACCTAGTGTTTCTGTAGCATTGATAAAACGTTAAAAAATAAACATATTAGCAGATTGAAGTGAACTAAAGCTCCCTGCGCTGTCCGAGGAAAATATGACACCAAACTCCGTTTAAGAAATATGATATCTGAACAATTCCTTATATATCTATAAAAACATATAACTCTAGAAACACAAGATAAAGGACGTCATACGTGTTTCTGTACAAATTGTATTTTAGGAGTTCTTCCAGCCGTTTTACCTTTCGGTTTGGTGCTGAGAGTGCACCGAGCTTTTGATAACACGAAACAGGTTTGATTTTTATTGTTGCTTTGGTGGAAATCATCTTGACGTTCTGGTCAAGATGATTTCCACCAAAGCAACATTTCACTGGTTGCATACAGGATACAAAGCAGCTGGCCTGTGGTAACGTGCAGACCTACACAAAGTAGCTAACAAGCTAGTGCTCAGGAAATGCTTATAATGTTGCTTGGCAACATTGCAGTCCCAGTCCAGTTGTGAAACCTTTTATATTAGTGGAGCCAAAAAAATGATAAAATAAACAAACAAATCATAATCTGTTATCACTTATTAATGTCAACTAATAAATGGAGAGTGTAGAACTGTTGTATAAAAGAAACTAACACTAACAGCACTTCACCTCTTGTGATACTGCTTTAATATTATAATATGAGAGCAGATATTAGATATATTACATTAGACATGGAACATGTTTCTTTCATTTTCACCTGATTTTTTCAGGGCAAATAAAGCTGAAGACATCAGATATCTAAAGCGATCTTGTGTTAAAACTGACAAAGAAAATGTTTATGGATTATAAAATCTAAAAATTAACCTGCTAACAGAACTGATGCTACTGTTCACGTGTGGCCACGATGTGGATGTTTGATGAAACAATTTGTGTTTTCAGGGGCTCATTGACGCAATGGTGCACTTTAGCTCAAACCCTGCTGAACAGTCATATTTCATATCAAAGCATATCAAAGACATCATTTCATATGGCATTCATATGGTATTTACATGTTGACACAGTGTTTCTTTTATTGTTAAAATCATGTATTTAAACAGTGTATAATATGGAATAAACCAACCTTAAATCAACAGTACTAATATCCTTTTACCATAAAATTAGAAAAGCTTTTACCGTATTTATTACAGTAAATTTTTTTTTTTTCTTTTACCATAAAACACTTTTTTTTGTTTTTACAGTGGTCATAGATAAATTCATGCTCTGTAATTGTAATATACAGTTGCTGCTTCAGTCAGATAAAGTGGGAAAACAACAGGAGAGCAGAAACAGGACCATCATGGTGGCTTTTTGACAAAGGAGTAAAATGGGGTACAAACTGAATGAAGAAAAATTCAATACTTGCACAGAAATCTAACCGTGCTTTTACTCTGTAGATACAGGAAGAGCAACAATCAGTCCTCTTTTCTTTGGACTGATCAGATTTACATGGAAGAAGTTTGAAGGGGCCCTACTTTTTCTCACACTTCCAGATTTTCAAAGCACAAATGTCATAATAACAGTCAGACAGCCGTACCCGTTTTAAGGAAAGGTTACTTTATTGAATTTACAACTTCAGGCTCCCCAGATTAAGCAGATAGCGAGGTTTGCAGGCAGGCTAAACCGGGATGAAACAGACAAGGTGTAGCGATGTATTTGTATTCACAGGACCCTGCTCAGGTGTTCGGAGAGCTACAGTAAAGCCTGTCAGATCAGCTTTGGCACAGGAGAAAGGACAAATGTTTTGTCAGGATATAGAATTCCATTGGACCTCCTTGGGCACAGAAAACCATTTAAACCCCAATTTCAGTGCTCACAAACAAGGGCAGAAGGCATCTGGCACTTTGAATGAGATTTCAACGCAGCAATATTACAATATATAGAATGTCTGCTCCATCTCGCAGTCTAAATCTCAGTGTAATGAGATATAAAATCATCTGCATCTTCTGTAAGTTTATGGCCAGCACAAACAAATAAAACTGCTCCCTAATAAAGGCCGTAATAAAGGGGAATGAAATTACCTGTACTATAATGTATTATAAATTCCAATTACTTCTACTTTGCAGTTTATTTTAGTTGAGTTTTAAAGCTGCACTAAACCACGTTTTTTTTTTTTTTTACATGACACTGTAACGCGAAAGGTTTTAAACATTTTTAACAAATTCTTTTGGTTTTTACAACCTGCAACTTTTGGTTCAGACTCACCAGGCTTCAACCTTGTTTCCAGCAGCATCAGGAAGTGATGAATACACTGTATACTAGTGGCCTGAATAGAGCGGGTCATAATCCAGATCATTTGGTGGAGACCAAAACGAAGCTAGAAGCAGAGTGATCATTGGATATCCCCTAAATTCAATCGGGCAAGGCTGTGTGTGTTCCGGCTGCTGGAGTGGATTCCACCCATTCTAGACAATGATGTGATTCCACCAGAAGCACCGCAGTGCATTTCCGAAGCATCCCAGAGGAGAGCACATATCAAGCTAACCGGAAGTCACAAAATCTGGTCAGTTTACAAAATAAACACCCCGTGCAGATTCCTGATCGTAAAAACAGACAAAGGGGAAATAATTTAACTATGTAGCCTTGCACATGAACCAAGGACAAATGACCAAATCTGAACAGGTTAACAAAGTCTGGCAGGTAAAATGGTTCTGAAGTGCTTCTGGTGGGGTCACTGCCAAGACACCAGTGCCTGGTGGAATTCAGCGGATACACTCAGGTCAGCAGAAACATGACGCTAAATGCTAAATGTTGCTAAGTGTTTGCTAACAGTGTTTGCTGGCCATATCACCTTTTACAAGACCATAATATGTGAAATATGACTGATTTTTAATTAAGTGATCAAAACATTCAAAGAATAACTGTTAATGAACTCAGCACAAAAGGTGTAAAATTATGCAATATAAGCTGCTGAAAGGCTTTTACTTTCCTGTGCAGGAAGTGTCGACCAAAACTAGGACATGCTTGAATAAATAAGTGGATGAGAAGAATATTGTGAAAAAAAGAAACTGAGAGCAGCACAGTGTTGAGTATACCATGTTTCTGTGAGTTTATAAAGACTTATACTGTAGTAAATATGGAGGAACTGTTTGCATTGCCAGCAACTTAACTTGGGTTCAGACCTCGGAATTGGTACCCAAATTTCCAATTTATTTACCCCAGCTCATCAACCAGAGTTTTGCAGGTGGGATTACGAATGGGGGCATCATCAATCTGTGCCAGTTGTTATAAACTGATTTAAACTAGAATTATGCTTTGAAGATAGACATAAATGTCTAAAACGTGTTATGAGTAATCATAGGCTGCAGAGGCTCGCAGAGGAACCGACCTTCCAAATCTCAACCATGAGTCATGGGGACCTGCAGGCTGTTGGGCGGTTGGTTCTAAATGAAGGTTATACGAGCGGTTTGTGCGAGTACAGCCACACAAACATCTCTGGAGAAGCATGTTTCAGCCTTTACAGATACAGTCTAACATCTCAGTTCTACCTAATGATATGATGATTACTTAACTGACTTAATTGTGTACAATGATATTGTGTGAATTAAAGTGTGAACGTACAAACAGCTGGTGCAGCAGGCAGTTCAGATAAATAAAGGCCACTATTTACTTGTTTCACAGTGCTTCTAAAAAAAATAGAAAGAACAAATTCACACTGACACCCTGAGGTGCTTAAAGAAACAGAATGAATAGACACATCTCACCTGAAATTTTCACCAGTGTACTACTGTAGCGGGCCGTCATGATCCCACCCCTGTCTCGTTTTCTGAAGATATCCTGGGAGGCCGGCCTCATTTCACCATGATAGAAATGAAGTCGAGAAGCAGCGCCGTTCAATTACACAGCTCGGGCCCACCAGGAGAGAAGTGACACCACATCCGACACTCACGCAAGCCTGCAGAGACGGGGGAGACTGGGAGGAAGAGGGGGGAGGAGGAGGAGACAGGAACAGAGAGCAGGAAGGGGTGAGAGGGAAAGCGACAAAGACAAAGAGCGTCCACAATATACAGTGTATAATGAGTGCTTTGCAGAATGGTTGGTCGACAAGCCCCAGAGTGGAGATAATTATGGCATGGCAGCAGCAATGAATCTTTGCAGAATGAACAGATCTGCTATTCCCCTCTCTATTTGTCTTTGGCCCTGTGAAGCCCTGCGGTCTGTAGCCTGACCTAAAGATTACCTCTCAACACTCGACTCAGCTATGATGCAGCAGTTTGAAACCTTTACAATGCACATCTTTTACCTTTTGGCCATATCGATTCAATGAAAGCAAGTTGAAAGGCGAGGTTGTCCCTGGCAGCAGTGGTGTGTTTGGGTGTGTGTCACCGTCTGGAATGTGGGTTTTTCTGTGAGGAGGGGTGACTGTGATGAGAAAAAGGAAAGGTAAGGCTCACACAACCACAAAATAGTGTGTGTACATTCCAGTATTTTACCAGGAACATAAGCAAAAAGGCAAAAACTATAAGAAATAATATTGATTCATTTATAACATGAATCTTTTACACAGAATTTCCCGTCTGCTGTAAACTTTGTGTCCTAAAATGTATTTACATTTCTGAAGAGGGAAACAGTCATTCAAACATGTTGGAAATGCTTTGAAAAATGTGTATTTATTACTTTAAAGAAGGATGAGCAGCAGAACATATGAACTGCTCATTAAATATGTATCTGTCACACTGAACAGCTGTAGCCTACTAACATACTTGGCACATCATACGTTCACAATTTAGCATTTTGCAGGTAATTTACAGCATTAATGTTTGTTACGGTGATATAATCATGCTGTTAGAGGATTTTTAGGGACTGTTTGACGATACTGTACTTTATTGACTGAAACATGTCCTCGTGCCTAAATGACAGAATACCTCAATTACCACTGCCTCCCGCAATGATATATGACTGGTGGACAGTACTAGCTACAGGCACACTGGACCATAAGTACATTACATAAGTCATGTGACGTAAACTCGTGAATAATGCTGTGAAACGGTCACAGTTTGGTTAGATTTAGGCAACAAAACTTCTTGGTTTGGTTTAATAAAAGGCTGAATGAAGCCTGGTTCAATCAAAGCCACCTGGGATGGCACCCACCTGTCAATCAATGCTTACCTGAAATTTTCAGACCGCGCTTCTGCATAACTTTAAGCCTTAATATAATCTGAACAGGCGAGTTCTATAAAAATTCACCCTCAGTACAGTTGTCATGAACGGGGAAATTCTATAGCTAATTTCCCCGTTCATGACAACTGTACTGAGGGTGAAAAACTGTTTTTTTGTACCAGGCTGTAAACATGTTTATTTCTGCTGTGAAGTTGGACATTTTAACATGGGGACTTATGGAGACTGACTCACTTCTGGAGCCAGCCTTAAGTGGACGTTTGAGGAACTGCAGTTTTTGGCATGTCCAGGTGGGTTTGACTTCACAGCCACAGAGGTGCCTCTACACATGAAGAAAAACTAGTTCTTTAAGTCCTCTGGAAAACCTTTTTTATCCCTAAGAACCATGTGTTTGCTGTTCTTAACTGAATGCAAAAAAAAAAAAAAGAGTTCTTTAAGTCACAATTGCAGCATTTTTGGTGCTTTGAAGAATCTTTTTATGTTTAATAATCCTTTTTTTCTCTTTAATGGTTCTTTGGAATACTGATACTGGTTCTTTAAGCCGATGAACTGGAGAATCAATGGGTAAAAGGTTCCTTGCAGAACTGAAAAAAGTTCCCCTATGGCATCACCATGAAGAACCACTTTAGGTTCTAACTCTAACCTTAATTTTTTCAAGGGTGTACAGTCTGGTTTGTACGGGCTGATTGATTGATATGTTACTGACGTTGAGTTTTGGGTGGTAAATGTTTTTTGGTTGTTGTGTTATTAATTTTTTCACACGTGCACATGTCGATTTTAAAGATGGTAGACCTCTATCTGGGTTAAACCCCTGGTTGTATTAGGGGGTGTCTTTATAAGGACCATCTTGGTCACATGTTGAGTATTACCTGATGATAGTATTATGTTATTAGTGCACTCTTTTGTTGGGAACATCCATTCAGTGCACTTTATCTTGATATTCAGATGGCTTACATGCAGAAATGCCTAAATCCAAACACACAAATATTGTACACAGAGAGAGGCACACACAACGCTTTCAATGCACACACCCATCTACTCATACATGAGCACACACACACCCACACACACACACACCCACCCACGCACCACACACACACACACACACACACACACACACACACACACACACAGTGTTGAAAATGGCTCAGACTTCCTGGGGGACTCAGCTTGCTACCATTATGCCGCCAGAAATGAATCATCTGCTATTGATTTCTGCACACTCTCCTCCACTAGCGTATTCATCACAGCTCGATTTCAGAATCTTTCTCTTTTCCAACCATTTCCATAAAAGCCTTTTGATTGATCCTCGAATTGCGCCAGACTCTGGCGTTTTACTCCTGTTTGGTTTCCAGGCGGTAGCAGGATTTGTCCCTTGATTATTTACAGGGTGAACAAGCCTGTGGCGCTGATTAATTTCCACCTAATTGTAACCTGTGTGCGCTGTATTGATTTTGTAGACATGACTTCGCCCAGAGCTGCAAATTAATAATATCACAAAGACAAATGTGTCTAAAACTTTAACCTAACCCTTAAAATTGATGACTATTATAGAAAACAATCATTTCTTTGCAGGTAAATATTGCCTTTCTGACAAAACTGGGTCTCAGCCCTCAATTTGACAATAACAAATACATTTCAGGAAGCGGTGAACACCACATCACCTTATTTCTACCCCAGTGTATAAACTGTGAATATTGATTTGCCTCTGGCTGGCCTGCTTAGGAGGTGAAGAAGCTATATTGCAAAGAGAAATACTATTTAACACGACTGCTGCACTTATCAAAAGGAGGACATTTGAGCTCATAAAATATTATGCTTGTTCAAACTTAGATGGTGCTCTGATTTAATGTGAACTGGTACTGTTATGTCTAATGTCTGATATACAGTATCCATAGCTGATAGTGTGGACGTCATGTGGAGGTGGCTATTAATTTTACTCTCCATTCAATTTCAAAGTCAGAGGTTGGATATTCACAGCTGGTGGGTGATAATTATAACCTCAGTTCATTACAGTGGTCCGAAGTGAAACATGAAGGTTTGTAAGACTAAATTAACCCATATAACACTCCAGACTCTCCAGACTACAGCCAGTGTTTTTTTCAATTCAGTTTAAAGCAATATATATTAATGATTATCATGAAGGTGCATTAGATGCAGATGGAAAAATAAATAAACAAATAAAAGCTCCAAAAACATTGAATCCTACATTTCCCTTAAGGGAACTCAGTAATGGGAAAAGCATCACAATATTTATCTGGTAACATATCTAGTAATATTTCTAACTACACATTTACAGTGCATGTGATGCAAAAAAATCAGCTGATTTGTATGGAAGCCGTAAGCGGTCATACATTCATATATTTTATGTCCTCCTTTTTCTTGTGATAACAAGTTCATTTCATTCGTTTTCTCGAGATCTCGAGTCACTGCTATTGCAGCGTTCTTCTGCTCCTCTGAAAGGCTGCACTGAACGATGTTTCCTGCAATGATTTAATACTGGACTATCCTTTTGTTTTCTCCAGATCAATTAATTATGTTGTTGTCTCGGGAAAACAATTTTCATTATCTTGAGATCTTGAGAAAATGATTCCACTATCTCAGGATAACAACATTTGTTATTTTGGCATAAATAAATAAAAAATAAATCAATATCATATAGTATAGTCGTCTTTTAAAATTTAAATATATATTAGATTTAAATGTATTAATTTGAATACATAACAGTAAAACATCGTTATCATAAGAAAAATCATCTGCAAGGGCTTGGTAATCTTTTATTCCCTGAGTTTGGTCTCTCAGGCTACATACAGTTTGATCATTGGAGCTTGTTTTGGCAATATGCAGCCTGAGAGGAGGATCTGCAGACACTGCTCCTCACTATCGGCTGTTTTTGGAAGAAAAAATCCATATAGTCTGGTTCACTATGTGTAAATATAAAAAAAATATTCCTAAAAAGAAGTCGGCATATTGAATGTTACAAATAAGACAGAAGAGGGAAGCTGTGAACAAACCATCATCTGTCATGATGGTGATTTAGAAAAGGGTCAGTGCTTTAATAATACAGCATGGTACTGTTGTACCTGTAGTGAAGGATTATAACTGTGTTTGGTGTAGTGCTGTGTCATTTAATGCACACTGGAAGCTGCAATGTTCACTTGACACCACATAACTACATTTCAGGGAGCCAAGGGGTTGTGAAATATTTCCAGGGAACCGTTCTGTTGCATTTTTCCTTCAATCAAGTGGGAGTTTCCTACATTCCAACATGCCTGGAATATAACATTTATTACTGCTGAGGGCCAGTGAGAACCAGCGGGTGTACACTGACCCCAGTGGTAATTATACTGATAGGCAGGTATAGTACTGAGTAATAACCCAAAAAAAGTAGGGCTGGGGAGCTGTCCTTGATACTTATGTCGTACTTTTTGCAGTACATGGATTCACTGTCTTGCTCTACTAACAGAGACCTTTCCTTTCACATTCTGGAGGTGGTTCAAGTGACTAATTGGGCCCATTTTTCCCCGGACACGTGTGTTCCTGTTAATTCCCAGTCCGAAGGTAACCAGAGCATTGCTGTGCCTTTAGAGGTGACTTGATGCAGCGTCAGGTGCTGATCAGGGGGCTGACTAGAGGGCCACTGCGGGTCCCATTGCGTGGATTAATGGGAAGCATGCTGTTTCTCACCTGGAATTAGCATTGCTGCAACTGCATAGAAGGGAATTGGCAATGGCAGGTCTTGATGTAGCAGAACAGGAACTATCACAAGTGCATGACGCCCCACCAGAGATCACCTTAACGCTGGATGTTTTCATGACATTACACTGCATGAATGGAAAAGCCTGGAAATGTGCAGCAATCTTGTTTTCCATGTCAATCATCCTCCACGTTTATTTCAGTGTGAGGCCATTCTTTGCCACGTTGTGAGCCAGACAGCAGTCAGACTTCAACAAAGCGAGGATGAGATCAAATATACACAGCAGGTAAAGAGATCAAAGCAGGTTGCAGCTCGGCGTCTTATGTGCGGGACTTGACTTCACAGAAACCCGCTCTTACCATGAAACCAACCACATGCTGACAAGTAAATGGACACCAGCTATTCAAATGCACTTTTCCAAAGAGGTGATGGATGATTTTTTTTTTTTATCATCCTTCACTTGTCACTTCCCATTGTAAGCCCGCACTCTTTCTAGGGTTTAGGGCAGCTCGTCTGGGGTTTTCCACATGGAGTGGACCACTCACAGGGTACGCTGTAAGATCCTACTTGCTAAGAAGCTGCACAAACACAGTCTACAGCAGTGATTCCCAACCAAGGTCCTCGTACCGCAGGGGATTCTTCTGTAGTCGGTACGTGCAAAGTTTGCGGAGGGGCTCAACTAATCTAAAAAACGAATAAAATGTAAATTAAAATGACTGTTCAGACTGTTCAGACAAAAAAAACCAAAAAACAAAAGCAAGTAAGCAAAGAGGTGTAAACAGTTAGCTGTTCATGTAATGAATAAATGATTGAAATAGCTGAAAGGAACCAATCACTCAATTTATTTGTCATTTTCACTGAAATGAAAGTTGTAGCCCCCACACACACACACACACACACACACACACACACACACACACAGAATATCCAAATATTTTATTTTAAAATATGGTATGATTGACATTTTAACCCTCTAGACCCCAGTAGAATTCTAGCATGTTTTAATTTTAAAAAACACAACTTCCTCTTTAATTTCATACCAAATATGTGGCATCTGTAGCTTTGATTGAGTTTGATTCAACACTAAATCAAGTATCAGCTATCTATCAGTCAACTATCAGTCGTAAATACTGTAGATATTTATTTTATAAGAACAAACAACAATACAGCTACAGGAGAAAAAAACTTCCAGTTCTTTTGTGGAAAAGTCAGCCTGACCCGGTCAGTCCTCCATGCTGACTCTTCAGTGAACTATCCCCAGAAAACAGCCTCCGTCTGGGCAGTGAGAGCCAGGTAAGTCCCTCTGTTTGCTGATGGTGATGATGTGATGTGAGAAGAGCACATAAACTCACGTCTTTTTCAAAAGACACTGTGACATTCTTTTCCACTCTGCACAGTGGGTCAGGGTCTCCCTCACAACACAATCTTACAGTTTCCATAAGATTGTAAATCTCGGTATGCTTTGTCAGCGGAGACATTTTTAGATTTAGAGTGGAAACCAATGAAAGAAAAAAAAACAACAATATCAGCGTAATGGTGTATATTTCTAGTTGCAGTCACTGATGACAACTTAAAATCATTCCCAGTGTATCAAAATACTAAAAATAATGTCCTGGGCTTTGTATTGTAGATAGTCTAAGATGACGGGTGCTCCTGGGTGCTTTGGGGTCTTGAGGATTCACATTAAAAACTTCACGTCGAGGAAACATTTCCCATCAACATTGACTACATTTTAGCACCAAGCAGCATCAGTGATGTAAACATAGTGTCCGCCTCCCTTCATCTTGCTGGAGTCTTGCATTCTGTTGGCATGCAACACTGCCCGCCCTGTCGAGTGCAATAACATATTCCAGGATCTTATGATGGAGCCTGGTGTCTGTAGGCTGTGGGCACAACAGTCTCTGATTTCCCGTCACTGGGTCAGCCTGAGCCCCAATTTGTTCATTCCATTTCCCTTTACATTAAGCAGAAGCAGGCTGGGTAGAGCAGCAGCCCTGGGTCCAAGCTGGAACTCTTGAATAGGGTTAAAATAACATCCAGTTTCACACACTTGGAACATGACTGGTGGTTTCTGGGATACGTCATGTGATGGGGAAGCAGCAGTCTAGATCAGTGGAGCCCAGCTCTGCTGATGAATGACCTCTCTGTGAACCCTCACTGTTTGTCCCACAGCTGATTAGAGAAACTTGCATATCTGAAAGACTATTTATTCCCCTTCTCGTTTCATCTCCATCTGAAGTTTCCTGACATGCCGAAGGGGATGTGAATCAATGTGAGATCTGGGGAAGAGTATTACTGTGATAAGTTTATTCCAGAGACATGAAAGGGAATGCCATAATAAGCCGTCTGCCCCAAAGTATTTTCGACTGCGAGAGCGTGTGAGAATTTTAATCTCACAGCTGTCTTCTCTTGTAGACCCGGCTGCCGCAAACAGATGACATCTTTTGCGTGACAAATGAGAACTTCACGGCGTATCTAGGTTTCATTTGGAGTCAGATGTGCATTTTGAAAGAGGAACAATGAATATTTAGCCACAACTCATCGTGTCTCTCTGTGTAACAGATAAACGTCTAAGAACACGATTTCATCCAGAGCGTGATGTCGACAGACAGTAAGTGGGTTGTTTTTTCGCGTGCAGCTATAGCTGGAGGAATTCATTGGTTTTGTGTGCGCGCTCATGTTGAGTGTGACAGCAGCAACTCTCCAACAACTTGTTATGAGGCAAGTGTGAGGGCGACCCAGCAGGGGAACTCTTTCATTGGCATGTAACATGGTTTATACATTTCTTCACACAGACAGAACACGAAGTTGAACAATAAAGATGCTCCCAAAGTATTCTGTACATGTTGGAGAGCTGCATGGCTGAAGGAAGCTGTGTGGTTGAACATTTTACAAGGTTTTTATAAGAATTTGGGTTAATTCTGGTGAATGCAGGTCAGTCAGACACTGAAACTCACTTTACCCTTAAGTGTCAATGACAGCAGCCGAGGGAGGAAACCACATGGAACACATTCAGTATGTTCACATGCACACAAGAAAGGTTCCAGTAATCAGAGGGGGAAGTAACAAACTACTCACATTAATGTAATTCAGTGTTTTTTCAAGACTATACTTTTACTTATGCATTACACTGCAATCTACCTCTCTACTTTTAAAATAATAATTCAGTCCTGAGTAGGTCTACAATTTGAATTATATTTAAACCTTTCATCTGCATATACATAGCCAGCAAGACACAGCAGGTGCTGCCCGCTTCCTTTCAGGCAATGAAACACACTGCAGGTCGATAAAAAACCATAAAAACACAGCAGCAACAACATGAGTACAGGTCTGAAGAGGTGACCACACTGACCAGAACAGCAGGAGTCCGCAATAATTAAAGAACTGAAGATTTGAAGAAATGGAAACCAAATGGAGACAGATCAGATCCTGGCCTGGCTGTTTGTTTGTAGTGTCGTTAATTATTAATTAACTAAGTTCTTTGCAGGTTCCAAAAAATATTTAGTAATTTTAAATTTGAAAACAAAATTCAGCTTTTCTGTTTAGTTCTCAGATTGACCCTTACATGTTTTTTTTTTTTATTTTTTTTATCATTTATCAGTTTGTTTTTGTTGAAAGTAGATATTTTCTACATGGGCTGACCTTTTGATTGACTGCCTGCTGTTAATAATGCAATAAACATCAACAGTTAAAAAGTAACTAATATTCTGAATATTGAGAAGAATACTTTCTACTTTTATTGAAGTACTTTTAACACCAGTTGTTTACTTGTAGTTGAGTAGTATTCCAGTAATGTACCAGTACCAGTACAGATTTTCTTTCCACCACTGGTAGTAACCTGGGTACTTCGGATTTCTCCTCAACCTCATGATTGTTGAGTTTCAGTATTAGTTGTGGATTGTTATGTTTGAAGTTATTTTGAATACAAGAGTGTGTCACACTGTGTAGGTATCATCCTATGGCTTGCTATCAGGAAGTAGGCTGTTGGTACGAGCCTGCCATTGGCCGGCTGTTTCAGTCGTCATCCTCTGATATCTGCATGTTTCTAACAGGTAAAACAACAACAAACTCTGAGCTAGCAACCAGCTGAAAATATTGACTTATGCTACAAAACAGGCAGCTGTATATTTTCTTTTGTGGGGATTTCTCTATGTTAATGTTATGTTAATGTGCAAATGCCCCCTTTTATTGCACATATAAAGTATATGGATAATTATAGCACAGCAGATATACAAACTGATGTATGACTTCCAGCAAAAACACTAACAGACAATATCCATATTATTAACACGTCTTCACCTCTGACACAATCACACACACTGCAGGAGAGTATGAGAGTGTCTCCAGCTTTTTACTCACATGAGACCAACTATATGTTTCATTTCAGTGACTCATCTTATTCTTAGTTAATCAGCCATGACTGGAAATTTGCTAAAATGAAATGGCTCCTGTGTGGCAGTGTACTGTATGTTCTCTGATATTTTGTCCATGAGGAGTTCATGGCGTGTGGGATAAGCAGCAACACACCAGAACTGACTGAAACAACAGTAACATACCATTTACCACCACTTTAAGGATATTTCAAGCTCCCACAGCAATCTTCAATGTTAACTCTAAACTCTGTTGCAGGACCATTAGAATGAGAATCAAGTATCAGAGCTGATGTTACTCTGTAGCTAATATCAATAGCTACATGCTAATGGAGAAGCTGGGGCTGCTGTTGGTGGTGTGAAGGGGGGAAAAGGAGAAAGCAAACAGATAATTGCTTCCCCCTGGCCTCCATGTCTGTGTTCACCACTGCTGTTTAGCTGAATTCAGTGGTGAACAGTAGATATTCCCACTGCATGCTACAGTAGCATTTCTCTGATGGTTTCACTTGAAGAAAATCCAAAACACCCTCATGCTGGAGGGGATCCGTGCTGACTGCAAAATAATGTTCAAAGTTCAAATCCAAAACTTGGAACAATGTCTGATATGAACCTACCACATAGCATCCTGAACATAAATATTGGTATCCATGCAGCTTCAAGGCAATGTTTTTTGGGTTTCAAAGTGAAGGTTATTTGGTGGTTTGACAGAAACGAACAACTGTTCGAATTCGAATGTCTCTTCTTCTGCTGCGGTCTGTCTCAAAACATTTTTCCAACGGCGATCTCCAACGCCTTTGCTTTCTTCAGTCCCAAAACTTCCATCTTATCATCTCTTGTATTCTGTCTTCAAATCTTGTAGTACCATGTAGTGGACGGCCTGTACTCAAAACATGTTTTAACAGGAAAAGCCGTTGGCTAGATATTTCAGATCAATTTCCCTTTAAGTTTATTTGTTACAAGAAAAGAATTAATATTTGTAGAACACAGCGAACGACTTGTGTAACTTTAAAAAAGTTTAAGTTTACCAAACCTCACACACATTTGACATATTTTGGCCTTTTGGCAAATGTGTTTCAGTACAGTAGCCTATTTTCACACCCTGCAGACACAAAGAAAGATAATCATTCATTTGAAAGTGTGTTTGTGGCCACCTGATGAATGTAAGCCCAATATTCACTCTTCTGTGAGTTATGCTTTTTCATTTATTTATTTATTTATTTATTCTTTTGCTGTTTAAGGTTCTTTGGGGAACTGAATCTCCTTAGTTGCAGCACTTTTAGTGTTCTGAAGAATATTTGTATTTTTAGTAATGTATTTTTTTCCCCCTTTAAAGGTTCTTTGGAGTTCTGATTACTGGTTCTTTAAATTAACACTTTGCACTAATGTGACCTGTAAATGTAACAAAGGGACAGTTTGAACACCTGTGAACCTTCTTTGTGAACCTGAAGTACACATGGCTTTAACTAATGTCTGCTGTTTGTGGCTGTGTGTAAAAAATATTGTTGTGGTGACATTTCTTATTGTAAAGAGTTTTTTTTACATCACATTTTTAGACAAAGCAATAAGTAATGTGATAATAATAATTTATATAAAGTAATAAATAACTTTTTGAAAAGTAATTTACCCAGTTTTGCATTTAACACTAAATTCTGGGAAGAACTTGATGGTAAATAGATCTGGTAGATAAAAGGTTCCTTGCAGAACCAAAAAGGGTTCCCGTCTGGCATCACCATGAAGAACCACTTTAAGTTCTAACTCAAACCTTTATCTTTAAAGGCGTTTAACTTCTGAGAAACATATCTGTCTCCTTACCTGCTAAATGCTCATCTTTGTTCTCATAGTGAGACTGAACCTCACATACATTCAGAAGAGACTTACTGCTGCACTAACATGTCCTTGTCACACTGCATCTGATTGTTTCCTGTTTTATAAGTCGCTTTGGATAAAAGTGTCAGCTTATGTGAACATTAGCATTGAGGGTGTTAAATCTGCAGTGCCATTAGACATGTATTATTTGAGGAAGGTTACAGTCTCCTCATCACTCCACACAGATCTGATGTTTGAAGCTTCAGTGAGGAGCAAAAGTATGTTTCTATATTTATTTATTTATTTATTTTAATCAAATGAACCAAACGCCCTCTAAAAAGTAGCTCGTGCCATAGCCTGCCTTCAATCGAACAAATGACGATGACCTTGTTACTCTCATTTAACATTGCTTTTATTGTTTCACAAGCTCATTTTATCTATCAAAATTGTTGCTTGGCCTTTTTTTCCCCACACTTGAAGCTTGCATGCTTTGTGTTGTGGTGATGCAGGTACAGCATTTTTAAAAGTTGGCACTATGAATACATACTTATCAGTCTATTCTTCATTAAAGCTGAGGTTTTCTGCATCAACTTTCTGCTTAAGGCTCTTCAAGAGTTCCATTTGTCATGCTTGAAATATATTCAGAAGGCCTTTCTCCTGCAAACTACGACACGTGACATGTGACAGTGATGGACAACTTGACAGCCTCACAAATATGAAGCAGAAAATAACGCTTTTGCCCCCTAGTGGCTTGCTGCTGTACAGGTTGGTCTATTTTTTTGTCTGTTAACACTGACAAAAAAATAACATCAATTTCAAAGGAAAATTAATATATCAAATAACAACATATTACTCAGGATACAATATTAATGGCCCTTACAAGTGCAGAGAAAAATTCTGGCCCTTGGACAAATGCAGTCGATGACCCCTGGTTTACGTGCTTATTTTCACTCTATTCCTGGATGCCTTATGGGATCATGATTATATTATTTAATCCCATAGACACTCAACAATACAAGAGCCAAGATAGCCTTATATCTTGGTTTGTCAGACTTCACCAAATACAGAAATAAGCTCTGGTATTAAAGTATTTATTAGACTCGGGAAAAAAACAGTAAAATTCCCCAAAACTACTGTATCCCTGATCTCTCTTTAACCAAATCACACAGTTGTGCAGTTCTGTATGATCTCCTTTTGATAACTGATGTAATATTTTTCACTTCCACTCACTGAACCTCCTCCGAAACTGTTTGGAGCCCCCCGAGGAGGCCCACCACTTTGAAAAGTTCTGATGTAAATCATTTATTTGTTAACTCTGTTAACAATGCACTTTTCTCACACACATTTCCACCTCAGCCGAGCTCGCCTTTTTATTTATTTATTTTTTATTGTATCATTTTCGTGCTTTTTTATGTGCAAATTGAAAATGTGCATAAATAAGGTGGATGAAAAATGCTTTCAGATTACATGTAGTCATTTAATCCATCATTGTCTATATACAAATATTAATTACTGCAGCTTTAACCAAGTAACCACAATCTTTTAAACCTAAAACAACTAGTTTTTATTTTTGTATTATTATTATTATTATTATCATTATTATTACTATTATTATTATTATTATTATTATTATTACTATTATTATTATTATTATTATTATTATTATTATTATTATTATTATTATTATTGCCTTAACATAAACAAACCTTAACCATAGCCCTGGCAGACATTAATAATTTTAAACTGTGATGGTAGGGGTATCAGATCACAATTTGCTGAATTGACTTGTTTTCTATTCAGGTAACTGTTGATCAGGATGTTCTCTATTGTCCATGTTAAGTATGTGCTAGGAGATCTTTTCACTCTGAGAGATAAAACACGATGGATGCTTTGTGAATGGGTTCAATAGGCAATTATGCTCGGCAGGAGATTGTTCATAAAATAATAGAGTCAGTGTATGTCCTTATTAACATATCCCCAGAGACACCATGTATGAAAATATATCCTTTCCCCTGATGATCACATAAGTACGACATGAAATGAGAAACCTATCTTAATTATGTTAGCGGCCCTAAAGGATTTCCTTATAGCTCTTATTCTGTTGTGTGTATCTGTATGGAGCCTCACATTCACATTTAGTCATTTAGCTGACGCTTTTATCCAAAGCAACTTACAAAACAGGAAACAATCAGATGCAGCGTGACAAGGACATGTTAGTGCAGCAATAAGTACTGTGACAGTTGTAGAGGGGGATAGATTTATCATGTCCAGTTGTTGGTAGTGTTGGATAGGAGGTCCTCTCTGAAGAGCTGGAGGTCTTCAGGAGGTTTTTAAAGGTAGAGAGGGACGCCCCTTCTCTGGTAGGAACTGGTAGTGTGTTCCACCAACAGGGAACAACAGACGAGAAGAGTCTGGATTGCCCTGAGCGAACGGGTGGCAGAGCCAGGCGTCGTTCATTGGAGGAATGCAAGGTTGTGAGGTAACATATGTCTTTATGAGGCCGTTCAAGTAGGTAGGTGCAGTACCGGAGACTACTTTGTAGGCAAGCATTAATTTTACACAACAAAACCTGTCAGTTTTGGTCATAATGGTTATGATTTTATTTATGTATATATATTATTGTTACTGTATTGTAACCTTTGCTGCTGTTACTCCCCAAAGTGATGACAGCGTCATTTGGTTTGGACGACTTGTTGAAAAAGCAGTAAAATGCAGCCATTTTATTTCTTGTGTTGAGTCACTAGTCCATCTATCATTGTGGACTATAGCATTATAGCCTGTAGGGAAAGGAACATCATGTATATTGCAGTGATGACATGTCAACATTTTATTATGATTTAAGATTCCTCCGCACTATTGGCTTGGCTCAAATCCCTCTGCGGTGGTGATTGGCTTTTGTATTGCTTCGACCCGGAGTTCCATGACAGTTGCAACGCTTTTCCAACTGACAGACCACTTCTGAGGATGCTGATAAAGATAAATAACTTCTATTCAGGAAAATTTCCTGCATCATTAAACATGGCAAACCTATTAGTTTGGAGAGGTTTGGAGGAGAATCCCACAAGAGATCAGCTAAATCAGATTCACTGCAGTAATCATAAAAAGAGGGATAGCGCCTTGCCAGCCTAGCGGCATCAAAGGGGATATAAGGGAACTTAACATGGCTCTTTGTGCATGAATAAACAGGATGATGATTCACTCTGCGCACAGATAAAAGCAGCTCTCAAGTGCTGCCCTTTATTTTGACTTTCATTTTTTGCCGTCACGAGTCGATTCCCTTGAAGCCCATAACCTTTGCCGCCAGTGTAGCTTTGAAAATTGTCTGATTCCATGTTACCTTTCCCCATTAAAATACCATTAAACCTCTAATACAATACATTAACAATACAGGATTCAAAAGGGGTAATCATAGGCATTTTTGTCTTCTCGTGTGATGGCTAATAGGTGCCTTTTGTGACTCAGGAGGCAGACAATGTGACCCCTGAGCTACAAACATCATTCATTTTTATAAAAGATTAACATTTGACAGAAAGGGAGAGAAAATTTGTGACGGGCTATTTCCTTTGAACAAACCCTATCTGTACACCTATAATTATAATGAAGTATACAGGGTGAGAAACCACAAAGAGGATAACCAAAAATCACAGGTGAACACCACATCCTCGACTTTCTTATCCCTGAATGGATATTTGGTAGTGGTACTGCGAAACTGGGTCCAGAGACCACCTGTGTGTTCAGAGAGAGAGAGAGGGCTTTGGTTCAAATAAGAGTGTGGGGCAGAGCTGGACGTGCAGTGGCATACCTTTTGTTGTGAGTATATATTGACATTTCACACTCCAGTAAATGAGCAGGTCCTGGCCCCATGGCCCTCGATGTGGGTGCAGCGCCACAGAACAAATTAAATGCAGCTCGGGGGGAAAAGACAGGAAATAGACATTGCCTCTCTGTTGGGCTGTTTGTTTTTCTCAGGGCCAATAGAGTCAGCAGGCCAACAGCATTGTTTGTATGCTACATAAATATACATTTGTTTGCTATTTCTGATCAGCTATCTACAGCACTTTATAGTATCTGCCTGTTCACAGAAACTGCAACTTATTGGAGCATCACCCCAACTTTTCTCCAAACACACACACCACAGCTTTGACTTCCATCAGTGTGTTGGACTGACAGCTTTTCATTTGGACCGTCCTGATGGTAAACAGGTACTTTACTTTTCAGCAAGGTGTTAGAACAAGTTTATTGATTGTCCATCCACTCACAGCTTATTCGGTTGACAGAGGTAGTGTTCCTCAAATCAACATGCCTTCACCAGCACAGTCTAAATGTGTGTGTGTGTGTGTGTGTGTGTGTGTGTGTGTGTAAGAGTGAGTCAAGTTCATTTTATTTATACGGCTCATCACAACACCACAAATCACAATTTGCACTGGACAGAGATTGTGGTTATGGATGCCATAATAGACTACAACTTCCACCGGCTCCTCAACAGCGGTGCTTGGCTATAAAGTGTTTTCCTGCAGGATGAGCTGGTGGCTACAGGCACTAAAAGGAGCAAGCCTTTGGTCAAGTTAGAGGAATAAAGTATATTCAGAGAAATAGGGGCGGCAGTGGTTCAAGAGGTAGAGGTCGGCTCCCTGAGCAACATACTGAACCCCAAATGGCCAACAGTCTTGCCAACCCTAAACCGTATTTCCACGTATACTTCCGCTACTTTTAGTACCTCTACTTTGTTTTCTACTGCAGATAGAACCCCCTCAATGTAGGCAGAGCTGATTGTCATAGTGACACTATTCCTGCAGCTAGGAAAAAACACATGGGAGCTTTACTTGGGTCTTGATAAGCTGCAGCCTTAATTCACTCATGAACTGTAACCTACATTGTAGATTTACTGCTGGATTGTTAACTGCACTCTCTTTATCACTCAACCACTCACTACGCTACTCTTCTAAGAGGATATGAAGGGATGGTCTTCAAACATCTGCACCTCTTTAATTGACCACGGAAAGGTTTTGCAGGCTGCCATTTTTGACTGAATAAAAAACTTTGTGATAGCTATTGATGGTAGCTTCGCTATTTAAAAATGCTGAAGTTTGTGCAGGAAGTCCTGCATGTTGTACATGATGATTCCAGTGATGATTCTCTCTCACTCATTAGTAGTCTGTTAGTTTTTAGATTAGTAGATTTGAAATGTTCTCAAATCACCTTTTAGTATCAGCTCAGTTAAGTTGGAACCTCGGCCAAGGTGATACCAAAAAAAGTACCAGGCACTATCTACAATTAAAGCAAATGAGCATGTAGAATCAAGTCAAGTTGAGCCATACCATGTGTTGGAAAAGTTCTATATGATAGCTTTTGCACTCCAGCAATGTCTGTCAATTGTTCCACCACTTTCCAAAGTTTGAATTCATGGGTTTAAACTCGCTGTATTTTAGTTCTTTCGGTTTCACTGCATGCTTGAACGCTTTCATGCAGTGGCCCATGTGCTTTTACATGGCTCTTGTATTACTTCCACAGTGGTGATCAGTGTGATTGAGCTTGTTGAACAACAGTGCTACCCTGCCGTGCTGTATTACAAGAAGTGTTTGTGCTCAAGTGGCAGCTGCCTGTGTAAAATAGGGTTAGCTGTTCGAATACGTTTGACGTCATCTTTCCTGTTGCATAAAGAATAATATGGATTTCATTTGTATGGTCCAGCACTTCTGAAAGAACACTTTCATGGCACCCAGAGGATGAGGCTTAATTTCAAATTTTGGTGATTCCCGTACACACTCCAGCAGAGTGAAATATTCACCTAAGGAAGATTTGCACAAATTTTGCTAGCATACAGACATTCATGTATCCCAAGAAATGAATCCTAATGACTTTGATGAACCAATCATCATCAGATCAAACCTCAATTTGGCAGGACTTTGGTTTATCTAATATTACATAATTGACTGGTTTTCTTTTCAATGACCATTACAGACTTGGCTATCAAACAAATTAGGGAGATAGCAGGGCCTCTTTTTTTTCTGAGGTGGCCTTTGTGCAGTCCATAACATACATGGACTATGAAAGGCTTGCTAATGCCACAGTAATGCTGGAAAGCAATATAGACTGTGCATTAAATAGTGGACAGAGCCTCCAGGGATGAAAAGTGAAGCCTCAGTAATAGTTTCCTAATGCTTAGTTTAAACTCTTCTACTGCATGGTGCTCATTTTGTAAACCATAGTCCCATTTACAGTAAAATAGCCAATAAAGTAGGGTAGCCCATGCATTAGGTAGTTATGTCCTCAGGTTCTCAGTCAGATTCAATCAGGATAGAGGCCTCTATAGATGGTCACTTCTGGCTCCAAAAAACGGCCCTGCAAAATTCAAGGCTTCAAAGCGCTAGACAACAAGTAAATAAGTGACATCACAAAGGCATTTGAAACGGCGAAGACATTTGAAAGCTGGTTACAATTGCACTCACAGTCAGCCATCTTTTTCTGACATTTGTAGCTGTGTTCTTGTTGCACACGGGCAGGGAAGGGACAGGAAGTCATACAGGATGATGTCATGCAGTTGGAAATGCAGCACCAAGCTGAAGTACTATTTTCTGCATCTATAGTGAACATGAGGAGTTAGTGCTGTTGTTAATGGCCAGATGAAAAACTAAAATGTTAAAAATACATTTTAGCAATATTGCCATTTTGACAGCTCAAATGAATGTCACTGTCATTTTGTTGTAATTAGTATTTCAATCAGGGTTCCTTCTCTGCCTTTCATTTGTGAAAGCTGCAAACTTTCACAAAGTTGTGGTTGAACTCAACAGTGAGATTATTTCTTTCTCTGGAGACAGAAAGTTCTGCCTCCAAGAAATGCTGTGTAACTAAAACACCAGTCTGGACACACACACACACACACACACACACACACACACACACACACGCACACACACACACACACACACACACACACACACACACACACACACACACACACACAGACTGTTGTGGTTGTTGGCGACTAGGATGATGTATGAGATCCATGAACCAACACATCACAACAAACTGATACTGACAAGGGCGTAGTACAGCCAAAATTTTTGAGGGGGCACAAATTGATACAAACGTCCACAATATAAATCACTAGAGAATACAGACAAATAACACCATATACAGTATGAGAGGGACTCTCCACTACAGGAACCTAAAAACATGAGGATAGGGGAGATTTGTTATTGGTCATTGGTTCGATCATCAAAACACTCCTGTCTGTCAGATATCATTTATCTATAAGGCACACTCCCATCACCATGACTGAGACTAAAACACTTGGATGCCAAAGCTCTCAGACGCGGGTGTTTTTGTCTCAGAATCGGAGGTTGCCTGAGGTGCTAATGGAGCTGTGTCTCATCCCTGACAGACTGTGATGGCTGCTGATATTTAGTGGTTTTTCAAGATGAAAAAAAAAAAAGTTTGCAGACTTTGACAGTGACTCTGGCCATCTTGACAGGCACCTCTGTCCTTGTGAGGACACCGTTCATGCATTTGGGTAGGACGGCTCCGGCTGATTCAGTGTCTGGCCAGGTCTTTATTGTCTCACTTTATTAAATTAGCTGTCAATAAGCTGACAAGACTGCCTGTTTCCTGCGGTGGCATAATGCTTGGGAACGAACCCCGAGAACTGTTGAGAGAGGGTTTCTTAAAATACTGCTTCGTCTCTGAAATGTGTTTTTCAGGTTTTTTGCTTTAACAAGTATCTATTCTGTCCACGACTAGTTAAAATTCTGACCCACAGGCCTCACACTAAGCAGAATAGGAAAACGGAGTCATATCTCAGGGCCAAACAATTTAGAAACCATTCATCCAGATTTTCTAAACTTTATTAAACACTCAAATGTTGGTAATAATCCCTCAGTTCACAAGAAAACTGTGTGCATGGATGTTTTCGTTAACTCAACCATTTGTCTTCACTAAATAAGTTTAATAAGTGTCTAAACTGGGGGTTTGTTTAAAACCTGTCTGTTCACCACCCAGAACTTTTCTTTCTCAGTTTTTTTCAGCATTCTGAGCGCAGAGGAAGGACTTCTTTGTGGATTAACATCAACAAAGTTTTGGGTTTGGACCATATGTGTCATAAGAACTGGATACTACACCCCAAACAAACACCCATTCATTTGAGTGAAAATTGCTTGCTGGGTGCATACGTTAAAAACATTTCTAGCTTCCAAGCATTGCTTCTGCGTTGTGTGGCCCACTGTCGCGTTTCTCTCACACCATAGATATCACTCAGAGAAAAATGTGCTTTTCTAGGCTCTGTGAAATACAATTATAAAATGTCCATGGTTTGAAAATCCATACAAAGAGTAATAATTGACTTTCTTTGCAGTCAGAGGTGTCCTGTCAACAGTTTTACAGGCGTCTCTCTTATAAAAGTGGTCTATGCTTTTTGAGCCACAGGAGATTTTTTTCATTTCATTTCCACTGGGATAAATTCAGAAAGGTTGAGTGACGGTGCCGTATCAGCACTCCTAATATATCCAGTTTCCTATGGTCTTTTCTTCACCTTAACAAGTGATTTGACCCAAATCATCACCTTTCCTTAACCCCAATAAACCCAAAAAGTCATTTTCTGGCCTAAACCTAACCAAATCTTAATAATGGCATTGTTGGATCAAAAAACAGGTTTGATTTTGCTACTCTGATTTGCATGATTTTGGAAGGCAATGACAAATGATTACACCCTGCTGTGAGGGGCGACAGATCTTGCTTGTATGTCATGGAATTTGACACTGACTTAAATGAAAGAAGATAATAAACTGACACCGGTTACCCCAAATGCTACAGATACAATAGAAAAGACAAGAACATATGATGAGGCTTAAGGAGACCGTCAAACGTATGTCCAGCTGGTAACTTCAGCCTGGTGTTTGGCCACCAGTACGACTTGTGATTCTGTTTCATGCATTGACTTTTCCTTCCCATTCAACTGTGACTGACTGAGCAATTTGAAAATTTCTTTTGTAGCCCAGCTTAAGTCAATGTATGTGAATAATCAGTCAATTATTAGATATATACACCTTGCTGTGTGGTAGAGTGCTTCATGCTCCGTCCATTAAATGTCTATGATTTGCATTAAAATGTCTTCTGATGTTAGCAGGGGACTGTCCTTTTATTCAGGTGGGTGTCACCATGATAAACTGTGGGAAGCCCTGATAGTTGAATTGTTTAATGTTCAGTATGTGTGTGAACGTGCAGAGTTTAATACAATTAAAATGTAGAACAAACCTCAGAGGAGCCATGCTGTGGTCTGACTTTGGCTGTCAACACTGTGAAAGTCGACTGTTACTCTTTCTTTTTTTCAGTAAAATGTTACATACTAAAGTTTCAACTACAGTCCTCAAAGGACCAGTATGTAGGATTTAGTGACATCTAGTGGTGACGTTGCAGATTCCAACCAACTGAATACCACTCGCATTAGTATTTGACAACCTGGGAATGAAAATGGGCAGTGAAGGGTGAAAGAGAAGGTAGCTACAAAACTTGTGGAAAACACAACAGGTCCTGTCTGGAGCCAGAGTATTTGGTTTCTCCATTCTGGACCAGTTTAGAAACATAGTGGACCAAGATGGTGGACACCATGGAAGATGACAGTGTCTGTAAATATAAAAGGCTCATTGTAAGGTAACAAAAACATATTGATTTTTATTTCAGGTGATTCTGTCATATTCTGCAGATAGAGCTCCATAAATCTCAAACAGGCTTTAATTATCAATAGCAATGACGTGATTCATTGATCAAAGGTAAATGAAAGCAAACCTCAGCATTTTATTTTAAAGTGTATTTTTTTCCTCATCTTTTCTTTGGTCAAATACTGGATACTTTCACCGTAGGCCTCTAAAAATTATTATTAAACAGTCAGAAAAGTAAAACTACATATAATTCATGTCCACAAGGGGCCATGAACCAAAAGGTTGCAGGGACTATTTTTTTTAAACAACATAGAACTATTTCAGTGGCCATTAACTGACATGAACAGTAACATGGTAGTTAAAATAGCAGAGATGGAACATAAATGTATAATGAACATCTAATAATCACAAATAATTAACAAAAAATCCAAATGTTTCTTTTTCAAAAGAAGTATAGAACATGTTTTACACAAGTTCTATATTTCAGAATGTGACCCAGTGATCACAGAGTCATTGGAATTAATCTAAAATCCTATCAAACTCCTGCAGATATATTGCAGTCATTTTGTGTTATAGAGTAATAAAAATCCTCCTTATTGCTCTTTTAAGAGTTAGAAGTCATGATTGGAGCAATTTTGAACAGTGTGACAGAGCAAATTGTCTCTTATATTGTTGGCTTAATACAGTGAGCCTTCACGTTGACAGAAGAACTTATCATTCTCACACTGTAAGTGTTTAAAAATCTTTCTTTTGTCACTGTGTGGCTGTATAATTTGCATAGAGCTGTGCGGGTTTACAAAGCCAGCACTGTCAGTGACAGATTCATAAATGCGGGAAGCCAGAGGACGCCGTCATAGACGAGAGAGAAGCATCCGCGGACGAGAGATGCTTAATGTTTTTCTCTGCAGAAATGAACATTTTTATTAAAGTGGAGGTAGCACAGATCTATCTAAAGAAGAAAGCTACATATAAGCCCCCTGCAAAAGCCTGCACTTCTCCTTGAGTCTGTTTCAGCTAACATCTAGATTGGCTGATGATTCACTCCTAGTTAAGTGACGGCCTTAAGTGACTTCACTGATAATCCTCAGCTTCCATTCGCCTGGATTCTTTCCATCAACAAGTATCCAATGTCTGAGTGCTTTCAAACCGAGCTGGACACGCAATTATTCTTCAAAATTGGAGACTTTCTTCATCCTGAGAGCTCCCGCGTTCACCACATCCAGCCAGAAAAGAAAGGTAATAACGTGTGCTGGTCCGAGGGGAGAGAGGCAGCTGGTTATAGCCACTCCGTCCTTTCCTTAGCTCAAACTTGCAACCTCACTTACCTACTGTACACGCCAACCATAGCTCACCAATGACATTTTACAGCAATATCTGTTTGGGGATCTGAAACTCCCTCATGTGTTATTGTAAAACAGCCAGCAACACGCCTGCTGCAATATTACTTTTTTGTTTTTTTTTGTCATCAGGGTTGATTTGATAAAAATGAAATCATGCTAAGCAGAGTAATGGCCTCCCCTCCCTAGATTAATTTCCTGTAACTTGTTAATTAATATGGCTTTACTAATAAACTTTTCTCTTTGGCTGCCTTCCCAAACAGGGTTGACCACAATCAGTCAGAGGAATGCATTACCACAACACAGGTTGGCAGTCATTCATTAGTCACTAATCACCGTGAGTAATACCGCTGTGGAGGCCCTCCATTATGAGAGTATAAATCTCGTATATTAATACGGCAGAGCAAAATGGCTTATTGGCTAACTGAAAGGTCAGCTCGGAGTCAAAGTCACATCCACTAACCCCTGTGTGAACAATTAGATCTGAACATTAGCATAATATAAAATATATTGGAGGATGGCAGCAGACTATAACATATTCAGATAGCTACCTGTCACTTGGATAGGACAGTGCTCTTAAATCAACATTATGTAACTATTTCACTTTAAAATAACAGATTTTAAATGTTCTTTCTATATCTGTCTGATGTCCTCCTCAACTTTTACTTCTTGACGGACAATACACAGTCTGTACAGTATATACCCATAATTATAATATAATTTTTAGTTAAAGAAGCAATGTGTAAGAATTAGTTGCCATCTAGCAGTGAAGTTGGAGATTACAACCAACTGAACACCCCTCACATTAGTATTTGACGATCTGGGAATGAAGCCACTAAGTGAAGAGTGAAGACTTCTTGCAGAAACCTTCAAAAATCCAATCTTAAGGCCAGTGTTGCTGGGCAGCTGTAAAGACATGGTGGTTCAACATGGTTGACTGTTGAAGAGGGCCAACAGCATCTTAATGAAAACATAGTTATAAATATTATATTTAATTCCTGCCATTTTCTGTAAATCTGACACACTGGACCTTTAAAGGGAAACTAGAGCTGTATTTTTGTGATCAAGCCAGCAGATTAACTAGATTTGCCGCTTCTTCATATTAGCTTCATATTAGTGAAATCATGAGTGTGCACCACTACATTAAGTTTAGGTCACAGTTGAACTGGGCCTACGACCTGTAATGGATGATTACAACAAGCAGTCCAGCCTTTGTGATCATTTGCTTGTGTTTCTTGACTATTGTGACCTGTTTTTAGTGATGTTGTTGTGTCCAAAGATCTTAGCAATTAACTATGTTAACTAATGTTATCAGAACCAATGGAACCATAGCCAGAGCTATAAAAATAAAATCCAAGCTGTAATAAACCTCACTGAGACTGTTAGACTAGAAAAAATGACAATATGATTGTGTCCGTTTGTGAAGTTTGCGGCGAGTCAAAGGCAACTGTCTTTCAACAACTTCTGTTGATGTTTTTCTTACAAGTGCAATGTTGCAGTCATGATAATAATGGCCCTCTTCAAAAAGGTGAAACTAACCGTGACATTGTGAGGTTGGAGAATGCCGTCGTGGTTAAAAGGAGAAAGAAAGATGGTCATGGTTCAAGGAAACTAACTGCTGATAAAAAAACAAGAAACAACGAGCGGCCTACAGTGTCAAAGTGACGCTTTGTTGACCCATCCACCCTGATCTTCACCTTTCCTACAAGGTTTTGTGGCTCTATAGCAACTTCACACTACTTCATTCTTTGCTTCTAACAGCAAGAAGACCTTGTCGTCTTGACTGAACCTTCAACCACATCCAGCATTCCAACTACAATATGTTCTGCATGCATTTACATCTGCTTACTGTGTGTAGGGTTAGGATTAGGGTATTATTATAGCCTGCAGGCGCTTTTATACTGACTCAGATCTCAGTCAGAATTTGCTACATCTACCTACACATTGTGTAGGTAGATGTGGCATATACAAGTATTCATTGATGGCATGGGTATTGTGACAACCTGAATGCCAAACCTAAAGAGCCGTTTCTCTCTTTCAAATGGAATGACATTTCTTATTCAACACCTCTGCACTGCACATTTATTCCTTTTTTATGCATTTTTTTTAATGCATGCATTTGAATGTATTTGTATTCATGTAGATGGTTCTGATTGTATATGTATCACATGATTGGGTTCGTATGTGGCTGCACATCTATTTTCTCTTTGCCAAATAACCTCGAATCTGACCTTGAGAAGGAGAGCTGTGATGTTCTGTTACTTCATGGCTCTCTGGTCACATTCTACCAAGCTACACCACAGTGACACAAAATATTCAAAAATAATGACAAATGGCGGATAAAATATTGCACGCTCCTAATCTTCATTTTGTAGAAGGGAACAGTGAAAAAAAGGCTCTGGCTTATTACACTTTTATTCATACTTGAAGTTATAATTCAGGTTCTCATCAAACCCTGAAACACTTTGCATTCATCATGTTTGAATTCTGTAATTGCCTCTTTATTGAATGGTGCCATTGTCACTGGTGGAGTTTCTTTTCATGTGTTGGGTCTAAAGTGTATACTCCCTCTCCACTGATCCGTGTACGAGTTGCTTTGCTAAAGCAGAAATATGAATTTCCCCTTACATTTTGTGCAAAAACCAACAGTGATACTACAGCTATTGTAGATATTTTTTAAAGATGTACTGTATATGGTCTATGTGTCTAAGCCTGGAGCCTCTGAGTGGGAGCATAGAAATAAATGAATAACTGAAAACAATTCTGAGAAAGCAGAAAATAGGTCAAAAGTTATTATGAACACAGTATTTACAGAAAAAAAGGGGCAGCGTGTAACTGAAGCTGAGAGTGCACTCTTCTTTCCCTAAGACATTTACAGCATGTATCTGGTTGCATTGATCTGAGTATTAACATCAGATACAGCACCATCTCCACCTCCACCCACTGCTAACCTGCTGAACCTGCTGCTCTGTTCTGCTGATTCTCCTCTTCCACCGGTTCATGAGGCTTTTGCATATTCTGTGCGTTTTATTACGTCCTATAAAGTTTGTTTGTCTCTAATTGCCTTAATGATATAATTAAACCTAAAGACTGTGATATCATGATTTTATGAGCAACAGTTTTCCTCAGGTGATAAGTGTTCTGCAATCACTACAAGATCACAACACTACATTATCATTTCTCTTCTTGATGAGACAGAATGCTTCTGGAGGTCTCAGGTTATTCTAACCATTTCAAATGTCTCATAACTGGATATAACCCAGTTATCCTGGATGTGTCTCTCACATAGACTGTATAAAACATGTGAACTTGTGAAGTTCAGAAAGGTGGATGTCATGAACGGGGAAATTAGCTATAGCGACCACGCTTATTTCTGCTGTGAAGTTGGACATTTTAACATGCCTTACCCCCAAATTCCATCGGACGCGGACGCACCGCGTTGCGTGTTCGCCGCTGTCGCCGCAGTGATACACAATGCTTTGCAGTGATACAATGTTTCAAACCCCACCGGTTCCGCCACAGTCCAGTTCAGAAGCGTCCCAGAAGCGGGCCTCTGCTCGGCTCCGTGTGAAATACGCGGCTGTTCTATTTTTGACGGACGCCGCGAACAGCCCGCGTCAATTTACACAGACCACCTCCAGCTGACAGGAAGCCAGACAGAAACAGCATAGAGAATCCGGTGGATTTTCAAAATAAAATACCCCGTGCAAACTGCTGGTCGTAAAAACAGACAAAAGCTAAACTAATTAACTACGTAGCATATTTACACATGGAGAAGCATATTTAGAAGCACATAAACCAGGAAAATGACCAAATCTGAGCAAGTAAACAAAGTCTGGTGGGCTAAACGCTCCGCTTCTGAATTGCTCCCGGTGGGGTTTGAAGTCGCGAGCAGGGTGGACCAAAACAGCGTAGCTGTTTCGTGGACATTTGAGGTACTTCAGTTTTTGGCAATTCTGCATTGCACAGCTTGGTCTCTCGCTGCAACCCCCCTCCAACCCTGGTATCAAAATGCAATCTATGCCTGGACACGTTATCTGAATAATAAACAATCAGATCTTGTCTTCGCATTTAAACCTGGTATTTTTTGCATTCTTGTTATCCTCAGTGAGATCAGATCTCTGTCATCCAGACTAAAACCTGCAGGTGAGTAATTGGAGGTGGCCCCAGACTCCCTTGAAAAATCCAAACATTTTATGAGCTGTTGAGTTAGTGGAAACGTTCTAAACTTTGTAAACACTGCAACAAATTCTTCATTTGGCAAATGTAATACATCAAGTTGTTTCTTTGTATAAAAATATTCTGTTACTTTGTCCTGGGTTTTTGCAGTACCAGCATGATGCTTTAAAGACAGTTATAATCAGTAATAAAGCATGTCTCTTTCAGAATTCTCGCAAGCTCGCTCTCTAAATCTAAAAAAACTATATTTTATGTTAGCTAAAACAAATCGGTCGGTTTAAATCAAGACAATTGCATTTACACTTGTGTTCAATGCAGTCACAATGCATTCCTGACCACCTCTGGTGGTAGATTGGCAGATCAGATCACAGTTTGTCTTTAATGCATCTTGCACATTTTACACCTGTACTTTCAATGATAGTGATCGAGCACTACTGATTCCAATCCGACCAAAAATTCACCCACAGGAGAAAATCACTGTCACTGTAGAAAAATACGTAGAATTAGAATGTCTTCATTTCAACAGTTTAAACCAAATATCAACTTTTGAGCCAAGGTGAATTTTATTTGAGTTGAAAATAACATAAAATCACATTTGCTTTTACCACCAGTAACAAGTGACAACCAGGAATTAAATGTCATTGGTTAGTATTTCCAGACTGTTCAGCGGGAGATAGTTGAATGAAGAAATTGTAGTTTATGTATCCATCTTAATCCATTTCTTTAATATTAGATGGCATAAAGTGATGTCACATGACCGAGGTTGATGGAAGCAAAGACTGTTACAATGACACTGTGGGCAGTGTCACCTGCTGGGCCCCCAGGACACCCTGACTAAATTAATCTTTAGTCAAATTAACCTCCTCTTTGTGCTAAATCACTGTGAAGCCTATTCACAAACATCTGTGTGATTCATCAACAAAAATCACCTCCTGCCATTTCATTTAAGTTCCTCCTGATGTTGGCCATTTCAGGCTGAAAATGACAGATTCTCCTATTTGGAATGTGACTATAAGCCGATTACTTCTTGTTCTTCAGCTGAAGGTGGCCTCCCTGTTCTCCGCACAGAGCAGTGGGAGATCATAGATATGACAGACAGAGATTATGGGATTATGGTTTCCAGTAGATGAAACAATCATTAAATGTTAGCATCTGTCAATGTGTTCAGGAAGTGGACAGAAGAAGGTTACAGATCAGTCAAAGCGTGGACAGCTTGAATTGTTCATACTCTGCTGGTTACTTTGCTTTTCTCTCGTAAGAAGACAATACAGTGGCAGGCAGGTGGCGTCACCGACTGAGCTGTTCAATAACGCTGGAACAATCAGCTAGAGGCGCGTATTTCCTGCTCACTTTTGTCACAATAAAACCTTTGTCTATTTGATCTGCAGCGTTATTAGTACGCACTGATGCAGCAGGAAATACTCATCTGAAATCTTGGAAGCAGAAATACCTCTCGCAACAAGGTTTTCAGTCGGCGAAGGTGTTTCAAGCCCAGTTGACTTCAGATGTGATTGCATTGTGATTCAGCATATAAGACACACGTTGTACAGAGGGAATGTGTCCTGCCAGAGAAACAGTTTCTTGTTCAAACTGTTGGTGTAGACACAATAAATATAATTCAGATTTGTTATGACATTACTATATAATATCTCCTCTGTGTTTGTTTTGACTCTTGCTTATTTGATTTGTAATTTCCAAAAGGTAGAAATTTAAATGTCATTGATTTGTCTGCCCCTCTGCATCAGTTTTTTTCCAGTCTGGATGAATTTGTGTTACATATCGATGTCAGTACTGTCCACCCAACAACCACTGTGGCTGTGCCAAAAACTGCATTTCCTCAAACGTCCACTTGAGGCTGGCTCCAGAAGTGAGTCAGTCTCCATAAGTCCCCATGTTAAAATGTCCAACTTCACAGCAGAAATAAACATGTTTACAGCCTGGTACAAAAAACAGTTTTGGTCTCTATAGCTAATTTCCCCGTTCATGACAACTGTACTGAGGGTGAATTTTTATACAACTCACCTGTTCAAATGATATTAAGGCTTAAAGTTATGCAGGATTAAGAGTGTGGCCACTTTGATTGACAGGTGAGTGCCATTACAGATGGCTTGTTTGAGCATCCAGGTGTCATTCAGCCTGCCTCAGCTTCACCCATGCTCACTGTCTTTGCCGTTTTTAGATTAGCCGGCAGAGGAAGGAGAACCAAGATGGAGACGACCAGAGCCACCACACTGAGCTTCACAACAGCTCTTCAGAAACCTGTGGGTGACATCACAGAGATGACGTCCATGTTTAATATTGTCTATGGTACTATTGTGTGATTGGGAACTAAAAAAGTGTCAGTTCCATCCACGCTATTTTTGAGCATACTAGTTTGAACCAGATACTGGGCTCAGGTTGATAGTTGTTAGTCCACATTCACGACATACATACATGTGTGATGGATGGTATTGTGTGAAAGATTCCTACGTGGTTTGCAAGTGTTTGTTTCTTAGCCAGTCAAATCGAGGTGGTATGATTGCACCACTGTCAGAGTTAAACTGTGAGCTGATAATATGGCTTTATAGCCACAAAATAGACACACACATATACAGTAAATTATTTTTTCTGGTTTTACTATGTATAGGTATGCTTTTAAGTAAAATGAACGTATTTATGGTCAAAATACCCAAAAATATTTTTGACTTTGAATAAAAAGAAAAAAAGGAAAGTTCACAATCCTGTTCTTACAAAGAGTTCAATAATCAATATTTGTTGAAATAACCCAGATTTTTCTCACAGCTTTCACACGTCTTGGTGTTCTCTCCACCAGTATTTCAAATCCACATTCCACATTCCAGAGGTTTTCACTGGGGTTAAGGTCTAGAGATTGGGCTGGCCACGAAAAGGTCTTGATCTGGTGGTCCTTCATCCACACTTGATTGATCTGGCTGTGTGGCACAGAGCATTATGTGGCTAGAAAAAGCCGTCCTCAGAGTTGAGGAACATTGTCAAAGTTTTCTTACCTGATTCCCCCAGATCATCATCAATCCTCCAACAAATTTCACAGTTCCTGCGAGACACTGTGGCTTGTAGACGTCTCCAGGTCTTCATCTAACCATTAGACAACCACATGTTTTGCAGAGCTAAAATTTGTACTCATCAAAGATGTCGTTACTCTAATCCTCTATGGACCAATCATGATGACATTCTTCAAACCTCAGCCTGGCTCTTCTTTGCTTCTCATTGATGAAGTTTTTTTTCTAGCTTTGCATGACTTCAGCCCTGCCCCAAAGAGTCCTCGCTGTGCACTCCACCCCAGCTGCCGTTTGCCATTCTTTTTGTAGTTCTAGTTGATGATTGACACTCAAAGTTGCTGGTTATCCTGGTCAGTGAAGAGTTGTTTTCACCCTCTGCCGGTCTGCAGACTTGTTGTCCCCAATGCCTTCTGCTTCACCTTGTTCTTATGAACAACAGTCTTTGGAAATTTAAGGATGGAAGCAACCTGACACTCACTGTATCTCTCTGCCAGTAAAGCCAGAATTGAACCCTTCTTTCTTCACTCTAAACTTGTCTTTTCTCTTTTGGCATGGTCAATAGTTATTTTTTTAATTCTAATTATTTACAGGCACAAACTAAATATTTATGTAACCTAGAGGCCTAGATAAACTTAAACTTCCCAGTGAATCATGTTTAATGAATAAATCACTGACTAATTGAAGAGCCCCATTAGGATCTGAAAGCTTGCCAATTCATAGGTCCTTCCATAAGTACACAAATTTATGTCTTTGCTGAAATGCTCAGCAGTCAGCATGGGAGGCAACTGTCAGCTCACAACAGAGAAAATACAAGATGTCAATGTCTCTGAGCAACACTGTGAGTATCCAAACAATAAAGATTAAAAGGCAGACTGAGTACCATAAAGAGGTGTTGGTCCTTTAATTTCTCTCATGGCGTGTAAATATGATGCTACTTTTAAGGACAGGTCATGTCATGCCATTGGAGCAGCAGCCCCCTGCCGAAGATACGTGAAAGGATGTAAAGTGATCTTATCCTCACTGCAGCTGACCCAAAGCTTTATGCAAATGTTTATGTCATAACATAATCAATATGCAAATTAGCATATGGTTTCATCTGGTAACTTTTAGTGACTGGTGGCTAATGCTAGCGACTCTAAAGGCTGTTGTGTCGGCATGAGTGAATACAGAGGACCAGCAACATTCCAGCCTTCCTCCCTGAAGCATGAAGTGCAGTGCATCTGCTTCAAGTATTATAGTCGGCATTATTTATGCACCCACCTATTATTACACACAGTGAGCTACCAAGTTCACCAAGTCTACACTGACAACTAAAGTCTAAATGTTGAGGTCAGCCATAACTTGGCATTGATTTCTTCATCATACGGTGAATACATAGGTTGGCTGTCAGCACACAGACGTGTAGGTAGTGATGTCTGGATCTGTGGTTTTCTTTAACTGAGTGAAAAATAAGAAACGCCAGAGAAAATAATAACACAGAAAAAAAGGTGTTTGAAAACCTCATGATAACTCCAACAATGTACTAACACAGTCAGTGCTGAGAGCTCAAGGAAGTGTATCAGACATAATGGTGAGAAAAACCGAGCTCTCAGGGCCACAGACACCCGTGATCCACGCTGTTATCAAATATTCTTTAGTCCAGCCGCTGTTTACAAGGTCTGAGCACATGAAACACTTAAGAGTCTCATCATTCCACTTCAGTGAACACCTCGACTTAAAGCGCCGGTCAATGTCACTGAATTCAGTAAAACTTCTGTCTTGACAATCTCATGTACTGCACTTTGCCAAGGTTGCATTGTATCTGCTGTGGAATGACAAATAGCCGGGCTGCTCTCAGCTTCACCTCACCGGAGGTGAATTGAGCAAACAGGGACTTTGTTTAAAATTATGATGATTCAGAATATAGGAAGAAAAAAAAAAAATCCATAGAGTGATTGGATGTACACTCTGCTCCTGGAACAGACGTGCTTCCTTGCTTCTTTAGGTAACGACTGCAAAAAAAAAAAAAGAAAGAAGAAAAAAGAAAAGTTGAAGCACTGCAGTGACTTGCAATACCACAGCAGCAGACTGAAGCAGAAAATAAAAGATGCATGCCTCTGTCTGGTGGGCTAACAAGCAAAGGCAGTGCTCACCTGGGGATATAAAAAAGTAAATTATTGAATACGCGATTGCACAACGTGACTGAGCAAACAAGCATCAAATAATCACTGCTGCTCAGAGGACACCAGAGTCAACAAGACTCATGTCAATTATTGCTGCCATGAGGTTCAGCACAACAGAAGTGAAATGATGGTTTGGCCAATTGTCAGGGGTAAATTACGCCGCCTCATAATTGCTAGTGGTATGAGCTTTAATGTTTTTTAACCAGGCTGTTTTTTTAATCATTAAACCACAAATAAATCATGAGGAGCATAATTGAATCCCCCATACTTTATGTCATTACTGTTATTGGTGATGTGCGATAATCAACCGCAGCCCCACAGTGGTTGTTAGTCGAGAAGTTTAGAAGAGAAAATTGGAAAATGTGTGACTCGCTGGGTAAAGAGCATACTTTGAGTCATCAGCGTGTTGAGAAATGTTAGGATAGGAGTGGATTATCACTGCAGCACAACGGGGGCATCGTAATGTGGAGAGTAGTAGTACAAGGTCCTCAACATGAGGGAGGCCAAAGAAGCTATTTTTTGTGTTAAGTCCGGTCCTGCAATAGGGTCGGACAAAAACAGTTTGCTTCCAGACGTGGTAATGCTGCTGATGTGGATGATTGGAGCTTTCAGGCAATAAAAAATGAAATTACCCCTTAATGTCCGGTGGATGTAGCTGCGTTATGTTCTGGATCCACAGCCATTCAATAACCACACATGATTCTTTACTCTACTCTGCGATTTTTACACTTCAGGTCTATTTGATGCTTTAAACCCACTTATGAAGACACAAATAACATTAAACAATGTATTTAACCTGTTACTACTGTCTTTATGTAGAGCAAAACTAGATTTCCTTGTTTGTTTATTTCTTCTTTGAAGTCTGTGAAGCAGAATAAAGAACACTGGAGTTTTCTGTCTCCTAATATGCACTACAGAGAAAATGAACATTAGACATCATGTTGTTGTGCAGTAATTAAAAATGTGTCTGTGTCTGCAGAACAGACTGCTTGAGGAAACTCCACCTCTAAAATGTTTGAACCATGAAGCAGATGTGACAGAAAAAATCGCGTGTGTTGTTCTTTTTCGGGAACCTTATTGCGAGCTGGAGCACACTGGACTGGAGGAAGTTTGGCGCTGGCACCACCAACAATCAGCAGCCAGGATCTGGAACAACAAGGTATATAATGAGCCTGATGGGAGAGGCAGAGGAGGCTGATCAGTCAAATATAACTAATTAGACCATGAGCCCCCACCAGCAGGACACCCAGGACAGCTGGGTGTGTTTTGCACATCCTTGCATAAAACTGTACAGCTCTTTCTCTTTTCACAAACAGACATTTATGATATTTTTAATAAACCTTTCTATTTGTTATTGATGTGTCTTGACTTTAGTAGTACTATATAAATCTTATTTTGTCTCATTACACATTTATTCTGCACCAAAGCACAAGACAAATTCCTCATATGTAAAAAACCTACATGCAGTAAACCTGATTCCGGTTCCAGATTCAGCACCCTGGACAGCACTAAGACCTGAACACCCATGAAGGAGTCTACAGTGTTCTCAAAGTAAGTGCCAGATTTGTCTTGAGTAAAACATTATTAATACTGTAACTGTGGCATAAATAGTTCATTACTAATATTACACTAATATCCCTGACAGATGAACGACTTTAGCTGTTAATTCAGTTACTGAACGAGACTGGATGCATTAAAGGGTTAATGTTGGTTATTTGAAGTGTGGTTATATGAGGTACTTATCCATAGTCAATGTGTGACCTACAGTAGTAGGACAAGCACAGAAGTTAACCAATGTACTGCTGTGGACAGGGTCAGACACAAAATATATTCTAGCTACATAAAAAAAGCCCATCTAAAAAACTAAAAATCAGTTTAGCCGTTATATAGCTATATTTACATATACAGTCCTTCTACCTCGCAGCTGGTCTACTTTGATCTGCAGCAACTAAAGTCACAGATTAACACAAACAAAAAGTAACTGATTGAGGCAGCGGTGGACCAACAACTCCGTTGCTGTGTTGAAAAATTTTGGTCTGGTGGCTTCGAAGACAGCAGAGATTGTCAGAAAAGTCTGACTGATGGCGAGGTAAAGCAATGAAAATCATCTAAATATATCATACATTTAGAATGATACTAATTTATTTATGTGGCTAAAATACGTTTTGTTGCTGCCCCTGTCCAAAAACTGTGGGCGTCCTGACTGATGTCTACTGTAGGTAACACACTGACTGTGGATCAGCACCTCATACACACACACTTAAAAAACCCCTAACCCTAACCCTGGGCAAAGAGGACCCACTAAGACAGTACACAGGGCCCTGATCTTCATTCCATACCCCGTCAAACACACACTCACATAGGAATTCTGAAGTTACAGCTGCTTCACTTGCTTCGACATGTCATCCTACATAATGAATAATATTCACACCATGACGGCGGGTAACATCTGCAAAATCAGCCTATTGTTTTTTTGCCATAAGTTGCTACCAGCAGAGAAGCTAATGTTGACTTTCTTGTGTGTGCTCGGTGATCGTGATCATCACTGTACTTTAGAAAAGGCTCATTTAGTCAAAGAGTTGAATTCTCCATAATGCTCATGCTGACTCCTGGTGAATACAAAGACAACAAAAGCTCCTTTGAAATGGCAAGATGTTTGTAGCAAACACATTATAGCTGGGAAGGGATCCGTTTATCCTGAGACCATAAAACTTTGATGTTCCAGCCGTAAACCTTGTGTATTATAGTATCAGCCTTTTCTGCTGAACCTTGACTTTTTTTCCCCTGGAATCTGCAGAGCTGCTTGGCGCATCTTGAAAGTGCATGAATAGATGCTAGAGCAATTAAAAACTGTGAGATGAAATCATCCCCGCTCAAATGTTCTGCTCTATTCCCTTGTCAAGGAAACACGGACTCTCCGCAGTAATCCAGCGTTAATAGGACGGGTTCAACCAGAGTGTCAAGAGCAGCCAAAAGCTGGGGATTTTCAGAGTCGTCTGACAACTAACCCACTTCCAAAAAGCACTCCATAAGCGTCGGGATAATGAAGCTTAGATGGCAGCCAGAAAGCATGGCACTGCAGCACGGTGAGCAAAACAAATAAATACACGTATTGTTATGTTATAATTAATGCTCGGGGTTCATGGAAAGTGTTGTTTTTCATGTACACAAGCGTTGGATGAGGGAATACACTGTAACACTCAGTGTACGACAAGCTGTTTCTACCACGGCCTTGGAATTAGACTGTGTGTGTGTGTGTGTGTGTGAGACAGCTTGTTAACCCTGCAGAATCTTTTCTACTCTGCTCCTTCATGTGAACACTGAAGCACAGATTTGGGCTCATGCAGACTGATAACGTAACAAACATGTCAGAATAATATAATAATACGTTCCTGTAGACGGGAGTAAAATGTCATTAGAATGAATTTCTACTATGTAACGAGTTTCTGGCTGCTGAGTAATACATTTTAAAACCGGCTAACAATAATACTTCACTGTAGTTTAAATTAGTCATTTAAATAATAACAATAATGCTCAAATTTTGAATTATTAAAGGTTTTAATATGTAGTTCATATTTAATTGCTGTGTATCTTTGTATTATTTATAGCTGCAAACATAATCAACAAAAACATTCTATTAAAATTAAAATGTGGCTTATTTATACTTTTCTCTTTGTTTTAGTTTAATTGAATTTATTTATTTATTTATTTTTCTGTTGTGTTTTTAATATTTGCTTTGCTTTGATTAAAAACTGCACCTTATTTCAGACTGAACTTAAGAGACGCTGTACAAACTCACCTTGTCTTATTGTATTACTGTGTTTCCATTGTGTTTGATATGAAAACAAAAAGGACTTTCTTGGTTCTCTTGGTTCATCATTATTAAAACCATTATTATGTAGTCAGATATATCAATAACTGAGGGGCATGGTCAGATGTCAAGGGAAGAAAAACAGGAAAGAAAATAAAAGACAAGAAAAGAAATAAAAACCATTCATGTACACATGAATCAATGTTGGTGAGTATTTAATTGTTCAAAAAAACAAATTAATTATGTGCTAATTATGTTATGTTTAGTTATTAACTAATTAACATAAATAACATACCATACAATTCTATTTATTTAGTGTTAATAGCATCAAAACAAAAATATGATAACTTTAGGAGCATCAACGTTTGACTTACATGGACTGTAAATGGACTGTATATATCTCCTTTCTAGTCTTCCGACCACTCAAAGTGCTTTTACACTACATATCTCATTCACCCATTCACACACATTCATACAATGATGGCACTAGCTACCATGCAAGGTGCCAACTGCTCATCAGTTTGAGGAGCTAACCATTCATACACATTCATACACTGATGGTTCAGTCTTCAGGAGCAATTTGGGGTTCAGTATCTTGCCCAAGGACACTTTGACATGCAGACTGGAGGGGATCGAACTGCTGATCATCTGATTAGTGGACGACCCGCTCTACCTCCAAGCCACAGCCGCCCCACATATATATACATTTATGTATATAATTTATGTGCATTAAATCTATTCTAATCTATTATTAGAATACAGACAGTAGATGTGGAGCTAATGGACAGAAAGAAAGAAAAAGTGTCAAGTGCAGTATAGGACAAATGTGATGAACACAAGAATTTAAGCTGCCTTCAGTGTATGAAGGCAGCTTCATACCAAACACAGCTGCTAGCCTGCTAACACAAATAAAAAAATTGTGGATTGAAGTAATTAGAGAACACAAATTAAATAATTGGAGAGCATAATTTACTTAAACTGAGAACATGAAAAGAAAAAAAAAACAGGTAAGAATTCAATGTTTGCTCACCAACACTTTGAGCAGGTGTTACTGAACGTAGCTGTCTCTGATCTAACCCCGCTGCACCCCTGGCTTCCCAAACTTCTGCTGTTAAATGTGATATCTGATTAGCTCGGAGGGTTCCCTCCTCATCATATTGTTCCACTGCGAGTGAGACGTCACTTCAAGACACTGGAGTGAAGAAAAGCAGAGCCATGTCCATCCACCCCGAGCTATTACAGACACAACAATTAAGGTTGGGAATTAATCAGTATATAGGCAGCAGGGTACTTTTGATAATTTGTGTATATGAGGGGGCAGCAGTAGAATATTCACAGAAAGAAATTAACACCATTTGACCTCAATTTTCTTAACTTCACTTGAGTTAGGAAACACTTTAATCACTTCAATTAATTGGTTTCTAACTATGTTCATAATGAGAAGAATGTGGGGGCTTAATGGAGTGAATGGCTTAAATAGGGCCAGTTCCAACAGGGGTTGAGGTTTACATGAGTCACAGACAGCAGGGCAGCGTCTTCTGACCAGCCCATTGATTTCCATACAGATAGTAGTCTTTGATGCCAATTCACAGGAATACTTCATACTGCTGGCATTCCCTACACTTAACTTAATTCTTCATGGAGCATTACTGAAAAATGTTTTGATGAACAATTTAGTGCTCATTTATTACAGTCCACAGTGAAGACTTAAAGTGACTTTGGGTATAAATTGGTATTTTTGCAAATAAGGGCCTCTAATTTCAGAGAGTAATACCACTGTGGTAAATATGGACAGCTATATACGTGTATTTGTTACTATTATATTACTGATGATGAAAAACTAGACAAACAACAGTGTGCAACAACACAAGACATAGCAAGGACAACAACTCTTACTTAATTGGGTTGAGCGCATTCATCTATCATTCAACATCTGACTTTCAGGGCTGTATTTTTCTTTAGTCGCCTGTGGTGATTTTGTGTGTTGGTGATTTTTTTTTTTTTTTTTTTGCTGAGGGTTCTGTATGCCTTCAACTATTTAGTGGCGCATTGCAATTTTGGTGTCAAGACTGGCTGCACTTCATGTTATCTGCCTGCTCAGGACAGGTAAACAGCGCAATGCGCACAGCACATGCATGTTCTGACACTTTCATCACTTTAATTGGTGGAGATGCACCTACATGAACCTCTCCAAAATGACAAAATCCCTATACTCACAGAGCAGTCAGCACTGCACGCTTCTGTGTCAGAATTCAGGTATGGGGCAATAAGGATGAGGACCCAAATGCCCACACCTAGATGGAGCAGGAAGAGTACAGGGCAAATAATACATTTCCACGTCTGCACCATGAAACAAATATTCCAAATTAGACGACAAAACCCATTGTTTGTTTCTGCTCAGAAACACCTTTCACTGTCACCATTTGTCTGTCCCTTCCAAAGCTGTTATAAATCACTGTTGAACAGTAAGTCCAGTGCCTCAGTAGCTCACCTGGTAGAGCGTGTGCCCCATATACAGTACCAGAGCTAAAGTCTATACCACAGCAACCCAGTTTCCATTCCAACCTTGGTCCTTTGCTGCAAGTCATTTCCTGTCTATCTCTCCAGCCATCACTATCCAATAAAGCAGAAAATGCCAAAAAATATCTTTAGAAAAGTAAGTCCATTTTATGAAGTCACAGTGCTGTGGTGAAGGTTTGTTCGGTTTTGGAAGGATAGTGGGTTAAAAGAAATGTTGACTGTTGGTTGACTTGGTTGGTTGGCTTGTTTGGTTGACGTGATTGGTTACTTGCTGTCGCTCTCTAATGTCACCTGGCTTCCATCATTTTTCTGTCTTGCATAGCCATGACGGTCAGTCTTGTCATTTGCTAATGTCTTAAAGAGTCCATGTGCAGCCCAAAATTTTTGACTGTGCCAACACATGTATGAGAACATGCTGGTATGCAATGTATTATGAACAGAACTGCATTCATTTTAGGCTTTCAAGAGAATCAAACAAATATGGCAGAGCTAATGGTCTCAATATGCTTTAGACAAACTGGATCTTACATGTGTCATCCAGCGACGTCTAAATATCTGTACAAGAAATTACCAAAAAGTGCACTGGCAAGCCCTTGACTCATTGGACATGGTGCACTTAACATCACTTTGCTTCCCCCACCTTGAGTCATAAGACAGAACTTTTACTTCTCTCTGTAAAGAACTTATACTTAACTCTGAATCAATGGATGTACAAAATGGATTACAAAGTTCATGCAGTTTAAAAACTGAAACACCAACATTCTTCTACAAACTAATGTAAGGTCTACGGCATCTGCCCTACAGACATGTGACTTCTTAAAATTATTTCAATGAGAATTAATACTCTCTTGGCTATATTACCACTGATGGAGCTGGGATGGGGTGAGCGGTCCCATTTCATTAAGTATTTCTGCTTTACTGATTACTGCAGCGCTCCCCAAAAGACGGACAGAGGCAATCATCGTCTTGAGTGTATCCAGGGTTCCATGGACAAAGTTGGCACTATAACCTCTCAACTTTGCAGTAGTTTGTCCTTAGAAACATCGACCGCTCTGCTCCGTTATTGATGGCAGGACGATCTGGGGGGGTCTATGCTATCTGTAGCCTACCTGGCTGATTGATTTACTCGGATTCCCTCGAAGACAGAAATCAATGAGTGTCTTTGATGGTTCAGAGATTACACAGGTGTAATAGAGACACCACTCATTACATGAAATGATGTGGATGTTTAAATATGAGTGCTGTGAGTGGAGAATATAGGGTCAGGCTTTAAAATGGCCGGACTGAAGATTTACTGTATTTCTGTCCTGGAAATTATGATGCGGTAATGGCTCACAAACTCATAAAAATATGCCGCTCTTCCTGCTGTTTTACAGGGCCTAATTTTCACTGCTCAACAAAAAAAGCAAGATCAAAGTGGCCACTGTTCAACCTTGAGCTAATGGAAGGTAATGCACACAGCTTTAGCCTCTCACAGTAAAAGCACAGTGTTCCTGTTAACGCTCCCACCTCGTCTGACTTGAGCCAAGCGTCCTCGATGACGACACATTGGTACTCTGGATGACTCGCGGAATCCCGCTAAGCCTAACGACCTTTGATACCATTTGAAAACTAATCCTCTTTTGCAACATCTTCATGAAAGCTGAACATTGTGAAGATCAGTTTCCAATTAAAAGGGTAAAAATAGAAGCAGACATCTTTTTCATTGGGAGCACATTACTCATTCACACTTAAATCTTATCCCTCCGTGTCGGCTTCTTCGACAGAGCATTGCTTTGGCAACAAAATAATTCACAAACCAAGAAACACAAAACTGTTTTGGATCAACAGAGAAAAATAACTCAGGTAAGGCTTGCAGCTTGCATTTGACAACCTGAAAAAAAAAAGTTATAGCACTTTTTTTCAGTGAACAGTTTTCAGACATTGCTCATAATTCCATTTTTTTTTTGCTCCTACAAGGCCTTCGCCTTGTTTAAACACAGTTCAGAGAGCCTTGACGGTAGGGATACCCATAAGAGATGGCATGTCAGGGTGAGGAATAGGCTAACTAATGAGGACTCCCATAATCCTTTAGCTCGAGCCTAATGGGGCATTTAAAGGAAGACAATGCATCTTCTGGCACATAACCCCACTCTTCCTTACACTCTCATTTGTAGGAAATCATGTTACAAGGGGAGCACAATTAGCTAAAGCAGTGATAAAGAGACAGAGCTTTTTTTTTTTTTTTTTTTTAACTAAAATAATATTGCACTTCAGAGCATGTATTAATCAGTAATGCTACTACATTATAATGCTCACAGGCATTATTCACCCATTTGAATCCATTATTATCATTCTCTGATGATGGAATGTGCTTTAATCTCAGGTGCATACAGTGCACATTTCTATTCAGATCATTTCTTCATGTATTCATTGTCAAGAAATTTTATTAATAGGTCTTTAATGAAATCATTTGTTTTTTGTGTGCAAGTGCAAGAAGAGGCTCAAATCTGCAGTGCGATGTGATGGATAATAAGTCGTGAATAATAGTAGCCCATCTGTCTTGCTTTTTGTGCTTGGTGCTAAGGTCCAGCTTCCTGGCTACTGGCCTGGACTGAAACGATCTGCTTTCACCCTGAGGAGATGTTGCAGTCACAAGGCTGGGATCTACGAATTTCCCGGCTATCGCCCCCCCTCTGCTGTCCTCTCTCTTCCTATCATAATACTATGACCTCATCCCCGGTAGATCCATGTGACTGCCCCCTGTGTGTTCAGTCGATGAATATGTATGCCAGTGAATAATAACAGGAAAATCTTTGTCAAGTCTCTGCTGGCTGTCTTAACTGTGGAGCCTGTATAAAAACTCAAGCTGCAGCCTTGCTTTTCTTGGTCCTGCATATTCTTGTTAAAGGCTAATCCTTCTCGCAGTAACGTCATGAATCCCCTGGATCACATATTTGTAGACCAAGGTGACCAGGCTTTTGTGGTATGTCACGCTGCCCTATTATGGGAAAAGTCATTTGTAATATTTGCTCGAGTCCTTAAAACACAACTTATGAAACGGCACCTGGGTTTTTAGAGATTTCATTATTTTATATGCGTCCCACATCAAGCTGTTAATACCAGGAAGACATTCACAAAGCCCGCAGTATTTAAGCTTTATAGAAGGCGAATGGTGTATGTCATGACAAAGGCACGTCACATAAGCCTAATAGCCCTCTGCACTCTTCCATAAAGTGTGACCAACATAACAGGTTATATATATTCCTCCTGCCTCCAGCTATCTTTCAGAATAATGAGACCAGTGGTATTTCACTTTACCTAAAGGTCAAAGTAGTTTAATTTAGACATTTCTTCCTAACGTGAGTTAGTTGGAGAAAATGAATCCAACAGATACTCTATGTGTTTCCACCCACATGAATCCCAGATGCATTATCGCAGCTGGATGTTCACCTGAGTGGGCAGTTGAGCAACATTTGGCAACCTTTTGCTCTAAATAGGGATTTTGCTTGTTAACACAAAAAGAGCAACTGAGGGAGCAGAGGGGTTCAGTGCACAAACTTGACGGAAATGGCTGAACCCGTTGAGGGCTGTCTGTCCGGCACACTGACCTAAGAGGTTTGTGCTGTGCTTCATCTGTACCGGAAATCAGCATGCATGACCTTCATTTAAAGAACAGTTCTGGTTTATTACACTTTATTTTTTAGTTCTGGCCATCATTTTTTTTAGCAAGTTATACTCCGATCTGGGGACAAATGATGATGAGGCAAGAAACACGCCAACAGTTCATTCAGAATATATAAACCACTTTATTTGCAGGGCAAACCAAAAGTTATCACAGCTCTATTAGCTCATCACAGCAATAAAAGCACATTAACTATGCAACTCTGAGGACCTCACTCATTACCCTCCAGGGGCTCTGAGAAGCTCTGTAGGCTGGGACAGGATGTCTATTAATGGAAGGTAGCCAATACCTGTGCCCCTCAAAAATCACCACATTGACCAGAGGGTTCATTTATACTGAGAATATGTTTGGAATACATTTGAATTCAGTCTGAAATAACTTTAAAACATCTTCAGTAAACAGACTCTTAAAAGCAAATCACACATTATAAATTACAAATAACCTCTGCTGAGCAGCTACTCCTGGACCTCGTGCTGAGGCTCTTTTGTCAAATACAGATTTACTGGTTTTAAGCAGGGTGAGAACCAACGGTAAATAACATATAATTCCACCGTATTACAATTTGGATCAGATTTTTGTAGCTGTGGCTATCGTTTCTGTTAGTTGTTCACTGGCCTCAGAAACACAAGTGGCTAAATGCAGTTCACATTGTATTTGCGTTGTACATAGTTCCACCATTATTTTATGGAGGAGGAGCACATCAGCTACAGCAAAACCCATGAACGTAACTTCAAACATAGGAATATGCATTAAAGGGACTTTAAAGGAATAGTTCGACATTTAACTCGTAGACTTTAGACATTAGGCTTGTTGTCACTGTGAGGTTACAGCCTAGATTTGTATAGCTCTTGAACTAATGCCAGCTGTTTTCCCCTGCATCCAATCTTAATGCTAAACTGAGCTGAGCTAACCTTCACGTGTTACCAGCTTCATCATATTTAGCCAACTGACATGACGTGATTTCTCAAGTAACTCTCAGAAAGAAAGCAGATAAATTTCCCAAAATGTATTCCTATTGGAAGTAAATTCATAATTGCAATGTTGCCATAACTTTTATGGTCCAAGCTATTAAAATAAATTGGTGATTACTATGATAGCCAAACTATGAAAATGAGAATCTGTCAAACTTTAGAAAATCCCTCACTCCAAACATGAATCAGAGTACATCCTAACCATCTAGAATTCACTTGTTTTTCCTCTGCTGATTTGTGAAAAGCGCCAGCTGCGAGACACCCAGGGATAACTACTGCTGCCGTCTGTGTCACAGTACCATGGTGATAAAAAAAAAAAAAAAAAACAACTCTTGATACTCGCTCTCACCTTCATGTGGCGCCTCTGGAGAGGGTGATTAAGGCAGCCTCCAAACTGGCTGTGTTTTGTACAGCTGGAACATCACCCAACAGGCTTGATGAGAGAAGAGGCCAGCAGGTCCATGGCAGCGTGGATATTGTGTCTTCATTATAATCCACACAGGGCTCGGGGGGCAGCATTGTTTAGGGAGGCAGCGAGTGTCTCTTAAGGCTAATCCGCAGAAGCACCAGCAGGAGCTGACTGTCTGGGGCAGCACATCCATGCATTCTCCTGTTACACACCAGCCATCTTCAGAGGGGTGGAGATGAGCAGACATTGATAATAAAAACTAAAAAAGAAACCAATATCCACCTCTTGGGAATGCAAATGTTCTTTGAAACATACAGTTAGTGACCCGGAGATGGAAGTTGGGGATACTGCTTAACACAACACAGCACAGCCTTTCTAAGCTCCCAGCATGCCGGCTGCTAATTAAAGTCTTAATATCAGGAGTCACTCAACATCCTGGTGAAAGGTGTATTTTGTTTGTATTTGCAAGTACACTGTTTGGGAACACTGCTTGTTAAAAAATGTATGAGGGTTTAATGGATGCTGTATGCTGCTATCCTGCCCATGCAGTGATGACAGTGCATATTTCCTTAGAAATAAACTTTCAAAGTTGATTAGTGCATGAAAAGAAGCTGTTTTTTTTTTGTTTTTTTTGCAGTAGTATGTGCTTTAGAAGAGACTTGATAAAGCTGCAACAGAGAGCACAATGCTCCAGGCCACGTTTTGAATGATGCAATTAACTATCTCTTAATTCATGTATATCTCATGACTCGAAAAGCTGTTCAGGTCAATTATAGCCACTGGCCAGAAAAAACTAGTTTAAGTGAGGTTGTGCATTTCTGTCCCTTAGCTGATGTGCTGCAGTATAATTTTTATAAGTCAAATGGAAAACTGAATGATGCGGAGCTACGTTTACGTCTTTAGCACCAGATGTTCTGAAATCATTCTAAAGCAACATCGTGAGAAATTAGCATTTTTGTGATTCAGCGCCCCCAGTTTCAGAGTGTAATCCCACTGTGGTAAATATGGACAGCTGTATTTGTTCTGATCACATTACTTATGATCAAAAACTAGCGAGTCGACAACTTTGCTAACAGCCAAACATCAACAAGGTCAACAACAGCAGACATAGCAGCCAGCTAATATTACTTACTAGTCCAACAGCAGTCAGCCCAGCTCGGCGTCTGTCTTTCAGCCTTTTATTTCACCAAGCTCTCACCAACCACTAAAAGTCAGTCCCAGCAAACTAAAAGTAACTCTCATCATCTCATCATCTTGCTTACTCTCTGTTTTTCTCATCTTAGCTTCCACTGCCATCCTCTTACTCTATAGAGGCCTCTGAGCTTGGTTACACCTGCCACTTGCCCGGCTCCGGTACTGGCATGACACCGCTCTGCTCCCTGTCTTCACTCCCCCACACTCCAAGCCTAAAAACTCACCCGGCTAACAAACTGAGCTAACATTAGCTAACAGCAACTATGGTTCACAAAGTTTAATTTACTGTCCTTTAAGAAAAGTTTTTTTCCCCATAAAATATGATCCAGTTTCACCAAAATCAGTGAAATACTTGGCAGTGTGTACTTTTCCATGAAGTGTTAGGTACACAATTCACCTGATTACACAATCAATGTAGCATCTCAATGATTTAAAATCTGTTTAAAAAAAGTACTACAGTGTTGCTTTAATTGCAGTGTAATTTTAGAATAGTAAAAGGACACACACAGTGTTGACCCAATATAGAAAGAATACTGTTGTCTTAAATATCAGTCTGAGCTGTAGCTCTGACTTCCCTTCACTAAAGCTAAACCAAAACCACGAGCACTGCCCCAGTATGCACATAGGACCTCCGCCATTGTTTTGACTTGTGTAAAACATTCTGCTTATGGGTGGTCTGTTTGATACACTTTGTATTGTCTGCTTTTAGTCCTGATACTAGTATTGACTAACAACAACAGGATTGATACATACCAATAAATTGATCAGACTCATGTCTTGTTTGCTGCACTTTCTGAAGAGTTCATTAAAAAAACAGATCACTTAATAAACCAACAGCAGTTTGCCTCCCCTTGAGTGCACACACACACACACACACAAACACACACACACACAAACACACAATTCAGGAAAATAAAGACAGAGTTATCACTTTTGCAAATGAACCATTCAGTAGTTTGCTGCTGCTGTGCGCATGGATTCTGTCTTGTACTTTAACATGCATGTGATTAAAGAATAAATGGAAATGGTAATGAAAATGTATTCATCTGTTAATGGCTATTGATGATTCCTTCACTTCATAAATCATGACATATGCATCTGCCCTACATTATATTAGCTGCTTTGGTTCAATATCAATATTCATGGTGATATCTCATGATTATGGCCCTGCGATCACTTGGTGTTTAAAACCAAATTATAAGGAGTTTTTCTTAATAATATTTTCTTTTTTAAGACTCATATTTATAACATTAGCATTGGAATAAACACCTACGCAACAAATGTAGCTCTGCTACTACTCAAAAACTACAAAGAGTTCCCACATTTGACCAGTCAAATTGATTTAATCCTGACATGGCCTTGCCCCTGTCGACCTTGTCAATAGCCATTCCTACAAATTGGTCAAACAGTGAGTTATTAAGTTACCACCAAAACAGCAGCAATTCTGTCGCTCGATTATGACACAGTTCATGCTAGGGACGAAGCCCTCTAGCTCTTGTAGGAATTATGACAGTTGTCCGTCAAAAACAAGAGGAGGGAATCGTGTGACGTTGTTATAGAGCCACAAAGCCCACAGAAAGAGGAGTTTGGGTGGATGGATGGGTCAACAAAACATGATGTTCAAACACAGCTGTTTGCTTCTTATTTTCTACTAACAGTCAACATTGGTTTGTTGTAACCATGACCACACTCTTTCCCTAAGCCTAACCAAGTTCTTTTCGTGTCTGAAGCTAACCAAACCTTGACCATCGCAGTGACAGATCAGAAAACTCACAGTGATTTGTTTGTCGTTTGGACAGCATTGGTAAAAGCCATCCTGCAGGGGTTGTCAGATCCAAAAATGGTTACATTTGTGTTGTTGGCTATGTTACAACACTGTATTTTGTTGTTTAGTTTAGAGCTCTGGTTCGCAATTCCCACCAAGAGTCAAGTCAGTTTTAGTTTTAAAGCCCATTATCACAAATCATAATTTGCCAAAAGGAACTTTACAATCTGTTCAGCTAGACTCTTCAGATAACGAAAACATCCCCCAAAATCTCCTTTAATAAGGAAAAAAAAGTAACAGAGGAGAGATCCCTCTGCCAGGACATTAAAAAAACACAATATACACAAATTCTAATTACAAAATTATGGAAGACATTGAGCAAATTCAGGTATTGACGCGTAGGAAATCATAATCACATTTATTTGTTACAGGTTAAGGTTTTCTTTAATTTGATAAACTTTGTTATTTTTAACATGCAGAGTGAAATGAGAACAGGCTGTGAAGAATCAAAAACAACTCTTGAGCAGCTCTGTGAGAGACTCAGTTCACCGGGTTTCATGATATCACACAGCCGGGTTAAGGGGGAGGATGATGAGAGAAGTAATATTCGAATCTCATATTTCTCTCCCTCAACAATTTACACTGACTTTCCCTCTCAGTCGTAAAAGCAGCGCGCTACCTATATAAGCAGTAATAACCTTGAACATATCTTTTGCTTTATTAATACAGCTCAGTCAGGACTAAGCTTATTTGAGGCTGAGCCAGCGACTGATTACCTTGTCAGGGAACCTCGGCTCAGCAGCTGCAGGATGCGGGGGCTTTGAAGGCGTACAGTATGTACGGTCAAACACAACAGAATATGTCTGCTGTATATTTCAAATAAAATGTCAAACAAGTTCCAGACCTTCAGGCTCGTTAATGGAGCATGTTTGAGTTTGTTGTTGTTCAGTTGCTGAATTATTTTTTTTGTGCAAGATTCTAATCAAGAGAAAGATAATACTGAGTGTGAGATGTATATGCAGGCTCCTCAGAGGATTACTCCTGAAAACTTTGGTGACCACCTGACCTTTCCTTTAAAGACTACATAAAGTCAGTATTAATATTTGAGTGCCTTTATCACATATATATATATATATATATATATATATATATATATATATATATATACATATATACCGTATTTTCTGGACTATAAGGCGCACTTAAAAGCCTTTCATTTTCTCAAAAAACGACAGTGCGCCTTATAATCCGGAGCGCCTTATATATTGTTCTGGAGTAAAACAGCCCCCTCTAGTGAATTAATATGGATTAATTCTGGTTGTGCTTACTGACCTCAAAGCGATTTTGTGTGGTACACGGCGCTCAGTCAAAATGTTTTAGTACGACTTTGGTAAACTACAAAGCCGCACCGCTTGCAGCATTACGGCTACCGTAGTCAGGAGTGTCGCGGAGTACTGTGCTTCACCATAATATTACAGTGTGTGTGTATAAGGACCCCAAAATGGCACCTGTCAAGAGACACGCTTACGACGCGGACTTCAAACTCAAGGCCATCAGTCACGCAGTAGAACATGGGAATAGAGCAGCTGCGAGAGAGAATATTGTGTTGTATTTTACGTGTTATAACTGAACAATTTTGAGAGTTATTGTGAATACGCTAACGTTTGATTTAGCGGTATCAGACTGTGTTTTTTTTACGTGTTACAACTGAACAAGGTTGTGAGTTATTGTGAATGCGCTCATTAACGTTTGAACAATGTTGAGAGTTATTGTGAACGTGTTTAATAAAGTTTGACTGACTGACTTATCTGACTGTTTTGTTTCGCTTAATGCGCCTTATAGTCTGGTGCGCTTTATATATGAAAAAAGATCGAAAATAGACCATTCATTGACAGTGCGCCTTATAATCCAGTGCGCCCTATAGTGCGGAAAATACGGTATATATATATATACAGAGAGACAGAGAGATAGAGATAGAGAGATTGATAGAGAGAGATTTTTAATCTCAATGGGACCTTTCCTGGTGAAATAAAGGTTTAATAAAAAATATGTCACCTACACACAGAAAAATGATGGGTTAAAAATAACCCAACTTGGGTTGTTTTATAACCCAACCGCTGGATCAATATTACACCAGACCAACAGTAGTTAATTTGACCCAGCAAGATGGGTTGGTCCTTTTTAACCCAACAGATGAGTTAAATATTTTACCCAAATGCTGGGTCAAATTAATTACAATTCTGGGTTGTTTCAACTACATATTTGTTATATACTGTACCCAAATGCTAACACATTACAGTACAATTTAAGAAAATAAACTGCAATAGACTACCCATAGCTATAAAACTGACAAACCTATAACAAAATACATGCTAGATTTATGCATATATTATGCAATAAACACTTAAACAATACTAGAATCTTTGAAAAAAATTATTATTAGAAAATATCAACAATATAGTGGAACTGGAGCCTGTCCAGCTATGACGACGAAGGCCTGAAATGCACTCTGATCATTTCCCAGCGTCAGGATGTAGGGGTATGGTTTGTATGCCTTGGCCTCATGGAGGTACTCCACCATGTTTATTCCAGGCTAAAAAAGAAAGAATGCAAGAGAGCAAGTGAGAGAGTGCGAGTGAGTAAGGACCAAATGTCTACCAACTACTATAGCAGAATTAAAATATAGACATTGTGAGGACTATTTTCCTGGTCCTCACTAGAAAAATGATTGTTTTATGATAAAGTCTAGTTAGCTTTACAATTTGGAAAAGATTCAGTGCATCTCTAATTCAAAAAGTGTAATAGTCTCCCTTTAATTGCACATAATGAAATATTCCAAACCTTTTTTGTTTAAGTCTTGATGGTTATGGCATATAGCTCACATTACAGAAAACAATTTTAAAAAGGATTCAGACCTCAATTGACCTAAGAAGCCATAAATCGATTGATGATTTATCATTACAATAAACATGCTCTGAAAATGCTAAAATGCTCTCTGTTATATGTTATGCCTTCACATTTAACTTTAAAAGCTTCAGGAAAAACAAGCACGCTCATTTATAGCCAGCTAGCAAAGCAACTAACTGACAGCCTGTTGGCTAGTAAACTAGTTAACTGGCGAATCACCAGGCTAGCTAGAAAACTAGCTGGCAAATTAGCCTGGCGAACTCAATAAACATGACCATATGCCCATGGGCATTATGAACTTGTTTCATTAATTCATTGCTGAGACCAAACAGATTAGCTGTATCCGTGCTTCCGTGGTAACGGCTAAATGGCTAGCTACATTGTTAGCCAAACCAACCAACTAGCCTCGACAATATAAAGATACTACTTTAATAGGTAACGCAACACAGACAATGTGAATTAGATATGTAGTGTGCACAAACCTTTTATTACTTATTTGCCTCGCTGGATGATCAGTCAGGTTCTCTCCTCTCGGTGTGTGGACTCTGGTGGACTCAAGGTGATGATGACGTTCGAAGCACAAACAACCCAGGTGCTGAGTCAACCGATGTATGTTGGGTTGATGGATTTTGACTCAGCGCATGAGTTGCACAAAATAACCCAAGTTCCATATAAATAACCCATAATGGGTAAAACATTTCATAACCCAGCGGTTGGGTAGATGAAATAACCCAGCTGTTTAGTATCTGGACCAACAATGAAAAAAGTCATATTTTCAGAGGTATTCAGAGTATTTTAGAGGTAGATAAAACTCATTGTGTGTACTAATTTTACATGCAATGAAACCCTTTCTTGCTTATGACGCTGCTGGAGTGGAGTGCTTCTTGTTTGATACAGGTGAGTGTTAGTGATTCTGAGGGCTGCTACATGCATCTATGGCCGGGTCTCACTCTGGCTGCTCAGCTAGAAATCTCTGTGATTTACAGTTTCCTGATGGACAGGTAGCTTTAGCCTAACGATTGGATAAAGTAGCTGAGTGCTAATTAACTGCTGCTAACTGAACCAGGCTCAGTACCTGAACTGGACCGAGTTTGAGCACAGCCTCTGAGATAATCATTAGTGTCACTGACCAAATCAGGTCTTTCTCCTCACTGTTGACTGAAAATGCCTTTGTCAGTACAATGTAGACAATATGTTACTTCCTGCTTAAAACTTAATGACAGACTTCAAAAGCCACACAATGATGTGATAACGCTGTTGCTAATTGTTGGTTACTTAGGTTCTAACCTTGTATACTAACCTTGTTATGCTTCATAACATATAATAAATCATAATTGCAATATTCCTAGACAATGAAGAGCTGCATGTATCGATCGATGGGAGTGAGGAGCATAGGATTTTGAGGATATGTTGACCATGTGCTGCAGCTTTTTGTGAGTATCTAGTCTGCTGTACCAAACTGTTAAAGATGAAATAAAGTTACTTTCAGTGATTTCTCAACTGTAAAACTGTTGGAGGATTCTGCGTTTCACTTTGAATTTCTTAAGTTGTCTGAGGACGAACACTGTCTGCTGTGAACTTTTGGTGATGTGGAGTAAATATTACATTTTCCTGTTCCTGTGATGGTTCTGGGTTTGCTTGAGCTATGTGTGGCACTGTGCCTGGAATCACTAATCAGTTCCTGGGTTTTGAATGTGTTTAGCAGGAGGTTGTTCTTGTGGCGCAAACTGATCTTTGGGTTCTCTGCTTCCTGTGATTGTGCTTGCTTTTTGGTTATGAAACTGTTGGTGTATGAGGGGAAGAGCCTGAGCGATAAGACACTGGACACTAAACACAGACACTAAACTTGCAAGATAAAAAGTTATTCCTCCTAGCCCACTGTCTACTCTCCCACATGAAGCTCTAGGTCCAGTGGCATGTGCAGGAACTGCTGTTCACACCCATCAGTGTATTGAAAAGCTTGATAGGTGTTGAAGGCAGAGCTTGAATTAAGCTTGGTGTCAAAGTTTTCCAGGTGTTGCAGAAAGCGCAGTTGATGGCATCCTTAGCAGATCTGTTGGTGTGGTAGGCAAAGCGGTGTGCCTCAATGAATGGTGATGTAATCACTCACAGTCAGTGACTGCAAATGTTTGCGCTGAACTGGACCGAATAATCAGCAGCAAGTGATTTGTGTTTGCCACCTCTAGACACAAGCTTTCTAACAGGTCCTGCAAACTAAACAATCTATATTCATATTTTGTGATGCTGGTGATCAGCAGGTACCATCTAAAACCTTTACGAATTATTTCAAACCAATGGTTACCTATGTAATCATGATAATAACAATAACCACTTGAGATAAGGGAATGTTCATTGTCCTGGTTAAAAGAAACCAACGTTGATTATTGGTGGTAAACTGGAAATTTGTTGACCCATCTAACTGAGGCTTTAAAACAACATTACACTACTTCCAGTTTTGCTCCTGACAGAGAAGATCCTTTACAAAGTCAGGTGACTTTAAAGTCCATGGGGAGGGTGTTGTGGATGATTGGGTTAAACAGAAACTTGACCCAGGAGACACTTTTTAGACCTAGCTGACTTAATATTTTACATGTATACATTTTTTTTACCCTTTCACAATGTTACCAGAGGTTAGAAAGCATTTCTGGCACAAAGACCTGATAGCTAACTTATCTCACTTGCACAAGCATGGGTGCATGGCTACATGGGGCATGTCTTGCCAAGTAAAATAGTGGCATACATAAGAATGCGTATGGCTCAGTTATTTTTTTACAACTGAGTAAATAGCCATCAATAATACCAGACGTACTTAGCTGCTGAAAAATTCAGAGATGTCAGCAGTGATTCAGAGGAAGCAGGCTAACAAATGTCAACAACATCACAGCATATACTTTAATCTGCAGATTATCATGGACTGTAATGAGCACCTTCATGCTCCCAAAAAACATTGAGTAATGACCTAATGCAGCCCCTTTGTCCAATGCCACAAAACATGTGGCTGGGCTTTCAAGACTTTTAAGTAGTTTAAATGTTTGAAGCAAAGAGCTGTTGGATTGTTGATCAGTGTCCTACGACTGTTGTAATTTTCCAAAACCAGCAATCACACACACCTTATACAGCGAATGGTTAAATGTGCAGAGGGCTGAAAGTAGGCAGGCATTCCAGGATAGCACACTTTCTGTCCCACCTTTGTTGTGTTATTTGACATCACTATGCCAGCCGTGCTATAATGTAGCTACTACATGCACTTTAACAGTATCATCTTTCTAGATATGACCAATTTTCCTTTCCAATGAGCCTGTGAAGGTTTGGAAGCCGTAACCTTCCGGCTTGAAAAGCTCCGGTCCTCTGAGGAGCAGAGGGGCTGATCAGGTGTGTCGCTCTGACAGCAGAGTGTGAGTGGCCACCGCCGCCGCCGCCGCCGCCGCCGCCGCCGCCATCGCCTTTTATTAGTGATAACTTGAAATAGCAGCAGCACTGAAATCATGTCGTTGCTGACCTTCACCTTGACCAGACACGCAGATGTTATTACCTCCTTCAGGAAGAGGGATGTGTTGTGGCACTATAGCTCATCACAGGTGAAATATTTCCCTCAGCAAAAATTGCCATACTTTACTGAGAATATGAGGATGTTCTGCTTTCTATACCCCTGCCTTTTTTGAGATGATGATGGTGATAACAACATGGGTGAGGTGGGAGGGGAAAAGTGGGGCCATGGGCTGTAAGTAAAGGAAGGACATAAGGCTGCAGAATATGATGAGGTAGTAAACAGTTGTTGGGTCTGCCTGTAATGACAGTTTGTCATCATTTCAATGGGTGCAGCTGAAACCACATGCAGCTAAAATGACAAATTCTATGAAGCTTTGAGTCTGAAAATTGGTCTGACTGAATGGCGGGGGGAAGCGGTCGCCCAAAGCCGAGGGCTGAGGATGTGGATCTTAAACTGTATCAAAGAGTGAAGGGGCTCCTGGAAAATCTCTCGCAGAGCCAGAGAAAATTAACCTGCGAGAGTCCAGTCCCCATTACTGCATCACTGGCAGAGGGTCACCATCTGGCAGAGATCTATTGCACAATTACCCGAGGCGCTACAGTGACAGTCTCCAAAATAAAGGCCTTCAGATGGAATCATAGGAGGAGCAGCTGAATTCTATAACCAGGAACCGGTCTTAAAAATACAGATGTACTCTGGCCTTTTTGAAGGCACCAATTTCACTGCAAACTTGCGGCATCAAAGCAATCGGTTGCCTTACTGTTGCTTCATTGTTGTTGTTCGAAAATTGAATTATTTGTGATACATTTTCTGTTTACTTTTACTTGGCAATTTGGGGTCTGGCTGCAACACAGTGTGTTCATTTTTACTTGGAAACATTTACGAACTACTGAAGCAATTTCTCAAGAAAATGAATGTGATTGCTGTGTGCGCTAAAGCTGATTTATAATCACATGAAAACTCATTGACCTTAATGTATTGGTTTAGTTATAGAAACAAAGGGAATGAATGGGCCTCCACAGGCTTTAATGCATCATTTAACTCATAATTATATGTCACAAATTGCACATGTCAACATAATGTGTTTATACAGGATTGAATGGGCCTTGATAAGCTGTGTGATATAATTAATAGCAACTCATGAACTGTATATGTCATCATAATGACAACATTAGTAGTAGTTTCGACCAAGCAATCTGATTGGTCAACTAGACATTTAGAACGTTCTCTAATCAGCATGACAGCACACCATATTCATCACTTAAAGTATTACTCTGCCATTTCCATGTTAACCTAATAAATGCCAGAGCTGGTGCAGAAACAAATCAGCTACAATAAACATAAGATAACGGGCTGTTTTATGAAACATTTTTGTTCATCAAAATAAATTATGAACCACAGTGGGCCCATATAGACTGATATGATAATTAAATTAACTTTCTTTAAAAGCTGTAACACATCATCACAGACATAGCAATTGAATCTGTCCATGGAAAAATTATATATATATATTTTTTTTATGTGTGTGGTATTTATTCAGTTTTGTGTTGTCATGTGAGGTATTTGTTGAATTTTGTGTTCATGTGTTGTATTTCCATGATCTATAAAAAGATTTTAACGGTAGTTGGCTGAGACTAGAAATTGTCCCTGTTGCAGGTCATCACTAAGGGTCGGACTACTTGCTGGAGTAGTAAACTGGGTTCCATTACAAATAGGAGTCTACTGACATGACTGATTATTTTACAGTTATTATTCAGATCCCATGTGCAAAAAAATTTTTATTTTTAGAGTGAACTGCTCCACAATATGAATACATTTTAATTAGGGTTTATTTAATTGGTAACTGTATAATCATACGCTCAACATTCAAGGGTGAGCGTTACCTCATTATTATATTAGCACTTCAGGACTGCACTACTGTCATGCCATAATGACAGTAAAGGTTCTTCTGCTTAATTCCAAAATATCAGTGATGTTTGTACTGTATACAGTGGCTAAAATGTAACAGTGGATTTTACATTGGAAGTTATTCCACATAAGAAATCTGTCTGTGCTGTTTTATTACTTTTTTACTTTATCTCATTATAATGGCATGCACAGTTTACTAGACACGGACAGTGAGGTCAATGAAATTTCATGTGTCATCCAGAAATCACACCAATTAGCAGCAATGCTCTGAGCAATTATACACATTCTTCTCTAATTAAACATGTGCATTCATGAAAACATCAGAAATACAATTATGCACGTAATAATATATGAATAGTCTGTATAGCACAATTTCTGAGTTGTAGGTGAGAAAAAAGGCATGGAAGAATAGTAATTGCTGTAAGCAGCAGTCACTTACATAATTGTAATTATCTCTGCAGTAGTTTAAAATGTTCAAATAATAAAAGTTAATAGTGACAATTATTTAAGAATGACAAAAAGTTTACATAAGAAAAGTCAAGGTTTTAACATGGGGCACATTCAGGCTCATAAATTAAAGGAAAGTGGCGCCTGAGATGTTGTCAGAAGGCCCAAAAGACAAAGTTTTCTCCAAAGTAAACCTCTTTGAGAGAACACGACAGTTCTTTATGCCTCACTGGTAAGCCAGATTTGCCAAGTACGTCAGGCTGGAAATTTGTGGTCTGAAACCTTATCCTCTGCAATCTGTGTCAGTCAAATCCATCTGACAAGTGGCATTTGAGACAGAGGGCTTATTTCTTCGTTTTGTACAATCACAAAACAGTTTTGTCTGCAAGGAAATGGTTTTTTTTTTTTTTTATGAGCAAGGTAGGAAAACAATATGGCTGTAACTGACAAGTCTTTATCTGCTGTCTGTCAAAATGTTTTACAGCTAAAATATGACCAAATGCAACATGTCATCGAATAATATTCTAGGTGACAAGTTGTTGATTGGAAATATCAAGCAGATAAAGCCTGGAAGATGGAAAAATGATTAATTTGAACAAATGATTGTTGTTGTTTTGAATTCAAACATGAATATAAAGAATGCTGTGTAATATACTGTAAATAATAAATAGATGAGACAAGAGAAGAGTTTATTGATCCCCAAAGGGAAATCCACATTACAGCATCACAGACAGGCTGGGGAGTAAGGAAACGGATAAAGAGCTATTTCAATGAAATACATACAATTAAAATAAGATATTAAAGATGTGTGTGATAAACGTTTCTGCCCTCCATGCAGGTATTCTGACAGTTACCACTGCCAGCCAAAGCTGGCTTATTAAAAACTGGGTGACTATTCCAGGACCCAGACCGGCTCTCAGGCTACCTCAGGTTCACCGCATGTCAATTGTCCTTTGATAACTTGATCTGCACCACTAAAGTACTATAACATTTAAATGGAGTCCTGATCTGGAGGCTCTCTCTTGTATAGTAGCTCTCTGTTGAAGTTAGTTTTAAGACTCTGTTAATATTGTTCTCCTACAGCAAATACTCACTGTGTGTGTGAATAAATACCCACTAAATAAAGTTATGTTTTAATTAAATTAATCAGACTAATTGAACTAATAACACCACTAACTATCTGTTCAGCTCCGCTCTTGACCTCCTTTACTTGACATTCGCTGTTAGACGCCTCAACATTTCTTGCAGCTTAATCAGGACAAAATGGAGATTGATTTATTTCCTCCCACAGACACGCTTTTATTCCAAGACACTCTTGAAGGCCTATCAGCTCATGTTAATCCAGCAGCTCCGAATTTGGGTTTGCGCTTTGACTCTGAGCTGGGCGAGGGAAAGGGTTTGTATCCTGCTTCCTCCCAACTAAGATATATTTCAAAAATAAGGTTGTTCCTTTTTCATGAGGTGACCTAGCAAAAGTTGTAAATGCCCTACTTTTGTCTCATCTAGATTATTGTAAGGCATTATATTTCACTCTCAGCTAAAATAGCATACACTGGTACAAAATGCAGCTGGTACAGAATACAGCTGCACGCCTTTTAACCAGATGAGCACATCACAAATATTTTAGCTGCATTACTTTGACCCCTGCTTACTTTTTGAATTGATTTTGATTGCATTTATAACACTGTTCTATAAGTGACGTCTTGACCCTGTATGTACCTGTTTGTAACCAGAGCTCTTCAGCAGCTGGTTTGCTGGCTGTAAAGTACCTTTAGTAGAACTTGTCACCATGGGTGACCGTGCCTTTGCAGGAACAGCTTGTGGGTCACTTGTCATTTGGTCCACTTTGGTCCAGAAATAAAAACAGCCATTCAGCTACTCCCCTTCCTAAACCATGAATCCTACTGATTTAGGTGATCTACTGATTTTCCATTAGTGCCACTGTGACAAAGATATGTGTTGTTTTGAGTGAAATGTCTTAACAGCTATTGGACCGTAATAATTTTAGTGTACAGCTGCGAGCCTGTCTGTAGACTCTGTCTTGAGTCTTGTTAATGTTTGTTTCGTTCTGCTTTCTGCAGTACCTTGTTAAGAAAGGTTCTACATAAATAAAGACAGGAGAACAAGTTGTATTCTAGCTCTCTTGGCATGTATGGACTGCTCCTTGTCTGACTCACCTCCACCTCCACGTCACCTGCTCACCCTGCCCTGTCACATCATTTGCTCTCTCTCTCTCTCTGTCTGCATGCAGTCTTTCTGACAAATATAATGTGATAAAGATATTAGCAGTGGATGAATACTCCTGTCAGCACCCTTGTTGCTCACTGGGTGAATTTGTGGCTTATTAAGTTTTCAGGTAACTTTGCTATAAGAGTAGCTATCAGACACGGTTGATTGATCAGCGCTTACTAATCGGCTCCTTTTCATCCCGTGCAATTACTAATGCTTTCCAGTAAAATATGATTTAGCTCCTCATTTACAGTTCCAGCTCAAAATGGCAGATGATAACTGATGGAATATTAACAGATACTACCTTTACGTAAAGCTAGCGTGTCAGTGGAATATGAAAAGAAGTTTGAAGTTTTTTAGGCATGTGTGAGGTGGTTTTTGCCATTTTCAAAAAAGTTCATGCTCAAAGATGAAAACACTTTTTTCTGAGGTAGCAAATTTTGAACTGGTATGAACTGATTTCCATCTAACAGTCTCATCATTGGCTCTAAACTAACCATGGAAACATGGATAGCAATATATCTGATGTAACATTCATATTACTTCTTGATACATTTGAGGGTCATGAAATAGAAAGACAGTACAATCTGAACCAGCTGCTGTGGTACGGCAAAACCACATTCAGAACTACAGTACACCATGATATTAGGACAGATAATGCAATAATTTATTAGGTTTAATCATGATTGTATTTGCTAATGATTATTTTGGACAGGATTGCCTGTTTTAGCACGACAACTTATTTTTTTTAAATTCATACTTGAATGTAGGGTTGGATGTGACCCCCCCCCCCCCCAATATATTTTATTGCACATCTACTGCAGGGGTGGGAATCTGGCTGTGCTTTCTTTCTTTCTTTCTTTCTTTCTTTAAATTCAAATACACTGTAAAAAGTCTCTGTAGATTTACTTTACTAGATTTTACGGTGAAAAACTGCCAAATTATAACAGTAAAAGACCGTAAAAATATGACTGTGTTTTACTGTATACAACATTTCAAAACCTTTATTTATACATAATTTTAAGGGAATTTGTAGAGAATAAAGTGGCATTTTATATTAGAGACTGTTAATTATACAGTAAAACACCGTAATTTTGCCATATTTTACGATCTTTTTCTGTCATGGATTGCTAGTTTTTCATTGTAAAATCTACAGATATTTAAAAATGTGGAATAAAACACCAACCGTATACAAGAAATCAACAGTACTAATATCCTTTAATTGTAATATTAGAAAAAGTTATACCATATATATTACAGTAAAATTCTGGCAACCACAGCTGGCAGTTTTTTTTTTACAGTGTAGCTGACTGGAAAACAAAAATCCATGTTTGGTGGCAACACTGAAGTAGCAGTGAAAACACTGAGTAACTCATACCTTCGTGCTTAAAGGCTTTAATCAAACACTGTGGAACCCCCACTGTAGCATATAGAAAATAAAGCTCATTGAATCTTAGCTTTTAACATCCTCTTCAGCCACTTCAAAGCTGATTAATGCAAATTGACAGGTTTAATTCAATCCTTAACACCACTGCTAAAGCTCTATGAATGGCATTTATGATTCACACTTCTCTATAATGCTTTTCATTCCATATGAGCTTTAAATCCATGTTGGGTAAAACCAAAGGTGATTATTTCATCTAAAGTGGAACTGCTTTAAACGTCTTGAAATAACGATCAGAAAATGAAGAAATGATATTCCATTAGGAGTTTAAATGGAGTGGCAGCAAACATTTCATCAGGACAAACAGTCATCAAACAGTGGATATCTCATTTTGGAATGAAGCTCCTCATTTCATGGCTATTCTCCTGAATCTGTTTTCACTCTACCTCACAGAGCTCAAGCTGCTATGAAGAAATCTAACTGATATTTACGTTCATTTCTTCGTCTAGACTTACTTTTATTTTGTTATTTTACTCAAGCAGCTCACATCTTTGACAATCTGCTGAGTTAAAACTTTAAACGAGGACGCCAACTCAGATATTACACTTGGTTACATGACATGATTGCAGCTGGACTGTTTTATTTCTGAGCACACAACACTGTCGTCTCTCTGGTAACCATGTGGAGGCCCTCAGCTCTGGCAAAGGCAGCAGAGAACAGAACAATTTCTGTCTTTCGATGATGTGGCAAACACAAAACCAGATTACTGTGAGATATCAGATTAAGGCTGGAAATCAGATGACCAGTTTTTCGCTGCCTTGCAGAAATCTGTTTTCTCTGATGATGATCGGTTTCCATGCTGTTAGTCTGAAGGTTTTCCCCCTTTGGTCTGACCTCTATTTTTGCCACACTAGTTGACAATGTTGGTCAGTCCACTGCTCTGTTTCAGACTAAAATGCAAAGTGGATGAAATGTAATTTCTTTAGACATTCATGGTCCCCAGATGATAAATCCTAATGACTTTTCCTCCAGCAACACCATTAGATAAAATGTTTAGGTTCTGAGTAAAATGTCTCAAAAACATGAAAATGGGAAATGTTAGTAATGTAAGAGGAAGTGTAAGAATCACTTCCTCCTTAGTGGTTTTGCCTACAAAATAAAAGCATGAGAAAGTTCATCTTTTGCAGAAATGCCTTATTTAAAGCTAACAGGAGGGAGCAGCAAAAAGAGAAGGTGGAGAGTTCCACCCTAACACTCAGCTGTGGAGACAGACCTATATTGTACATTAAGTTTAATTTCCGTTGCATTTATAAGTAATTATTTTTGAATAAATACCTGCTAAGCTAGCGTTAGCATGCTAACATATCAAACTGGTGACCAAACAGCCTCACAAAGCTGCTAGCATCGATGTAGCCTTTATAGCCTTTATATTTCTTAGCTGCAACCACTGTGACATTTCTTCATCCTTGTCCGTGGTCTTGATCATGACCAGACACCTCATGACCAGATCCTGTAGAACTCTGATTAAGTGCATACATGGACAGCTAATCAGGTTTTTTTGCACAATAATCTAAGAGTATAGCAGCGTTCTTTTAATCCCTCTAAGAATTCATGTTTTCTTATACAATGTTTCAGATATAGTTACTGTTGAAAGTTGAGAACGATTCAATTATATTTGTGCATGTAAAGCAGTGAATGACTAAACAGCACTAACAAGACGAGTGAGTGATTCATTATTACAAGTGTTGTGTTTCAGTCTGTCTTTTTTTACACCGCCACTAGATTAAATCAATAAACTAGAAAGTTACAAGGAGACTTCAACATTTGCTTCTGAGAAAAACAACTTGTTGAAATTAAACTGGTGAGTAAGAATGACCAATACATCTTGTGGCTAACACAAAGAACACAACACTGGGACTGAATTTTCCTTCCAGTATAACTGACCCGCAGACACAACATAATTTCTTTCCCGTCCTTTTCTATTCTTGGAGTCAGAGTTTATTTTCACATGGCCAGTTCTCTAATGGACCACAGGCTCTACAGTATGATGGAGCCGACTGTTGTTGCTAGGAGATTTGTGATGCACCTCAAAGGAAAATATCCTCAAAAACTGAAAGGGCTGATTGAGAACCTTTTGTAATCTGGAGTAACAAAGGAAATTGTTATTTTTCCAAAATAATATCTTCCACAAATAGCACCCTTCTTGTTTCTGCCCATTCTTTCCTGATGAAATTCATGTAGGTTAAAGTGGGCTGTACTCTCTGACTCACAGTACAGTAACACAGAACAGGTCCCAGTTTCCCAGCAGTTTGGAGTTGAAGTGGCACTGCTTTCTCTGGAAACAGTGGAGCATGAAAAGCTTTCTCCCCAGGCTACAGGCACACAAGAATGTCAGAGAGGACGAGTGTGTTCTGTCTGGCCACATGGTGCCACAGGAGAGGCGTCTTCTTTCAGGGAGTTGGGTCAGCATGCAGAACAAACTCACAGCGAAGAGCTCCTGAGCATTACTGCAACACGACTGGCACAGCGTTCACTCTGCACGCTCACTCGATCAACAGGAGATTTGATTGCACAGAGTCATTTCTCGCCACATTTCGCTAAAGCCAAGTTCACTGTGTGTAGGATGTTTCCAGCTAAACATGAGAGGACAGTGGAGGTTGCACCTGGTGTGCACAGATTTCTGAGGGTGCTCTCACACAAATTGGGCCGGTAGAAACTCTGGAGAGCTTACTTGCTTGTTTTTTCTTTTTTTTTCTTACAATGTGAGAGTCCATTAGGAATCACAGTACAACTGGAAAGACTGGGTTCAGAATGAGATACAGTATTTTATCCCATGTAGTTCAGGTCTACATGTCACAAAATGCTGCTATAATGTTCACGCCATGTTCAGATCAGGTTCCCTGCCATTTGCACTTGGCAATACTTCTGCTTTTCTGAAATGCCCATACCCACTGGGAGCCTTGGGAAGTCCTTGCCCTTGTGTGCTGGGGTAACTGTCTGTGAAAGTTCCCTAAAGTTGTTGGGGCGGCTGTGGCTCGGAGGTAGAGTGGGTCATTCACTAATCAGATGATCGGCGGTTTGATCCCCAGCTCCTCCAGTCTGCATGTCGAAGTGTCCTTGGGCAAGATACTGAACCCCAAATTGCTCCTTAAGGCTGTGCCATCGGTGTGTGAATGTGTATGAATCATACATTAAATCATTCCATCCTTTACATGCAGGCCTGTAGAACTTAGCAGACACTTGGAGAGACAGCTATAGAGTGACGACAGTTAATTTCTTTGTAACATATTTCTTGTTTAGTGTTTCCTGTTTTATTTTGTAATTCTCTCCTTTCCTCATGTCTGTAACGTTAGTTCCTGCTTTTGTTGCGTTTCTCACCAGTTTTGATTGTTTGTTCCATCGTGATGTCTTTCACCTGTGTGTTAGCCTGCCTTCATGTATTCAGTCTGTGTGCTCCTTTGTTTCAGTGTAACTTCGTTGTTGTGCCATGTCAAGCGTTCAGCTCATCCCCAGTATCACATCCGTTTTCTTCTCTTCTGTGGATTCTGCCTGCTCCTTTGGATTGGACTGTGTTGGACTGCTTTCATGGTTTTGACCCTTCGCCTGCCTCATCGTCCCAGAAGCCTTGTTCTTTGACTTTTTGTTAATAAATCATTGAACTGCATTAGTCTGCATTTGGGCATTTCCTTTTGTGTTCCTTCGTTCCCTGCTTGCACAAACATAACAGATTATTTGTTTTCTCAGACTCTGAAGGGTTAGAAACTAACTTAGTAAACAGAGTTGATACGGGAGAGTCCTTCATAAATTATATTGATTGTCAGCAGGTGGCGGTGTACAAAAATACACTGTAGGTGCAGAACATGTTAAATAGCCCAATGTTCCACAGAAAGAAAGCAATTCATAAGCTGTTTGAAATCACATGTATGTGGCATGAGCTTAATGCACATACTTAACCGCCCCATAATGCATTTCTGCTCTTCAGACTGTTCAATGGTGACCTGTGAAGCAGAATGTCCTAACCATACTGTCACTAAATTAACTGAATAGAATATTTAAGGCAAACGATCAACTGTGTAGCTCAAATATTAAGTAGTTTTAAAAAAAGTGCTGTGTTGAAAAGCTCCACAAGTACCAATGGAGGCAGCTAGCAGACCATCCGACCTGTCATGTTCACAGACCACTCTTCCCAGCAGTCACACAGACCACTGCAGACAATGGAGCAGATGAGAATTGGTGACAGTAGTAGTACAATGACAGTAGCAAGAATGGACAGCGTTCGTGTGACATCACCTGCAGTTTTCTGAAGAGCCGTTTTGAAACTCAGAATAATAACCGCCATCTTGGCAGTCCTGCTTCTTCAGCCTCCCGGTTAATCTAAAAATCGGCAGACATGAATCATCAGCGGACCTGAGGTGAGCTGAGCTGAATGACGGCTGCTCAAACAAATTATCTGTAACGCCACCTATCTGTGAATCAAAGTGGCCATGTTGTTAATTAACGGGCTGTAAACATGTTTATTTCTGCTGTGAAGTTGGACATTTTTAACATGGGGACTTATGGAGACTGAAATCTTCTGTAACCAGCATCAAGTGGCCGTGGCAGTTGCAGTTTTTGGTATTTCTGCATTAGCTTTACTTCACAGCTGCGGTGGTTTCCACTTGTAGACCTACAAATGGATATCCTTGTTACACCCTCTTCTTCCTCCTCCTCCTCCTCCTCCTCCTCCTCCTCCTCTTCAAATCAAATCAAATCAAATCAAATCAAATTTTATTTGTATAGCCCAAAGTCGCAAAACACATTTTGCCTCTGAGGGCTTTACAATCTGTACAGGGAGTGACACCCTCTGTCCTTAGACCCTCGGTTCGAGTGAGGAAAAACTTGCCCACAAAAAACCCTTTTAACAGGGAAAAAAGTGGAAGAAACCTCAGGAAGAGCCACAGAGGAGGGATCCCTCTCCCAGGACGGACAGACGTGCAATAGATGTCACGTGTACAGTCAACAAGTCAGCAGAAACATTTTGTGTAATTACAATGAAAAATGACAATGGATTACAATGAATGATAAAATGATTACAGTAGCAGTGGAACCTGTGATAGAGATAGAGAGACACAGATGCACAGCAGCAGTAAATCATTAACTAACTATAAACTGTAATGGAGATATGGTAACATTAATGACAGTAATAATATATGTAGTGGACGTCATGCAGGACCACAGCAGCAGTCACGATCCACGAGAACCTGCTGGACGAGAGAGCACAGAAACTCCAGGGAAGAAGTTTTCCTCTTCCTCTTCCCACTTGCAGTGGCTGCTTCTTTTAAAATATGCCGACGGTAACCCTTAACATTATTCACCTTCATTCTTTATTCTTGAGACAGAGAATTTCCATTCAGCAGTAGCTTGGACTGGTAATGCTGTGATAGATACAGTGATGTGATGCAGAGAAGACATATTGCTTGAGTATACTTCATTGTGAACAGTCGGCCGGTAATTGCATACTAAATCGTTCATTTAATGTAGTACACAGTATGCAGTACACACTGATTGAGTATGTAATAGGCAGTATGTTAGGATGCCATTTGGAACACAGCCATAGACTACACCAACTCAGTCTTATTTCTCTAATGATATACACTATTGTTAAAATTAAAAAGAAAATGTGATTGTTATAGTTTAAGTTAAGAGCACAAGGCACATTTCTCATGAATTATTCTTTCAACCAATAACAGTGACAGACCTCTCATCCCATCACAGTCCAACAATTAATAGACCTTTTTTTCCCAGAAGACATTTTGGCTTGTCAAACACAGGTGTGACTAATAACATCATTAAGTGCTCCACTGCATTGCCGCGTTGCCATTGTTAATGTTGTCAGTTACACCAGTGCTTTTCTGCCATGACAAGTCAAAATGTCTGCTGGGGAGAAATAACTATGATTCATCTGAAAACAACAAAGGCAAAAAAATGCTGGAGAGGTTCTCAAGATTTATTCACAAAGCAAAAAGACAAGAAACCTGATGATGGCAGAAAAAGTTTGGGCTGTGCAAGGTGTCTGACTGCTGACCAATAAACAGTCTTTGTGGGAGTCCAAATAACTTTTGTTTACCAGCTGTGGTTTGGTTGTAAACCTGCCATGAAAACAAACTTTTCCATTATGGCTGTGAATGCGTGATCACACCCTGTTGGCAGCATTAGCTCGTAGGGACTTGGCTTGGGAACCAGAGTGTGGCTGGTTTGAGTCCAGCTTGGATCACACATGTGCACAGTGTGGAATAGTAGCTGGAAAACAGTTTTACTGTTGTACTGCTGTAGTGCCCTTGAGCAAGGCACCGAACCCCTAGGTGGCTATCCATAACTCCACCATCTTTCTACATTTGCATGTCCTAAATTTGCATAAATCCTTCGTATGTGTGTTATACTTTAGGCCTGTATGTGTAATAAATAAAATTTCCTTAATGAAGGATCAGTAAAGTTCTCTTCTTCTTCTTCTTCAGAGCTCTAAAGGCTAAATTCCACTGGGCATAGATACGATGTGTTCTGTGTGTGCCACGGCAACCGGAGCTAATCCCCGGTCCCGCTGTGGTCTGTTTCAGAAGCGTCCCAGAAGCAGCTCTCTGTTCTCGAGCTGACAGGAAGTCAGACACAAAAAAAACAGTATATAGAATCCGGTTAATTTTCAAAATAAAACATCCTGTGCAAGCTTCCAATCGTAAAAACTATGGGATTAGAACACTGACATAAATCAAACATCCGTGCACGCATATTGTTTTTTCGAGCAATTTCAAAGCACTCGTGAGCTATTTTGTGTCCTGCATCTCTGCTCCCTGGAGCAATATTGTAGCCTGCGAGGAGAAAAACACCCTTGAGCGTGCGCAGAGTCCGCTCACAAAACTTTCCCCTGCTCGCACGACTGGGTTTTTTTAGTGGGCGGTTTTTGACAGTAAGGGGGCGGGCCTGGGGGCATGCCAATCATCATTGTATCCCTGAGAGGTGCAGACCGCCACCTGCTGTACGACAGTACAACAGTATCATCATTTTATATTATTTCTTATATTCTGCCCATCTCTGGCCATCTTTGCCTCAACTTGTCTTTTGTTCTGTAGACCTGTAGTAATCACTGCCCTTCTTTCTGTATTTCCTGCATTAACTGTATGTTTTTCCCTGATTGGCAAACTTGAAATAGTAAACAACAGCTCATGTATTAAATCTCGGTGCCTGGTCCTGTTTTAATGCATTAAGGAGTAGTTTATTTGCCGTCACTTCTTTCACCCTCTTTAATGCTAAGAGAACTGCAATTTGGTCAGCAGCATACACACTCAAATAACTACTGATCCCAGTCTGGTGACTGAATCTGATGTCCCTCTTCAGTTAAAACGGCCAATCATAAAAGACGAGGACGTAATAGAAAAAGACTTACATTAGTCATTCATAAGAATAACAAGATGTGTGCACCATTTAGCAGAGATTACTGAATGAGTGCATTTTGCATTTTTACAAGGAATTTGAACATTAACCAGGCTTTTATATTACTCACATGCCAACAAAAGTATCATACAATTAGAATGCTGAAAAAAGATGAAAAGCCTATGCTTGTTGAAATAATATTTCTGTCAATATCTCAATGTATTCAACACGGACATTTACCAGATTAAACACAATAAATACAGGATCCAAGTTACAAAAACATATCAGTTAATGTAGGCAATAGCTTACATTGTTCCTGCATGAATGCTCAAGCATGTATTGAAGGTTTTTTTTATCATTTTTTAACATTACGTTTATAATTTTCAGGGACAAAGAATTACATCTAGAATATGAACAAAACAGTTTTGCCAAAATAAAAAATGTACAGTCTGTGTGCAACAGGATCCAAGTTACAAAAAATGATCAGCGTTTTATCAGATTACTGTCAACAATGGAGGAAACAAAAGACAGCGCTCAGACAAACATATTGAAGTACATTGCTCTGTCCAATTGGCAAAGTCGCTCAACCAATTATATTCGGAGATACAATGATGATTGGCATGCCCCCAGGCCCGCCCCCTTACTGACAAAAACCACCCACTAAAAATTGGCATTGGCTGCCATGCAAGGTGCCAACTGCTCATCAGTTTGAGGAGCTAACCATTCATACACATTCACACACCTATGGCACAGCCTTCAGGAGCAATTTGGGGTTCAGTATCTTGCCCAAGGACACTTCGACATGCAGACTGGAGGGGATCGAACCGGGGACGACCCGCTCTACCTCCGAGCCACAGCCGCCCACATCATAATTTGTTAATATGTTATATTATATCGTATGCATATATATGCATTAGAGAAACAGTGATTCCATCAGTATGTGCTTCCTTTGTGTTTGGAAGGTTGTACATGGGTAATGTTGATGATTAACGAGGAAAGTCACATGACTAGCTGTCATGCTGACACAATTTGCACATTATTTAGTGTCAGTGTAAACCAGTTATTTTATTCTATATTGTATTGTACAAACTTTATTCCTGCCTAGATGTTGGACATGCTTTTTTCCAGCCATCAAGTGTGAACAGTTTTTCTTTTTGTGTGTGAGACGAGGCTTTGAGCAAATTTCACTCTTGGTTCACATACACAATCTCCTCAGTTATGGGATGGTGGACACCGCAGGCTTTTGGGCTCAAACATCCCTTCATCCATGACCTGAGAACAATCCTCCCCTCTCCACCTCGACCCAGCAGACAGTGAGCAGGGTAGCAGGCCAGTCGAACCCTGTAGTCCTGACTGTGCTCAGGGCTTCTAATGTGCTCAATGATTTCCCCTTCACTGGCTTACAAACATGAGACCAGGTTATTCTCTGAACACGTTACACCTGATGTTCAAATGAGTGTGAAAGAGTACTAGAGTTAGTTGGCATTTAAAGCCGTACTGCATTATTTTATACGCTGCAGAAGAGAATTTAGTATTTGCATAGGATTTGTTTCGGAAGCTCAGTACAGAATATGATAATACAAATTGTTTTGACAATTTTAACTGAAAAAAAAGGAACTGGCCACTGTGTATTATGTGTGTGTGTGTGTGTGTGCGTGTGTGTGTGTGTGTGTGTGTGTGTATCAAAGCCTGATATATCTTCCTCCTCTGTGCCATAGAGCTCCATTGTTGTCCAAAAACATTAAAAACACATCAATCATTACCATGAAAACATACACTGTTTATTCTGACTCAATCCCACGTACACCATCCTGCTGCGCCAAATACTCACTAGAGCACCAAATGTGGATTAATCTGCTGTATGCATAAGGTTTAAAAGATTAATACAGCAGAAAAAATATAGTGGAGTTATGGTGTCCTGAACATGGACAGAGTGTGGGGGTGACCTTTGGGAGCTCGGTCCCCAAAAGCCCAGAATGTTCTGGGTTTTTAGAATAACTTTAACTTCGAGTTGCTCTGACTGTAAAATCAACCGATATAGGTCCACCCTAACGAGTGTTGTAGGGTACAACAGGCATACTCAAGCTGAATAAGGCCTGGTTGCTCAAATAAGCCACCTCTAACAACACCCACCTGTCAATCAAAGTGTCCACACTCTTAATTCTGCATAACTTTAAGTCTTAATATCATTTGAACAGGTGAGTTGTATAAAAATTCACCCTCAGTACAGTTGTCATGAACGGGGAAATTAGCTATAGAGACCAAAACTGTCTTTTGTACCAGGCTGTAAACATGTTTATTTCTGCTGTGAAGTTGGACATTTTAACATGGGGACTTATGGAGACTGACTCACTTCTGGAGCCAGCCTCAAGTGGACGTTTGAGGAACTGCAGTTTTTGGTATTTCCACATTGGCCTCACACTACAGCCACAGAGGTTGCTGCTTGGTATATGCAGCTTTAATTAATTGTGTTGCACAGGGCTCCACAAATTATGCGAGAGCATCACCTCAACTTTGTGTCAAAGTAGGTGTAAATGTTAAAAACTTCCATAAAGGATGAAGTATTGTCTGTCTGATCATTAAAGATGTTACAGGATCAGCGATTGGGTAAACTTCTCTCTTCGTTTTCTTCTCTCCAAGTTTGATGTCAGCAAATAGCAGTAACATTCAGTTCATGTGCTGGCTTGCAGTGCGTCTCTCTCCAGTCTGTCTTACTGTCTTGCTGACCATATTTGGGTGAACTAAATATGCAAGAGTAGCTTTTAGTAAGAAGGATTTTTTTGTCGAGCTGTAAACCTCAGCCGCTTTCGACAGACAGTGATTTAGCAGCATCAGCATGAGCCAGTGACCCTCAGACAGATGTTGTTTCAGGTTTGTGAATCTGCAGCTGTAACACTTGTCGCTAGTCACAGTGAGTTGGCAAGGCGACCGGCCTAATATAGATTGCTGGCTGGTTAGATACATGTGTGACAAGGAGCCAAGAGGAGAGGAGTGGATTGGTGAAAAAGAGAGAGAAGAAAGAGAAAATGGAGGAGCGGAAAAAGAATGGAGAAAGCAGCTGAAGAGGAGGAGGAGTGAGAGAAAACAGCACAGAGGTGCCATGCGATGGGACAGAATAAGATATGCATTTAATCTTTTGCATCTTCAGTTTATGATCTTTCAGAAAATGTTTTTCTTTAATGTTCCTGTTTTACATGTTCTTCTTTCAGTGGAGCTGAGCTTGAGAGAAGTTCAGAAGAAAAGATGATTATATAGGCTATGTTGTTGATCCTACCATGCTATTCCAGAAATAAATGTAATCTAATTTGAATAAATGATCTTCTGTTGGCCTCACATTCAATTCAAGAGTAGTAGACCACATTTTTACTTGGTTTACTTCAAATCATTCAAATGTTACTCAAATGTAATTCTTACAGATGGATTTTATGTGGTAGGAGTGAAAATGAGTCATCCTTAACATTTTTGTGTTCTGGTGTCATAATGATGAAGACAGCTGGAGAATAATTAGATAAAAATAAGATTTAGGCTTGACAGGATTTTTTTTTTCTGGGCAAACATCATGTTTTTCCAAAATGATGTACAGATATTTAAGCATTTTATTGTGTCAGATGGTTTGAAAAAACATTGTTATAGCTGTTGTAAATGCAAATCTTCCCCGGGGACCATGCCCCTGGACCGGTCAAGGTTTGGGTTTAGACCTTGTGAGTGTTTATAACATGGCTGGGATGATTGTGTGTGGATGTGTGCATGAGTCCCTCCATGTGCAACTGAAGAGAATGACTGAAACATCTACGTCTTTCAATCAAACCAGAGCTGATGATTGTTGGAACAGTGGAAAGACAAGATGTTTATGTTTAAACAAAAAAGGTCTGTCTCTGTAGGAATCCTTTTTGTATTGTTGTCATATACAGAATAAGAATCGCATGTCAGTTACTGCAACTGCATCTGTGAGGTAAAATGACTGGTTTTGTTAATAGTGTCTGTTGGGCTGTAGCTCAGGAACATCTAGTAACAATGACTTTCATATCTATACAAGCTTTAGGAATTTACTGAGCCTTTACAAACTACAAATACAAATACAAACTATATATTTGTGAGTCACTTTTAACAATGTATGTCATCAATAGGAACCAGTGGGTTTGTAGCTACATACCTCAACACAGACAGGATTGAAAAGTCAGGAAGTAAAGAGAGACACATTGTTAGTTTGGGATTTGTTGATAATAAAAACTAAATAATGCCAGCCTCATTTATTGATTAGTTTTGGGACTTTCTTCTGTTTTCTTACATGTTATAACAAAATGTCACTACATATTGTACCAGAAAAGTTGTGTGTGTTTTTGTTTGTTGATGTATTTTTCTCTCTTCTGCTGACAACCACATGATCAGACGTGACCTTGAGTGCAGCTACAGCAGAGTTTGATTCCACTCAGACATCAATAAGGAATGTCAGGTTTTGGTATTTAACTTTTGATGGCAGATGCAGTGACTTCTTCAGTCTCCAGTCTGACTTTTGTTTAGCTAAAAAAAAAAAAAACACACTGCACTATTTCTCTCCACCCACACAGATGCAGTACAGACAAGCCTCTTCTCTGGGGAGCGTCAAAAGGCAACCTGGGGAAATGCAGGAAATCGCTACTTGAAGTAGAAGTAGATGAGGCAGCTTGAGGGAACATGGTGCAACCAAAAAAAAAGTAAATTACAACACTTCATCACTCCTGGGACACACTGAACATCACAAATTGATGATATCTAACAGTGTTAGAGTATCCGCAGGTGGATTTTTCCTTTCACCTCAGAGTCAGTAATGCATGGCATTAACCTGGATCCAACTTTTTTTTTAACAAGTGGAGATAAACCACATTCTACAGAGACCACATTTCATTTTCAAGGGTTTGTAGATAATTTCAGCAAGAGCTCCCAGTTATGCCTCACTGAGGCAGTGATGGCTCCATTAACGCCACCAGGCCCATTTAACCTAGTTACCGCTCAAACAGCAAATGAACGTTTCATTTCAGTGTTCATGAGGGCCTCACGTCACATTTCAGGGCTGTGAGATTAATGGCATCAGTCATCAGTGGTAATATCTACTTCTGTCTTAAGGAGGGTCCAGTTCTAGAACCCCCCCCTACCCACAATATGTGACCAACATTTCATGGTTCTCCAGCCGTTTTCTTTCAAGGACATGTTACAGGAGAGTGAAGCAGCGCGGCCGCTCTGAGCTAATGGACCTTGAATGTGGAATGTTCCAAAAGAGTGGGCTCCTCACTTCAGAGTGTGGCAGGCCCTGATTACAGAGGTGACAGTCTGGACATCCAGAAGAATTACTGTGATTGTTCTGCTGGAGTCAAAGGAAAGGGGAGGGCCTGCAGGATAAATCACTCTTTATCTAGTCTATCAGATGATTCCATAGTGCGTATCGCAATAACAGTTTCTCCTTTAGGACCTTGAGTAGTGTGTGCTGCACTAACACGACTCTGAGTACATCTTCTTAGTATAAGATGCAGTTAAGAGCCCATAAGAAAGAAATCAGAGCTCCACCACCCACACAGGCTTTCTTTTAGATTTGAATCAGCCTTTATTCTGTCGTTTACTGTGCATAGTTACTGAGCATCTCCTGCTACATGTTTCTAGAATAGACTCTTTGAATTACCCACCATCATTTTGGATCATTTTGAGCCTTGGTAAAACAGGCTCACATTTCTAAAGAGCGCACAGGTTCTTCATTTCTGTTGTGCACCTGCTCTGCAGATCAATCACTTTCTGCCATTCCTCTCAGACATGGACAAATAATCAGTTCAGTACCAGTAAATGTTAGCACAACTGTATACACATGAACGTCTTCAAATATTTAGGAGCAGGCTTGTAAAGGTTTGATTGAAGGAAGTAATTAAAATCATGCAGCAGTCAGGTAAGAGCTGTTTATTGATTTTTGTTATTTCAAGAATTTAAAGGAAAATTTGGGTGTACTGACTTTGAGTCATGTAAACTTTTTTTTAGGGGAGGCAGTAGTTCAGTCCATAGGGACTTGGCTAGGGAACCTGAGGGTGGCCGCATCAAGACCAGCATGGACCAAAGTATGGAAGGTGGACTGGTAGCTGGAAAGGTGCCAGTTCACCTCCTGGGCACTCCCGAGGTGCCCTTGAGCAAGACACCAAACCCCCCAATTGCTCTCAGGGCGCCGCTCTGTGTGGTTGCCCATCACTCCACCATCTCTCTCCACATTTGCATGTCTATGAGCCCTGTGTGAGTGTGTGTGTGTGTGCCCAGGGTTTGAATCCGACCTGCAGCCCTTTGCTGCATGTCATTCCCCCATCTCTCTCTCCCCACATTCCTGTCACTCTTTAGCTGTCTCTGTACAATAAAGTTTGAAAAGGCCAAAAAAATATCTTAAAAAAAAAAAAAAAAAAAAGAAATAAAAGACTTTCCCCTTGAAGGATCAATAAAGTATCTATTCTATTCTATTCTATTCTATTCTATTCTATTCTATTCTATTCCTAGCTACCCAGTCTGGATTACCTCCATATTGAGTGATTGTAGAATCACAATTTATGTACATTACCAATGTTCAGAGGCAGTGCAGGACGTAGTGTGCCCTTCATGTAGCAAAGGGTGTGGAGGTTGGTGTGATGGATGGATGGGTGTGTAGCAGGTCTGAATTTCATGCAGGAGATCAGATTAATGTTTGGCTTTTTATTAAATGACCACAATCTTTCTCTAACCTTACACAAGTGTTTAGCTGTCTATATGGTTATATGGTTTACCAAATGTCCCGTCCCTAACCTTAATCAAATGTACAATAGCTGCCATGTGCAGATACTGAGACTGGATGTAAAAATAAAATAAAATCATAAAATGTAATCTGTAGTTTGCAGAATTGTCCAATATTGATGTTACCTCTGGCAGCAGGGTTAGGTTATGAAACAAGTGTTTCTTGCTTCATCTGACTTCTTTTTTATGACACTCACCCGCACAGTGAAAGCAGCACGTTAGCAGAGCAGCAGCTTCAGTCCTCCATCTGTGTCTGCACAGGATGCGTTCAGGGACGGTATTGAGTGTAGGTCACCCGCATTCTGACAGCGGTCAGGGCCCAACAAAAAATATGAAGTGTAAAAATGAGCTGTTCTGTCAGACAGACACATTAAAAACGTCTCTGTATGAAGCTGTAAGACATAAGTTTATAAAGTTGCAGTGCACAATTCACTATAGAGTCCATATTTGTTGCCAGTGTGCTTGTTTATGTAGTGAAGCAGCATGTAAGGCTATGAAGCCTCGATGCTGGATGCGCATGTAGTGCTTAGCTTTCATGCTAACCTGACTGCACCAGACAGAACCATATGGGAAGTTGTCATTGGAAATTATTGGGAAAAGGACAGGCACTCTCAAAAATACTGGTGACTAGACAAACCATCTCTCCATCACTGTCTATCATGGGCAAGCTTCAACTAATCAGATCAACGAACCAGATGTGGAAGGGAGGGTAACAGGAAGTGTAGTCCTAAGAGCAGGCAAATGGGGTGGAGTCTATAAAAGGGGCAGGGAAGCTCACCTGGGCATTTCCTCCTGCACTGACACACCTGGGAGAGCAGCTGAGCCAAGGCTTTATTTGGAGTTGATTGGGTAGGCTCCATTTTTAAATGTTTGAAAGCATGATTTTAATATTACTAGAAGAAACTAGAGAACTATAAAATAATTATTTAGCTCTTTATTTGTTGTATAATATAATATAGTATATATCTACAAACAGTAGATATGCCATGTCGGTGAGGGACTGATTGATGGAATGATTGTTTAAAGACAAGCCAAGAAAAAGGTACATTCAAGCAGTGCTGAGATATTTTTAAATTGATTTTATTCCCTCAAAAACAAAATTAACATGATTATCTCTGAATGTAGACTCCAGGGGGGGGGGGGGGACTGAGTCGTAGTGCTGCAGCCATGTTGCATGTGTGCTTTATTGTGTGGTTTAAGTCACCTTAAGATTGCTGTGAATAGGCAAATTGAGTGTTTGATCTCATTCCAATTGGGTTGTGTGTAGTGGTGTTTGGATCACAATTTGCCTATGTGTTTGTGACGATTTTCTCTTGTTGCGCATAACTTCACAAGGCCCACTCCCCTGGTCATGCAGTCTAGTCCCAGGCTTGTTTTCTTTTTAACCATTTCATGGTTGGTTTGATTTGTATTACTTTTATCATTTACTCCCTTCGGAGACCAGTATTTTATCAAACATATTGTTAATAAAAAATTTATATTTTTTGTATAGCAGTCTCTGGTTCCAGTTTATTCTGGGTCTTGTGCGGTTGGTATCACTTGGTCACACATATAAATCCAAGCAAAAAGCAAAAAAACTTTCAGTGTCATCCTTTGTTCTTCTTTCAATGAAGACAAATCTCCGGTTCTGATAGAACTAATGCTCTATCAGTTCTATCGAGCAGTGATTATTATGTAAGAAATGGAGAGAATTAAAAGTAAAATTTGTCTGATTTAGGAACGAAACCTTAAACGTATAAAACCAATTTGATACTTTTAAAGTAAGAAAAAGACAAAATGCATTTTGTGAAGCTTCATTTTCACTGTGGGATGAAAGCAATGAGTTGTGGTGTTTGAACAAACCATTAGCTGTATGCAACCACTGTTACACCCATTACAACAATGCCTTCACACACACACACATGCATGCACACACATGCACAGCTGGGATCAGTGGTGACGAAATCCCCCAGGAATGATGCTCTACAATACATGGGAGTACTCTTTAACGTTATTCAGTTCATACACACTTTATTTGCTGCTTTGCTCAACTCTCTGTGATTTAAACAGTTTCCTGATGGACAGATAGCTTTAGCCTAATGACCTGCTAAAGTAGCTAACCGCTAATGTTGTGGAGAAAACTCTTTATGAAAGAAAGACACGAAGACTGCTTGTGAATCCGAACTCTGTTTACTTGCAAACTTCACAGGTTTTTAGTCTTACATCACTGTTATACAACCAAACAACCAACAACCAAATATGGAACCAAACATCCTGGACTTGGTATGATCAGGTAGTCAATGTTCTGAAAAGTTCTCAAGAGCGTGTGTGTCTCATGAGTGTGTATGTGTGCATGATTTCACCCCATTTACCATTTATCAAATTGTTGACCAGATCAAAATGACCTGGCCGAACAAGCCAGTTCCGGCGGTCATCCCAGGACACAGTATTGTTGGTGCCAAGACCTCTCCAAAAGGGATTTCCCAGATGTGCTATAAGTGTGTACCTATCTGTGTGATTGTGTATCCATGTGTGTGCCTATGCTGCTCTGTGTGTGCTTCTGTTATATTATGTATAAAAGTATATGTATCACTCAGAACATGACACTAACAAAATGTTGCTAACGTTGCCTGCTAATGCTAATAACCTTACACTACTGAGGTGATTCACAGACTTTCCTGATGGAAAGATGGCTCAGTGGCTAAGGGATGCCAGGAGCCAAACCTGCCAAGAAAGCCACCTTGGTAGTAGGCTACTGTATTCTCTATTAGGCTGGCTAGTCACACTTGTCTTCCGCCTTAGCTTAAATTTAAATATTTGGAATTTGTTTGTAGTTTTTGTAAAGCTACTTACGTTGTGTTGTGGAGAAATTGCTGAAGTCAAAGGTCAGTGGTGAGGTCAGGAGGGAAGAAAGTGTTCAGAAGCCTCTGATGTCTTATGCTGTAATATTTATTGACGCTTGGCCAAGGAGAATTAGAGACACTCTCAAAGTGCATCAGAAGTGTCTGAGTCGGTCTCACATTCTGCCGAACTCGTGCTGGTGGATAGACTTTAAACCTCAAGATAACACCACAAATACTATACGCCCCAAATGAGACAAAGAGAATGTTTTTACCAAGAACGGTGTTATCGTCAACATATTCTAGTCTGGAGACACAGATGTCTGTTTACGTCAACAGCAAGCTATCTATTATGTCTAAGCAGGCAGCAATAGGTCTCTTCGACCCTGGCCACCACAGTGTTGAGATAGACTGACACCTACTGCTCCCAGTCAAAGCCAAACAATTAGTACTGCCGAGGACCTCAAGGCCCACACGTGACCTCGTGTAACCTAAGGATAGAAAATTCCATAACAGTAAGCACCAAATTAATAGGTGATTTACGACTTTCCTGATGGAAGGTTGCTAAGTAGTGAACCACTAACTGTCTTAACTTGGTCAGCTGCGTGACTAACTGAACTGACTCAGCTTCAGGATGCCAGGAGCCAAACCTGCCAAGAAAACCACCTCGGTAGGCTACTGTATTTCCTGCCAGACTGGCCAACACTAGTTGTGGAGGTTAGGCAGACGCTGACACTAGATGATATTACACTGATATTGGTTGGGCGTAAACGCACACTCGCACGATACCAAACACATAAAAATGAGGGAGCACACATCACTCTGCTTTCTGTTTCACGGGGACTTTAAGTTGGTAGCTGTGTCAGTGTCAGGATAGCGGGTTTCTCTAAGAGTGAAGCTGAAATGAGCTCTTTGCTGTGTTGCGCCTTGAAGTCCTGAAGGACATGCTGTAAGCCCTCTACCTTGTGAGACAGGTCATGCGTGCTCCCTGATATACTTTTTCATCCTGTTGGTGATAGCAAGGATTACAAATCTCTCTTTTTTTTTTGTTTGCGACGAGCAGAATGTCAGTCTTTTGTACCCTCCTCCCTGAACCTCAAACACAGCGCGTCCCGGTCTGACAGCACCTCTCTACCTTATTATTTTACCAGTTGCCTTTCATTTACCTGGCCACTTCAAAAAAGCAATGCATAGTCAACTTCCCTCCTGAGATGAGGTCAAACACATACAGAGCATTGCCCACCACTCTTTTTATTACCATAAATGTCAGTAGTTCTCTTCATCCTTCGCGCACTTTTATTACACTGGTGGAAATGTCAAATGTATTTCCAACAGTCATAACACCGTGATGGCCCTGAGGCTCAGGAGAGTGCACTATCACAAAGGATATGACTTTATTTTTTTTACTGACTGCTCTTTGTTGCACTGCAGAAAGCCTAAATCAATACATTGTGTAATATCCCTGAATAAAAACTAAGCACGGAGCTATTACCCCTTCTGTATTTCTAATATTTCTTCCCCTAATGGGCTGCAGAATCCTGTGTCTTTACTTTGATCATCCATTGAACTTCCATTCCGAGGTCATCAAATATGTATACCTCCCCAAGTCTGTTATCCCAGCAGTGCCTAGCAATGACATGTTAACATAGGAATATGGCCAAGGGGGATATAGTTGTCATGCAGCAGCTGCACGGGAACTTTGCTGCTCTTCTCACAGCTTGGATCGGTCTCAGTGCTGCATAAGCTCTTAGCAAGCCAAGGCGCCATCCCTCCTCCATGCATAATGAGAACTACAGGACGGATAAATTGAATTTGTTTCCTGACACTTTTCTGCAGTTTTGCATGTTGTCAACACAGTGACAGTTGCTCACATCTCTGGCAGTGCTGGCAGATAGGGTTATTAAGGGTGACGTGGTGGTGAAAGAGCACTGCTGACAGGACTCGTTCAGAAGTCATTGGTATTCTTTGCTGCATGGTTCTGTGGTAGTGTATGATGTCATCATACTCCACCACAGAGGTCATTCAAACTCTGATGCCAAAGCCAGGTGTAGTGACTTAGTATAGTATAGTACTTATGCTATAATATAATGATCTTTCCCCCTGCTGTGATCAGAAAGAACGTTCCAGATACACCTATTTTTAGTTTGGTTATGTAAATGATTAAAATTAGGGTTCAAGTGTGTGAGTGCTGGAACTACTTCTTGACATACAGTTCAACCATTCATGGCTGTGTGTCCACCAAAGAAAATAGGCCCCCAAAAAATGTCCTCCTGTCTTAGTAAAGTTTGATTAAAAACTACTGTGTTGTAGTCTTGTCTTCAAAATTAGGTTGCCAGGTTTGGTACAATTGTGTACCTGTTCTGCAGCCAGAGACAATGTACAGCAGTACTGGCTGGCTGGATCCACTGCCATTTCTCAAGAACAGAATGTTTCCCCCTCTGTCCAGTCTTTATGCTAAGCTAGGCTAATCGCCTCCTAGATTCAAAGGAGCAAACAAGCATATTTCTCAAACTATTCCTTTAAAACAATTGCTTTGGAGCTGAATGAGTCTGGGACTGAATCAATGGGCCATAATTTTACAGCTGTAATGCACCAACATCATTTTATATATTTACATATACTACCTGACATTTGTCCATCTTAATTGACCATTGCTCAAAATTAGCATATCATAAATAGCAGGGACATTTTAATTCCTGTGGTACCCTCTTGATTAACTTGATACTCACATTTTGCCAAGCTTCCGACAGTGTACTTTTTTTAATAGATACATTAAGGCGAGCCTTCAATAGTGACATGTGAAGAAAGATATACGTTCTTCCATTTCAGACCTGGAGAAACTTGCACTGAGGGATGGAAGTTTGTCTGGGTGTGATGAGTCAGTACAGAGTTGATAAATAATGCCAGGAGCTGTGGGTGAAAAAGCTGCAGCGTGCACACTCATGAATTATACATTAAGAGTTAGATTCTGCAGTTTCAACTCACTTTGCTCCTGAAAACACAAAGTGATTGACATGAACGCTGAATGTACGTATCGTTACCTTCAAAGAAATACAACACATCTTGACCAGACGTCACTGAACTGTAGCCTGCCCGGCATTCAACAACAGCTTGGGCAAACTTACAGTATATAGGCGTTAATGTGAGGTCAGAGCCTGAACATGTAAAGGACACACACATTTCTTAATTATTTAAATATATAGTCATCTTTTGGGCTGAAGACGGAAAAATCAAACTGCTCCTAGCAGATCACCAGCAGCTGGCCAAGCTGCCTGAGGTAACACAGACAACTGCAATGAGTGGCACTTAAGAACTGACAGAAGCAATTTGCTGTTTAAATGACAGACTTACTCATGTTTTAATCAGTGTAAAGTGTTTATTGGTCGCATGAATACTTGGAGCTGATCTCCTTCCCCCTGGAAACACTTTGCATGCTTTTCCACAGTGAACACAATTAAGACTCGAAGCCTTGAGAGGTCTTCATGACATATTTATTGCACTTTTTATCAATATCACGGAAAAGGAAGAACAACCTCAGTGGGAAAACTATTTTCTGTGCAAGCCTCTTGTAATGTTGACATGATAGTTATGGCATACTAATAGCTTCATGGTTTATGTCAGTAAATGTGGTTAGAGTGGAAACAACAGAACTTTAAGAAAAAAATGTGATTTTTATAAAAATAAAAAAAATACAGCAATTAAATACACAGATACATGTACCATTATTACCAGCATGCTAACATATGTTGGCATCCTGATGGAAATGATTGATTAGCTTTGAAGATATTTGGTCATAAACCAAAGTTTCAATCGTGCACATCATCTGGAGACCATGATTGTGCGTGTCAAATGTCAATCTCATCAGAATACATTGTCATTACACATTAATAGTACATTACATTGAAACCATAAATGCTTTGTGCCACATTTGTCAGTCAAGTAGATGTTGAGGTGTTTCACAGAAGAAATGAAACTGTTGACCAGCTGCTGGCACTAGAGGAACAGTTTGCCATTCCCAGAGCCACGATGCTAACACGGCTATGAAAAGGGACATTAAGATCATGTCTCTTCGAGATGTCTCAGTCCAGTTGTTGAGGAGGTTTGATTGAATTCAAGTGGATGTTTTGGTGAAATGAGAGCAACCTTGTATGATTATCCATTATGTCTGGAACAAGACAATGAAGTGAGTACGGGAATTTGGACTCTCTATCGGAAAGTGAAATGTAGAGACCACACATAACTGTCACCCCATATTATTTCCTCATGAGCTCTTTGTGTGTGTGTGTTTGCAGTAAAGTGCTACATGACCTGCTGTCACTCAGCAGATTTTGATTTCCTCCAGTGGGTCCACTGACACTAATGATGCAGGATGACATCACTAAAACTGTCCAATGAAAGGTACCTCTTGGTTCTTGTGTAAGAAGCCAGTGTGAACGCCTCACAAACTACAACTACCACAACAATGAATCATTTTCTACCTTGGTGGAATCCAACTGAACCAACAACTACAAGAGGCTGCTTGTCAGGAAAACATAAGTCGTTTGAACTCTACAGCTAGTGGAGTCAGGCTGTGTTATGTGTTGGAGGAAGACTGTCAGTAAATACAGTCAGTCCACATCATGGTGTAAGGTGGAGAAAGTGTGGGGCTATTGCTCTGTCATTTAGCATTTGACTAGCTTAGCTGTGGTTAGAACGGGAATGTCCAGCTGAACCAGAACTCATAGAGGTGTGTATGCTTAACTGTGTCAGCTAAACTGCAGGAGTGTGAACTGCACGCCACAGGTGTGTCAGATCACCTCAACATCACGGAGCACTCTGCAAGGAGGTGTGTCATCATTTTATCTGCTGTGCTGTGAACAGTGTTATTGTGATCATTATGTCTACACTGAGTTATAATAAGTGAACTTCTGTTTTTACATCTGAAAACCTTGTTTTGTCTTTTTAATATATTTTTTTCAATATTATTATGTCATTTTTTCACTGTTTAAATTCAGTTCTTTAAAAGATGTGAATATTATCACTCATACATAATCTATGTATTCTGTTCATACTGTTCAGTCACATCCACCCACTCATGTCTTCATGTACATGCAACCATTTATTACTAACCAATTATTTCAGCATTCTTTGCACTCTGCACTATTATCTTAGTGACCATATATATATCATATAGTGAACTTTGAACTTGAACTGAAAAATACAGCAATGCATTCAAGATAAATAGAAGTGTATCAGCTGAGAGGGGCGTGGAATCATGAGTGACAGCATAACAAGGAAGGCTGGGGACCACTCCACCAGAACAACCTGCTGGTGCCAGCGCTCAGTGTTATCAGTGTTTAAATAGATGAATATTATAATGATGGGTCATTTGTGTAACACAGAGATATACTGTACATAAAGGAAAAGCAAACAAAGCTGGAAAATAAGCATTAACTTTGACTAGCTTTATGCTATTATCAAATGAAAAATAAAAATAAATGATTTATTTATTTAAAATAGAATTTAGAATTTAGAATAGAATTTAGAATAGTCTTTATTGTCATTGTACAGTGGGGGGGTACAACGAAATTGAGGGTGCTCCCACAGAGCCACCGTGCACCACATAAAGGATAAAAAAGAAAGACACATGACATACTGACAGACACAATGACAAGTAAGAAAGAAAAATTTGAAAAATTTGCCAAGAAAGATTATTATAATAAATATACCACAAAAAGGTAAACTATAAACTGTAAAAAACTCTGGAGGTAGTGCAAGGTAGTGCAAAAGAATATACATACATTTAAAAAAAAATATTTACAAACGGATTAAATATAAAAATGTGCATTGATATCAAAAGGTTTAAAGTGAGGAGTGGCTGTAAACATTAGGAGTAAATGAGGTACTTATTTGTTTCCGGGCTGTTGGGGGTGGGTTATCTGTCTGTGAGTGAGTGTGTGTGTGTGTATTCGTGGGTGATTAAATAATTCTTGAATTGAATGAAAATTAAATTTATACTTGTGTTTCAGCTCTCAAAACTTTTGTCCCTGATTTGTCTCCATAGTCTTTGTTTCCTTTGCTTTGTTGTTGTTAGCTGTTACAGTATGTCGATAACAGAATCAGAATCACTTTTATTGGCATTTATTTGACTCTGGTTTTATGATTTATTATTATTATTACTTAATCAATATTGTGCTTTGTTGTTCGACACTTCAAAATAACACACATGGTAAAAGACAGAAGAGTTCTTTAGAGAGAATACTAAAGAGAAAAGTAAAATGACTTAGTAAGAAGTAGGTTAGTTGGATGGTTGTTAAGATAATATTAAATTATGGTATATAGTAGAACAATTAAATTAAAAACAGCTTAGATAAATAAATAAATGACATATGAACATATGTCTAAGGCAACAACAGCGAGCCCTGAGGCACGCTGCAGCCTGTGCATACAGCTGATCATAAATTAAAAGCAAACATCTGCTTCCTCTGTGTAGTCTTACTAGAATCAACTAGAAATATTTGTCTACGTTCAACTTTCATTCTCTATGCATGACATAATCTGTCCAGCCGACCTCTCCGTCCCACCGCGCTCGTCAAACACCTTTCAGACGTTTTGAGATCAATGAGTGTCTGCAGTCACATCAGGGATTATTGTCAAAAACAGCAGAGAGGTCGAGAACACCTCGTTGAAGGCACGAGTTTACAGAGTGAAGTCACCGCGGGAAGATCCACCATGAGCATTTTAGCAATTAGCTAGACGCAGCACGCATCTGTTGGTCATGCAACGTTGCGGGGATGTTTGATTTGGGTCACTTGTGAGTGTTTTATCTACAGTAGACAGCGGTCAGTGTGCCCACAGTTTGCAGAAGCTGACAGGAGGACCAGCACAGATGCAGAGCTGCACTGCTGTGGGCAGCAGAAAAAAAAAGTATTTTAGCCACATAAAAAACACCCACCTCAAAAAAATCTGTATCCCTTTAAGTGTATGCTATATAAAGAATATTTTTACCACTTTACCTTTGATGACCTTTTTCTTTGGCACTAACTGCAGAACTTGTGTATTCCTACACATAAGCCAGACTCTGCTGCACAGGGTTTAATGTTGTTTTATTGTAAAGTTGTGCATTTTTCATACTGTCCACACACTGCTAGGCCCGGCCCGGGTGCAAACACTCAGTAAAATGATACTTTCTAGTACATAAAGTCTGACTTAAAGTTACAGTAGCAACCAGTTGCAGTGGATAACCGTCCACCAATGAGCTTGGTTCTGCTTGAGGTTTCTACCTCTTAAAGGAAGTTTTTCCTTGCCACTGTCACCAAGTGCTTGCTCATAGTTGGAATCGTTGAGTCTCTGTAAATAATATAAAAAGCACAGTCTAGACCTGCTCTGTATGGGAACTTCAGCTACATCTGTGTGACATCTGCAGGAGTTTAGATGATTTTTATAGGCCACAGTAACCAGGTTCAGACTAAACCAGGTAGAGCATCTGAGGACATCTGACGGGTTCAAGTGATCATGTGACCCAGATAATAGAGCAACAAACAGTGTTTCTTCCCTGTATACACACAAAGAGACACAAAGGAAACTGCAGATTTAGTTCAGGGAAGGTTTTACTAACTTTTTTCATCCATTAGGATGTTCTTGTTTCAGCAGGGAGGTGTTGGAAGTATTTTTATCTACTGCAGATAATATTCACAGGATAATCTTACTATGGAGTTTCATTAGCTCATCCCCACATGGAAATAATGTTAATTAGGCTGGCATGATCTCTGGTTTCATTAGAAAGCCACAGTAGACAACTCCATCAGGTCCATCCCTCCCCCCTTCCCTTCCTCTCACCCCTCAACCCCTGAATAACCCGTCCTCCTGCCAGGTCTCTGACAGTCCCCTGATATTGCAAGTGTTTCATCAGAGTGGTCAGCTCAGTGTCTCTAATCCCTGCAGTGAGTGCAAGAAGCTAACGGAGCTAACTCTGTGATCCAGGATTACTGTAGGCTGGAGGCATTGCAGCCTCCCTCTAAGCCCTGATCCCCCCCTCCTCTCCTCAGCACTGAGCTCGGGCCCTGTCACTCTGAGGCTGCTGCTGGTCAGCCAGCACAGGTAATCACCCGTGGATAGCAAAGTGATGCTGCTAAGCTCTCTGATTGTGAAACCAGGTGAAAGTACAGAGAAAGGATTCACATTATGGCTGCACTGATGTCTGTCTTCACTAGATTTATTAGACAGATATGATTTTAACTCATTTAAATGACACATCAAACAGATTTCAGAGCTAATCCCCGCTAGGGACCTCACAACTTTAACCACATGAGGGTCAAACTCTTGGTTCATCAGCCAATCATTTGTTACTAGGGAGTAGAGCTTTGTGGATGATTGACAGGGATGGCTTTGGACATTCACAGTAAGTCTGCATTGAGAATTTCAGATTGTCGTCCAGTTCCATGATGGGTGTCCATCACAGCAGGAGCAGCAGTTTGGACATTAGATCATCATCATCATGGAACGAATCTCTATCAGATGAACTCACACCTATGACAGCAGTACTTCTAATGTTCAACAAGTTTAAACATCCATAAATCCATAGAAAAATAATACATAGAAATGAACTAATTATTTGAAATTGTCAGTGTGGGTTGGATCTGAAGAGTTTGAAAAGCATCGACTGTCATGGGTCATGTGGGCCTTTAACCTGTGATCAAACAGAGCTCGTGTCCAGCTGGTCAGACCTCCATCGCTGTCACCTCTACCTTCTCCTCTGCCTTTTCCATTTTCCGGCCGTCCATCACGGTGTCAGAGCTGCTAAATCTTGTTGTGAGTAGATAACGTCACGCCACATAACGTGTTTGATTTGAAATTGTCAGCCACTTTTGCTGGAGTGGAAAACATCAAGAGGGACATAGACAGCATGAGGCAGCTACAGTGAAATTCAAAGCCTGCATGAATGTTGTTTGCAATATGAGACATTAAATCTGTGCAAACTGTGCAGTGCTCGTATGTTAGCTACACTACAGCTCAGTCATGTGATTATTCTGCAAAGTGACTATTAGATCTGATTCGATGTAGAGATAAAAAAAAAATAATAATCAATTCTGACACAGAACAGGTCACTGAATGAATACATCTTATCAGAATTAACATTCATAGTGAAGTTAAAAACACTAGAAATACTGCAGCATGAAGTACAGTCAGTCAACAAACCTTTACTGAACATCCAGTGTGTGGACTGGAGAGACACTGAGCTCCTAACAGAAAATATTAGGCCAAGTTACAGATTTGATGGTTTTATTTCTTTTCTTATCTGAAATTTTCTTTCAGTATCATCGCTAAGATCAGCAGATCTGTATGCTGAGACAATCCGTTGGATTGAATTATCGGTGAAGAGAGCTCACGCCTCCTCATGATGTCAGGTACCACACATCCATCCATTCAGTCTACGAGTGTTCAATATATAATAAATAAGACATTATGAAATATTAATCATTTGAATAAATACAAACTGAATCACACAGCTGATTCTGTGCTGTTTAAAATGACAAAAGACGTGGAATGCATTATGATCATCAGGATGTATGAAATGAAACAGTCATTGGACAAAATAAACAGTAATAGACTTTTAATGGATTAAAAATGATCTGCAATAACATCTGTAATTTCCTTTGATTATTTCGTTGACCTCAGTTTGGTTAAATGTGTGTTTCACAGGATCATGCTTTCTTTGTACACATTAAGAAAAAAAAATTCTACACTGCAGTTTATGTTGCTGAAGTGCAGAATATTGCTTCTTATTCTTTATCAGCAGGCGATGAACCGACTGTAAAATGCTCTAACTACAAGACTGACACCAAATCCTCAGGACCAACAAGCTCCCTTTGTAAATAAAGAAAAAAGATGGTCAACAGTTTGAGCTGCTACTGAATAAAAGAAACAAACAAAGCAAACAACAGTACAACAAAGTATTTATCTTTTGTTAAATTAAATTACGTTAAAAATGTATTTTAATTTTATTCAATGTTCGTTTATCCAACTAAATTCCATGTAGGTTGAGGTCCCTCTTCTGCAAAGACAGCAGTGTAAAAAGTTGCAGTTGCAAAACAAAATAGAAATTACTGTAGACAACAAACAAAAGTAAAAAGGCTCAAATCAGCAACAATAAAAACAAAAAGACAAAAAAAATGACTCATAAATTCCTCACTGTGAGTTCATTTTTTTTCTTCCAAGTGGCTGAAGCAGAAAACATGAAGGAATTCTTCACAAAGACAAAATCTCAGACTGACAATAAAAACCAAAACTGTTACTAAAATGATAAACCTCAACAGATGGGTGAGCGTAATCATGTATTATTCAGTTTTTCTTGAAAGGGACAAAGACAACATGAGAAAAAAACAAAAGAAAAACTAAACATTAAAATAAACAAAAAATGAATAATATCTGATGTGATTTGAAAGTAAAAATAATGTAACGCACTCACATGCACAGACCTGTAGGCTCAGGTTTACAGAAGTACTCTTATTGTACATGAGGGGAACAAAATGTTCACAGTGGAACAATTCTATTTTTGCTTACAAGCGCTGCACAAACATTACACATCATCAGACAGAGTGCAAAATTAAGCTCATGGCTAATTAGCTCACTGCTTTTCTGTTGCATTTAACTTATTTTCATTACACTTCCATATATTGCATTGTTATGCTACTGCTGGAATAGCATTCCTATAGAGAGCATTACACATCAATTAAGAACAGCAGAGCCGGTGGCAACAAATGCATTAATTTCAGGAATGAGACTGTTCCTTTAATAGTCCATTTGTAGATGAACAACGTTAGCTTGTTAGATTTGGTGTCTCTCGGGTTTTCAGGCAATATAGAAAGAAATGGCCTCGCTGTGTGATTTCTCCTGCCTGGAAGTGTGGTACGTATGTATGTATAATATATTTTTGGAAACTCATAGTTAAGAATGAGACCATTTGGGAAATTACTGCAAGAGAAAGTTGCTGGATGAAGCGAAGTGTGCTGTGAAATGACTGCTACTCTCGGAATAGCAGATAAAGCGGCTCAGGTCCAGGTTACCGTTAAAAGCGTGCAGGACGTAGAAATAAATCAAAGTCTAAGTCGTGGGGATAAATGAAGGAGGAGGAGGAGGAGGAGGAGGAGGAGAACAAAGTGGGTGTAACCACACACTGTAGTTCTCGGCGCACTTTACAGCCTCATGATGTGATAGGAAAATAATTGTCTGCAGCTGTTGAGTCCTCTCACTCACGTGTGTTTTAAACATGCGCTCACTTGTATATATTATGTATAATGTTAATGCATTTGTTCTGGTTCATACGAAATGTGAACAGAAGGAGTAAACGCCACCAGTTTGAGGTGAGGTAATCGAAATGGAAACTGCGGCACGGGCACCTCAGATACTTTATTCCCACGGGCCAAGCGGAGCATTTTTCCCCAGTCTAGAAATGGAAACGTCCCCTCAGACTCTTGGGAAACACATCTGAAATTCATCCATCAGTTCTCTCTGGTGTATATAAATACCCATGTGGAGCAGTCACACACACACACATACAGCTTTGTCCTATAATACGGGGCTCACAGATGGGAATGGATGGGCATGATTCAAGTAGGTGGTAAAGTGCTGCGAGCGAAAAAAGCGCACCACTCTGTTTTCAGGCCTATTTCCCCAAATAAAAGCAATCAGCGAAATATTAAGCTCGCTGATCCACATTTAGGGAGCGGGGAGCTGTCTCCCAACATGGCCTCTGTGCAAAGGGGTCTACTGTAGAGGGATGAATCACACAGGCAGACATGCTGGCCTGCTTTAGATGCATCAGGAAGCAGGTATTCTCTGAAGGTTCTCTCTGTGAGAGAGATACTTTGACATTTTAGATTTACTTTTTCTTCGGCGGGCCTTTGTAACGGGATGGGAAAAACATTAGTCTGCCTCCTCGAAAAAGGAAGACAAACAGTGTTAACAATGCGCTTTTAGCATAGCTCAGAGGCAAATACAACAAACTTTAAGAAAAACGACAAGAAATGTATCAGAGTAAATATCAAAATGTCAAGGGCTCAACTTATTTGCTGCATTTTAAGTTGTTTAACCTTTTACTGCTGCAAATGTAGCAGAAAAATAGGCCGACCTTTGACATGAATCAGCTGGTTTGGTATCATGAAAAACAATTAATATCTTTATGAAATGCCAGATGTGTATCTATCACTGTAAAAACATTTACATTCCAGGCATCCACAGTCACATGGAGTGTCGGTGAGATCAACACAAGTTTCTGAAGGAATGCTTTGTAGTATCTTTGTGTTTACAACTTACTGCCATCTTTGTCACTTACTCAAATCTGAAAAATGTACATTTGGTCAAAAGGATGGAGTCTGGGTGGAGATAAGTCTGTGATAGGCTCTGTAAATACACCCAAACACATGCTTCTCTTGAACTCTCAATATCTAATTTTCACATTTCTGACTTTGACACCTCTCCGTAGAATCATCAAAAACACACTGTGACAGCTAATCCAACACCTCCACCCTGTTCTCCACAGATCCAGCCTGGGGATCTGTTCTTGTTTTCCCCCGTCGGCGGGTTCAGTGGTCCTCACTTCCTGTGTCGCAGCAGTCTCCAACGGCTAACTTGCCAGACTCCCATCGCCAACCTACAGGCCAGCAGCCCTGTCTTGAGCAAACTGTTCCACACTCCAGCTGCAGGCCTCTGGTCCTGACCTCCAGCCTCAGCACCGGCCTCCATAGGGGTCCTGCTTTCACCGCCAGTTTGCTGCCAGTTCAACAATGTCCTGACCGTAGCTCTGTACTCGGCACTGTGGCATTGATCTTCACGTCTCACTGATGTAAGGAAAGTGAATAAGCATATTTATCAAAATGTTGAACTGTCCCCTTTAAAGGAGAAACATAATCATTGAATGTGTGAAAGAATTATCTACCAGGGACAGTTTGAAGCTCTGACTCGGGATTTATCTGCTCGTCCTCAGCTCAGCAGAGGCAGAGGCAGATATCTGAAGCTTCAGCTAATGATGGTGTTCACAGGTTTTGAACTGTGTCCTGAACAAACAGCCGAGGCCAGGCGCTTTATTTGAAAGCATAATGATAGCATGTAATGCTGGGCGCATGGTTCATGTCAAACGCTCTGCAGGCTGAAAGCTAATAGCAGACATGTTCCTCTTATCTACTGTTACTAAGCAGCAGAATTAGTGCGGAGGCATGAATGTTGAGAGATAGTTAATGGATCCATGCAAGATTTAGTGTTGTTCAGGTTCTTCAAGTAGTTTACGCTGTTGGCAATTATGTCAGCATAAATCAACCCTTTCATTGGCTGAGAAAAAAAAAAAGGCACTTAGCAGATTTATGGCGTCATAATCTGGGGTCTTAGTTTTCCCCCTCCCCTCTCCCCCACGGGCCATGTAAATCCACAAAAGTTGAAAGCTGCAGGAGCAGTCAGATGGTTTATTGGAAGGGAAATGTTAACACTGTACACATTCATTCACAGGCATGCAAATGCAGCTGTTATGAAGTTTTGCGTGCGAAAATAGGGACAGTAACGGTGCAGCGTGCCCAGGAATAAAGCCTGTCTTTGAGTCATGCCACACCATCATGCACGCAAGCTGGGAGAATGATTCACAGCGTGTTGCTTTAGCGACAGTGGCTAACATGGAATGATTATATAACTCAATCATATACAAAGCAAAATATGAATATTCTTAGTTGCAGAGAACTCTGCTGACACAAAACTGTAATCTGTATTCTACTGTATGTTTTGAATGACCAATTTCATTGTACATTTTTAATAATAAAATTACAATTCATGAGCTTTTTTTTTACTTCACTGGACCAAAGGCCAAGGGAAATATGTTATATGTAATATGTTATAGGCTATTTTTTGTGTTTATTGCACAAAAAAGTTTTGTGGTTGTAAGATAAAAACAAAAAAAGCTGTTTATTTTTGCAATCACAAGGTTAGTCATAATTAATGATCTGAATATAAGTACTTGTTTTCATGCTGATCACTAAATTATAATTTCCATCCATCCATTATCTATAGCTGCTTGTGCAGTGTTGCACATTAAATCTCAATTAAATTATTTTATGATGAAAATGAAACAAAGGGTGACAATTATATAATTACCTAAATTGAGAATTGCATTATAGCAGAAATAATTTTTCACCTCATCAATAATGTTTACAAAATACAGATATACAGATGTCACCTTCTCTGTTCTGAGTTGGAATGTTCTCAGACCTGACTTTTGCTCTCTTGAATTTGTCTCAATTACTTTAGTGAAAACAGTATTATCGCAAATAGTAATAAAAGATTTTTGCATCAAAATGGGACAAAAAATTTGAAAGTGTGATTGATACTGATTGGTGGGAAGATTTTTGTACTAGAACACATCAAACAAATATTTCACAGCAGGACAGCCTGGATAATTACAGATGCAGTGTTTTATTACCCCAAATAAAAATGCTAAATATGATTCATCAGCATCATCAAAGTGTTGGATGAAATGAAACTTATAACTCACATTCTGCTGAAATGTTTATTGGTTTAAAAAGGACATGTAGGACATATTATGAAAATGTCTGTAGGTCCATATTTGCTTTAATGTGTCTGAACAGGTGCAATACCTCCTGTAACGGAGAATAAGGATGAATATTTACTTTGACTACTGAAAAAACTCTTTTGAGAACTTCAAAAGTAATTACAAAACACTGGAGGCAAAAAGAGAAACAAGAAATCTGTACAATCTAAGAAAATATGAACTCTTTTACAATAGAACACACCTTTTTATATTAATAGTAATAACAACTGTTTTTAATTAAATTCAGTTAAATTATAATAATATAGCACCATATTATAACAGAAGTTATCTCATGACACTTTCCATATAAAGCAGGTCTGGACCGTACTCTTTATAATTTTATTTACACCATGAGCAAGCACTTGGCGACAGTGGCAAGGAAAAACTTCCTTTACTGACCAGTTGAGTTAGGAGAGGCAAAAATAATATAGTAACTACAACTATAATTGTAAGAAGATATGACTAATTGTTTTCATGCTTTGCTCCATTACAATAATTGAAGAAAACGGAGAAAGAAGAAAAATGAATGCCAGTAAAATATATTAAAAAGGAAAAGTACCAAGAGCCTGAACTATGGAAATAAAGTTGTAATTCGCTCCACATGTGCTGTAAGGTCAGGGTTACAGTTTTAGCCATAGTTCAGATGTCAGTGAGTCTGACCTCTCTGACCTTGTTTACTGTGAGCCCACTGTGTGTTTTTTTTACTCTTGTTTCCTCCATGTCATTCTCTTGTGGTAGTGAAACACATTCCTATCAGCAAATAATTGACTATTTATTTATCCATCATTGTACGGTAACATTACATTATACAGCTCACCCCCCAGCCTAAGGACATATGGCATGTCTGGACTGAGCTGCACTGTAGCTCCTTCACAACAAGGTCACAGCACAGGACAAACCAGGGTCCATTAACAAAGTCCAATTTTCAGCCGCCAGACAGCAAAGTGTTGAACATCATGCAGCCAGTGTCTTTCCTCCCAAAATGTATTAGCAAAATCAAGAGCTGTAAAATAGCTTACAGCAGGCATCCAGGCATGTTTATTGTTGATCGGCGCTGCCAAGCACTACAGAGAGATATATTATGAGCCTGTCAAAACACTCTCTTCATAGGCCCAGACTATGTCTGCAAGCATGAGTGACTTTAACATCAAATGTCTGGCAATCGTCAAATAAAGGAGTGCAGGACACTGTGGGTGTGTTCACACAAGATGTGACCTCTGGGGATGAACGGCTGAAGTCGATGATATTCTCAGGGCTTTATTTTCTAATGTAAGGTCATTTCTAACATGTTTACACTAAACTGTATGGTGGAATGACTTTAACCTTTATCTTATGTAACCTGTATGCACCTCAAATACTTTGAGTTACTTTGAGTTTACTTATACAAAATGAAGTTTTCCAATATTTCTTTTTATTGACTGAGTATACTGAATCAGGCAAACTCAGTAAAACAGTCAACAAGAATAAAAACACAGGATATGAAAAGCCAAGAAAATGAATAAAGCCAACTTCAATAAAGTCGGTATATGTAGCACTATATACAGTACATTAGATTTGATTAAACTGAGTAACATTAAAGAGGAAGAAAGTTTTTCAGTGAAAATCTACTTTATATAATTAATATATTTTATCATTGAAACCATTCATTTTAACAAATTAAATAAACGTTGTACATCATTTTAACAAAATAAATTACAGCATTACAGTTTTCAGTATTGCTCTAACACTAAAGGGTAAATTGAAACATTACAATTGAAACCAAATGAGAGAAAAACAATTTCTTTTGAGAATGTTGACACACTCAGAACAGCCAGAGCACTTGACGCCATCCATGATAACATGATTGGTGGCTTAGCACAAAGATCTGGGCCTCAGATATATACAGCCTCAGCGGACCTCCTGTACAAATAACTGAATAAATAACTGAAGCATGACTATTTCACAGGGTGAGAGGCTGTAACATCGTTTTAAATTAGAGAAAGTCTGCCAAATGATTTACCCAGCCAACGGTAATAGTTTATTTTATTTTTATAATTCTTATAACATCAAACACTCAAACATCAAGTATTTCTCTGTATTTTCAGTATTAACTCTTAATTACAAAGGGTACTGAAATATTATTCAGCAGCTACAGGCTAGATATTGCTCAGTAAAAGTAAAACAGTAAAACACAGAGCACACACGGTTCATAGGATGAAAAGAACCATGTGGGGGGTTCAGGTGTGTGTCCACCAGCAAGGTTGTGCCTGGTTCACTGATACAACATTCCTACATCAATTCCTCCCACATTTATAGTAATATACATAATTGTAAACTCGGGAGGACTTGATGTCCTAAGCTAAAAGCACATTAACAAAGTAATAATAATAATACATAATAGTCCCATATTAATAGCAATAAAGACCAACCGATATGTTGATGTGCTTTATATATGCAGCACATTCTTAGAGCAGCTTGTTCACCATCCAACAAAAAAGCAAATATGTACTCACTGGTATATTAAAGACAAACTGTAGCTGAGGGTAGTCACACTTGTCTTCCGCCTTAGCTTAAATTTAAATATTTGGAATTTGTTTGTAGTTTTTGTAAAGCTACTTACGTTGTGTTGTGGAGAAATTGCTGAAGTCAAAGGTCAATGGTGAGGTCAGGAGTGAAGAAGTGTTCAGAAGCCTTTGATGTCTTATGCTGTAATATTTATTGTCGCTTGATCAAGGAGAATTAGAGACACTCTCATAGTGCATCAGAAGTGTCTGAGTCAGTCTCACATTCTGCCCAACTCGTGCTGGTGGATAGACTTTAAACCCCAAGATAACACCACAAATACTATACGCCCCAAATGAGACAAAGAGAATGTTTTTACCAAGAACGGTGTTATCGTCAACATATTCTAGTCTGGAGACACAGATGTCTGTTTATGTCAACGGCCAGCTATCTATTATGTCTAAGCAGGCAGCAAGAGTCTCTTCGACCCTGGCCACCACAGTGTTGAGATAGACTGACACCTACTGCTCCCAGTCAAAGCCAAACAATTAGTACTGCCGAGGACCTCAAGGCCCACACGTGACCTCGTGTAACCTAAGGATAGAAAATTCCATAACACGTTGTAGGTATGTGATTATATTCATCTGCAGGTAGCATCTCCTGAGCGTGATTTCATTCAATAATATATTCATGGTTCTGATCCTGTGGCGTTAACAAGCTGTAAAGCTCTAAACTGAAATAATGAACATCAATGCAACAAACGAAATGCTGCCAACATATACAAATATAGTTATGTGAGTGTCAGTCCACTTCCTGTCAGCCTCTTTTACCTCTGCTGATGTATTCACGTACGAGCGTCTTCTTCTGTTGTTTCTTTTGTGGTACGACTGAGTGGAATCAAACAAGGAAAAATGTGAGCTTCAACATCATAACATTTTGTCTGTGTGTCTGCATGGTGCATGAAGGATTACAGGATGGACCGAAAATTCTGACATGCACTCCTGAGTTGCTCAAAGCTGTTGTGTTCACTGTTGCTGGTTGACTTGTACACCAACACGAAGGCGGAGGAGTTCAGTGAACAGTACACAGAGCGTTTTACACTTGGTTTAACACAGAATATTGAGCTTTCCTTCAGCTTTTGGAGGACTCATGGTGACATGGCTGTCAAATATTGGAGGGACAGATTTTCATATTTAATTAGGGGGACATGATGATTGCACATCTTGGCCTTAGGCACTAACTTCCATATATATCAAAACTAAATGTTAACATGGAACATCTCCATAAAGGGAACTTAAGGTTCAACAGATAAATCTGTTTATCACTGGCTGCTTAACAGAGCAGGTGTTGACGTTAAGTGTTACTCCTTTTTATAGCATGTTCACATCCTACCATATTGAACCAAACAGCCTCCAGTGTTTGGACGAGTTTCCATCTTTACGTCTGTCTTGACGTGACATGAAAGAAAAAAAAAAAAACTTGACCAGCAAGGTCTTTGAAGACAGTGTAGAAATCCAGATTGCTGTCTATGCAAGCAAAGGAGCCAACACTGCAAGCCCCTCATTTGAACACATGCATAATTGAAGTGAGGCTTTTCTTTTCATATGCTGCTGTTTGTTCCGCGGTGCAGAAGGAAGCCCGCCAGCACCGACACAGCTGTCTGTCTCAGGTGGGTTGTTTTTTGCGGGGTGACCTCACTGGCTCATCAAAAGCTCCTATTCACAGTCACAGTGTGATGTTAATGTGCCTTTGACAGATTCTGTGTTAAGATGTTTGCAAAGTCTGCTTTAGAATAACGGCTGCGCCTCCCGCATTACAAAACCTCCACAGCAATAAAGTGTATTATCATGCATCGCTCCACTGCAAATACCATATTTAATTAAAAGGTTTATATTACCAATGGCAAGTGAAGTTGCTTTTTATGACATGTGGCTGTACAATAATCATAAAGCTGCCCAGATTTAATTCACTGTAATAACACTGGATGATATGCCCGAGGAAAGTGATGTTGAGAAATTGACGTTTGCAAGGAAAGCATGTTGAAATATGTTGCAGATGCTTTTATTTTGCTGATGTTGGCTTCGGGGGGAAAAAAAAAAATGCTTGGTCATAAAATCTGGTAACGGACAGTACACACTGCCTCGACAGCAATATATCAAATGATGCACCACAATGTAAGCACTCACGGATGACCCAAATTGATAAATGGTAACAATCCTGTCATTTTTCTAATGACACGTCACCATGACTCCTATATTCTGACCTACAGAGGAGATGTTGTATGATAGTTAAATCTCACAAGCGATTTTGGTGAATTGCTGCCACAGTATATGACCATAATAGCTGTCATTATCATCTCACTTATATCATCATTATCCCATAACCCTCACATCATTGACTCCACAAGTCTCTTTCTAGCCGCCAGCTGAAAACACATGGACTCTCTGTGTCTTTTTAATCTTTGCCTATGTTGTGTTTTATCCACCTATACTGAACATTCACACACATTCTAGATAGATAGATCATAAAAGAGACAAAGAGAAAGCAAGAGTAAGTCCACACATATGCCCGAGGCCATGGTAGTCTGCTGGAAAACTGTGGATTGCTCACTCCAGTGAGTTAGTGCACCAACTGAAGGAGTTCAAGTACCTTGGGGGTCTTGTTCATGTCTGAGGTTAAGATGAAAACCAAGATCAACAGGCAAGATGGGTTCAACATCAGAAATAATGTGGGTGCTGTCCTTGATGTAGTGGTAGATCTAGTGTACTTTCCAGCTCTCACCTATGGTCCTGAGCTGTGGGTAGTTACCAAAAGAATGAGGTAGTGGTTAAAGCAGCAAAAATTTGTTTCCTTTGCAAGGCATCTGGGCTCACCCTTAGAGAAATGGTGAGTGCTCAGACATTCGGCAAGAGCATGGTGTAGAACTGCTTCTTCTTTGCGTCAGTTGAGGTGATTCCGGCCTCCTTGATGCCTCCCTAGATTTTCTGACACATCTAATGGGCAGCAGATCCGCCCCAACACACAAAGGATTACATTTCCCATCTGGGCCAGAAAGTCTTCAGATTCCACTGACTGAATGACCCAGATAAAGGGAAAAAATGGATGGATGGATAGGTGGAGAACCATATGTGAAAGGGACTAACCGGGTTAAGGTTTGGTTAAATCTGGGGGCCAGAATACAAGTGTTTTGGACCAACTGACCTCAAATTCACCTGAACAATCAGAGGAGAAATCTGGCTGAGACCTTAGTTGGTAATGGTGCTAGCCATATATTATCTGGTAATGTGAGAGTCTTAAACCTTTTGACCTGCTTGCACTCATTGGAGTCACCCTAATAATATTAAACACATTTGGTATTATGGATTGCCAAAATGAGTCCGATCAGATAGACAAGTTGATGCTAACTTTAGCTAGCATACTACTGCTGACAGAAAAGTCTCACCTGTCTCTGCTGAAGAACAGAAAATCCGTCTTGACAGCTAGCGACAGCCAAACTCATTTAGTTTTGTGCTCTTGTTTTTTTCTTACTGCGAAGGATTACAGCAGCACGTTGTTGAGCCATGTCAGTCTCCATTTCATTGAGATCACATGAGGTGGTGCATTGCTTGCAGGGTTACTTTCAAATCTTGTAGTACGTGCACATTTGAGATTAGGGTGTTAGGTTAGGGTTAGAGAGAATCAAAGTCCCTCCTGATGCAACCTGCTTTTAAAACTCCTGTAGTCTGAGTCCAGCTTAAGGTTAGGGAAACATTGAGAACAAGGTTAGGGTTCCATGGTTCTCAGGTTCTCGTGGATTGTGGATTGTGGCTACACCTGGATCGGCAATTGGTCAAGCCTGCTGCAGTCCTGCTTAATATCCATTTTTTGTATTATTGAACATCAGTGACAACCTCCAGGACAATTATTGCTGTCAAGACCACAAGAGCTCCTTAAACAATCAACAAGCCTGTTGGTGAAAGCATTCTCAAGCATTTCTCTCTTGGAGAAGGCTCCTAAATTGCCCTTCACCAGCCCCTCACATGGGACCTTTTTACCTTGGGAGAACACAATGTTACACAGACATTGTATTACATTACAGACATTGATTCTCATAGCATTTGAAAAGCCTGAATACTTAGATAGACCAATGAGTCTGAATATTTACCTGAAGCAGTAACATAACTAGTACTGGATGATGCTAAAAAGTATAATTATGTGCTTCAACAGGCTGATTCTTTGGACCACTTGTAGCTGACAGGTACTGTATGTCCTCTTTGAGCCAGGAGACACATACATAATTAAAATCATTTAAACCACCAGTGAGCAAACTCCACCAAGAGTGATGAAGCTGTAACATCCAAGTGTACATTTAAAAAAACAGTATTTGTTTATGTGTGCCATCATTTGAACTGCATCATTCTTGTAAGCAAGTGCACAATGGGGGAGGACTCTCCTCAGCCCCAGCACTGTGTTTACCCTTCTTTATATCTATTTCAAGTGGTGACAAACAATGTTGTTTAGTATTTATAGCATGTCTCAAAATTCCTTTTAATATATTCATCCTGCAGCATATTCTTGCTACTCAAAGAGCCTATCTAATTAATGCAAATTTCCCCCTATCTGAAACCAAGTTGCCACAAAGTTGAAAAAGTCAACTTAGCTGCGATACAATCGGCTTTGCTGTAGGATATATGCGTAGGATGCACAACAAGCTGAAACCCTGAGCTTGCTCAGCGTGAGAGGATGTCTTTGAAAACATTTTATGTGTAATGAGTGCCATGCTGTATAATAAAATCAAAGATAATTTGCTCTGGAAATAAGCATCTGTTTCACAAACAAGTGAGGGAATGCACCAGTTTACACAAATGTTCAGAGATGCAGAATGTACAGAACAGAAAACATTAAAGCTCCACAAATCAAAATGATTCATATCAACAATGAATCAGCATGTTTGAGAGATAATTTTGTGTGTGGATGTCCATGTGCGAGGGCAGGTCCTCCCTGTCGGGCCAGTCTGAAAACACCTCAAAATGATGGTGCTAAACAGTGTGGTGGTGGTGGTGAGTTCCACTTGACTGACTCCTCACAAATAGCTCTCTGGTTCTGGTGTTTTCCTCCATTTGTAGCAGCCAGTTCTGCCGTGGATAGGTATTATGTGTCATCCAGGGACTTGTGATAACTGGATCGGGCAGTTGAGGCTTCAATTCCTTTCTCAAGCCAAAGGTATTTGACTGAGAGATTACTTTGATAGACAATAAGTGTTGATGGTCAGAGTCTTTCAGTGATGTCTTATATTTTTAAGCATTTAAACATTTTTAATTGTTACCACAGGCTCTCTGGCTTTATTGTCACTGTTTATTTGCAGTCACATGCTGCTGTCACCATGCTTTTGTTAATAATAAAATTGTTATTCCCATTCGCTGTGTTCATCATGTTCGTCTTCTGATTGTTGCATTTGAGCATATTGGATTCCCAGCTGTGGTTTTGATGGATGTTCTTCATGAAGGAATCCTGACATTTAAAAGTGACCAACAAAAAGGGCATTTGAACTTCATTAGAAATTTGAATTTAAAAGTCCAGTTTGTCATTTCATTTCTTTAAGTTGCATATTGTTTTATAATTTGAAGATATAATAGATTTTTCATAATTTTCATAAAGTGGTTCATCATTTTCACATGGCTGCACTACTGATTTTAGTTTCATTTATGTTAGATTCATTTGTCTTTAACTTATTTTGATTTTTGTCATATATCATGTGCATACAAATAGAGAAATTGACCAGCAGTGGGATGTGGCTGACTTCTCACACTTTTCATTGTCATCACATTTATAATGACTCCATATTTCTATTCAGGACAGTGCAGAGAATAAAAGACAATTTATATATATATATATATATATATATTTTACATCTGGAAGCATAAAAATGCCCCCAAGCAGCCAGAGATTCAAATTTACAGGAAACAACGATGATCAAACACTTTTTGTGCCAAACATCCTCTCCAAACTCTTTCAGCCATATGTTGTAATGTTCCTCTGTGTTGCATCGGCAGTACCTAATCAACAGACATATAAAATAAAGACTTGTGATAATCATAATAAAAGTAAGTTAATTTGGTGAAAGAATAGCCAGGCATTGCAGAGAAAAAAAGGCTTATTTGTTTTTTTTCAGTTCAGTTCAGCTTTTTATTGTCCTACAGCAGGAAATTCTTTTTTTGCAGCACAGCAGCATAAAAACACGAGCACAAACATGAATCACAGTGAAAGACTTTTAGTCAGTGCAGAGATTACAACATATTAAATGGTGACTTGACAGTAAGAACAGAGATTAAAACAAACAGTATATGTTGTCTTACAATATGATATGTTTTATTATTTTTCCTTTTTTCCTGTCTAGAGCTGTCCCAGACAGAAAGACTCTTGTCACTACCAAGAAGTCTTCACAATGTGAATGTCTGATACTACCTGTACAGTGCTCATATGTGGCATCCCATGCTGTATTCTAGGTGAATGGATTAATTGTTGTCCGTCAAGAAACAGATCCAGCACATGACTCCCCCTGAAATCACAAACTAATATTTTCACACTCCTGCTTGTGTACAGATTAAACAAATTATATACACCGTGTTCATTAGTGAAATTTAGAGGTGTTAGCAGGTGTTTTTTTTTTTGGACCATGCTACCTGTTTCTATCTCCTTCCAGTCTTTACAGTATGCTAAGATAGCTATTTTTATAGTTCTGTACACACTGCAGTGTGAAGGATTTAGTGGCATCTAGTGGTGTTGTTGTGGATTGCAACCCGCTCGCCTCACCTTCTCTTTCCTAGCGTGAAACAGAAACTACCGTGAAATGCATTAGAAACGTGAAGGATCCTATCTAGAACCAGTTTTTGTCCTTTCTGAGCTATAGAAACATGATGGACTCTGTGAAGAGGTGTCTGTAGACATTAAAGACTAAATTAATACTAATACTAAAATAACAAAAACATAATGATTCTTGTTTTCGGGTGGTTATTATCATATATTAATTGACACACTGGAGCTTTAACACACATACATGACTTTGATATTCATCTTCCCACTCTTACAAAAACTGTACTTCCACACACATTAGCCTGTTCTTTGTTCTCTTTATTCAGAATAAGTCAAGTTGTCGCTCTAAACCTAAAGTCATTTTCCAAACTTCACTGCAGTATGTTAGGGCTGAAGCTTTGTCCTGTCCTTTTCACAGTACTCCCTGTTGTTTCCCCCTCCCCTTTGTGTTACATTAGTCTTGTCTGTATCTTTCTGGGTGCATCCCAAGTCTCTTAGTTTGCATCCTCTTTTCCTTGCGTCTTAGTCCCTCCCACAGAGGATACATGGAGAGACACAAGGAAACCATGCGAGGAGAGAAGAAACGAGTAAACATGTTTTCCAGAGAAATAAGACGTCCTTTACTTTGAAACGCCACGTGAAGCGACGTCCATCTCTGATGACCGCAGCGTCTGATCACAGCTGGATCAGCTGTCAGACAGCTTTAACAGCTGTAGAGACTTTTGATGGAGTTTGTGTCTGCACGCTTATCCTGATCAGGTTGCCAATCCCAGCTGACATTGGGGGAGAGGCGAGGTACCTTGGACAAGTCACAAGTTCATCACGGGGTTGACACATAGAGACAAACAGCCATTCACGCTCATATTCACACCTATGGGTAATTTTAAAGTCTCCTGCATGTCATTGGACTGTGGGCATGCAGACGGGGGGAGAACATGCAAACTCCACACAGAAAGAGGAACAGGAACATTCGTGCTGTGAGGCAACAGTGCTCCACCATCCCATCTGCACACATGTTCGCTGTGTTAATGCTAATACAAACACACAGTATGAGCAGCAGTGCTTTTTCTCTGCTTTCTTGAAATCTTGTTTTGTGGTTACCTCTCCTCATCTCAGGATTCCTGCCATATCTGACACATCCAGCCCAGTCTTGTCATCAGTTTTGGATTCTGTCACCACTAGCCCTGCACCTCCCTGCACCTCTGCATTTGAAGTTTCACCTAAACCTAATCTAGCTACCAAACTGTGAAACTGATTCCTGTTTCCTGGCCTGTGTTTGCATAGTGTCCTCAACTGTTCGGCAGTGGTGGGTGGATCGATCTAAAATATCGATAGTATCGTTAGTATCAGTATTGATCAATACTTGCGTGATGAGATTGATACTTAAGTTTCACTTTCTCTTCTCTACATCCAGTACACAACTCCCGTTACAGCACAGTGGTTGTGCATGTGGTAACACACCGCTCCTCTCAAATCTATACAAACACACAAAAACACACTCAAAAGAGAAATAATATTAATAATAATAGCAACCCTTTTTTGTTAACTGTCAAAGGAACATTAGTATTCCTATATTTGCATTCCAAATTTGCATATTGATGATGCATGACTCATAAATTATGACACATTGCTCTCCCCTACACAAAAGTAGATAAGCTGCTTTTTTAAGTGATATGTATCAGTATCAGTATCGGCAATACTGGCCCTGTATTTACTTGATATCGGATCAATAGCAAATTCTGTAGTATCGCACAACCCTACCGTTCGGTATATGATCTTTAAATCGTCACTTTCTGCTAATTCTGTAGTGTAATAGTAGTGCTAATGAGCCCCCAGACACTTCTTTTGGATAAACATGTCAGTTCGAAACATAACAAATGAGCTGATTGAACAGTCTGTACATCAGTCTGTAAAGACTGAGGACTGGAGGCCAGAGGATGGAGTTACAGATCAATAGCCTGGAGAAAGTGGAAACACTTTCAATGACGCAACTGGATACAAGACAGCCCACACACACACACACACACACACACACATACACACACAAAGGTATATTAAATTACCATTGTATTCTATTGCTAAGTGATCCCATTATTACTCAGCCTCAGAACAATTACATCCACTGAATGCGTTCAAAGACTCAAATGAAGTGTAACAAGAGATCAGAAACACTTTCTGCTCGTCTCTGCAGGCCTGGAGAATGTCTCCCTGTGAAGCACCTTCAAACACTCGGCTGCTCCTTCCACTCATAACCGCCGGACTGAGAGCGAGGATTGCATCTTAAAGCTCAGGCAGTTTGTCTCACCTACGCTGAGGAGCTCTGATCAGTCGTAACGCTGCGGTTTGATTTTCCAGCTACGGCTCCACACTTGTTTTCCCCTTTGTCTTCAGGCTCTTGTGGATATGATGAAATAGCGTAAAAGGCATAATGTGTTTGTTTCTCATTAGCGTGTGCTCCTTTCAATATTTTGCCACTCTCCTGGTGTACAGTAATGACTGATCATTTACAAACACAAGTTTTCCTCCATTTTATTACATCCAGACAAACTGTGAGTGAAAATTGAATTCATAAAACGTGGTGGGAGGAAACATTTCTCAGCGGGATCAGTGTGCGTTTCCTGGAGGTGAAATTTAATTATTTGAAATGTAGATGCTTTTTAGCAACACATATATTAAAATAGAGTACATTATGTGCTGAGATAACTCTCCAAACTGGAAATGATGAGTCATTCATTATCTTTCTGCCAATTAACAAATTGCATCTCTGGCTGTGTCAAAAACATGCACCCAATCACAGAGCTTCAAACACACATGGAGCCAGATATGAATAAAGACCAGCCAACAACTAGAAAGAGTAGTCTATTAAGTTAGCTGCTACTATTAAGCCTCAAGTTTAAAGCAACATTACGTAGAAATTGGTATTTTTGTGATTTGTCGCCCCCAATTTCAGAGTTTTAGTAGTTTTGTGGTAAATATGGACAGTGGTATGTCTATTTGCTATGATTACTTATGATCAAAAACTAGCGAGTCGACAACTTTGCTAACAGCCAAACATCAAGCAAGGTCAACAACACAAGAGCTCTCACCAACAACTAAACTATCCGAGCATTCACCCACATCTCAGGCATGAAAACCTCCTCTTCTTCTTCCCGATGGTCCAAAACGCCTGTGGTACAAACACTAACCATCCCCTGGTGCTCTGAGTTCACAGTCCGAGCAGCCCGGCTAACAAACTGAGCTAACAGCAGCTACAGTTGGCAGCAGTTTACTTCACTGTCCATCAGGAAACTCTGTAAATCAGAGAGTCGAGGCGGAGCAGCCGGAGGACATCAGAGGGAAAACCAGAAAACATTTTCTCCATAAAATATGATCCAGTTTCACCAAAATCAGTCAAATAGCTAGTGGTGTGTGACTTAGTGCCGTAAAGCATCCCGTACTTCTCATTGGTGATCGTACCCGGAGCTCAAAGTTACATAGTGGTAGAAAAGTTTCACAATGGGGCTTTTGTTGTGAGTGGTTCTACCATTGTTCTGGAAACAACATTTGTGTTGAAGCAGCAATCTCTGCTGTAATATTTAAACAGGCTAAGAGTGCAAGAGGACCATAACATCCATCAAGATGATGCACTTTGGATTAAAGTCTGAAGTAAAGACAGGTGGGAGGGAATTGTTGTCACAGAAGTAAGTGACATCCTATAAGTGACCTTTGAGAAGACTTTAATCTGGGGCAACTGGACTTGGTCGTAGAGCCTGAACCAATCTTCCTACTGAACAGATTATCAAAAGTTTACACCACCTCTCTCAACTTTTATTGGATTATAGTGAAATGATTTCAGTGCTGACGTGCAGAGATCACAGGTAAACCATTTCCATCTGATTTCACTGCGTAGCCTGTTTCAGTTTCTTGCATGTGGCTGCAGATTTATTGCTGCTGTTTCTGTGATTCTGTAGGAGCGGATGTGCTTCTGCAGGTGTGTGTGACTGCATGTGGTTGTTTGGCTGTTCTTATACTGTTGTATCCGGTGGGAATGTTGAATTTCTTTATTTCTGTGTGTGCTTCGCTGCCTTTGTAACTGCACATATGGTTTAACATTGATGCTGCATGATAATCAGAGAGTACCAGGCTGTGTTGCCATGCCCTCCATCGGAGGTGTTGTGATTTCTTTGTAGATTGTTAGCACTTCTGTTTAATATAATAAAATGCTTTTACCTAATTAAACACTACAACATGATGTCAATAGTTCTTCTAAAGGCCCACCTAATTTTCTCAATGCCCACCCCACAATATGATTTATATATTGTTTTTATATCTTTTTAGATATAGAAGAAGCACCAAAAACAACATATACCAAACACATCCCTGTCACAGCTGCTGAATTCTCCAAGTTCAAAATTATAGGTTGCACGTCCCTCTCCAGAAGAGACCGTCATCAACCACAACGTGGAGTTGAGTGTTGTGCAGTGCGTGTTGTGTAAACCATGTGCAGTCTCTCTCTTTACTGTAATGAGTTTGGGTTGGACCTGCTGTGGTGTTTCTATCCCGCTAGGTGTTGTCTGCCTAAGTGATGCTTTATCCCGCTGTTTATTGTACATCACAAGTGGCAGGCGATGTGATTGATGTAGCTTATTAATGCTTCTTGTACACGTCCATAGCCCTTGGACACTCTGTCATTTTTGTTTGTTTGTCCTTTTCTCTCTTTTATCTCTGGTTAATGGACATTTTTATATTGACATGCAAACTACGTGTTTATAGGAAGGGAATTTATAATAGGTTTGGACTGACAGTGTGATTCTGTATGGATTTCTTATACATATGTATATGGTAATAATACTCACTGAAAGATTACTGAAATGGTTTCCTCATATGTTCAGTGTATCTGAGTGTTGATACTGATATGAAATTCAACTGGTCACGTTAATACTGAGTTTATGAAGGCACAGACAGGTTGATCTCCTCAGGAAATTGAAGTCCTTCAAAGTCAGCAGGACCCTGGATTGAAGGATTGAAAAGTTTTGAAGGAAAGGAGGAGACTTCAAACCTGATTTCTTTTTCCAAGCGCCAAAAACTGCAGTTCCTCAAACGTCCACTTGAGTCAGTCTCCATAAGTCCCCATGTTAAAATGTCCAACTTCACAACAGAAATAAACATGTTTACAGCCTGGTGTAAAAAACTGTTTTGGTCTCTATAGCTAATTTCCCCGTTCATGACAACTGTACTGAGGGTGAATTTTTATACAACTCACCTGTTCAAATGATATTAAGGCTTAAAAGTGTCCTTGGGCAAGATACTGAACCCCAAATTGCTCCCGAAGGCTGCGCCATCGGTGTGTGAGTGTGTATGAATGGTTAGCTCCTCAAACTGTTGAGCAGTTGGCACCTTGCATGGCAGCCAATGCCATCAGTGTATGAATGTGTGAATGGGTGAATGAGATATGTAGTGTAAAAGAGATTTGAGTGGTTGGAAGACTAGAAAGGTGATATATAAGTACAGTCCATTTACCATTTACCAATGAAGCCTGCAGGCGTCATTTAACTTGCCCCAGCTCCACCCACGCTCCGCATCTTTGCCCATTTTTGGACTACAGCTGGAAAGCAGCAGAGGCTGGACTGCCAAGATGGCGACAGCCAGAGTCACCACACTGAGCTTCACAACTGCTCATCGGAAACCTGTGGGTTTACAGTATTTACTGTCTAAAATGTTGGTGACCTGTAATGGATGTCTTTTGTGCTCACAGCTGTGAAACTTTTGATTGAAATTTAGTTTGTGTTATCTTTTGTGTACAGTGTTAATACTTCATTTTTAAGCTTTTATTTTATATGGATTTCCCATTTAATTGGTTCCATTTACAAGTGTATCACTTTTTATTAGACTTCTTCTATCCAATCCACCTGGAATATGTGTTAGTTTGTGTGTTAGTGCAGGATGTCTTTCATATTGTCTGCTGTGACGTGTCCGACTTTGTGTCTCTTGTTATTTGTCAATGTGCCTGAGCAATCAAACCGGCTTCCCCTCGAGGGGTTAATAAAACTATCTAATCTAACATCTATCCAATCAAATAGGGAGACCAGCCTATTAATGAGCCATTAATGAGCCAGAGACTACAGCAGAAGTGTACAACAGTACAAATGACTTCCTTATTTTGCTGCCCTGTTAGTTGGCATTTCAGTATTAGTTCATGTTTCATGGTCCACAAATGAGCACAGTATAATAGCAGAGTAGCCATCATGGAAATAGCAGGTTGTTGCTATCAGAGAGTCAGTGGACCTGTTAGTTAGTGAATGCTTTTCCAGAGCAATTGTTGAGTAGTCGTGGCACATTCATCACAGCGTCTGACTGTTTGATCAGAAGGGAGTTTACAGTGGTAATCCTCCAGACGGCTGCCCTTTCCACTGCCTGAATGGTACAAGAGGCAGCTGCTGTGGGTTACTTCTTTTAAACAGGGCAGCTGCCAGGAGTCCCGCTGATCTGACCATCTGCAGAACTGCTCCTCTCCAGCCGGCTGCCCAGCACCACCGCGCCTGCCCCACACTCTAACATAAAGGAGCAGGAGACTATACACGTCCTATAGAGGCTTTGCAAATGTGCCACACATCTCCTAGCAACCTGCTGGTGCCATTGAGAGGGTCCACCAGAGAACAAGTGATGGCTCTAACAGTGTGACAAAAAGAGAAAGATGCCGGTGATGCGGTGATGCTGTGGGGGTGGACCAACGGAGTACTGTCCTACTGGAAGATATAAAGACAAAGCTGCTTCCATTGGTATTCCCAATACTGTCATGGCAAAACTTCTCCTGTGCTGGGTCAGTTATTATCCTTACATGTTATTTGCTTATCTATAATATGGAATTCAGCAATTTAACACTGGATCACAGATCTGGTACCCAAAAGCAGATTCAGGAGGCGGAGCAGGAGTGGAAACAACACTCTTTGTTAGGCCAAGAATATGCCACAAAAAGCCACAAACAAATCCAGAGGATGAAGGCAGGCAATCAATGGTCAAATTGATTCCCAGGTTACCCTACCACCTACTTTAGTTTCACCATAACATCATGCCAGCCAAACCATTTGGCAATCAAATCCTGTCCAAACTTCCCTGCAACAACAGATCAGCGCAGACCAAATGTTATTGGGTACTCGTGATGTCCTGATCAAGTTTTTGGCCTCCAATCCTGATCTGAAAACTATTAAATATAAATATAAATGTAAATATATATGATGAAAATCATCTTACAAGAAGAGAAAATCAAACACAAAAAATGTGTGTGTGACTTTGTTTGGTTCCAACAAAACAGATCCTTCACTGGCTAAAGCTAGCTTTTCAAAAAAATATAGAAACATCCCGCTACAACCAACACAACAGTAATAAGGTGGTAGGTTGTGTTTTTGGCTTAACTTATGAAAAAAAAAAAAAATCAGCTAATTTAGAGCTTAAGTGGGAATGTCATCATGACCCAATGAGTCCTCTGACTGGTCCTCTACCGGATTTTCAGCACACTTTCCCAGGAAAACAGCGTCCATCTTTGGGCAATAAGAGCCGAGCAGGTCCTGCCGTTTGTTGACGTGATTATCTGACATGTTTTGGAGGAAGAAACACGCAGTTAAAAAATACCTCCATGGCTGGAAAATGAAGCCAACGCAGAAGTGAGTCAATGTCCAACTTCACAGCAGAAATAAACATGTTTACAGCCTGGTACAAAAAACAGTTTTGGTCTCTATAGCTAATTTCCCCGTTCATGACAACTGTACTGAGGGTGAATTTTTTTTTAACTCATCTGTTCAAATGATATCAAAGCTTAAAGTTGCACATAATTAACAGCCCCCATTGACAGGTAAGTGCCGTTACAGATGGCTTACTAGAGGAGAGGTCCAGTATCGGCCAGCATCACAGATTTTCGGCTTCCAAACGGCATTTCAGAAACCTATGGATGACATCATTTATGCTCTGTGCATTGGGAAGTAACTTAAATTCACAGTGTCTCTCAACGTTCATGTCAATGAACATCACAATGCATAATGTATATTTCCAGTTACTGATGACAATAATGATGGGGGTTATTATTGGGTATCTGACACACTGAAATAACAGCTACTTAATCTGACAGACTTAATTTTTTTACAAGCTTCTCCATCCAAATACTGAAGGTCCTGGTTCAAAAATATTAAAGTGTATTAAAGTTTTATAACCATCCAAGAGGTGACAGAAACATGTGTTACAGCTCAAATCTGCATGTTGGAGGTCCACACACACTGAACAGGTTAGTGATGAAGCTCGAGCTCTGACAGCAGCCCAGTCCTCCTCTCATCACTGATGAAATGGAGAACATGACGGTGTATGTGCTGCTCTTTGCTGATGAACAATTACTTTGATATATAATTAAGCGACCTTAGTGTTAAATGTTTAACAAGAGTGCTGCGTACAGGGGAGTACTGGGGACGGGCTGTCACGGAACACCTCTGCTGGTGGCTCTGTGGTGCTGCTGAGCTCTGCGCCCATAATTCATATGTAACGGCCTCAAGCGTTCCACAATGGACTGGTGAAAGCAACACTCCTCTGAGACAGTGCTCACTGAGAAACATGCATGTGTATGTTGTAAGACTCTCATTGCTCATTTGAATTCATTACCTAGTTTGCATGTTCCTACTGTATGTCATGTTATGATCATGTTAAGTGCCCGATATGTGGAGGTGGGGTATGAAGCCTGTACGCAGTGGAGTACTTACTTTATAATGACAAGCGCAGTAAAATTAAAAGTCATTAAAATAACTACTTGAGTGTTAAGCACCGACATATCTCTTAGAAAAAATGTTTGAATAGTTAATCCTCTTATGAATAAAACAAAGTTAAATGATTTAATACTACCTAACAAAGGGAGGCGAAGGTTCGAACCTCGGCTGGCTCTTTCTGTGTGGAGTTTGCATGTTCTCCCCATGTCTGCATGGGTTCTCTCCGGGTACTCCGGCTTCCTCCCACAGTCCAGAGACATGAACCTTAACAGGTTAATTGGTGACTCTAAACTGTCTGTAGGTGTGAGTGTGAATGTTTGTCTCTATGTGTGAACTGGTGACTTGTCCAGCATGTACTCCGCCTCTTGTCCAAAGTCAGCTGGGATAGGCTCTAGCCCCACCGTGGCCCTGATGAGGATGAGCGGTTACAGGTAATGGATGGAGCTTATCTAACAAATGTGCATTTACAGTTTCTACTGTATACAGACTTTGTCTGTGTGCTGAGCAGGTGTACAATGGGTTTTTAAGAGCGTTTCCACTGACAGACAGCCTGATGAAAGAGACTGAAGCAAAACAACAGTACAGTAGCTGCAGGATGTACTGTAACACCAAAAAAAGAAACTGAAAGATGCTAAAAAAGCTCCATAGAAGAGGGAGGGAGAAAAGTTGGGGATAACTCTCTGTGGGTTCTACACAATGAGCAACCCATTTCATTTTAGTGATGTTGCTGATCCACAAAATTATTGATTAGTGTCACTTTAAGTATATATGATGTATATATTTTTAAGAAACGAGGCCTCTTGATGATAGATCAACATTCTATGGAAAGTGTTTTGTTGTCTGATATCGTCAGATTTGAAGGTCTGGACCCACGCAAGGAGTACAGAGTCAGTGCAGTGCAGAAATTTTTAAGATTCTATTAAAAAATGCACTTTTGAACCAAAACTCTCCCCTGGATAATAGATTCATTCTGTGCCCCTGCAGCAATGACCACCACTTTCCACCTAATCACACACATGCATACACACAGCCCCTCCCCCACAACACACACACACATTCACATACACACAAGGGAACCCCAGTCAAGACACAGCCTGGTTTTAAAATTCCATTGATTCAGGTCAAAGTGTGTATGCAGCATTCAGGGCAGAAACAGGAAAGGCATTGCATCAGCTGCTCAGTCTTTCTATGCCTCACCATCGCCCTCATCCCAGATGCCCACACTGCTGTTTTAAGACAAGAAAGTCTTACTTGAGTTTGAACAGGCGAGCTGGAAACCTAAACAACACACTGCCGAGTGTACAACTCACTGTATCCAGCAGGCATCTATCCTATTTAAGCCAGAACTCTGGGCTTCCTACTACAGGACGTTAATCGCTTAATCTTCGCGTCACTTCCACTGCCACTTCTCTCAATTATTCCCAGGATGCTCCACTCGCCATACAGGGTGCCAGCTATTTTTATGCCGCAGCCTGCCAGCCTTTTGTGTGCATTCTGGAGATATCAACAATGGGAGTTGACAGGGAAGTGAAAAAAAAAACAGGCTATTGATTCAACCTATCTCTTACGCCTTTTCAATTGCCTTTAAGTACTCGTGGCGCCTGTGAGGGTCTGGACTCGTTCAGGGTATCACTTAATTCCAGACAGCAGCCATTGTGTAATGTAAGAAAAAAGGATGCCTCTTCTAAAAGAATAATAATAAAAAAAAAAGATCGAACAAAGGTGGAAACTTGCTCTGAGCAATCATCTCAAAGTTCTCTTCTAAATAAACTGTAGCTAAGAAGCTGTCTTTGTTATGAAACAGCAATTACATCCCATTAGTGTCAAGTGTAGACACTGTCACTCCAGTCTATGCTCACATTACTATGTGAGCTTTGAAGTGTTTACAGTAGGACGTTTTCTGCAGGTACAACAGCAGCATGTTCATGTAATAATGACAACGTTATGACAACGTTTCAGTGACATCTGAGGAAAATCTCTGATTTGTCACATACATTCAAAACCAGAAGATGCTGACTGTGTGTTTTCTGTGTTTCTTGAATGATAAAACACACATTATGAAACAGGGATCCACTTAATCTTCATCATCACCTTCTGGGCAAAGCACAAGTCCTCTCTTGCGAATGTGTTAGCACTCTTTGGTGTTGGTTTCAAACCCCATTTTCAAAACAGTTAACACAGAGCTCATAGAAAGGCCTGAAGCTCCATGGACCTGTGGGAAACTGTCAGCTCTTCAATCAGCAATCAGTGCTTATCCATCGAGAAAGATGATGATGTTACCGATCTGTTGCTATTTGCAAGCGTGAATTAAAGAGGCCAAAGTCATGGAAGGAGAGTACGAGGCCATGGCAAAGACAACCTCATTCATTCTTTGTTGAAGAGTGAACGCAGTACAAATGCTGTATTTTAATGAATGTCCGAATTTGGTTTTTGTGCTTACTAAAGGTCTCATGTCAGGGACTGTTCATGGGCACATAAAGATCTGCACTCAAAAATAAAATACATAAAGAAAATTTTATTCATCTTAGAAATGTCTTTGACAGGACATTTTAAAAAAAGTGCAGAGAGCAGCAGCATTTGTTATTTTATACAAATAATCTTTTGAGAAAAGAATATAATTCATTCATTCATTCTTTTTTGAGCACTATAACTGTAAAATTATTTATTAAATGGTACAGGTATACAGCACAAATGAAGGTTGTGCAGGTTCATATTAACAGCTGTATTTTGTTTTCCATTGTGTAATGACTTCATTTGACCACAGGTTGTGTTGTCTGATGGAAATATTTACTTTTGTTGTGCCTTTTTAATGTTTTGTGACTGTGTAGCATTTCTTAAACATAATGTGTCATTCTGGCCGGTGACTTTCAGTTCAGGCCTGTGTGTGAACTGTTCAAAACTGCTCAAAACTGTTCAAAATGTTCTTTACTACAGAACACTTATTGCTGTTAGATCATACATTTGGAGCCTTGAATGTGTGTTTATCTACAACTCAAAAGATGTCATTGCTGACTTGATTAAATTTCCTTTTTCTATAGTTTCTTTAATCATATTTATAGTCGATGCACAGGGTTAACAGCACTCCTGCAGTAGATTCATGGTCTGGACCGCTGACCACTGTTTTCACACGATCTTGAAACTGCTTACTCGTGACTGAAGTGGTTCGGACTGCAGAGAAGTCAAAAGTAGGACGTTTGGATCAGTGTTTGGCATTGTGCCCCCTGTTGTTAGGAAAAGAAAGACGATTTGATTAAAGGGTATTCGTGGTTTTATGACTTGGCTCTTATTTTATTTTTGCCCATAGTTTCTATCAGTTGTATTGACCATGTGAGGTCAGGCAGGTTAAAAAACAGAAAGTCAGAAAGTTGTAAAGAAAGAAAGAAAAGTGCAGCCATCACCGAACACATTATTAAAAAGTAACAGAAAGTAAGTGCACCTGTAATGTTGGTAATAATCCCTCATTACACAGGAAAATAGTAAAAGTGAGTACAAAAGGTCAAAGTTGAACAAGTAAGTTTGGGTAATAATTTTACAGTTTTTGAATCTTTTTTTTTGGATTTTCTCTTAAAACTAAATGTGAATAATTTGTCTGCTCGTGTTTCTTGCTCAGGTTGCTTCTTTTTATAAATAGGTATGATGAGTATGCAAATGAGCCCCAAGGTTGACAAAATAATCTTAAATTAATGTCCACTGTAGAGTTTAATGGAGCTCTCAACCACATCTCACGGTCCCGATCGGATTTGGAATAATTTATAGTTCAAAGCAAAGTATAATAAGAAGGTATTAACATTTTTCATTAGAGAGTGAACTGTTTGCAGATCGGCTCAACGGAAACGTGAAAAAATGTAATCCAGTCAGTGTTACATTTCCTACAGAATGTATTTGCTAATGCAAATTAAATGAGTTTCATATGAACGTCATTTTTAGGAGACAGACTCAGTGAAGTACTGATTCAACAGTGAGCTGAGTGCAGTTACTGTGAAGGCTCCTGTGCAGGCTTCTGAATTCCACAGATCCCTCAAAACAAAGCTCTCCATCAAATGGGAACCAGACAGTGGTGTGGGATTTTCATTAATGCTGCTTACCATCTTAAACCCTGTGCTGTCCCTTTGAACACACCGTCCATCCTGTTCAGCGCGCAGGCCTCCCCTCTCCCCTCGGCCCTCTAACGGCTTGGACTTTTATTGCCTGTGCTGATGGGACATCCATAAAGAGACGTTCTGCCAGCAAGATGGCGAACACGTTTCTTGCTCAGTCCTCATGTGTCTTCTTGAGAGAAGCTGAAAGAGTAATAGAGCTTCTGGGAGCTCTCTCTGTTCACCGGGGGGATGCGGTCTGGCATCATCTGGCTAGGGGAAATTGGTGGGGAATGCGCGGCGTGACAGGTTCATTGATGGCAGCCTATTATACTGGTTTCCTGCAACAGAGCCACATGAACATCTGCGCATGTCATTTTCAATGACCCACCTCAGGGCCATGGTACCATTACAGGAAGCTCTCAGAGATCAGAGGCTGTCTTTGGCGGTACCAGTAGTTGGGCTCCGCACAAATGGCTCCCACTGGGTGGCGAACCGCAGCTCTCTTTTGCAGTCACTAGCTCTGATACATGCGACTATACAGGAGAAAAGTTTCTGCTACTGTACTCTGTATTGATTTTACTCTCATGCAAGTGTTTACGATTGTGGCGGTGGAGCGAAAACTGCGGTATCAGAGGAAATTGACAGATGTGGGAAGCTGAAAACAAGCGAAGAATAAAAAGCTTTCTAGCAAGTAAAAAGCTTTCTCGCACTTTTCCCAGGCTCCATATTTCCCAAGCAAATTTAGAAAGTGAGAACATAGCGTTCAGACGAGCGCTTCCCATCCTATCACAGGACAAAGGCAAAGGGAAAAGCAGATTGCCTCCATTCAGATCAGTGCCGCACTTGTCACAGTCGTGATGACAAACAGGCTGTAAGAGAGTGCCTCGCACTCATTTGTCAAACTTGCTCTGACATCAAGAATGCTTTGGCTTTCAGGACTGATAAGAGCAGTGGTGTAATGTGTCTTCAAGTCAGTTCAAAAATACAATGGGTGACTGTATGCTTTTCATCACCTTGAATGGATGAGTGATAAACGGAAAAAAAGTACTGTATGTTCAAAGTGTAGTGCTTTTCTCTCAAGACATTCCTTCACTTTATATATATATATATATATAACTGCATTTTCTAACAAGCTTTCTTAGTAAAAACCATTCAAATATTTCTTTATAGTTCAACTCTTTTGTGGGTTTTAACAATCAGGGATCTTTAATGAACATAAATCCTTCATACTGGTAAAATATTAAACATTTTATGAATTTAGATTGCCAAAAAAACACAACACAAAAAGTCAAAAGCATACCAAATGAATCTGTTGTTCCGTATAATAACTGTTTCGCTGCACTGTGAATTATTATGCTCACAATAAACATCTGTTTTGTTGTTTGCTGTTACATTGTTGTAATAAAAGTCATGTGTCAGTCGTGTTTTAGACAAAGTGCTGGTGAAAAAAGAAAAAAAAAGTTGCTGTCTGCATACTAAACATCATCTGTCATCTTTTCAGATGTCAAAGAGCTTTACTTAACTCTTTATCTGCGAGCTGTCTGGAGCTGCACTCATCAACTGTCATCACTCTGCTCTCATGTTGAACCCTCTCACCCAGTAATGTAACACTCAAACACATTGCTGGACAGAGAAAATAACACTTAGAACCTGATGGAACAGAAAATGGAAAGCTTGTCTAAAGGTTCATCCTCAGGGGAGAATGAATGCAATTATTTTGTAATGGTAATGGTGAATGGTCATTTTAGTGACACAGCTGGCCTGTTGTTGTTATGTTATCATGTTATTATTTACATGAATGAATGTACTTGTCTGTGTTTGATTGTCAGCTAAGGGTTGGCGGTTCAATCTCCAGCTCCTCCTGTCCACATATTGAAGATATAGCCAGTGCAGCTCCACCACCATATCGTCGCTGTCTAAATGAAAACCATGTATCTCGACTTTTGATGATTTTTACTATTTTTTATAAATGGTATGTGCATAATTTCTTCAGTCTATGGTCAGCATTTAGAATCTTATTGCCCAATGAGAAGATGTTTTGTTCCATCATGTTTGTAGGATAGATAGAAGGAGGAGAGCTTTGCATAGACAATGTTCTGAGTTTGGATTCAAGGTAGATGACGAGTTCTGTGATCTCTCTGAACTGAGTCAGATTGATGCAGCACACCAGTGTCAAATGGAAATTAACATGGATTCTGCTGATTTCAATCTAAAATAGTCAAATAGTATTTATTAGGACAATGTGCTCTGTGGAAACATGGAGGACAGCCTTGATACTGATAGTTTACCAACTGAGGGGGGCAGGAAACAGGAGAGTTGAGGCTCAGAACCACCCGCTCGTCAGTAGAACCATATCCACAAATAAAATGGATTTGTCATGCATCTTGTACATGCATCTTTAAATATATTAGCATTAGCAACATTTAGATACATTTTATTTATTTTATATGTGAGTGGAAACTTTGGGGTATAGCTTGATGCCATATGAGTCAAACAGAGATTTGCTGGGGAGCATGCAAGTTGCTAATTTAACTTTAACATTTCAGTTTGTGAACATTATCTTCAGGAAAGAAATTAATTATGCAAAACCCAGCTATTAGTTTTAATGTCATGGACCAAAGAAATCAAGTAAAGTACATTTTATTTATATAAACCCATCAAAAAATTTCCCTCAAAGGGTTTTATAGTCTGAACAAGCTACAACACCCTCTATAGTTAGACCTTGATTCTGGAAAAGGAAGAGAATGTTCTTCCAGGATGAACAGACATGCAGTAGATGTCATGTATACAGAACAGACTAAACAAGCAATAGTAAAATTACAATATGGAATATCTGACTGATTCCATTTGACACCTTTCTGTTTCAGTAAACCAAGTATCTTTGTTCTAAAACACATTATGTATTATGTGGAGTATAAGACACTATAGCATCCTATCCTTGTCTTTTCCTCTTCAAACGTTACATTATGCCACCACACAGCAAAGCTGTGGTCAGGGGAGTAATCCACATACAAGGGAAGGCAGCAAACCCTACATCCTCTATGGCCTTTGGAGGCAGAGCTTCCTGTTTGATGCCAAAGGAAAAAAAAATGATGGCTGTATTATGCATCTCCTGCTCAGCCCAGGGCAGAGTTGCAGGTGCTGTTAGGCAGCATCCCCCCGGCTTCGGCCCAGGGAGAGACGCTGTGGGAGAGCTTCCCAGTTTGCTACACAATCAATCAGAAATTCTGCTGGCTGATGCATTATTAAGTTTCCAGGGTACTATAAAGTTAGATGACCTTCTGTGCATCCTACAATCATCTTTTTCAAGTCCACAGGGCTGTTTTAGCTGCAGTGTAACAATAGCACACAAGAAGACCTTAAAAGAAACTCAAATTCTCTGAACTCTAAGAAAAGTTCTCTCATTTTTCATGTTCCACCGACCCAAAGGATGACACAATTACATTAAAATTAAAATAAAAAGGCAGAGAATGTAAGAGGTCTAACGTTTAATGCTAATGGAAGTCTAATGCTTCGTATTATACTCTTCATGTTGTATCAGTAGCTCTAAAGTGCTTTTACTTTTCAAAAAGTTCTTATAGTTGTAACATTCTCTTGTGCAGTGGAACTGCACTTTCAGGTTCGACTTACAGTAGCAGAATAAAAGATGATGGTGAAAATTGTTCCATCTATTTTTTCTTAACTTTCAGCAAAGATACACCAGGACAGACCGGGCGAAATCACAAAGTGATGGTCCAGCAACATCCCCTCTCACATAGCAGACTGTGTTTCATTGTAAATGAACAACTAAATATAAAACTGACTACCAGCTACAAGTGAAAAGGCTGTGTTATTAAAGTGCACACGTTACTGAAGTCCATTATTTCTGAAAGGATAACTTGACTTGATTTGAGCCACTGGGAACAGGAGGTTTTCAGGCCCAGGGCATGGAGAGACGCAGGGGGAACCATGTCGGAATGGGTAAAAACCGGTTGTATGGGCAACACAACCAGGCTGAGCAGAGGTAGAGCATGGCAAAGAAATCGAAGGAGGACACTGTTAGGAGGTAGGAAAGAAGATAAAAAGAAAGCATGACTGAGCAAGAAGCCGCCAGACAAGAGTAAATCAAGAGTCAATCAAGGCAAAGATAAAGACTATGAATAAATGACTCATAAACTCCATTTAAAAAAACTGAAATATCCCATAATGTATTCATTAATGCCAGTTACACAACAATTCAGCATCTACCTGCTAATATTAGTCAACATAAGCTACTTGTAATAGTCATGGTGCTGCTCATTCATTTCTATGGAAGCTGCTCAGTGGCACCTAAAGCCAAAAAAGTTTACATAACCTGTACCTGCATAGATGCTGACTTTCAGTCTAGCCCTTGCTAACTTTAATGGAAATAAAATGATTTAATTATTATTATTATTATTATTATTATTATTATTATTATTATTATTATTATTATTGTTATTATTAAATTGGCTTCCTGCACTTTCCTGCAAGAGCCTCTTTGTTATTTCACAGTTTTGTAACCACTCTGCATTGACATGAAGGCAGTGATACTTTAAACATTCTGACTAATCACAAAACATGGAAGAAGGGATTTAGTTTGCAGTCAGGACTGAACACAGTAGTTTTACACTGCTCTCTGAACCTTTGCTCCGCAGATGTACCATAAGTAGGAGATCATTTGTTTGTACAGCGGGAACAGCAGGGAGAAAAGATGTGAGTTTAACAGATAATTTCTAAAATCTTTTGTCCACACAAGGAAGCTTTTAATTATTTGTGTAAACAAGGGAATCCCATCCTCTTACATCCACACTGCACCGCCTCTTGGGTTTAAGAAAAGTTAGCTTGAGTTTCACCATGACCTAAGAGCAGATAAGTTATATCTTCACTTGACTCGTGTTCAAATATTCCAGCTCCTTTTTTTCTCTCTTTTTTTCCAGACATCATTACATCTTCAAGCATTTATACTGACATAAAAACACTGTCTGGATGGATGTCATGGTGCCATTCTCTCCCACAATTCAGAGCCAGGAAATTCTGTGAGTGAGACATCATGCTAACCCTGAGAGGAATAATTTATTGATATACGTCAAACCAAGAGAGGGAAGACGGTATGTGGGCTAAGCTACGAGACCGACTGAAAAGACAAAAGGAATCCTTGATGAAGTTCCTTTGAAGTGCCTTTTTCCAGAAGTCCTTGGAAATACATATTGATGAAGTCCAAATTGTCTGGCCTGGAGGGAAAAGGCAGTCCACCGCTTTGCATTGCGCTATAAATATTCACTCGAGAAGAGGGCACGGCTCATTTCAATGCGTGAACAGAATGATTACATTGAAATGATTGGCTCAGAAAAGGGATAATTAGAGATGAAGGGAGGGACCAGTGCCATCAGGAGAGATTGTTTCCTTTAACAGCAGACGCCGCTCTCATCACTCCGGATAATGTTTGTTTCAGAGCTCAGATTCACAGTTCTAGCCATCGATGCATTATTAATGTGAACGCCTAAAGGCAGACGTTCTCCAAGTGTCCTAAACAAAGTCAAAATCAAAATCAACACTGAATGGAGGCAGCAATATGTCATCATACTGTACACAGTAGAGTATCACCAGAACAGCAAATGAATTAGTATTCAGTAAATGTCTGTCCCTGTGCTCAAATGATTAGCTCGCTCATCTCTGGTGAAGACTCAGAAGGTGAAGGTGTGACGACCTCTTCTCATCAGCCTGGTGTCCAGCGAGAGTTGGATTCCAATAGCTTTTTATTAAACCATGATCATGATCTACTTCTCAGATCTCATTCTTTCAAATCCTGTCATTCAAATCAAATCTAATTAGGTTTTAAACTCTGCAACTTACAAATAACTATTGTCAAATTAAAGATTGTCTATCACTATTGTCTATCAAAGATCTGTAATTGACATTTGTTAGCAAAGAAAGGAGGAACACTTCAAGCCTAATTACTATTCGCAACTTCTAACTAAACTCTGAGGATGATACTGTATGAACAGTGTTAGTTAATAGGTTTCATGAGCCCATGCATGCGGGCAGGGGGTGCTGTCCTGGATACATGAATGGGTGCAACAGTTTACACGCACTTGCATATCATAAACAATTGACAGTTGTTATGTGGTTAATTTTCTATAGTTAAATTTGAAACTTGCGTGGAAATAGTATTACAGCACTGTAGCCTCAGGAAATGTTGATCAGCATCACTGTATTAACCGACCACACAAAGCATGAAGCAGCACAGTACTAACAAATGCAAACACTTATTTATGTTTTATACAAAACTATACTTTGCATGATGAGATACCTCAGTGGTCAGTGTACAGCTTTGACAGTGTTCTTGGTGCTTAAGACGTCCCACCAGTCATTTAAATAAAAGTCCAGACACACAAACAAAAAAGAAACAACTATTTGAGCTTGCTGTCTCAGCTCAGTATTATTCTTCAGTCCAGTGTTTAAATAGTGGGAGATTACCATGAGCGTTCTGAAATTAAGAAAGAAAAACAGAATAGCTGTATACAAAACTACTGCAGCTCACAATGCTTGTACCACTTAAAGCTACTAATATAGGGGGCTGCAGCCCCGACAGCCCACCACTTCTTGTGCTAATGCATGAGTCACCTCGCCTGAAACAAAAACCATCTCTGCCATCCTAAAAGTAAGTAAACCCTTAAGACACTTTTTTCAGCTGAAAATCAGTGAATATGGTTATTTAGTCGTGTCGCTGATTGAAAGGTCTAAATATAAATAAAGTATTCTACATTTTGTAAGATAAATATTCATAGCCACCTCCCTCTATTGGTTGAAAACAGGTTATTGCAACTGATTTCACTATCGGCTGATCTGGAGGCGGGTGACGTATACGCTGCCAGCTTTCGGCACCAACCAATCCCAACCAACAATCAATAAACCATGTCCGCAGCTCATACCATATGTCTTAATGCAAGTAGTTCACAGTTCACAGTAGGACACAGATTGGTCTGAACCACTGTGGTTTGGACAGGGTTCAAGAAAATGGAGCTTAAGGTGTCCACTCGTGAAAGAACTGAGATAAAAACACCAATTTCTTTCAAGACTAATGTCATTCCCTTCAGCTGGACTTTGTTAGTATGTTAACACATTAGCTCAAAGCACCATTGTGTTAAGATTCGAAGAAAGCATGTCTGCAAACTCTGTCTTGTTAAGACATATGACTACTATTGTACTCCCCCACTATCAAACTAAAGGCATCTCAAGATGAAACAAGACATCGCTCATGGGTGGCTTACCACACCGGCTTAACAGTCTTTTAGGATAATACCTCTGATATCAAAATAAATGTATCTTTGCACATTGGAATAATGTGTAACCTAACATCTTTTCTTAGCTTTGTACTCCAAATACTGGAGGTGTAGCTGCAGAACTATTAAGTCAAGGATCCTAAAATGTTCATATGATATGCATTAACGTCTCCTGAAATTGATGTGAAGATTGACTGGCGTTGAACGATCACTGGCTGAGTGCCGAAATTAACTTGCAGAGAGCACGTTAACCAAATGACAGCCAAAGACATACCAGTAAATGCGATGGTCAGTGTTTGCTTAAGTAAAGAAGTGCTATCCGAATGTCTTGTACACTGGTCTTTGTTAATACAAGAAGCGAAGAGTTGAAAAAGTTCCTCTGAACATTTGTTAGCGTCCCAGCTCAGCAAATCCAGGTATTTTGCCAACTGGGAACCAGTTCCAACATTCCAACATGGAGCTGGCTATTGGAACCAAACCCAGTTATTGCAGCAGGCATTTGTTTGTTCAGAGAAAAAGCCCTAATTAATCCCATTGTTCACTACCTGCTCAGCCACAAACAGCAGACGGGCACAGTTAGAAACACGCTGGTGAACATAGTGGAGAGCCGGATGTTATTCTGAGGAGCTGGTGGAGACCAAAACAGAGCAGAAATTGAGTCTTGGAGTATTGGACATAACTCCAAATGAATGCTGCTGTTAAAGAGCAACTCTTTTCAAACATGTTCACCAACTCATTCAACAAAGGTAAAAAGGTAGAGGTAAGATGTTTTCAGCATTTCTTCTGTCCCTAAGTGGCCAAAAATCAATTAACAGCTTTAAATTACAACTGCAGAAAACAGAAATCTCTGGTGAATTCCCACGGCGCAGTTTGTATCTCAAGTGCTTCAGAATTCTATCACATCTCAGTGGTCACTTACCTTCACCACATAGTTCCAAGTGCCGTGCATCTCGGCTGAGAGCTTCAAGCCTTCTGAGACTTCAAAGACATACTAAAGTCTTTATTGGGCCAATTTTACCTACAGACATGCAATCCATTTTGAATGCAGCCATTTATTAGCTCATTTGCCGTCCTCTTCAAAATGATCATACATACTGAACAGAGATGGGAATAGCAGCACAGCTTTCAGAGGAAAGTAATTTCATCAATCCCTGTGGTGCCTCTTGATCTAAATCACAAGCAAATGTCACATTTTGAAACATCTAAGAGGCATCCGGTGAAACATCCTGCCTACACAACATGGAATCATGTGGGACACAGTCGCAACAAGCATGAGTGACAACTATGATAATGCTAGCGGCTCCTGTTGCGATTCCGCATGCTTTCTGGTGTTTTAACATCTGTGATGGGATGCAGCGTCTTGAGTTGCCCACCATGATTCTTTCTCATCTGAGTTTCATTAAGAAGGGCCAGAAGTGACACACAAGAAAATCAGCATGGTTATCCTTAAGACGTGATTTATGTCAGTCGTTAGGATGAAGTAGTTCTTGTTTTTGACGAATTATAATGTTCCAATCTTTTTTACAAAGCAAGTATACAGTATGTCCATCCACACAGACAATGGTGGGTTAATGGTTACTGAGAGTCATTGTCTCTTCTCTTGAATTGGTGCAACATTTAATAGGATCATATGATTCACAGAATCAATCAAAATCCAGAGATCTTATAAGTTAGCTCGGAAAAAAATAAATAAATAAAAAAAATGGTTACCCAGTGCAGCTCAGTCAGATATTACTGATATCATTTTGACTTATTCCTATAACACTAACTGGAACAGTCAGCTTTTGTTTTGATTTAATGGTATTATAATGATGTTTGTGTATGAGAAATGCTATTGGGTTTGATGTACCATAATAATCCAGAATTAAGTTAATTTATTTATACAGCGCACGTTATCAAAGGCAAGTCCCAAAGGACTTAGCAGGGACATCTTTCTCATGTCATATTCTGTGTGAGCTTGAAATTAGAACAGACACAAGAGAACAGTTTCTCAGCGCTCCATAATAAGCCATGCTATTGCTTCTGTTTGGAGTGGGGTTAACAGGTAATGATGGCCATGGAAATACTCTTTCAGATGCAAATTGTGTAAGCTTGGGGAGCTAGGTGAGCCCCAGCAATGGACTGGTTTAACATGACAGAGGCCCGCTGTACTGTACCGTTAACAAGAGTTTCATTTTACATCTTTCCCCTGGTTCCATCCAGTGGATGCAGCTTAGACATCAACTGCTGGTTTGTGAGAGCAGGACAACACGGCTGGAGCTACAAACATCTACATATGCGAGATAAAGTGGAACACAGGTGGGTGAATCAAATAAAACCTGACTAAAGCAAAGTGTCAAAGTACCTGTCAATCAAGGTACACTAATTCCATGTTTGGCCATTGGATGAACAGGAGTCAGCATTCTGTTGATTGTGTTTGCACTCCGTAGGCATGAGCAAGCATCATTGTGTGCAATGGCCAAAACTGACATACACAAGACTTAATGTTGAAATGAATGCTGAGTGCTGGAAAATAAATTACAATGTTCTCTCTTATTTTTAAAATAACCTTACTTTCTGTAATGTTTCTATATTTTATTTGGACCATTGGCTCCATAATGCTAACTAACTTGCTGTTAGCAAATCAGCCCATCAGTCAAAACCACAGAGCAACCAATGCCAGACCTACATCATGCAGCCAATCCACAACAAGCTGGTCAACCCCAGCCTAGCTTCGCTTACAGTTAGCTTGTTGTTTCCTGCCTTGCATCGCTCTTGGCTCATAGGAATCAATCATTAGTTACACCTTTGCTTTGTACTGTTACAATTTATTGTTGGCTAATGTCAACACTGTTTGTCTTAATACATAACCCTGGTAGCCAAACTGTTTGGCCCTATAATGGTCCAAATCCGTCAGGCCAGAAGAAATAACCCGGTCCAAGTACGGATGCCAAACTCTTGCCAGATCAGGTTTGAATGATGTCCCACAATCAGCGGTACATTGACCCAGGTTTGGCAGCCGAATCTGAACTAGTGTTGCCAGCATAGTACCATAATCACCCTGACAAAAGTGGAAGAACCGGCCTATACCAATCTGGGTCTGGCTGCTTGAAACATAACCAACATTGTGCCGCAATCATCTCAACAAAATGGCATACCTGGCCTATACTGGTCTGAGTCTGTCAACTGGCCAAAAGACAAACGACACCCTATAAAAGTTAATGACTGACCCAGTATTCTGCCTGAACTTGGAAATGTTTAATTAACAATACAAAACCACAAGAAGGTCCTTCTTCTCTATACATTTACTTCATGTAAAACAGAGTTTTATTTTCTGTCGAACACAGAAAGCCTTCTTGTTATGATTTGCTTGATACGAAGAATGAACACAAATTATTCATTTTATTGAATAAAGAGAATTATTGCCAAGTGCACAATGTACAGTGTATGCATTATTCATTAAAGTTCCCCTCCAGACATGTTTTAGGATATGTGTGTATACACTCTGCTTTGAATAATTTGTAATCATTTTCCCACAAAAAAATTACCTCGTTAAAATTCTTGAAATTACATCTACTCCTTCTCCCTCATTGAAAAATCCCATTACTCCACGTCCACTCCATAGCATCCATTCACATGGTACGTTTTTACTTAAATATGACACAATGAATATCTGTGATGAGAATGGAATTAAACAAACTAACAAGCCACTCTTATTTAACATAGATACTGTGCATGAACTAACATCTGCATTAAGGTGGGCAGTATTTGCAGAAAGTGGCCATGAGCAAGTGTTGTGTCACCCTCCTCAAGCAAACCTGTGTGATCCTCCAGTGTATCATAGAAGAAGACTTAGAGAAGGGAGGCAGACAGACAGACAGACAGATAGATATATACAGTATATATATATGTATATAGACAAATAGACATACAGATAGACAATCGAGAAGACATGAATGGTATAACTGACACTAGGATTTGACACACCTTCTTCCTCCACCTCCATCAGATGTTAGCTGCAGCTAACTTTTGTCAAGTTTTCCATCTCTCCATCAGACACACTGCAAGTTAGATAGTAGTTCAGATTCTAGAAAAACAGAATGCAGGTTAAGTTGTGACTTTTTAAACATGCTTTCTTGACATACTCATCCAACAGCTCTTTGTAGAAACAATTCATGAGAGCGGAGGACACAGAATTGGAGTGAAAATATAATTTCTACATTTGTAAATTCTATTTTGAATGAGTTGTTGTAAACATCAAAAGCAAATCACTCATAGTGCATTAAAGCTGCATCATTCTGCTGCTTGTATCAATCTGCTAGGTTCCTCCCATATACTGTAAGCTAAAAGCTTACAAAAGCTAAATCTTTGAAATGTTAAATAAACAGTGATATTACCTTCAAGAAATGAACTATACAAATTGAACAAATTGCATGACATGTTGTCTGGCTCTGTTCATTGTTACAAGAAGAATATGTGTTATAGCAAATGTTCAGCCACAGTATGGCTACTCGCCGCCTACCTACACATCAAACATGGAGCCATATTTAATGCAGGGAAAGTCCTCCACAGGATTATTTCATAAGAAGAGAAAATGTCTCCAAGGTCAAAGTCAACACAATATCTTCACCGGCACTTCACCGTTACATCTTGTATCAAACCCTGCATGGCAGCCTGGATCACACTGACCTGCAGCATAACACGTCTCCATTCTGGTGGCTTGCTGCATCATGTGCTGCATCAGTGTATACAATTTAATTTAGGTATTCTCGGGGGAGTTGGGCAGATTTAATAAAGGTAAATGTTGTTGCTCAGTCAGCCAAAGAATAGTGCTTAGATCCCTCGTCACATTTACAGGAACAAAACAGACACTAACCCAATCAGAGCACCCTTGACCGTTTCATTTTCCACATAGCTGCTGTGTGAGTCCATGCGTGGGGGTGTGTGTGTATGTACATACCGCTGCGCCTATGTGTGAACGCGTGGTTCCACAGCACTCTTTTCTTGATTAATATGCAAAGCACAAGTAGCAGAAACAAACTCCTGCTTTTCTCCGCCTCTATCATGCCCCCACCCCCACTCTAAGCACTTATCGCATTTAACATTGAATAACCATTCAAATAACGTCTGTTGAGGAATCATTCTGCATAAAGCACCATCTGTGCCACGTTGCCTGTCTTTTCCCTGCCGATGTAAACAGAGGAACCCTAGATCACAGGCAAAATAACACACGAAGAACCTACATCCGCAAAAACGGGTCAGCTGTAATCAGTAATCAATTCTACCTCCGAGGAACCAAAGTTATGCCATGGGGGAAATATTTGCTGAATAATTTGCAAACATCAGCGAGGGGGGAAGAGTCTGCATGGCAGCTGATTGGAGAGGTGACATTGCTGATTATAACAGCGCCGGTTGATGGAGCTTGGGCTATATGTGATAGTTCACACCTCATTCTTTTTTTACTGAACCAGGAAATAAGTGAGAGCCTAGTGTCGTAAAAAAAAAAAAAAAAAAAAAAAGCGCCAGGATTCACAGGAACATCTTTAACCTATCTCCTCGGCTATCAAATTAGCACTTTGCCTTCCTCATCCTCTACCATTTAAATACGGCGATATTTAAATGTATTTAAATGAGGAGGAAAAGGCCGATGCAGGGTGGGACTCTGGCAAAGTAATCAGCAGATCCATGATAATGAGATATTAGAGGTGCAGCTCTCATGTCTCTGGCAGTGTGTGAACCCGGGCTCCGGCTCAAACCCCCACGCTCTGCTGAGCTATGATTAGCACCAGCGAGTCGTACCGCCAGCACATTTATTGATTAGAAGTGTAATGCGGATGGAATACAGGCCTTTTCATGTTTTAGAAAGCAGCTGCGAAGAAAAGCAGGGAAACCACACAGAACCTACACAGTCATCAACAATGCATGGTGTTGCCTTTGTAGCACTGGTTTCAATGGCAGGCACTTGATATATAGTATCATGGTTCCACATATAAAGCTTTCATGAGGCCAATATGTGATGTGCGTAGATATTTAATGATTGGGATGAATAATTTAGGAGCTCCATCATGTTATAACCCTCTGGGCAGCAGGTAAGGGAAGTTCATTGTAGATTTGAGGTGAACAGGGTCAGTCACAATTGATTTATCAAATAAAGTACAAGTAAATTCACAAAGAATTCTGAGGTATGTGATGCTGGATAGATTCATAACCCTTTGGATCCTTTTTGTGGAGGATAAATCTTCAGTTTCTAAAGATATTTCAGCCACCACAACCAGTTTGATTTGTGAGTCATGGATTAGATTTAGAGTTAACGCTCACTTTTTAAAGGGAGCATCTGCATAAAATAAAGAATTATTCAGAAGGGATTCATTGCAATGTGTGTAAGAGAAGAAGCCGATACACGACTATGATCATCATCTGCATACAGGAGTTTAATCTGAAGCCCCATGGAGCAGAGTAATGTATAGTATATGAGGGTAGATCTAATATGTACTATATTATTGCTTTTTTCTATTCTATTTTTATTTGTAGGAGGGTTGTCTGCTCCAAATTTTGGGGTGTTTTGCAACTATATTGCATATGGCAACCATGTTACACAGATCACCCCCTTTCCCTATAAAGAGAGGACTAAAGCAGCCCATGCTCATCTGGGAGGCTGTGCAGATACTAGCTCCTGTTCTCCACCACCCACCATTTTTCCACTCATGTACAGAGATTGTACTGCAGAATCCATATCCATAAATACATTAATATGTATTTATGGATATATGGATGTCTGTGAAGATTCTCAGTCATCGAAGTCATAGTATCCATTGATCTTGCTTAGTTCCTTGACGGAAACAAAGCAAAAACATCTTCAAGAAACTAAGCAAGTCCAGTTGCTGATAAACTTCAGTGGATATGTATTGGATGTTAAAAGTTATGTCATTGAACACAGTGGTCTTATAAAATCACATGAACCCGTGTAATCATAACCAGTAAAGGGTGAAAATTTCAACTTTTAACTGAAAAATTGGCCATTTTTGCCAACTTCCCATACTGTGTTCCAATCCAGCTACCACCTGCTTTGAAGGACTTTAAGCAAGCAGGCTGAACACCTGTGTCCTCTGCAAATGATTCACCTTAAATTCAGTGTTCACAATGACTGCCAATGACAATGAATGATTCTGGAATACAGGAGAGAAAAGATAATGTGAAAGGCCTCGATGGCCAGCTTTAACGTTAATGTTGAAATGCAGATTTTGAAGGTAACACCAGAAACAGGTCCAGGTAGTGTGAATTCATGAACAGATGGCACATTTTGTTAAATATTTAAATGAAGAAAAAATATCAGGTAAAAGCATGATTCATCTCTGTAGGAAGGCTTGTGAAATGTAAATGCACGAGCCGGCTGCTTGAATTCAAATGAGGAGATTTGAGAGCTCAGTGACTGACGGGAAAACATTTGAAGAGTCTAAGGAGAGTCTTTGAGAGACTCAGTAAGTTTGATGTCGAACAAGTTCTGGGGACTGATGACCCTTCCACCAGTGCTCTTAAATAAATCAGGTCTTAAACATTTCACAACCAGAATAAGAAACATGGGCTCTGGCCTTGGACACAGGCAAGTTCTTATTGAAGGGAAGCAATGAATGTTTGATATCACCTGTTGGTCAATAATGTTGTAGCCTGGAAGTAAAATCAGTAGATATCAACTTTGTGTTCATGAGGTTGAGGATGTTGAGGTTTTTGCGGTTGACCTTTACTTGGGACTACAAGTTCTCTGCCTTGGTTGCATTGATTTTGACAACATGTAAACCCTCTAGTGTTACAGAAGTACTCCTGACCTTATGTTGCTGCCCATTTCTTCATTTGTCCCATTTCAGGTTTTGTATTTTAGCTTCAGGCTTCCTACTCCACAACAGTGATCGTCATTGGTTCACACAGCCGGCTGTACATCATTTATCCACCACAGATACTGTATTTAATTAAAAAGATGATGAGCTTAGTTTACTTTGTTGGTCAGCCATACATTACCTTATTGGGGGTGTGCAGTTTGCTCCCCAAAGTATCAATACTACTACTACTACTACTACTACTACTACTACTACTACTATTAAATTCAGAAGTAGAATAGTAATTAATTATGACATATTTTAACATCATTTAAACATCAGCTGTTTAACATAAAAGGTATCAATATTTTCATTGATATTGTTGATCCTGGTCCTGGTATTACTTAGTATTTGGATAAAAAACATATTTCTTGGTTTCGCGCACTCCTTATCCATACAGTCATGCAAGTGCATTATTGATCCTACACCGAGGAAATTCACTCGTTACAGCAGCTCACAGTACACAAGGTGGATAAAAAATACTCATGAATAACAATAAATAAGAAAAAATCAATATATACTAGAAATAGAAACATTAAAATAAGAGTTACATACACTATATACACCTTATGCGTGGATATTCATGATGTATCATTTCACAGAAATAATTGCATAGGTTATTGAATGAACGCATGTCTTGCATTACACTAAAAAGTGTATATATTTATTAAAAGGAAATACTGGCACAAAAGATGGGTGAGATTGGACAAAGAATACAACAGGAGATAAATGCACAATGTAAATAAATATAACTGTACACACAAAAAAAAAAAAAAAAAAGTAAATGGTTAAACAAACGTTACTAAGGCAGCTGATAGTTGATTTGTTGGTTTGGAAGCAGGTCCACAGCAGTGCAGTTTTTAAGGCTAATATGCAATATTTAACACAAGTTTGAATATTCAGTCATAAACCTCCATCCATCCATCCATCCATCCATCTTCTGCCGCTTATCCAGGGCCGGGTCGCGGGGGCAGGGACACCCAGACCTCCCTCTCACAGGACACTTCCTCCAGCTCTTCCGGGAGGATCCCAAGGCATTCCCAGGCCAGCCGGGTGACATAGTCACTCCAGCGTGTCCTGGGTCTTCCTCACCCTATCTCTAAGGGAGCGCCCCGCCACCCTGCGGAGAAAACTCATTTCAGCCGCTTGTATCCGGGATCTTGTTCTTTCGGTCATGACCCAAAGTTCATGACCATAGATGAGGGTAGGAACATAGATTGACCGGTAAATCGAGAGCTTTGCCTTTCGGCTCAGCTCCTTCTTCACCACAACAGACCGATACAACGACCGCATTACTCCGGCCGCTGCACCGATCCGCCTGTCAATCTCACGCTCCATCCTTCCCTCATTCGTGAACAAGACCCCGAGATACTTAAACTCCTCCACCTGAGGCAGGAACTCTCCACCGACCCGGAGGGGGCAAGCCACCTTTTTCCGGTCGAGAACCATGGCCTCGGACTTAGAGGTGCTGATTCTCATCCCAGCTGCTTCACACTCGGCTGCAAACCGCCCCAGTGCATGCTGAAGGTCCTGGCTCGAAGGAGCCAACAAGACCACATCATCCGCAAAGAGCAGAGATGAAATCCAGTTGTTCCCGAACTGGACCCCCTCCGGCCCCCGGCTGTGCCTAGAAATTCTGTCCATAAAAATAATGAACAGAACCGGTGACAAAGGGCAGCCCTGCCGGAGTCCAACATGCACCGGGAACAGGTCTGACTTACTGCCGGCAATGCGGACCAAACTCCTGCTCCGGTCGTACAGGGACCGCACGGCCCTTAGCAATGGGCCCCCGACCCCATACTCCCGGAGCACCTCCCACAGAATGCCACGAGGGACACGGTCGAAAGCCTTCTCCAAGTCCACAAAACACATGTGGACTGGTTGGGCAAACTCCCATGAACCCTCGAGCACCCTGTGGAGGGTATAGAGCTGGTCCAGTGTTCCACGGCCAGGACGAAAACGGCATTGTTCCTCCTGAATCCGAGGTTCGACTATCGGCCAAACTCTCCTCTCCAGTACCCTGGAATAGACTTTCCCCGGGAGGCTGAGGAGTGTGATTCCCCGATAGTTGGAACACATCCTCCAGTCCCCCTTTTTAAAAAGAGGGACCACCACCCCGGTCTGGCATTCCAGAGGCACTGTCCCCGACTGCCATGCAATGTTGCAGAGATGTGTCAACCAGGACAGCCCCACAACATCCAGAGACTTGAGGTGCTCAGGGCGAATCTCGTCCACTCCCGGTGCCTTGCCACTGGGCAGCTTCCGAACTACCTCAGTGACTTCGGCTTGGGTAATGAATGAGTCGACCTCTGAGTCCCCAGCCTCTGCTTCCTCTAGGGAAGGCGTGTCGGTGGGATTGAGGAGATCCTCGAAGTATTCCTTCCACCGCCCGACAATATCCCCAGTCGAGGTCAACAGCTCCCCACCTCCACTGTAAACAGTGTTGGTGGAGCACTGCTTCCCCCTCCTGAAGCGCCGGACGGTTTGCCAGAATTTCTTCGAGGCCGACCGGTAGTCCTCCTCCATGGCCTCCCCGAACTTTTCCCAGACCCGAGTTTTTGCTTCTGCGACTGCTCGAGCTGCCGTCCGCTTGGCCTGTCGGTACCTGTCAGCTGCCTCAGAAGTCCCCCGAACCAGCCAGACTCGATAGGACTCCTTCTTCAGCTTGACAGCATCCCTTACTTCCGGCATCCACCACTGGGTTCGGGGATTGCCGCCGCAACAGGCACCGCAGACCTTACGGCCACAGCTCCGAACATCCGCGTCCACAATGGGAGTGGAGAACATGGTCCACTCTGACTCAATATCTCCAGCTTCCCTCGGGATCTGGTCAAAGCTCTCCTGGAGGTGGGAGTTGAAGACCTCCCTGACAGGGGATTCCGCCAGGCGTTCCCAGCAGGTCTGTCCAGCTTCCTCCCCTGCCAGCGGATCCAACTCACCACCAGGTGGTGATCGGTTGACAGCTCAGCCCCTCTCTTTACCCGAGTGTCCAAGACATACGGCCGGAGGTCAGATGACACGACCACAAAGTCGATCATTGACCTTCGGCCTAGGGTGTCCTGGTGCCACGTGCACTGATGAACACCCTTATGCTTGAACATGGTGTTCGTTATGGACAAACTGTGGCTAGCACAGAAGTCCAATAACAAAGCACCACTCGGGGTTCAGATTGGGGAGGCCGTTCCTCCCAATCACGCCCCTCCAGGTCACACTGTCGTTGCCCACGTGAGCAGTGAAGTCCCCCAACAGAACTATGGAGTCCCCGGTTGGAGCACCTTCCAGTACTCCTTCCAGGGAACCCAAGAAGGCCGGGTATTCTGCACTGTTGTTCGGCCCGTAAGCTGAGACAACAGTGAGAGACCTACCTCCCACCCGAAGGCGGAGGGACGCAACCCTCTCGTTCCGCGGGGAGAACTCCAACACATGGCGGCTGAGCTGGGGAGCTATAAGCAAGCCCACACCAGCTCGCCGCCTCTCACCGTGGGCAACTCAAGGAGTTGGGTTCCAGAGTCCAAACTGTCCGTGGAGGTGAGCCCGACTATTTCTAGTCGGTACCGCTCCACCTCCCGCACAAGCTCAGGCTCCTTCCCCCCCAGCGAGGTGACATTCCATGTCCCCAAAGCCAGAGTTGTTGTCCCGGGATTGGGTCGCCGGGGCCCCCGCCCACGACTGCCACCCAAATCACACTGCACCAGCCCCTCACGGCCCTTCATGCAGGTGGTGAGCCCACTTGAAGAGGCGCCCACGTCGCTCGTTTGGGCTGAGCCCGGCCACCAGGCGCTCGCCTGAGAGCCCCAACCCCGGGCCTGGCTCCAGGGTGGGGCCCCGGTAACGCCAATCCGGGTGACGTACTCGACTTTGCTTTTTCCGTGTTCATCATGAGAGGTTTGTGAACCGCTCTTAGTCTGATCCGTCACCTAGGACCTGTTTGCCTTGGGAGACCCTACCAGGGGCATTAAGCCCCCGACAACATAGCTCCTAGGATCATTCGGATACTCAAACCCCTCCGCCACGATAAGGTGGCGGTTCAAGGAGGAGAGTCATAAACCTGTCATGTTTCAACTCAGACAACCCCTGTCATGATATAATATTGTTATAAACACAGAGAAAAACCACAAATACAGACACATTCAGAGATCCCTGTGCTGTGTGGGTGCTGCCACATAAATAGTTGTCCATTTGTTTGGTATGTCAGACTGCTGCACATAAGGCGGGTCAGATATTTGCTTAAAAGTAGGTGAGACTTGATCAAAACACAACACATTCACACTTCTTCTGTAGACAGGAAGTTAAAAGCCAAATTAATGGAGTGAGAGAAACTGAAACCCAAAAGGTCAATACTAAATCACTGGGCAGCCCCTTTAAATCTCCGTGCCGTGAATAGGGTTCCATATATCACCAAGAGAAAGGCAAACAGTAATCAGGTCCTTCCCTGCTTCTATTGTATTCACAAGCAGCTGTCTGCCATACGGGAATTCCTGGATCCTGGTCTGAGCTGTGGCTCTGACTGATCTCTTCATCGACTGTTAGTGATGGGCTAAGAGATGACTGACGTACGATCTCACATCTGGAGGGCAGACTATGGGGAAGAGCAAACCAACAACACCTTTGACGCCTTGAAGCTTAACAAGCACACAAATATCTCTGAGCTGCTGGGACCTTCAGACTCTACGTGTCAGCTTTCATCTGATTAAATCATAATCCTAGTTAATTAATAATGTCTTCCGTCTTGTTTTCGTAGGTTTGTCATTTCTAATCATTGCTTTGTACTCGTTAAGTAAATTGAGATCTGAGATCAAGAAATGACAATGCAACACAAGAAACACGATCTGTCAGAGCTTTGTAAGCATCCGGCAACTCTTTATTTCACATTTCCATAATTTTCAAATCATTTCTAAATAATTTAAAGAACTTAGAAACTTAGAAACAGGCTTGTCTTTGACAGAAAATCTAAAGATTTATTCATGTATTATTGGAAACGTTTATCATATTTGTTGAAGTTTGTGTTTGATTGTAGACAAAATTCTCACTTCACTTTGATGTTAATGGAAATTTTCTTCCATTGTCATCAATGTGCAGAGTCAAACCAACAATGAATGTATCCTACTAACAAGTATTATGTGTTTGTGTGTCAAAAGCCAGATTTATCTTATTCTTCTGTGTCAAAGAGCTCCATTGTTGTCCAAAAAGTATTAAAAACACTTCAGTGGCTGTGTTCCTGTTCAAATTTCCATCAAATTTTGAATAAATCGGCAAAAGAAAATGTGAACGCTTGTTTTCATTCACTACCGTGATGCAACTCGGAGTTTGTTCACGAGATAAGCAGGAGGTGATACCAACTCTGCAGTCATGAAAACTAGAACTATAACCAGTGGAAGCTCAAGCAGTGAAAAACAACACAGGAAACAGGAAGTAAATCAGACATATGTGTTTGTTTCATGTAATAATGTGAGGAAGGTTAGATCAGATCTGTGTGGAGCCATCATGGAAGGATTATAGAGCCATGAGCAGGCAGCTGATCAGTCATGTGACTTCAATGTTTGCTACAACACAACTTATAAAAAAAAGTTTCCATCTCTTAAGAGCTTTAATTCCTTAACACCTCAAGCAAATGCTTTTTTGTGTTTGTGAAACTTTTCTAATGCAAAATGTGCATCAAAGTACTGTTACACTTGATGCCATGTTCCTTCTTTACCATCAACACACACACACACACACACACTGTCTATTAGACTGCATATTACACCATCCTGTTGGCCCAAATACAGAACTCAAACACTGGAGCAGCAAATGTGGATTCATCCACCACTTTAAATAGTCCCAAACAAATGCACTGTTTCCTCCTGTTTGAGTTCTGTTTGTTAAAAAACAACAGTGACCAGCCATTTTTAGAAAAGTGCTGAGTCACAGATGGGGTAAAGAAGTCAAAAAGTATTGACTGACTCTCTTCAGGAGATTTGCTTACAATAGGAAAATATAGAATAACACCAGCTTCATCCTTTAAAGGAATGCATAGAGCATCTGTCTATTTATCCTTGGCCGCTAATGACGTTGCTGTCATCACTCCGCCACATCTTTTCAGTCTTTGATGTACAAAAGCATTGTTCTGTTTGTATGGGAAGAAAGTGGACTGAATCCACCGACAGCTCATACCCTTAAAAAAATCCTTTCCCCTCTCACATAACCGTGTCACAGTAGTCATAAGCAATCGAAGGATTTCAAATTCTGTGTCATGGCTGCCAGGAGGGGTTTCACCACCATCAAAGCTGATGCATGCTATTGTCCTCTTTTTTTTTTACAGTTCACACCAAGTGGGCTGCAAACAAACTCAGCTTCTATTTTTCCTTCTTTTGTATGAACTCATCGTGCTTGTGCTCTGATTTGGATGCAGGCAAAAAGTTAATTTGCAAAAAAAACACATAATTCTGTTTTGATTTATTTTCCTAAATCATGTTTTTGTGCACTCCTGGGAATATCAATCAAACTGTTGTCGGGTTGTTTTGATAAGATATCGCAAATGTTTTTAATTTTACTAAATCGTGTTCTTTTCATTGTACAGTCAAGGGAATATTAATGAAACTGGTGTTGGTTTATTCATTTTAAGAAAGACTTTTTTGAAAATGAACTCTTCCTAATCATTTCACTGAATCACATTTAGAATGCTGCACATGCTTTGCGACAGTCAGATATGAACGTTCAGATCATGAATTCAAGAAATCGTGAGCAGACAGACAAAAAATGAGATACATACATATATTTTTTGGACTGTGTGCATGTTTTGGCATGCAATTTGCACAGCATAGTAAATCCACAGGCTTGACAACAAGAAAACTACATGTGGCACCAGGCCCTGAATTCTGACAGCTGGAAACAACAGAGGAACATATTCCACCACTGCAAAATGCCTTTTACAAATGATCCAGATTCCATGACATGATTATGTGATTATATAGGAGTTAGGTTTAATTTACAGTGGCGTGTAAACAAATAGCTCAACTTTGGCTGTATGTGTAGCTCCTGCTCCCTACCTGGCTGAATATAATTGAAGAGGATCATTGAAGCTTGTAGAACAATAATGATAACTGATTGTATTGTTGCTATCCAGTCGTGATACATGAGCGGCTCTAATGCGACACCTTGATGATCAGTTAGAGGAGCAGTGGAGCTCTGTGCGCCTCATCCCGCATTGTCCAAAGGGACTCGGCATGATAGAGAGCATAATAGCTCCGACCAGCTTCTCCGCCCCAAAGAGGTGAGGGGAGAAGGCACTAAATCATGTTTCCTTCCTCCTCGCCTCTCCTGTTCATTTAGAAGCTGAGACTAATTTATTCAGCCTCTCTGCGGGTCTTTCAGCTTTTCTCTTCTCATTTCGCTCCTCACTGGTGAAAGCACGGAGAGCTCCATTCGTTTAAGGTAACATACGCAGCAATAAATCCTAGCTTGGCGTCTACGAGGGCTTTCTCAAGACTACACCGAAGCCTCATCAGAGCACACCTGCCCTCGCAAATGCTTACTCAGTTTTAACTCGGGCATGTTGTACGGGCCTGAACATGTGCTGATATGGGAGTACATGAGTGTACTGTATGTGGGTGGGAATTTGCATCTCTGCGCACAAGCTGTTACAGTGGGGTGTTTTGTGCAGAGATAAGCCTCCATCACCCAAAACAGCTGTTTGTAAGCGCATTGTCAATTGTGAAACACATTCAGTGATACTTGATGTTAATCTCATTCTCCCTGTGTAGAAAGAACAGTGTGCGTTTACACTATCAGGGTTGGTGTGAATCTCACTGTATACATTTTATGTCTTTCCTCCCTGGTCAGCTCATTAACACGTCCTTTGGCAATGTCGAGCTAATCAGTATCACTTTCTGATCAATCACCCATTCATTAGCTGCAATCAATGGCTTTATTATTGTTTAAAACTTTCAAGTTAATTGGTAACAATGATAGTATCATGAGTATGAAAGGCTCAGTCATTCACAACAAGGCTGGGGCAAGGTTCACCACTTTGTGAAGTTTAAGAAAAATGTTTGTCATTGCAAAATTTATGGATTTCACACTGTGTAATCAATAATATCATTATAAATTTCAGAGAATCCAGAGAAATCTCTGATTCTAAGGCCCCAAACCAACACTGAATACCCATGACCTTCGACCCCTCAGGCAGCACTGCATTAAAAACTGACCTGATTGTATGAAGTGTATCAGCAACACTTCAGAAAACTGTTGCTGGTACACAAATTCAGTCAGGACCACTATTATCAAAGAAACTTCCATTTTTGAACGCGTGCATGCATGGAAAACCTAAGTTAGGGTGAGCAGCAGCAAAGACCCCCCCATTAGGGTAAAGAACATAGCAGGCATCACCGACAACAGAAATGACTGATTAAATCAGATGCAGCATAAAAAGGAGGAGCTGGGATGGAGGCGGGCTGTTTGCAGATGAAGCAGCGAGGGAAGGCAGGCTCAGGCAGATCAGCTGATGTAGCTGAGATAGTGAGCAGAGCTTGACTTTGTGGCCTGCCTGAACTAACACTATGCCCCATTTCACTGCTGCAAGTTTAGACTCTTCCATGTAAAGCAAAAGCCATATCTCAACAACATCCAGAAATGCCAGACTCCTCTGGACCTGAGCTCATCAGAGATAGCCTCACACAAAGTGCAAAAGTGTGCTGGGGTCTGATGAAAAGTAACTGCTGGCAACATTACAGACCATCAGGGACAGAAACATAAACGCTAAATGCTGAGGCATGTTGTAAACTGTGGCTCAGGAGGTAGAGTGGGACGTCCACTAATCAGATGATCAGCTGTTTGACCCCCGGCTCCTCCAGTCTGCATGTCGAAGTGTCCTTGTGCAAGATACTGAACCCCAAATTGCTCCCGAAGGCCTCACCATCAGTGTGTGAATGCGGATGAATGGTTACCCAAATAGCAGACCAATGTTCAATGTTTTTCTACTCAACATTGAAAAAGCAAAGAATTATCAACATTGATGTTATCTAGCCTTGAATATTCAACCTCAACAGAAACGATGATTCTGATGGAATTTCAGCATTGAATCAATGTTGCCATGCTATCTGGTTAGCTCCTAAAGCTGATGAGTTGTTGGCACCTTGCATGGCAGCCAGTGCCATCAGTGTATGAATGTGTGTGAATGGGTGAATGAGATATGTAGTGTAAAACTGCTTTGAGTGGTCGGAAGACTAGAAAGGTGTTATATAAGGAAGATCAGCTTTATTATATAAATATACTTGAAATAAAAGAAATAAATAAATATACATAATCACCATGACACATTTCCCATCATCCAATCAACCTGTACAGGAAAAAAGACCAGTTTAACCTCCTAGACGCCGCCAGATTGTTCAGGCTCCCTCATGGTACTGTTATGGATGTCCTAGTGGATTTCTAGAAACTCCTGCATTTTGTGTCCGTTACCGTTCAACATAACAGGGTTAATTCTTTCCCCCGGGGTTGTTTGCATATTTGTCACCTTTTTCACCCTTGATGACTTTGCACCCCTGGAAAAACGTGTGCAACTGAGAGCTAAACCGCCTTTACCTTGACAGAGGCATGAGCATTTGTCATGCAGATTATGTGGCACTATTGTTTACAGTTCATTGACTTTTACAATGTTTGTGTTCATTTGCATTCTGTGTCACCCGAATTCAATGCAAAGTAATGTGTACTGTGGGGGAGGCATGGCGAAATGCATGCAGGGATATAATATGAAATCAAACAGCATTTAAACCTCCTAAAGAAATGTAAAGTTCGGTCTAATATACAATATTTTATTGCTTTTTTTTTTTTTCACCTCAGTCTCAGTAAAAATTGGTGCAGTGTTAAAGGTGTTATCCACCCATTCATTTCAGTCAGATTGATCTTATTGAAACTGTCACTAGGGGGCACCAAAGTTGTAAATTTACAAATTCTACACTTATAGGCTTTAATTAATGTGGTTTGTTAATTAGATAAGTATTGATAACAGCTCACCAAAGTCAAAATTCCTAATTCATTCCTAACCCTAACCATAAACCTAGCTCAAACACTAAAGCACAATGTTTTTAATGTAAATCTAATGCTAACCAAAGTTGTTTGACCTTCAAAAATCTCTTCAAATGGCAACACTATAACCTAATATGTCTACCCCATGTGTCATGGAGCGTGTCATGTATTCTTAGTGGACTGAAGTTTGAACGTGTTTGTCTATGTTTGGATGAAGCCAACTGGCTTCAATGATCCTCTGACATTTATTTTAGCACCTTTAGCAAGTTGACGTTCATTTTTAGACTAACTATTGAATGGATAGCTGTAATTTTTAGATTTTGGTGACTTTGATTTTTCATTATAGTATCATCATTGGTTCAAATTCTTAATGTGTACAAGACATCTTTTAGCTCAAAGCACCACAGAGCCTAAGTACGGTCTCACAGAGCTGCTAGAATGGCTTTAGTTTTTTGGGTGTTTTCAGACAGTGAGTGCCCATATTTCCCATATTCTCTGTTTTTGATCAGCAGCAGCCGTGTGCAACACCAGCAACTCCCGGCTACCACTGATCCCAGCAGCACAGGTTGCTGCTATCCAGCTACTACAATCTCATCATGCAGCTAAAAAGGAGTGACTAATATAGCATGTTTTACTTAATAAACATTGTTTATTGTCCCTGATTGGATAATAAAACTTTGAAGCTCATGTTTCATTGATCCGTCTGTTCTCTGCTGGTGAAGAGATGTATCATTCAGGCTTCTAAGATTCCTCCATCTCAGACATATTGTTTCCTTCGCTGTGGCTTCTGTGGTCACATGGAACCATCACTCTGAATACAAGTCATATGTGTTGACAAGAATGGCAGCCATCCTCCCTCTGCTTATGTTATGATTTAGCATTTCTTATTTAGTGCTTCCTGTTTTATTTTGTAATTCTCCCCTCTCCTTAGAACTTTACTTCCTGCTGTTGCTGTTTCCCGCCAGTTTTTATCTGCACCTTCTCTTGTGTTCCCTGTTTCCCTGCTGGAACTGCAAGAGTTTGCTGCAACCTGAAAGCACCATCAGTCTTGTTTGAGTTCTCATGATCCAGATCCTGGCAGTAAACCGTGATTTGACATTGAATTTGAAGACCTGATTCTTTATTAGCAGCATTTAGCCTGCAGGTGGACGGGTTATGAGACAAATAGTCAATGCTTATGTAGGTCATTCTAAACTTAGCACACTGATATTTTTAGAAGTTAGGTATAATAAGATTTTGATTAATTTCTTAAAAAGCAACAAACTTCTTGGAATGTTAAAAAGGTTAGCTTCATCCATTACAAACCCTGAGAAATGGCCACTCTTGATTTTTAATCTAACTAAACTGACCTTTTTGCGGCCCTCAATAGAAGTCAGTAGAATACCTGAAGGACAGTGAGGAATCTGAATATCTGGCACTGCTTCATATTGGCTGTCTTTTGTACTCATGTCCTCCTATGGAAATGTGCTCCTGAAAGTGAAAGACTTATTTAAGAAGTTCAGTTCACTTGAAGAATACAACTGTTGAATGAGATATGTGATACAAGAAATCTATATCATCTACAATATGTTAATGCCTAATAAGAGATTTGTTCCAACGAGGCACTTCTTCAGATTTGAGAAAGGAAAAATATCCAAAGCGTTTATTAAGTCCAATCACTTTTTAAACTACTATTTCAGAGCTGGCTCACTAAAAGTAATGACACCGGCAGAATATAATGGACTTTTAAGTGGTCTGGACATTCAGACTGAACTGGACCTCGGCTTTAATTTTACAGTAAGAAATGACACAGTGTAGATGGGTTAGCACTGAAGAGAGATTTTCACAGCTTAATGACCCTCTATAAATAGAAGAATTAGCTAGCGGACACTAGACAAATCACTGCTGCAGTCATAAGCTTACTATACCTAAGCTCTCCCTGGGGACCAGTGAATAATGATTATGAAAATTGGCCTAATTGTCTTGATCCTGGCATGTCTTATAAGGTTCACAGGACTACAAACAAACTGGTTAACGTAGTCCCCGGAGGCTCTCAGGTAAAAATTCAGACTGCAGAGTTTGTAAGGAGAGAAACTGATAAAATAAACTCAACAGGAACGTGGTATTCACATTAAATGGAAGGAGAGCTGAGGGCTACATGTGTCTGCCAGGTGCACTCACTGATACATTGCTAAGGTTCACTACACAATTCATTTCAGTGCAGACTAATCCTCGCCCCTTTGAAAACCATCGTTTTCCTGCTTTTGACACAACTAGTTGAGGAAAAATCACCAAGATGGTAGTTTGCCCGATACCGGCTGCATCACAGGATGATTCCTTTTCTAAGCCCTAAAGACAGATGTTGATGGGGGTGAGACAGAGCACAGACCATTGCGTTCAGAAGCCTGCTGGGTGAGCTGGATGGAGAGGAAATAAGCCATCAACTTTCACTTTCGCTAGCAGGTTGTCTGTGCTGCACACTCCCCAGAACCACCACCTCCCCCCTCCCTCCCTCTCTCTCTCACTGAACGTCCAGACCCCATCTGGTGTCCGATGGCTGATTCTTCACATGCTGCCGCATTGTCTCCCCTTGGCCAGAGAAACAAACAAGTGTTTTCCCATAGGAGCATTTCCCCTGCTTGGATCAAAACCAACCCAAATTAAAATAAAATGGAACAAAACAATGCATCAAGCTCAGAAGCATTATCCTTCCAACACATACTATCTCTGCATCTAGAGCATCGACACACACTCGTAGTGTTTTTGGAGTGAAAACTATACCATTTCTGCTTTTATGTCCCTGTTGAGGTTTGAACTTATGGTTGGCAGCTACTGCATAGTTTATGACCTGAAGGGGAAAAAGGCGTGCCTGAGGGGCTGAGGCGATCATCTGCCCAGACGTGGGTCAACTTAAATCCTCAGGTCAGCGCGTTTATTTCCCCCAAGGTGCCTATCACGATTTTACACACTCCTATCTTGTGAGGTAATTACACCATAGGTACATGAGAATGGTGGGATGCCAAGACGGAGCTCCTATAACTGACTGCACTGCACAAAAAATATGCTAACGTTCTGCCGTTAGAGCCATGCTTTCAGTAGGTTTGTTGGTGTGAGATACATGTACTGTATGTTTACTTGCAAATAAAAGAACCTCTGACTCTGTGATACACGTGTGCTCCCCATACATTAGAGCAATAGCCGGTACTGTTCTGCCTTTTAAAAGATGTACTTGTTTCTGAGAGAATTTAATTAGAAACAAGTGAAACTTGATTGCATTTTTTCAGTAACTAAAGCTGTGTTAATGGATTTTTTTGTCCATTACAGGCCACGAAACTAACATAAAAACCACAGCTGATATCATATCACCCCATACATGGTGCGTGCGTTAGATGCCAATTTACACATTCAGCACATTCAGAGCAACATTAGCATTCATTTGGAATTGTGTTTCTGGCCACTTTATCAATTTAAATCCAATATGCAATCTCCTTTGAGCTCTTTTCTGGTTGCCACATACACCTGGGAAAAATATCTGTCTCTCTAATGGCTGCTAAATGTTCCACTTTCTGTTGAGATAGTTTTCAACTGCTGTTTTGGGCAGGTAGTATACAGCTGGTTTATCAGCACTCAAAACATCTGCCTGTTGCTGCTGGAAACTAGGCTGAATAGAGCAGGGCAGAATTTGACTGCCTGAAAACCAAAACAGTCAGTTAAAAGAGGTTTACATTAAACCAGCCATGGTTTTGAAGGGACATACACATATGGGTGTAATGCCTGGTTTCCGTTGACTTTGTTTATGCAAATGTGATTGTACATGCTCTTGGGTATATGCAGTATTAGAACAAAAACACACACCCTCAATCAGATTATCATAATTTTGAACCAGAGATTGCATTGCTCTCCATGTATAAGCTGATTATTTTGTTAAGTGAGCTAATGGATTTCGTTTAAAGGAAATCCTATCGCCACACTCAGAAGATCGCGCATCTTTGGGTGTCAGTCATTCTTAATCTCGATTTGCACAGATTTGTGTTCAGTATACAGCATATCATTTCCTGCAGTCTGATGGCTTTCACATATATTATGTATTCATATAAACATAGAGCAGCTCCCATTACGAAAACAGCTTTCTCTCTCTAACACACCTATATAATTTCAGGTTCAGCTAAACTGTGAGGTAATGGCAATGTTCATGACACTGAGGTGAATTACAACACAGGCATGCTTAGCTCCTGCTGACACTCTTTTAAGTCTTGTAAAGACTAGACTGCTATAGGCGTGTGTGCTACATTTTTCCTTCCCTGTCCATATTTCTGACAGTTCCCAGCTACTTGACTGCCCACATCCTTGGTGCCACAGGGTCAGACACCACCTTGGGTGCTTATCAGCCGACAGTGGCGAGGCCCCAGAGTCAAAGCGAGGTCACATCACTGGGGGAGAGAGAACAGTGAGGGCCCCCGCTGGTCTTCTGCACTGACACTGAATTATTGAGCGGGACTGGCTGTGGCTACCTGCTCCATGATCACCACTCCAGCAAGGGCTCATAGGCACACAAAGAAATCAAAAAAACATTACAGTCTCTTCAAAGGCACTTGTGTATTGTACTGCTTTGATATGTTTATTTGGAAGGGGCAGCTTTACGGTGGGCTGGAGAGGTATGAAAAATTGAGAGAGAAAAAAGAGAGCGGGCAGAGACATGCCACGTTGACAACTTTCTTACCCTTCCCCTCAATGCCAGTGGGATGAATGTGCTGAGTGGTTTCAAACCTTTTGAAATTAATATAATTCTAAACAAATTCAGTCTGTGAGAAGTGGCAAATAGCTTAAGGGATTAGAATGTTTTAATTTGTAAAACAAATGGCTGGAACCAGATACAGAAGCTGCATGAAGTGCCCTCTCAATCCACAACTGCTTCAATTTGCAAATGAAAATGGCTTTATAGAAGGTTATATGGGGTTCACTCAAAGTCAAACTGAGAGGAAAACTCTTAATTCACAAGTTTGAAGGTGATGAACAGAACTTGTTAGCCTGAACAGTCAAATATTTCTCACTAACACTGTCTTCTAGACTGGAAATGTGACATTGGTAGTTTACTAAAATGCCTTAAACCAGACCAAGAGATCATTTTATATGGCCTGTGAGATAATTTCATACGTCTTTTATTAATGGCCCACCGGTAAATCGCACTCCCACCACTCATACTACAAATCCCACCATGCACTGCAACAGCCACCACACAGGTCAAGATACTGTCATTGGACACGCTAATCAGCGGTCAGCAGATGAACGCACAGCCTTCCCCCAGAAAATGGACTCCTCCAGGCTGCATCCCAGTGCCTCCTTGATCTTCTTTCTAGAATGTTGTGTGTTCGGTGTGTCTTTGTTGTCTGTATGCAATGAATTGTATTAATGGGGATAAGCATACACACTTTGGGATAAGCCTTTACACCCAAAACGTGACTGAAGTAGTTGCTATGAGTGCTGTGAGTTTCAGAGAGAAGTTCAAACGGCCACTCTTACTCACTCAAACACCTCAAGGGGGTGCATTGTTGTTGGACACAGCCTCCCTCAAAAGGGGATTTCAGACACTGTTAGATAATCCAACTGAGGCATTTAAACTCCCATGTGTGCCGTCTCAGGCCGTTCTTATTCTCATGGCGTTAAATACCAACATTGTGTCGCACCCCTCAGCATCTTGTACAGACGAACAAGGTACCCTTTAGCTTCTGTATGAGATACACCGGGATTACATCCACTCCTATGTAATCCATCCGCATCAGGTGATGCAGTGTAAAGAGTGACAAAGTTCGGCATCAGGAGGATGGTTAGAGTAGATGGATGGGTCGAAACAATCAGAACTTTGACCCAGGAGATTGGTGGTCATGTGAAACCAGTAGCCAATGTTGATGTAAAGTTTGTTGCATAACGTTACCTACATGACATGAGTCACTGAATGCTGCAGTCATGGCAATGTGACCTGCAAGTCATGATCTTTTTGTAAACCTAACCAAACTGCAACTGTGTTTAAAAAGGTGTCACGTGCGAGAGGCTGAGATCAGCGTCTGTATTTGATGACTTATGATGAGAATGTGTTGGGCATTTACAGTTGTAGGTGCTTAGGGCCAATCTACAGCAGTACACAGATGGGCCACTGTAGAAGATGAAAGCAGGAAAAGCTATATATTATCTATTCACTACACTGTGCCATGTAGTGTGTGCATTGATTGCAAGGTGCCATTGTAAAGTATGTGTTTGTTTCCTACTTCCTTCCATATTCTTCTGGTATTTGTAACGTAACCAAGTCTGATCTGTCTGTTTTTGAAGAAGATGGAAAGGTGGCAGGGTTTGGCATATCATATCATAAGAAGTGTGTTACTTTAACACCAGAGACTACTGTTCACATCACCTCTTTTGCCAGTGGTAAACACCAGCATGACCAGGACGACTTTTTGTGGGCACAAATGGTAAATGGTATTTATATAGCGCCTTTCTAGTCTTCCGACCACTCAAAGCGCTTTACACTACATATCTCATTCACCCATTCACACACATTCATACACTGATGGCATTGGCTGCCATGCAAGGTGCCAACTGCTCATCAGTTTGAGGAGCTAACCATTCATACACATTCACACATCGATGGCACAGCCTTCGGGAGCCTTTGGGGTTCAGTATCTTGCCCAAGGACACTTCGACATGCAGACTGGAGGGGATCGAACCGGGGATTGAACCATCGATCTTCTGATTAGTGGACGACCCGCTCTACCTCCGAGCCACAGCCACCCCACAACCAAGTGCAACACCACAAATGTCTTTGAGGGGAAACTGACCAACATTGTGCACTGTTCCATGGCTCACTGGCTTTTCCCCTTTGTCGGTCAGATGTAGCCGGATAGGACTTGTATAAACCACTTTGTTTCAAGCAAACACTAACCTTGAGTCTTGAACCCCAACCATCAACCATTAGCCACTACTCGGCTAAGGAATGACACATTTTACTGTGTATTAATAACAATAATGCACTGACAAATGATATTGTCCTATCCGAAAATACTCATATGGGTCCGTTTGGAAGCCTATGCCAAACAAACAACACATGTTGTCCTTTAGTTTAGGGCACTTGTTACCACTCAATGCTTCCACAGGACAATGATGCTCAAGGTCAGCCTTTTTTTTTCAGTCAAGATGACAAGATGTCTCTGATAATCATAGTAGCATGTTATCAGATGGGGCAAGGCAATTCAGATCTAATCAGCATGCCGCGATAATGTTTTTCCCTTCATCTGACATAAGGTAAGACAAAGGAGGCCAGGTGACTCTGATGAGCTTTTTTTTTTCCTTTAGTCAATCTCCCGTAGCAAAATGGAATCTCACATGAATTCGCACATGGTGCGGAAACTTTAAGATTAATGTGACTATCCCTGCGAGAGACAGAACACCATGGTAACGCTCCCCGCTGCTGTCAACATGCTGTTTATGGTTGCGTAATTTTCATTGTATTTGTTGCTGATGGCTTTAGCCACGTCGCTGGAGTAATAATATTTGAAGAAGAGCAGAGCCTTCATTCCCCGTGTGCAGACAAAGAGCAGTGGCCCCATGTCACCCTCTCAAGTCCTTAATCCTCACCTGTTATTATTCACCCTGTCTGGGAGGTTCAGACTATCTTTCATTTATCCCACCATTTTTCCTCAAACTGCTGAAGTGAACCCAATGATCAATATTTCACATCTTTCTTGTTGACAATACTTAACACTACCATTTAGGTCCCTGTCTGTGTTCTTTGGGGTTTGAGGATTATATGAGGAATGTCACAGCTTATATATATATATTTTTTTTTTGCACAAAGAGAAGATTACATGCTGCCAATAGCACAGCAGGGTGATAGAAATTAGTCATTATGTGTATAAATGGGTGCAATGGAGAGTATGGCATCTGTCTCATTTACTGTGTGTCATTATCAGACTGTACAGATTCACCTCAGACACTTTGTTAAATGAACCTCACACATGCCAAACCTAAACTATCTACAAGACTACATACCACTGAGGCGAAGTAAGATTGTCCTGTCCCTTCAATGCACAAACACAAACAACACTTGTGGTTGATGTTTCTGTTATGCCACTTTAAGGCCCGTGAATCTGTTCATTTACTTAGATATGGTAATTTGTCAATGGTTTATGAGCTCCTACCATGATGAAGCAGGCTTAAATTGTTTCAATGTTGTCTGTTTATACAACGATCTGCTGTGTGCTCTTTTTTTATTCTCCATGGAGCAGAGTGGAGAGCCACTTCTGAAATGGTAGACGACATATTCCCAGTTATTTAACATTAATTAGCAACATTAGTATGCAATTGGAGATGTGGTATGTAAGTCCAACATTGATACTTCTTTTAGGTCTGGTTTGGTCTCCACCAACTCCTCTGGAAACATCTGGCTCTTTAGCTGCTAAATGCTGCACTATCTTTATGAGCCAGTCTCTAACTTTTGGTGTTTTGGTGCTAAGAATGTAGTGTACAGTTGGTGTGATAACACTTTATATTAAGGTCCACATACAGTAGTAACCAGTACTACAAACTTATTAGCATGTATTGGGGGTTTGACAGAATAGCTGATTTGTCAGCTATCAAAGCCGCTAGTCGACATTATGTAAAGTTGTAGAATATTCATTCATTGTGTTTTAAAACGGTTCACTTATAAAACAGTGGAAACACATCTACAGCACATATGCGGCTGGTGACACTGTATCATTGTGCACAGTCGACTATTCAGAGCTTTTAGCCTTCTAACAACTGAAGGTGGTGTTATATATAAACAGTATTTATGTATTCAGAGAAGGAAAGACTCTTGTTATCCCTGTAAGAAAGCAGTCACGTTGTTACTGCAGTCAAAGAGCATCTCCAGTTCAATTAATAAACTACTCATTACTGTTTATTGATAGAAAGTAAAGAGGTGACCATGGTTTTATCAGAGTTTTCACTGAAAACAGCTGTCAGTTGCTGATGGACACAAACGAGTGATGTCAGCAATAAAAGTGAAGCAAACAATAAAGCCGTGGGCCATTAAACCAACACGATGATGATCTACTCTGTAGATGTGAAGGGAACTGCAGAGGCGAGTGATAATTATCTCTAAGTGACAACTCTCACATCCACACACAGTCATTTAATCCATTGTTAACATAAAAATATTGATTAGTGCAGCTTTAAATTGAGCTTGTGTGATTAAGTATGCGTTAGTTGAGCAGAGCTCAGATATCTTTAAAATGTAATGGAACCCGCCCACAACTACACTGACAAAATTAACTTCATGGTAAATTTATTTTTATTTTATTTTTTATTTTAGTTGTGTGATTTGTGAAGTATGAAAAGTATAGAAAAATATTATTTAGTAACATTTATCAAAAAAGAAAACTTTCAACATTTACATAATTATAGTGAGTAACAACTTAATACAAACAAGTTATTAACAAAGTCAGACTTATTTACTGCATAATAGTAACTATTACATATATATATATATATTGTATAGCCCTAACCCTAACCCTAACCCTATTGTGATATTCGGCTTTCAGATGAAATTTCAGAGTGCTCCTAAAATGCACTCTAACCTTTACAGGTGAACTCCATTTGACCTTCTGTAAACTTTGAATGCACATGTCCAACTGTTCAATGTTTCAGTACTTATTGCATAACATGCTGTGTGATCCATGAATGGACCGCTAAATGTTCTGCTTCAATGACAGTTTGTATTCAAACAGTCCTCTTCATCATGCTGTTCACATTTTGACATCATGACACCAAGACGACACCTAACAATCCATCAACAGTACCTGGTCAGTGTGAGGCTTCAAACAGGAAGTACTCAGAGGGAAGTTAGCACTGAGCGCTGAGTGTCACAGAGTGTCATCAGCAGGTTGGAATAAGTCCACTTGTGAACAGCATGAGACGTCTAGTCGAGCTGTGATCGATGGTCAAGGTCACATGACAAATTATTCATTGGAATGTTTTGTTGTGGTATACACACCACTGTTGTAACTTTTTTGTTTCAATAAATAGTTTGAAATGAAGAAAATACCATTGCATGTAATAATGATAATAATATAATGAAAGAGTTGTACTTGATATTACAGCAATAAAATATACTTAAAGAGTACTAAGAGTTAAGTCTTACTAGGGTTTTATCTTTACTATTATTTTTTTTATACGTCATATTTTTCAGGTTGAAGTTGATGATAATGTCATTTTAGTTGTAAAACAGAACAACCATCAGTCCAATGAGTGAACACTTTTTAGTATTAATTTAGAAGAGTAACAGTTATGTGATATCAGAGCTGTGTGGGTATCCCATCATCCTCTCTGGCTTTGGTTTAATAAGGTAAAATTAAATTATTCCATATTTTTTAACAGCTGCGGCTCAGTAAATCTGCATGATCGGAGTTTGGGACACTAAAATGAAAATGACTACTACAGTTGCAGATGGATTATTAACCTCAGGATGTAATACTATTACATCAATTAGATGAGACTCTGTGGGAATTTTAGGTGAGAATGATATACCCCCCACCCCACTGCGTTCACATCTGTGGGGGAAAGAAAATTTGCTTCATCACATTACTCACTTTTTGACTTGAAGCGCTGAAAAATGACACGCTATCCTTCGCAAAGTGACAATATAAAATTGTTTCCATTGTGCTGCGGTCCACAGCAGAGACAATAACAAAAGGAATGTGGACAGACACTTTGAGCGTGCTCCGTCCGAGCCGTGTTTGAGTGACAGTGAAGAAGTGAGACGTCTTTCTTTGTGTCTCTATATGCAGCTTTGCACTGGGATCAGATTCCCAGCCCTCAGCCTTTAAAATGACTCTCCATGCTACCTTATACAGCATGGTCATCATAATTGACCAAGAGGGAATTATCCATTGTATTTCATTATATGGCGTATCCTGATGAATATATGATGTAATTGGTGTATAATATCTGGAAATATGTCTGGTTTTGTTAATTCATTAAATCTTCTATCTGCTTGAGTTTTGAAATTGGGGTTTCATCTGAAACAAAGACAATTTTGCGTCAAAGTTTGCCACATTTTAAGTGGACTGTCTTGGTAAATAGATCATACCTTCTTCTAATCCACCAAGGAGTCCAAGTACGGAGTCTGGCGGGCGGGTAGGAATGCTGACAAGAGCGTAGAAAATCCCTTGACATCTTATTTTAGGCGGAGTAACCCCAGTGGAGCCCACAGCAGGCCAGAGCTGCAGAGCCCTGGGGGCAGAGGGCCTGGTGATGAGGCCCCAGTGGCGGCTGATGTGTCCACATTTCCAGACACACTCATCTCCCCAGCAGTATCTGTCTCTGTAGACTCTCGGGCCTGGCGCTCTCTGAGCAATCAGAGGATTAAAATAATTGGGTGTGGAGTGAAACAGTACACTGCGTGAGATCGGGAAGGGCGTGCTGGGTCTAATTAGGAGATACTTGAAGGGATTCACTGCGTATTCCGGCCACATACGCATAAGCAAACACACACACACTGGCCAGTGCCTGGAGACACTGACGTGATGCGTAAGCGCTGACCACAAGATCCTTCATAATTGTCATTAATTTGATGTGCTGTGGGCTTGAAATAATCTCCATCCTGCACTGCCATTCACAGAGGATGCGGGAGTCCCATTGCCCCTGTGTTTGGGTAAAGTAATTAAAATTGCTTCATATGGTGCAACTTTAATTCCTGCCGGTTTCCAACAAATATCAAACACCAGTTTGATTCCAATCATATCCACGTCCCTATGGCAGTTTTACAGCCGCAATCAAAACTAATTTGCATGATGTGCTGGAGCATCTCTATCACTTTAGAGAAATATGTTTGAAATCATGCACATACTGCGAAGATGAGGAACACTCAGGAGTTCTTGTTATGTTTTCAAGAGGAGACAATTCTACTTTCTCAGTGCGTCTTCATTATATTCCATGTTTTCCAAAAGCAGAAATGATTGTACTTAATAAAGAAAGTGAAATAAGAGAGAGCTGTATAATGTAAAATCCAGAGGTTTTACTGTAAAAGATTATATTATATTTTTTGATGACGTACATATTTATTTATTTTTTCTATTACAAAGTCATATATACTTTATTCTTATTAGTTAAAGGTAACCCCATACTTAACTTTGTGAAATAGTTTTTAATGATATCTGTGGAGGATGATAAATCTAAATATGTGTCCCAATCTTCTGAAAATTATAATTACAACATGTGAACTTTTAGAATCTAGACTGCTGACTTGTGTTTACTATAGCTGGAAACAAACAAACAAACAAACAAACAAACAATGGGATGGCCGGATCAGGTCAATAGTTGCTTATTTTTTAAAACCTCAGGCATGCATAACTTGAATATTCATATTTATCCTTATCAGGGTCACAGCTGACATTTGGCAGGGGTACACCCTAGACAGGTCACCAGTTCATCACATGGCCAACATGAATATATCGTAAGCTGTGTTGTATACACAATGGGTACGCAATCAAGCAAAATATATGGCTCAAAATCCCCAATGAGCTTATAAAAATGAGCAGGAAATTATCTGAAAATCATCGAGACAGCCTTGATACTTCCACACAAAACATTCGAGAATTTGCAGAGGAGTTCACTGTTTTGTTTCCATCGCTGGAAACCTTATCTCAAACTGTGCTCTGGCATGAAGCAGCCTCAGTGAATAACCTCAAAGTGGTTTGGGGGGTTGGGGAGGGGACGCATGCACGCAATCGCTCACCCTGAAAGAACCAAGCACAGGGACTGATTGCTCTCTTCTCGACTCAATGAGAGGCGCTGCCTTAGTCCACAGCATTTGTGTAAGGAGAGCCTCTGGTAAATTAATTTACCTCATTTAACCATCAGATGTCAGAGACTAGCTGGCAAGCTGCACCGAGAGAAAAAGGTCTGTATGGGCGGGGTGGGGAATGTGATTTGGGGAAGAGGGCACTTCACTTACAACCATTATGCTGCTCTGAGGTTCCATTTTTATAGCAGGATAAATCAGGTGCTGGTGAGGGTGGCTTCACGTCTGTGTTCATTTTACATCAGTGTGTACAACATAAGATGACACTGTTTTAAGTATAGCATGGCCTTTACTTAGGGAGAGCAAATGCTACCATTTTTACCCTACTCCTACCCTTACCTTTCCCTTTCTCTTACTTTAACTGAGTACTTTTGTGCATAAACATTGAATATATTTTGTAGACACAGCTTCCAGCTCAGAAAAGTGAAGGCAATGTGGAAGTGTCTTAAATCTGCATTCTTTCTAATGGTCAGTAGGGGGCATTGCACTTGCCTGCATTTGAAGTCCAATTGCATTGAGTATTATGTTAAAATGAGCCTATTTCTCTCTACTTCGTACTTCAGTTAACGGTTTCTTCATGAGTTGTTGGTCTCAATCTCTAGTTTTAAGTCTTCTTCCATACAGAATGATGTTCATTTAGGAAATGAAGTTTCCATTAAGGATAAAATAGATGATAAAGTAGGGTATGCTTTAGCGCGTGGCACACCAGGTTCACAAAACTCAGATCAAACTGTCAAACTAGGCAGTGCTGATTAAATATGAATCCAGATTCCAGAGTCAAAACCAAACACAGGCCAACTGAACTCTCATCCAAGTATTGCTCATTTCTGGCTGAGGAAAACCAAAATGGTCCATAATGCCAAACTCAAGGCTTCTAAAACGGTTGTTCACAAACCAATGGGTTTGGTTGACGTCACGATAAGTTTACACTTGTCCTAAACCCAGTCAAATTTTGGCAGATAAACACACAGTATGTGACCTTGACATGGCCAACCTCTCGTTCCCTACCAATAATCGACATCACTGACCACGACCGTCCCTTAACCATGTAGGTTTTGTGTCTAAACTCTGGATCAGAGGTTTTAACAATCTGATACGCACTTTGAGCATACAGTACCAAGACCTTTACTTAGAGAAAGAGAATGTTTCTGTTTCTGTTTTTTGTGTTTCTCTGACTTTTCCACAAAAACACCCTGTAGGAAAAGCAGGTCACTGGCATGAGAAAATTCTTAAAGATTTCCTATGACATATCATGCCCTCTGTCTTCCCTCTCCAACCATGAGGAGTCCTGCAGGGATGAGGTAATTGATTGTGCTGCTTGATGGGCGATAATATCTCGTTATGGCCATATGCATGGAGAGTCCCCCCAGTATTCTGTGCTCCCCTTGCCTCCGTGCCCTTGATAAAGTCTGCTCTGCATTATCTTCACTGGAAGCTAACGGGAGCGGCCGGGCCTTATCTCCAATGACCTCGCAGAGCAGGCATTAATCACCAACTGCAAAGAAAGAAATTAGCCTCAGAGCAATCTCCACACAATCTCCAAATGATTAACTCTCAGCCCACTCACTTCTGACATTGCCGCACAATGCCATACCATTTTGAGGAAAATGCCCGGCATGCTTGAAAAGGAGGAAGCATGGCGAGACACACATGACATCATAATTAGGCATATTTGCAAGCCGTTAAGAAGATGCTGCCACTTACGCTGCTACGCCTCCGTTGCTTTTCTGATTGTTGCTGTGTTTGTGAGAGACACAATTAGCTATACATAATGAACCCGATTTGGCAAATTATTTAGCACACTGTTTAGTACAGTGTTAATGAAATTACACTTCCCGCGTCCTTATCCTCCCTTCCATTAATGAATTATAACACAATTCATTATCTAATGTATGTCCAAGGGTTTGTTGTGTAGAGACAACAATTACGTCTATTAAAGAACGAGGCAATTAATAGGATGGTTTGGAGTGCTGTCTGCGTTACTGCTCCCGACAACCAATTTGTATGGAGAGTGGTAGTTTTATCAGTGCACAACAAAAGGTGTATGTTTATGAGCAGGCAATTAGAGCTCAGAGAGCAGGCCTGAGGAGGGAGGATAAAGAAATCAAGCGCGCCTTTTCAACTGCAATGGAAATCAAGCCTTTGAACGCGGCATTCAAACAGCACATCCACCCACCCGGCTGAGCGGAAGAAGAGTAATTATTTAACACAGGCGACCCATCTCTGCGGTGAGCTCATTTGCCCCCCCCCCCGCCCTTCCCGTCCATCTCCCTGGGCCGACCCCTCTCGGCTGGAGCTTGTCTTTGGCACGGCTTGGCTCATGGCTGGGCGCAGACGCCCATGATGGATGCTCAAAGAGTTGACCCTGTGACCGATGAGCCAACGGGCAAACAACACAACGTCTAAAGTTCTCTGCCAAGTAGAATATTGATTTCATGTTCTGTGCACTTTGGACACCACCACCAACTCCAAGCATCCTCCACCCCCTCCTCCATCTGTCTTACATCGGGAAGAAATTCAATAGATTTCTGTTGCGCACTTTGCATTGTTGCTAAGGAGACAACATTGTAGAGCCTGGATTTTCGGCGGAGCAGCTAAACAATGCAGACAGGACAGTGTAGACTCCCACACACAGCTGTTGCTCAGGGAAAACATGGTACATACAAGGTGATTCTATAGCAGCAGCTTTTGAAGCATGGAACAAATCAGCTGACCTGCTGCCTTCCTTGTGGATCTTGTTCAAGGTTTCGTGCCTCACTCTTGAAAAATGGAAATGGGCGTAGCCAGAAAAGCATCTTTTCCATCGAGCTTTAAACAGAAGTGTGGATGTGTTTCAACTGAAGACTTTTCTTGCTGTGAAGCATCAATTATAGATCATTCTGTCAGTCTAACTCAAGAGGCTCTTGTTAGTCATTTCAGCTGCTGTAGATATGTATGGGTGTACAAGGGTTGTGTATCTGATGATTCTAATAATAAACAGAAAAAAAAAAAAGATATGATGAGGTTGAACTAACCTTGCCTTAATGAAAAATATGATTTCCAACTGATGTTTTTCAAGTAGGAAAATTAGCACAGCGAGGTAGAATTGATGTTGGTAGTTAGATAAATCCACTTTAATCCTTAGCACCCCGTTGGTGCATTTTGCTTCGACACTTAGTACCCACTTCTTCTATTTTAGAGTCATAACTCTAAAATAGAACACAAAAGCTGCATAACTTAAACCCTGCAATGCACAGATGACATGCATATGCTACTGTAAAGCACACAGAACATTAGATTATTTTACAAACTCAGAGACAAGTGCCAGGTTAGGGTAAGATTGTGATTATGGTATAAGAAGAAAGTAGGCAGTTACAGTATTTACAGGCAGTTACAGGGAAAGATTGATAACTGAGTGGTGATGGTTAAAAATATGACTCTCATAACCATGGTAGCTAGGACGTAGTCTCTTGAACATAGAAACAGCTGCTAGTGCTTGCAGAGTGGCCGAAGACGTCACAATTCTGCATTTTTGTGTTCTGCTTGTCAAACAGGTGTTTCATAAATTGACAAACTGTTGTTGGTGGCTGCAGTAATACATATCATTAACTTTTTTATTAAACCTTTATTTAACCAGGAAAAGGACCCATTGAGATGAAAAATCTCTTTTTCAAGGGAGTCCTGGCATTCCATTCCACTGCTGTCACAGGATCTGAAGGTGTTGCAGGTGAACATGTAAAAGTCTAAAGGTGTTTTTTAAACTGAACTCTGAACTTGTTGAACTTTGAAAGAAAAATAAAACAAAACAAAAACTGTTGCAAACATAAAAAAAATGGTTCTATAACTTCCAGCAGACTCTAAAGCAATTTTAAAAAAATCAACAATTAAAAGTCACAGGAACAAGTGATAGTGATCAAAGTTGGCACAAAACCACAGCCTCCACCCATCCAACGCTCATCGCTAGATTGCTAGACTGACACACACCTGACTGGTTAGGAGAATAGACTATATCATCATCACCTGACTAAACAACAACGCTTCCTGGTTTTAGATCATTAATGGAACTAATTTTACTATAATTACAGTTCGTGACTGCTTCATTCCCTCCACTGTGTAGCTACACTGCGCTCCACTCTGTGTGTGGATAATATACGTATGTGGCATCTGTGGTCTATAGGGTATAAATGCTCAGACCGCCATAGTTAAACCTCTTCTGAAGAAAAACAATCTAGATTCCTCAGTTATTTGTAATTACAGACCAGTATCAAACTTGCCATTTTTAAGCAAAATTTTAGAGAAGCTTGTTTTTAATCAGTTAAACGATTTTATTAACTCCAATCACATTTTTGAAAAGTTTCAATCTGGTTTTAGGGCCAATCACAGCACTGAGACAGCACTAGTGAAGGTTGTAAATGATCTCAGATGCAATATGGATGTGAAAAAACCCTGTATCTTAGTGTTACTTGATTTAACTGCAGCCTTTGATACAGTAGATCATTCAATTCTTTTAGGTAGACTTCATAATTTGATTGGCATTTCTGGTACTGTTTTTAACTGGTTCAAATCTTACCTCAATGACAGAGAATTTTTTGTAAGTATAGGTGACTGTTCATCAAATAGTTATAAAATTAATTGTGGTGTTCCCGAAGGCTCAATTTTAGGACCTACTCTTTTTAACCTTTACATGATGCCGCTTGGGGATGTCATCAGGAGACACGGCATTAATTTTCATAGCTATGCTGATGACACACAGCTTTACATTGCCGCGTCTCCAGATGACTCAGGGCCAATAGATGCCCTTTTTAACTGTATTTTAGACATAAAACTATGGATGGCAGAGAATTTTTTACAGCTCAACCAGGACAAAACTGAAGTTTTAATTATCGGCACTGAAGCACAGAGAGAGAAACTAACTATGAAACTCCAAGCACTGAATTTAAACCCTTGTCAACAAGTGAAAAACCTGGGAGTTATCATTGATTGTGATCTTAGCTTTGAGCCCCATATTAAAAATATTACTAAAACTGCCTTTTATCATCTGAAGAACATTGCCAAAGTACAACCATTTCTCTCTCAAGCCAATACAGAGACATTAATGCATGCTTTTATTACTTGTAGAATTGACTATTGTAACGCTCTACTTTCTGGTCTACCTAACAAAAAATTAGATCAATTACAGTTATTACAAAATTCAGCTGCTCGTCTGTTGACGAAGACCAGAAAGAGAGCACACATTACACCCATTTTAAAGTCTCTGCATTGGCTGCCTGTGCGCTTCAGAATCGATTTTAAGATTCTTTTACTGGTTTATAAATCTCTTAATGGTCTTAGTCCAGCCTATTTATCTGATTTACTTTTACCCTATGAACCCTCGAGGACCCTCAGGTCTTCTGGGAGTGGCCTTTTAATAATACCAAAAGTCAGAACAAAGACCCACGGTGAGGCGTCATTCACTCACTGTGGTCCACGTCTGTGGAACAGCCTCCCTGAAGACCTGAGGGCATCAGAGAATGTTCATGTTTTTAAGAGCAAACTTAAGACCCATCTTTTTAATTTGGCTTTTACTTGAACCATTTTTAAATAATTTTCTACTCATGCATTTTAATGTTACAATATTTTCTCTTTTATTTCTTTATTTCTTTATTTGCTATTATTTATCTGTCTATTTTTATATATATCTTATCCATTATTTAAGTTATTTAATTATTTAATCTATATATTTTATTATGCTTTACTTTCTAATTATGTATTTATTTACTTTACTTATTATTATTTATTATTATTTTGTTTTATATTATTTTATTTTATTTATTTTTACCTGATTCATTTCTAACCTGCCTCCAGTGTTTCCTCACTGCTCAATGATGAGATGGCGCTTAATCAGTTTGTGCTCTGTTCATAATGGGATGGGTAGGAGGGAGGGTCAGGGGTGGAGAATTGGGGTTGGGCTGTGGGTGTTGGGGTGGAGGGTTGGGGATGGGCGGAGGGTATTTACTTGTTTTTTGTGTTTTATGTTTTTTTTATGTTTTTATGTGAAGCACTTTGTGTTACATTTTGTTGTGTATGAAAAGTGCTATACAAATAAAGTTTGATTGATTGATTGATTGAGAAATGTTGTGTTTTATTTTAGAGAACACATATTTAGGAAAAGTCATGCACTGAAAAGATTCTTTTGATTTAAGTTATTTGCATTAAAAATGCAAACAGTCTGTCTGACCATGGGAAGTTCTAGTGTTAACCCTTGATATAATCTGAACAGGTCAGTGTATATAAATTCACCCTCAGTACAGTTGTCATGAACGGGGAAATTAGCTATAGAGACCAAAACTGTTTTTTGTACCAGGCTGTAAACATGTTTATTTCTGCTGTGAAGTTGGACATTTTAACATGGGGACTTATGGAGACTGACTCACTTCTGGAGCCAGCCTCAAGTGGACGTTTGAGGAACTACAGTTTGGTACTTCCACCTTGGCTTCACTTCACAGCCACACAGTGTGCTTCACTACTCACAATGAGGATGCTCACATGCTAATGTTTAGCAGTTGTAATGGCATCTGCCTATGGTAGACTAGCTTGTTGGAATGCGGATTAGCATTTAACAGAATACAGCTAAGGATAATGGCAATATCCTTGATTTCCACCAAAGTATTTGACCTGATGATGGTGCTCAAAGGAAAGTCAGGGAACAACCAACGTGAAGTCATCCTGAGGGTGGGACATGAGAGGACATGTGTGTAGCTAATTTCATGGCCATCCATCCACTAGTTGTTGATACATTTAACTTAAGACCACACAATGGTTAAAGGGTATCCGCAGAAGAGAAGCTGATGGGAGGTGAAAGCTATTTGTTATTTCTGTTGACTGTCCACACATTTGGAGCAGCATTCGGCACTGTACTCTTCACTGTAGTCCCTGTAGGACTGCAGTGAGAGGAGGTGGGTGTATTGTTGTATATTGTTGTGATGGTGAAAGAGCAGAGCGGCTCAGAGGCAGATGCGGTTTGACTTCGCCTCTCAGTCATGGCTCACATTCATCATGAGCCAGTGTCTGGTTCTGAGCCAGGGAGGGGGGCCTCTCTTTTTTTTTTTTTTTTTACCACAGCAGATGCCCTGAACTGAGAGTCCCCAGCAGGGCTGGTGTCATACAGACCTGACTCTCCATCCATCAGCCGCCGCTGCCGCTTTCACAGCACGCTCCCTCCCAACAGCCGTGTGATCCATTTGTCGCCTGCAGATAACATATCTGAAAGTCTCCTCCTAAGTGGCTTTTGGTATTTTTTTTAAGAAAGAAAACATAGTTCATGGTGGTAGGAGCTTTCTTGTATACATCGGTTTTGTTACAGTGCTATGAAGGCATATATATTTTTAAGAATCAGTAGCCCTAAGGGGAATGACCTGCTTAAATTCTGCAGTGTTTGAGCCATATTTGAACAAGTGAGCAAAATGAACAGACCCTCCTCCCACCATGCTCTGCTCAATAGAACTCTGGCCATAAAAAAAAGAAACAAAAATTATGTGGCTGCAAAGAGCCTCGTGACAACCGAGGGCCTAATTTGTCTTAATATAAAACACCCATGTGTAGAATTTAAAGTAATTATAGCTTCTTTAAAATTACTGGTTTGCTGCAACGTCTTTTATATTTCCACCAGCAGGGAAATGTTCCAATGCTACACACAGAGGCTTTAAACGGGCTCTCCTGCAGTCGAAGAGGTTTGATGCTGGTTTGGATTATGACATTTTAGAGAGAATATAGGAGGAAACCACTCAGAGGTGATGGACAAAAGTTAAAATGACAATATTTGATGACTTGCAAAAAACATATCGTTACTGTTCGATCACACATGCCCAAAGAATTGTTCTTATTTTTTCAGGAGGAAGAAAGAACTCCTCCACCACAACCCAGATAAGCACAAAATTAACTTAAAACACTGTTATGAGGCACATCTAACACCATATTCACACAGTCATCAGTGAACTGTTTCATACTTTAAATTTGATTTACGTGGATTGTAAGTGAAAGTGGACATGCATGTTGTTGTTTTTTTGTAAATCTAAATGTGGTTCTGAGCCTCGACTCTCCTGTTTCTGTCCACCTCAGACCTCGTGCTGCATCAGTCTGACTCGGTTCAGAGCGATCACAGATCATCGTCCATCTTTGGCTGAAAACGTTATTTATCCACAGTGACGGGAATAACGGCGCTATAAATAACGGTGTTAGTAACGGCGTTACTTTTTTCAGTAACGAGTAATCTAATTGATTACTCTTCCCATCATTATAACGCCGTTATTATTACTGCCAAAAAACGTTACTATGATTGAAGGCAGCTGTTCATCAGACCAACTAGATCTCTAAGCCGAGCGGCAAAGATTTTTCTTGTTCCTCCTTCCTTGGTGAGGGCGGGGCACGAGACAATCGCATAAATGATGACGATTGGCTGAGGTTGAGTAAAATTCCATGGTAAGCCAGTCAGAGGTGGAGTTGGGCGGGTGTTGCTATAATCCATGACATTTTATTGGATGCTAGTCTTTCCCACAGCAACGTTAAAATAGTTTAGATTTGTGTACTGTGGATTTCTGTTCTGTATTGTATTAAGTGTCCATTTCATTATAATATTCAGATTTATCATAAATAATTGAACACATGTGCACATGTATTTTAAGTTCCGTCAAAGAGGGGTGGAGGTGGGGTCCAAATTCTTTGACACATTTGAGCATTAAAAAAATTACTTGAAAGTAACGCAATAGTTACTTTCCGAAGTAACTAGTTACTTTTAAAATTTGTAACTCAGTAAGTACTTTAGTTACTTTCTGGGAGAAGTAACTAGTAACTGTAACTAGTTACTTTTTTAGAGTAACTTGCCCAACACCGTTTATCCAAAGCTCTCCTCCTTATACTGTATGTATCCTACACACATGACGTAACAAAACATCTTTTTCGTTGGTCAGTAAGATTCTAAATGCTGACCGTATATGTGACGATATGCTTCATAACGAATGGTCTTATAAGCTTATCTTATTTTGTAGTTACAACAACCCCTGACAAGAATATCGACTAACATGTCAAATCTGTTACATTGCCCTTTAGTATGTCATTCATTGTTGTTTATGCAGCACATTCACACATAATAATGTGAGGTAACACAACTGTCACCCAAGGCCCCACACACCCACCCTCAGGGGAGCCGAAGGCTCCAGGTTCACTGTGTGGCAATTACTGTGGTTTGTGTTGATTTAATTATATAAACTGAGATGATGGGGACCTTAAGGTGACACTTAATGTAGAGGCCCCACCTTGTAGAGGGTCCCAATTTAAAATCTAGTACAGCCTTTGCTAGCTAATTGTGACACAATACATGTGGTAGCCCCCATGGGAGATCAGGGAGCTTGTTGTGCTCAGTGCCCCAGAAAGGCTTGGACTGGCCCTGCTGAAGGGAACACCTTCAGTGTAAGTGTGGCTGATTTACCCAGAACCATTTCAGCAGTTTGTGGATCTGGACTGGAGCCCAGTTTCAAGCTGCATAGATGTTCATTAGTCTATTTGTGGCTATTGTCCCTCTAAGCTCCTCCAAATGCATCAGTCAGCTGGAGCCATATTCCTTCAGCTGGCGCAAAAGCAAACCAATTTGCAGATTTTAAAGATTTTCACGACTTCCAGCAAGATAATGATTTGGAACAAAATTGTGCAAAACCAATCTGTCCCGCAATGCAATTATTTATTTTTCTAAACAGTTATGAAAATTTTTTTTTTTTCTCAATTGTGGCTCAACAGCAGTGAGCCCATGCTTTGCTTTCTAACAGCTCAGCGCCAGTGTTTTACTCGAAGCTGCTCTCCTCCTCCTCCTCCTCCCTCCCAGCAGTTTTAGCTCTGCTCTAAATAAAAATGGATATATTAGGAGTGGCAGTGTGTCCGGGGTCCAGTCCGGCGGCGCACATACACTACCATGGCGGTGAACAATCTGACCCCCTGCAGGAGTTTTACACATTTGATTTACATTTATTGATTCCTCTGATATAAGCCATTAATCACATGGAAGGCTGACCTTTTTCCCCTCAGAACAACTGGAGCCGGCTCTTCATTTCCAACACTGAGTGGAGGAACGATAACGCGCACAACACTTCCAGGCCTGATCTCTGACACGCATTATTCTGCAGTATGGGGAGAAAACATCACGAGGCGGAGCTCCTTCACTTCACGAGCGTCATTAACATGAGCAAACGCTTGGTGAATACACACCTGGTGATTTTATGGACCCTAATCGTATGCTCTGAACACACAAACCACAGCCATGTCTCACATTGTGTTGCTTTCCTCCATCTTGGCTGTCACACAGACAGAAGGATAAACAGACTGAAGGAATCGCTGTTGACCCAAATCTGAACATGTGTTTAGCATTTCTAACCATTTGTCATGTCAATTCATACGTCTTTGGCTGCATAATCCACCAAATCACATGCCCACATGACCCAGATTGTATCATGTATTTGGAATATCATTTAGATTATTGCAGTGTAAATGATCTGTATAGCAAATAAATATGGTTTAAGATATGATCCTCTTTTAACACCTTTACACTACAATTATTTCCACTGTTTAGGTAAGTATGTTGACCTATGTCTTGTAATGTGATCCTTAAAGAAATCTGAAAATTTACTTTGTGCATTGATGACCTTTGTCTGTTGATACCACAGACTGTTAGAGAGGAAGGAAGCGAGGTGTGTGCAGTATGAATTATTAGATTTTATGATATTATTCAGTACAGTGGACTCTAGTATCGCATGCTGTCAGGGCCATAGCAAGGATATCAGAAATACTGAGGTCATGAGTTCAAATCCCGCTGATCTACAGCAACCCACATACCAAAAACATCTGCACCATACGTTATGTCCGATGTTATGTCTCACACCGATAATATACAGGCTTGTGGCACTTGCTCCTGATAGTGTGTACCTCATTCGTACGTTGCTTTGGACAAAACTGTGAAATGAATGAATGTAAATATAAATATAAATTTTCTTTAAAGCCTTGTCCACAGTGCCAGAGGGAAGAAAACATAAAAAATCTGGTGGAGAGATGCAACATCATGAATGTATTTATTTACTGCTGACCTAAAGATAGGAATAAAAAATAACATGGAAGCTATAGCCTCAGTATCAGGAGTAAAGAGAAAGTCAATGTTAATCTGTGTTTACATAAAATATCAAAAGAAATGAAAAATATCTATCTGATTCTGGAGCAAACAGCTTCATCCGCTGTGAAAACACTGAAGAAAAGATTTACGCTGAAGTCGCCTCTGTGCCCTGCGTTCTCTGCTGCCATCTCGGCCTCTTTTTCTGCACCTCCAGAATCCAGGAAATTGGAATAATTTCTGTGAAGCATTTCTTCATTTGTCTCAATATTTAAGCGCGTGCATCACATCGGGGGAGAGGGCGCACTGTGGCCATGAAAGCCGAACGCTAATCACTTCCATGTGATCAATTAGATCAAATCATTTCAATTTTGTGGCGCTGCAAAATTATTCTGCACGTACACTCTGATGGGCCTCTTCCGTGAAGCCGATACAGCCCCTCCTCCTCCTCCTCCTCCTCCTCCTGATATCCCACAGACATATGGTGATTTAAACTTGTTATCCTACTTATCCAATTTACCCTACAATGGAATTTCTCAACATCAAATACCTGGCTTTTGTTTCTGCCTGTGTGTGGAAGCTCTGGAGAGAACTAACAGTTGTCCTTCTTGGACTGGTTTGTTTGGACGGGTTTATTCTAGCCATACGTCTCTCGTGCAGTTGTTTACTGTATCATTTACTAAGATTCACGCTCGTCATATTGAGTGCTTTCCTCTCTGTAAAAAAGGCTATTTGTGGAGCATCTTTACCTTCTCACTGCTGCCTCGATTCTTTCCTTTCCTTCTCTGTTTTCCCTCAAAACCCCTTTGCGTGCCTCCACCTTTTTTTTTTTTTTCAGACAAAGCTCCTTTTATCCCTGCTCTGTCTGGTGCCCACCTGTTGGCTCTGCTTTCCATCACCCCGGCCTGCAGTCAGGAGACACTGGGGCCGCCCCGCTGCGTCTTTGATCACTCATGTGACCTGCAGCAGACGTGCACTCGCCTCGGGGAGAGGAAGAGCAATGCACGGCAAGCCCCACGTATCCACAGCGGAGGCGTGGAGAGGGGAAGATTCTCTCCACCCTGCAGGCTTTATCAAAACGCCTGTCCATCCACCGTGAGGTTACACTGTCTGGCCTCTATGAAATGGCCCACCACGGCACAGCAACCACTCAGAAACTTGGAAACTCACCGCGGGGAAATGAGATGCCTCCGGTGGATGACCTGTTGTGAGCGGCAACACTTCATATAGCATGCTCTCGGCTGACTCTGCGGGCAGCGTGGTGCCATTCAACTTCCTTTTACTGGGGGAGAAATGACAAATGATGGAGTGTGATGTGGGGAGATTTTGTGGACAGCTGGCATACAAACTTGCAAAGCCTGGAGGAGATGGATGACACATGGTGGAGTACAGTACATTTACTCCTCCACAAGCCATTGGCTTTAACAGGCCGTGCAATGTGAAATGTCTAATAGTGAGGAAAATCACATTGCACATTATTCACAATTTTATGGGTGTGCTCATTCCCAAATTATGGGAGGGTGATATAAAAGTCCATGTCTGCTCCGCTTTCCAGTCCAAGTCTTCACTTTCTCTTTCAAGGCCATTACATTGCTGACATGCTCAGATTTATTATGTGGTGCTCATTGGAAAATATGAGCTCTATTTCAACTTAATTGAGACGGCAGATATGTAAGCTCGCTTAAATTACACTTCCTCAAAGGTGAACATGCTAAATCAAGAGCTGTTGTTAAAAACTGCTTCACCACTTTCGTCTTCTTACTTTACTTGCAATCTTTGACTAAATTAAGCCTGCATACGGAAGACCACAAGACAACAGCAACACCCATGTGGAGACCCATCTTAATATTTCCTAAAGGCAAGTGGCTAATTAAGCCATCCAAGCAGCAGCATTTCTCAAATGATGAGTCAGGATCCAGAGGGGTCACTGGCTTGTTTCTCTGTGTCTCTGGATGATTACCATTATTTTTTAATAAGACCAGGTCTCAGGGTGACATTACCTTTATTCTATCTAGGTCCAACACCGACAGTGAGACAGGTCTTATGAATATAAGGCGGTGTTCAAAGGGAGATGAGCAGCTGCAGAGCATGGAGGCCTGTGGTTGTAAAGTGTTTTGGCCTAAATATGGGTTTGACAAAACCTTACATGCCTTATTAGTACAAAACAGAGCTAAACAATTAAAAATTGTGTTCCAAATTTTCTCTTAAAACACAAAATCTGCATAAATTTCTATAAACAAAGAAAAAAAACGGTCAAGACTCTTGAAAACAAGCGAGCCATCACGTTAAAGCCAGCACATCCAGCCTTAGCCGAGGATAAATGTATGTACATGAAACAAATATAAATTTGAACTAACATCTAACACTGACATCTCACCTCACCACCTGCTGCTCATCATCCAATCACCCCCTGCTGTATAAAAGACCTGTCTCTCTCGTGGCAGCAAACACTATGGTGAACTCTGTGTATTTTTGAAACTGGTCTTTTGTGCTGTTATCTAACCTTGATCTCCCTGTGCTTCAGGGTATCCTCCAGCCACGTCCAGCCCTGTCTCGTCTCCGTTCCCGTTTTGGACCTTGCCACCACCAGCCCTACACCTGCACTTAGACTCTCTCTCAACCTGCTGCTGCACACAACCTCTGTTACCAAGAACGTGTTTAAACTGTTCTCAGTCTTTGGCTGGTGTCTGCTAAAATGTTCAACCTAGCAGACTTTCAAAATAAAGCTTGTGTGGTTAATATTGTGAGACTGTTGCACTTAGCTTCAGTAACAAAAGCTACTTGGTTAGGTTTATCTTTATCTTAAATACAATACATAAGTTAACTTACATACCACTCAAAAATAGTCACAGTTTATTTTTAGTAAGTACACGAGACATCATGCAAACGTAATATTAAGCCTCTATACTTATTTTCAAGACCCCCAAAAAGAAATCATACTGCAAATACTTCAAATATACAGTCAGACAATTTTGCCTGGACAAAAATACTGTATTTGACAAAAAACACAAATATCTGACAAGATGTGCTGCAGTGAAATGTCACAAAAGCACAGAAGCAATAGGGAAGCTTCATTTGTGAAACATCCTGGACATTCAACACTTGCATTCTACAAATGAGAGTCCAGTTTACTCGTCAAATGTTTGGTTTGAAATGAGGTCCCGCCTCTGACGGGGGAGGTAGCCAATCATAGGATAATCAGGCAACACCTAGATGGAGAAGCTAAAAGGCAACTAGCCTAACTTAGCTGTGTGAGAGCACCTGCTATGTTAGCTTCTGATTCAAAGAGTTCACAGTTGCAGAGTTGCTTCCTACCAGTGGTTGCTATTTTAAATCTGTGTTCACATGTAGGTTCATAAATAAATAAAATAAATCTACATTTGCTGTGCTTTTTTGGTGTGAGGATAAAACAGTTAGCCTAACTAAAACTAAAATAAAGATATTACAACATGTTTGTCTGAAACAAAGTTCTCAATTTGTGTCTGCCGCCTTCTGCTTTGTATTCTTTCAAATACTCTGTTAACTATTATATTCTACAGAACATGCATACACCATTTGATTTGAAGAAATCCAGTAATTTTGGGGAAAGGGCTGTGTTGCTGATTAAGACCAGACGAGCAAAAAGCAATTAAAATGCACTCATTAGGAGTCTGAATTTAAATAATGACGAAACAAAAGCAAAGCTCTATTCATAATTCATTACGCATTACAATGTCTTCATTAAGGTGGAATATCAAAGTGGATATTTCAAACAGAAGCACACTTACTTTATTTGTTCTGGCTAAAAAAAAGCCTTCAAAAGGCTGCTAACCATAACACCAAGAGCCACACATAATACGTGTCATGTTTTTAAAGAGCTTATTGTTCCATGCACACAAAGACACTGGAAGAGGAGAGGAGGAGTGCTTGGGCACTTTTTCTTTGAGATTTCTTTGCAGAAGTCTGATGACATTTATTCCATCTAACACTGGTAGGATGCTGTGATAAAATGTGCCAAACTGTTGTTTGCGTCCTTTCAAAAGATGTCTTGTTCGTGTGTGTTGCTGTCTTTCTTTTTTTTACGGGGACTTTGAAATGTGCCACAGCTATAGTGGGAGGTGATGGTGATTATTGGCCACAGCCAACCTACGTACTCTTACAGATCCTCTGTCTGAACAAGTAGGCCCGGCCAAGCAATCTGATTGGTCAACTAGACATTTAGAATATGCTCAAATCAGCAGCACACCTTACTAATATTATTCCACCATCTCCACATTGTCACATCCTGAAAATATAGAACATGTAAACAAATACGAATAGGTCCACTGGAAGTCAGCTTTAATAAAGTAATACATCTGAATTTACAATTTCAGCTTTCTTTAATGAATATTCTGTGTGTTACGGAGCTGTTAGACCGCCTCGTTAATACAGGTGTCTACCTCGTTAACGTTAATACAGGTGTGTGCCTCGTTAATACAGGTGTGTGTACCTCGTTAATACAGGTGTGTGTACCTCGTTAATACAGGTGTGCTCCTCGTTAATACAGGTGTGCTCCTCGTTAATACAGGTGTGTGCCTCGTTTGTGTGCAGCATGTCAGAGATCAAACAGTTCAGTGAGCTCAGACAAAATGTTGTTTTAAAGACTAAAGGTCGACTAATCTGGACTGAAGAGGAATGTTTGGTTAGATAAAAACATGTTGTACATTTTGGAAATGATTCCATCAATCTTTGTTCAACACATTTTGACTTTTGGACTTTACAACGCTGTGGAGTTACTGGAACTGCTCATCCTCCATCAGCTGTGCCGGTGAGTCGCTGATACAGTGCTACCTTCAAAATAAATGTGAAGTTCACAAACTTAGGAGCCAAATCTGTCCGTGGAAAAATCTCTTTTTCAGCAGATATCTTAGTCACTACAAGACTGAACTAGCAAAGCAGTTTAGTGTTTATATGTGCGATATTTATTCAGTTTGGGAAACTCCACAATCTCCATAAGCTTTGACGGGACTAGAAAGTTTCTCCGTTGCTAGGTCGTTACTAAGGCTCGGGCTACTTGCTGGAGTAGTGAACTTACATTACATACAGGAGTCTACTGCTGTGACTGATTGTTTTCTAAGTATTAGTCAGACCCCGTATATCTCCATAGAAACGGAGATCACAACAGAAACAGCGAGCAAAGAAATGTTTATTTTGAGAGCGAATTCCCCCAAAACATGAATATCTTTTTGATTCTATATTTTATTTAAGTTGGTAATTGTTGTATAATCGCAATATAACACTCGAGAGTGTGCTTTAACTTATTATTGGCACTTCAGTGACGCTAACGTCACCGCATCACTGTCATGCCAATAATGACGTTAAAGCACACCCTCTGTGTAATATTGCTTAATTCTAGCACTTCAAAGAACATACTGTGAGGGGAATTGTGGGTAATTCATTGTTTCATTAAATGACAAATGGCATAATCTGAACTCCAAAGTCATGTATTTTTCCCCAGAAGAAGAGACATAAGCAGTGTTACATGCAAACAGGACGAGCTGTGTGATTGTCGATGTATCGCGAAGCCCCCCTCCTCGTGCTGCCAGGTTAAAGATCACAGAAAACGGGCTATTGTCGCTCAGCGGCTCCTTACCCATCAGCCATTGGGAGAAAAGTGTGTGTAACGGACAGCTCTAGTCTTTCTCTGCGGGATCTCTCGTGATGAATTATTCAGCTGCTCCAATGTGGTGATGTGGTGACAAAACGCGCGGTGTCAGAAAACCAGACACGACTTCATCAGCAAAATGCTCTGCTCTCCTTTCACGCCCCTCCTCCTCCTCCTTCTCTGCCTTCTCCACCAGCACTCCTCTCTGCAGTAATTTCATTTTCACCTCCGCTCAGGATCCCGTGAGTGAAAGTGCTGGATCTAGGCGGGCGGACGGAGGAGGCCAACTAGACTGGGTGTCCCTTTTGTCCTTGCTGGCTATGGAGCCTCAGACCATCCATCTCTGTCAGAGGCAAGCATCTCAGGAACCCCCACACCCCCTTCCTCCCGCCTCCACCCCCCTCCACTCACTCCGGAGGCGCTGTCTCAGAGGCACGTCAGTGCTAAATGGAGCCTTTACACAGTATTGACTGGCCCCACAAGTCTCTCCACTGGGCAGAGTGGGAAGCAGCCTATCATATTTTTTTTTCTTCCCAGGCTGGAGCTTGGACCCAGCAGGTGAATGGAGGGATGATTACAGGAGGCTGTGATGAAAATAAAATGGGGCTCCGTCTCGTGGTGTGGCTCCGTCTCGTGGTGTGACACCGGCGATGGCTTTACAGCAGGTGAAGTGCACACTTTTTCACACACTGCTGTCACCTTTGTGTGTCTGTGAGTCAATTATGGAGGCACTGAACCGGCGTGACGATGTCTGCTCCTCAAGATTTCTTCAATGCTGGATCCATAACCGGCAAGGGCAAAAGACTTACAAGGCATTTAAGCAATACTCTGTTGTTTTTGGGAAGAACTTAACGTGAATTCTCAAAGAGTGGCTTTTAGTTACAGAAAGTACAGAAGGAAGCAAACAGGTTTACTCCCATCGTCCTCTTCAACAGTTCAGAGAGCAACATTCAGTATTTCCATTAGTACAGCAACAGAATTTGTCTTATCAATAGAAATATTGTTTTTATTGAAGCACTTTCGTTTAAGCACTGTTAAGCTATCACCAATGAAATGCATCACTTCCTGCACAGGTATTTCACATTAAAAGCCATGCAGCAACTGAATTGGCATCTCCTGCTTCTCCATGAAAGACTTTTATTTTGAGAAATCTGCAGGAAATTTTGGATATGACTGAAAAAAGTAAACCGTAAAGCTTTGTGATTACTTCATTTCTGTCTGTTACACTTCATTGTGTTCTAAATGTCTTTGTAAAGCATGTTGGCTGACATTTGTTGTTTTTACATGTGCGAGCAACTGAAATAATCATTGAATGAAATGATTTGTGTTGAAACTCAGTTGTTTATGCAGCCTTTATCAGTCTCTTTTGTTCATGCTGGATTTGAGTCTTTACACACTGAGGTGTTCATAGATGACAGTCTTATTGAACCTTTTTATGGAGGTGAATCCCATTTAAATAACATGTAAAGCTGTAAACAAAACATCATCAGTCAAATAGACAAAACAAGACAAATAAAAAACAGTCCTGGAACTACACCAGCTAAATGGAATTCAGACATCTTTGATTTTCCTACTTTTTTGGACTGTCACATGTCAAAATCTCTTCTATAAAACTACAAAGGCCAAAAGCAGCCAAGAACTGTGACTCCATTGACCCTAAATCAGACAGCTGATGATAATTAGAGTCATTAAACATTAAAGAGCCACTCCAGTGATTTAGTTTTGCACTTTCATAAAGTTGTGGGACATATTATGATGCAGCAGTGACAGAGATTCCCGGACTTTTAGTCTCTAGTTTGTGTTAAGCTTCAAAAAAGGCTGGGACCTACACTTCCCATAATGCAACTCTATAGCCCAACACTTCATTAGTCCATTCCTGCCTTGTAATTCTACACCACCAGTTTGTAACACAGACTTTCTGTTAAGAATTTGAGTAGTTACTGAATGGTGCAAGTAAAGTTAACTGCATATGTAAAATCAGTGTCCCTTTAAATCCTGCCAGTTTGAGGTGGTACTGGATTCATTTATTCTTATTTGTTAGTATTTACATGCAAGCTACTGCTTTGTGTACTTCATGGTCTCAGATGTGGTTAGTGTGTCCATCTCTGTGCTGCACTGACAGGAATCTCCTCTTGACCCTCTCCTGGAGCTCCCTCTGTAAGTCCTCTTGTCATGAAAGCCAAAGTCCCCCTATTCCCAAAAGAGAGCAGAATCAAAACCTGCCATTGGTATTCCTAGCACAGACCTGCATCCATCAATCATCTCATCTAACAACTGGCTGAGGCTCAAAAGGAGCTATTCTCTTTCTGGAGTCCCTTTACATGTATTGAAGGGACGTGTCTCAGAACAAAAGGAGAGGAGTGCCGATAAATCCCCTAAGATTGAATGACATTAAGCTGTTAGAAGAAAATGGATCCGGCATCAGGGGCACTTTGAAAACTTCTGCCTCAACTTGGACAGAATTAGAAATGAAGATATGTGTCTTCTTAATAAACACATTTTTCGTGTAATGGAAGAGGCACTGTGTTGATGCTACAGTGCATGTTAGCTGGAGGGAGCTGTATGGAGGAGGGTGTGAGGAGAATGATGAATGTTGTGGAATGCTTTCAAGATCAGTCTGTGCTCTAACAATATGACAGCCTCTCATTACTGCAGAGGGATATCACATGTTTGGACCATTAGAGAGCTTCAAGTGGAGTCGTGCTGTGCAGCCACGTTTAAAAAGAAGAATGTTTAGTTTGCCATCTTATCACTGCTTTGCTGTTTCAGAGATATCTGAATATTATATTACAGCATGGCTAACACAATGACAGTGTGTGTACAGTATGTGGGTGTAAATGTGACAGTAAAGAAAGTGCATGAGAAGTTGGGAACAAAGCTGGATTAACATGTAATGGGGCTCCTGGGTAAGAAATTGCTGTTGGGCCCTATACTGAGTCCTCACTAAGGTAAGTGGATGCAGTACTTACATTACATATCATATCTTATATCATGTCTTGAGTTGAGGTAATTTGATGACACAGCTTTATTGGAATATATCATGTGATAACAATATGAACTTAAATACGAGAAACAAAAACATCTTATAATACAGGACCTGCCTTGGGTGATGTATTGTAGTCTTGCAATTCCCACACTGACCTCAGTCAGTAGTCTATTATTGTTTAAAACTCCATTGTGTAACTTTTCTACCATAAAATAACATAGTTTAAATCAACTCTCTGTGATCTACAGAGTTTCCAACTGTAGCTGCTGTTAGCTAATGTTAGCTCAGTTTGTTAGCTGGGTTGCACAAACTGAACTGGCCGTTTTTGGAAGAGGAAGTTTTCGGGCCCGGGGCTCAGCAGCCTCTATGGACATACTGGCAGAGGAGAAGAGAGTGAAGAGGACGTTGACGGAGGAAGCTAAGAAGAGAAAAGGAGAGAATGAGCGAGCAAGAAGCTGCTGGACAAGAGTAAATGTGGGACTGACTTTTAGTGGTTGGTGAGAGCTTGGTGAAATAAAAGGCTGAAAGACAGACGCCGAGCTGGGCTGACTGCTGTTGGACTAGTAAGTAATATTAGCTGGCTGCTATGTCTGCTGTTGGTGACCTTGATTGATGTTTGGCTGTTAGCAACAGTTGTTGACTCGCTAGTTTTTGATCATAAGTAATGTAAACAGGACAAATACAGCTGTTCATATTTACCACAGTCGGATTACACTCAAACTAGGGGGCACTAAATCACAAAAATATCAATGTAAAGTTGCTTTAAAATTGCAATACAATTTAACAGGAATCACTTATGTCCTGTTTTTCTGTACAGGTTTCAGGCTGCTGTTGGCTCTCTGCCTTCTTACATGCCTCACTCCACTCACTCTTCTAAAGATATTTCAACATTTCTATCTTCATTCCGTCGTCTCAGTTTAGATTCTGAGGATTCATCAGATTTAGACACAAACAAGTCATACAATGAAATGAAACCTCTGTCATAACAATGTCCTATGATTACCACTTCTAATGAGGAAATGACAGGTATGAAACCTTTTGAGACAATATAAAGAAAAAGGTTTGATTTATTTGTAATAACAGCTTCATGTTACATGATGCGACTAAGAAAAGAGTCGAAAATAAATAGAGATAGTTATAGAAATAGTAGAAAATAAATTAAAACGCTTGACAAAAACAACTTACTAACTAATGGAGAACAACAACTACGATCTCCATGACAACTGAGCAACCACACTAAGAAAGGAGGTTAACAGCTTCAGAAACAACAAAACAGCAAGGGCAGGAGGTTGGATGGTTTGTTATGATGACTTTTTTTTTTGGTAAATCTTTAAATTAGTGTAATATTTGAAGGAATAATATATTGATTGATTGATAATATATAAATGTTTACGCTAAGGTCAGAAGAATCTCTCTATGCTCAAATCAACTGTGATTTTAGCTTGAGATGATGTATGAATGACTGTTCAACTTTGCTGAACAGATTAGTGGTGAATGGTAAACACTGTGATAGTAATGACATGAAAATAAATTAAAATTTCAGATCAAATTTATCAGTTCAGCTATTTTTACAATCAACTTTGGATTTATCATTTCATTTCTGTGTTCCACCCGGATACACCAAAGACTTCACTACAACAAGCAGCATTCAGATCAGTGTTATCGCTCTGTCACTGACCTTTGTGTGACCGCACATAGACACAAATGACGCTCTGAATGAGAAAAAAAAAGGCACTCGCTTTGTTCCATGGGTGTGAAGTGGCAAGCGGGAGAGCTTGTGGGTCGACGAGTTGAAATAAATGCAAACTGAGAATAGTCAGCATGTCAGCATCGACACCGAGACAGAACATCGGAGGCCACCGCCCTCCTTCAGCTCACCTCGAGGGAAGGAAGACAGAGAGAGCTGTCAGTGAGTGAGTGGTGTCCTTTGCCTCTGCAGTAGCTATTTTATGACCACGCTGACAGTTTGACTGCTTCTCTCATCCCCTGCTGTATCCAGCCTTTTCTTGTTGTCTTTAATCAGCAGCCCCCCGGTCCTGTCGAAGAGGCTGCCAGGACGCCTCGCGCCCTGAGCAGCACTACAGAGGCCACTCTTGGCAATGACCTCCGTCTCATCCCCTCACTAAAAAAAAACATAGCCTTTCATTCTTCTCTCAGAAGCCCCGCAGCTCGTTAGCACCACATGGCTAACAACGCGCAGCGCAGTGACAAAACACCCTTCTCCTGCAACACAATACTGATCACATTCAATACCTCCAGAGATAGCGAGTGCGCTGTGCTTTTTTGCTTTGATGGCCATCTTAATTAGTGCTTATTTGAGCGAAAACAGGACTGTTGCTGGTGCAGTCCTGATAACCAGAACACAGAGCCGGTGAAGCAAACTGAGTCAGACGCTTGATTTTAAAAGGAAATGTGATATTTATTTGATAGAACTGATAAATAATGTGGTTCGAGATTGTTCTAGATTCAGATTTTTATTACTTTTACTATTCAAAATGGATTGCTTTATCCAAATTTTAAAAAATGCATTTATTTGTTGGCCATGCAGATACTGCTTAATCTGCAGGTGAATACAGTTTAATTTGTGGCGCTGCAAGCATTGAAGGTATTGAAAACATCTCTCTAGAGTGTATCTGCTAGATAATCTGTAGTCCTCACTGTCATCAGCTCTATAGCCTTTAGATTTGACAAATTCAAAAAAAAGAGTCACTTTATCGTCAGCAACTCATGATTTCAATGTGACTTATCATATATGATTATTGAACTAAAAAAGCATCAACTGCGCTTGTTCCTGACAACATCAGGAGCAGCCAATTATATTGTGTGTTGTTGTGACTGCAGATAAAGATGTAGTAGCAGTGGCAGTAAAACCTCTGATTTTTCATCCCTTAACTATAACCACTTACACGCTCACAGGCAATAATGAATAAATAAATTTACCAATGACTCTAAATTATGGTAGATAGCCGGAACAGCCACAGATAACTCGCAGACATGAAGAGAACACACAAACTCCCCATCATGCTGTTGTCAACTAAAAACAGTTGATCTGCTTAATAAATTACTTTGATTTTAACAGATTTATATTCATTTCCATAATGATGTATTGTTCTTTAAATCTGCTGAAATGGCTGAAAGTGTTTAAACAGGTAATATGTCAAATCAGTCCAAGAACACTTAATAATTTAGGATTTGGACTTGTTGGCCATGACATGGGAATTCTTGAGCTTGAATTGGACTTGACTTTGGACTTGTTAGGCTTGGCTTGGGACTTGACAATGTGACTTGTTGGTCTTGAATTTGGGGCTTGACCCAGGACTTCATTGCCAAGACTTGTGCCCTCAGCCTTCAGACGGTGTGTGTTGTGCTGGCCTGCCTCTGTTTCTTCTTTCAGGTCTTCCTTCCTTCCTTATCTTGATTGTTGTTACCTGCTTGCAGCCTTTATAAGCTGATGGATGAAGTCAAGGTGGCACCCTCTTGCTCCCTCCTGTGAGGTTGGTGCTTTCAGTCACCCACATTGGTTTTGTCTGGTTTCTGATTGTGTTTAGTTTAGCCGCTAGCATTTCTAGCATTTTTCAAAGGCAGAGATCTCAACCTGGGCACATGAAAGCCAAACCATCCTTACCCCTTGATACCACAAGAGGTGAATGAGGAAATATTCTAATTTGTGTGAACCAACCCGAAATTAAAATCTAGGCTAGAATTTGATTAAAAATTCTCCCTTAGTCATTTTAGAAGCATAATCCTTCTTGTGTTGCTGTGCTAAACATCTCATTCTGATCCAGCAAATTAATATGCCAGATCAGTGTCCTTTTTTTAACTATCTGCACACAGTAGATACTGGTATTAGTCAGGCCCGGTGGCAAATTCGCCATCTGGAGTGGTGGGAGTTTTCCCGGTGGGCCAGTCGACCTGTGGGCCAGTGATGAGTCCAGCAACACCAATGAGATAAAAACAGAGTCCCATGCTGTTTGCAGTGGGCTGGCAAACCTGCTTCACAGAGGTATGCGTGTGTGGGGGGTCAAAAGTTTATTACATCTCATGAGTCTATCTTTACTTCATATGCAGAGCCATTAACGGGCTGATAATGGCCGTGCTGTTCATTAACTGCAGCAGAATGGACCTAACAAATGAACGTGGAAATGCAGGTGAACAAAAAAGGTGAGGCTAATGAACTAATTGAAAACAGGCCTCTGGGCAGAGGAGGCTAAATGCCAGGTTGATCAGTTTATGTTGACAGATCACAACTGATGGTGCACACTGTGTGTTAGTTGTGTTAATAACAGTGATTCATGAAACACAGATACATGTGGATACACTTACTGGTTGTGGCAGATGTCTGTCCACCAAGAGGGTTTGCTCGAGCTTCCAGTCTCATAAAGGAAGTTTTTCCTTGCCAGTATCACCAGGTGCTTGCTCATGGTGGAATTTCTTTGTATATAATATAAGTACAGTCTAGACCTGTGATGTGTCTCAATTCACATACTTCCATACTTGCACTTGGAATTTTGAGAACATAAATGTGTTCACACGGTTAATTATGGCAAAATGCAGTGTACTGTGAGTACCCGGATGGTACTTAACCTTAAACACTGGACACTCCTCGCCCTCAGTGGTCACCATTTTGTCTATGTAGCAGAAGGGCAGAGACCAATGACACTGTGACAATAGCAGCTGAGGAAGCAGCTGGAGCTGAAGCAGTTGTGGTGAATACCTCAATATACAAACGTAAGTTATACATTTAAGTAAGTCAAAGCGCTAATGCCTGGCTGCAATTCGGCATAGAAGAAGTGGTAAAATGTTGCAAACATCATTGCTGGTATTATGACATTATGAGAACGTCTTAACTATTGGAAAACTGTTTTGCTGTTGCATGCGTGAAGGATCTTGGGATGGCAATAATGCCTATTAGGTAATGAATCGCAGTGCTGTAAACTTGGAGGTGCGTCAAGGACAAGTAGATCAGAATGACTTGGATTCAAGGCACATAACTAAGTGAACATCGTAGGCCTTCCGTGAGTTATTACTGCGCCCCATACTGTAGCATGACTTCCTTCACTGTTAAATCTTAAAAACACAGTGAGATGAAAAATACATTTTCAAAGTTTTGATTGAGCGTCTCTGTGTGAATTAATTCGTAATTCAAAATACATATATTCACTAAACTCCAATGTGTTAATCTGTTATCTCTTCTCTCTATCTTATTAGCACAGAGCAATCATTGCAGTGTTTAACGTGGTGCTGACTGACTGCAGGTCATATCAGCTGTCACTAATTAATGTTAATTCTGTGACTAACTTGATGACACGCTAAAATGAGACTGCTCTGCTGTGTGATGACAGTGCTCTCTGCCCAAAGATTGTGTGTGAGGCCAGAGACTCCACTCTGTCACACCACCGTACAGTCAGGACTGGACTGAAACTTTCATTAATATCATATCAATAATTTAAGGTCATCAATTTTATGGTTTTGAATCAGGACTTTAGGTCCACTGCAAAGAGCAGTTCATTCAGCTGAGTGTACAATAGGTGGTGCTCTTCCCTGCCAAAAGACATCTATACTATAGCCCTGCAAAAGTAAGGGTTGTCTCTAAAAGCTAAATTCCATGGGGCACGGATGCGACGTGTTCCATGTGCGCCACAGCCGCCAGAGCTAATCACAGCTGTTCTAGTCAATGTCTCCCAGAAGCAGCTCTCCACTCTGCCCAGCCGAGAATATGCGGCTGTTCTATTGAAGGACACCACAGAGCAGCTCAAGCTGACAGGAAGTCAGACACAGAAATGGCATAGAGAATCCAGTCGATTTTCAAAATAAAACACTGCAAGAACACGTACAACAGCTAAAAGGGAAACAATTTAATTATGTAGCATATTTACATATTTAGAAGGACCTAAACCAAGGAACATGACCAAGTTGAACATGACCTGAGCAAGTTAATAAAGTCTGGCGGGCTAAACGCTCTGTTTCTTAAATGCCGCATGGAGAACAGATCAAAACAGCATTGCAGCCCTGACTTGACTGAGACGTGCCCGGTGGGGTTTCGCCATAATGATCCCAACCACCCGGACTTTTTCCCTGCTAGGATCAGGAAGAAGGTTCTGGATAGACCACAACTGAGAGACTCAGGAAGAGCTAACCTCAGACCACTAGCATCCTAGCCTATAACCTGTAACTTAAAAATAATTTTCTCACTTATCCTACTCTTTATCACTGTTATTATTGCTATCATAACACTGGTTATTCTTAGCATTAACTATAAACTTGACTGTAATTTATACTGAAATAAATGACTTACAGGCTGTGTGTAAATCAAAAGGGACAGCTTCCTGTGTGGAACTTGCATGCATGTCTGCATCGACAGTAGGACAACTGAACACTGACAACAAACATGAAACATCTCCTCAATGTTTTACCTCATGGCACTCCGCCAATCTATATAGTTCCTGTTCTAAATGAAACAACAGAATGCAAATAGTTATTATTAATTCAGTTATGCTATGCTCTGTCACTTAACCTAAAGAAAAATAAAGTAACCTATGAAATAAATCTTCACTAAAATAAATCTCATCTTACTTGTCATCTCGTCTAATGAAATATCCTCATATTAAGTTCTAAAAAATAAAGCCCATCTATTTTTAATTGATTTCAGGGTCTTATGGAAATACATTGCACTATGATTGTACCTGTATGATTATATGTGACAATTAAATTGAATTGAAATAGAATTAAAAGTATTGTGGAGCTTGTAAAAGATTTTTTTCAGATGTGATAGCCACAGTCTCAGTGTGCCAGACTCAACATTTAGTTACATATAGTCTAAATATCAGGTCAGATCTTAGTATATGACATACCTGATATGAACATGATTGAGGCATTAATAACAAGCACCAATATTAATTATTCATCTTTTTTTTTTTTGTTGACCTAAAAGTCATTTTAAGTTGAGCTTTAGAAAAAGCTAGAGGACTTTGAGGTAATTTATGAAAGCCTTCAGAAAAATCCTCATTGCTTTCCGGTGTTGAAATGTTTCAGAGATTGGCAGACACGTGTCACTTTTTGTTACATTTTTTTCACCAAACCGGAAAACTGAAATGTTATCTTGCTGTGCAAAGACGGATCGATACTCCTTTGTGTTGTTGTTGGCATCAGCGGTAGACATCGAGAGAGAGATTGGTAGAAAAAAAGAACCGGACATTTAGAAGCTCCACTTCCAAACTGTAGGATTTTTGTAGCACGGTTCTGCAAGAGCAGGCTGACTGATATGAATAAATAATGGCCCTGCTGGTGCCAACAGCAGGCATTTCTTAATTTGAAGGGGTTTCTAATCCCCTTGTTCAATGCGGTTCAGTAGATTTTTTTAAGATATCGCACAATGAAAATATGAAAGTCTACTTGCAATGTCCTGTGTTGAATTCTATGTAGCACAGGAGCAGAAAGCACTGCTTGGATTCTGTCTGCTCCCACCCCCTCCATTTTTTCTCTCCATGCTCCCTATCTGCATTACAATTTTTCCCCTTTGGAACATTCCTCTGGTACAGAAATGAAGACATCTTGAGCTCAACTTCAAACACACTCCTCAGTAAACAGCCACTGTGGAGAAAGTGTTTCATCTGTGCCTCTGGGATATTATTAAGCCTCTCTGGTAGCTCAGACTGCAGAGGAGTACAGGATAAGAGCTAGCTCCTGTCTATCCACCTCCCGTCCCAGTGACTACCCAGCAACCTGTTTTTGGATCACCACGCTATCTGAGTGCTTGTTGTGGTGGAACATGCCGTGAGAAAAAAAAAAAAAACACATACCATAAAATGAAAAAAGAGGAAAGTTTTAAATTTTCTGCTCCATCTAACTTCATAATTACTCTGTGACTGTGCGTCTGAACTGCACAGATTTTGGAAATCACCTGGGCAACTCGGTAGCTCTGACCTCTCCTTCACCCCTGTGAAGTTGCACAAGCTGTGACAGCCTTTAAAATCGCCACAATTGCTCTATTCATGGCCGCTGTTCTTCCTCCTCACTCAGGATCAGCGGCGGTTTCACATTCCTGATGAAGTAACGCAGGAGGGATGTTGAATTTGAACGATGTCGACAACTCTAATAACATAAAGAAATGTTTTCATCTGCGCATAATTGGAGTGTATGTAAAGGAGCAAGATGGGGGAGTTTCTAAACCTCCGGCGTTTATGTATGTGAAGGGGGCACTGAAATGTTTCAATCAGTTCAATGAACAAATATCTTTTTGTTTCTGGCAGCTCAAAACCGAGGAAATGTAAGAAATATGAATTGTTATGCAAAAAAATCACTTCTAATCTCAGTCACCACCCTGAGAGCTGTCACAACCAAAAATGGCGGTCCACTGTCTTTTCTACATTCCTGTAGACTGATCTGTTGTATTTATTCATACGTAAAAAAAAATCATTCTTTTATAATGTTACACTTTTAATTCTCTTATTGTTTCCCATTCATACTTCGGATTTCTTTTCTGTCTGAATAGTTTATTTTTTGCATTACTTATAATTCCTCAGGGTCCGATCAGACAGAGACGGATCTGTGCAGGTGCAGACGCTTAAAATGTGCAAAACTGCTGATGCGCCTGGGTGATTAGCTGCTTCTGTGTTACTGGATGAGGAGGTTTTAGGATCACGACATACTGAAAAGAAGGAAACAGTCTGGTGAGTACCACCATGTCTTCCATAGCTACGCTGTGAGGTGTGCTCACTAATATCAACCTCTCTGCCATAGTCCTGCCATTCCTATCACATCTATCAACGTCAACGCAGGAAGGAAGTGGTGGTAGTCTTGCTTAATTTGATGGAAGTGTGACATTGATGACAGGTCTTATGGTGAAAATTTGATAATATTAAAACTTCTAGAAAAGCACGATGCGTCATCAACATCATATTGCTGGAAAACAATGTTTTTTGTTAGCGGTACATTTCTAGTCTGTGTTCACCCACTAACATAGTTCAGTTCCCTGCACTTCCATTCATGTGCCTCACTCCACTCTATATTGTACAATATATACACACATAGGACTACAGTATATAAGGTATATATCCTGAATACGAGGGAACTCAAACAGTCAGATCAATGAACCATGTGGACTTAGGATAAGTTTATTTCAAGTCACACAGTCACTTTTTGCTGTCGTCACACTTAAACCATGCTCCACAGTTGCCAAAAGCACCTCACAGGACACTAATTTGACCAAACTACTATGGTTCTGCCAAAAGCACATATCTTAAAAATCTGGCAAGATGGATTCTAGCATGATCTCATGATCTAGTGATTCCAGCTGCCTCACATGGTAAGACTTCTGCAGTGCATGGTGCTATAACGGCCATATAGTGAATCGGAGGCCTTTGGAGACCCTAAAGATAGGATTCCTGACTTTGCATGGTCAAAATGTTTCTTTGAATTTTACATTTACACTTCTAAGCCATACTGATATTGTATAGCCTACATTCATGTTAAACATATGATACATACACAGTAGGTTGTAGGCTGTAGTTCAAACATACTGAATTGATCATTTTTCCAGTGATCTCCTATATGATGCAATATGATTTTGACTTGTTGAAAAGGTGAAAGCGTTCAGATATTCCCACAGTGTGAGGGCCACTCTTCTCTTTTGGAGATATTTTTCTTCCCTGCAGTTCCCGGCATACAGAATCAGTATATTCTCTGTGATGAGACAAACAGCTCATCTATAAATGATTCAAAACGTGATGTGGCACCTAAGTGGGTTGATCTACCTTTCTCTGCATCGCCGCATTGTACCGAAAGCATTATGGCAGCATTTGGGTGAGCGAAAGCAAAGAAAAAGAGGCTGCTTAAGATATTTATCGCCACAGATATTTATTTTCACACTGTCTGCCTGTAAATCAGAACTTGAAAAGCAATTCAGAGAAGCGGTTAATAAGAGATGGTGAAAATGGAAAATGCAGCGAGCGTGACCAATATGATTTTTGACACCAACACATACAGTACGGGCCTACATGACAAATTATTTATCCAGGAAAACAAAGATCATAAATCCTGCAGTTGTTCCAATATTAGTAATTCTGCGTGAAAAGACTCCCTGCTGCACTGCATTACACACTGTACCTGCTCGGGACATCTTCATTAGGAGCTGATCATCGTTATTAGCTGTAATATTGACGGCTGTGCTGCTGTCAGTCAGGTCCTGGTGCTGATCTATCAGAGCGTGCCTCTCCTGCCTATCCCTAACGACCACACCATTGATTGTAGCTGCTTGCTATTCATTAGATTGATGAGTGAGAACAGCAGACAGCAAGTGGGAGGCACGGAGGATTTCATAACATCGCCCTAACCTAGAGACACACATGCTGCCTAATGTATTCCCTTTAACACATCGGCGAATGCGGTCATGTTTGCAGTGCAACAGATGTCATACTTTGAGTCTTCCTGTCAGTAGAAGATCTTCATTAAGAGTTTCAAAGGCGGGCCCCTCTGGCAAAGCACAAACAGCCAGCAGGAGTAGTAGAGGAGGCACTTCAGCAGCGTGGATAAAACAAGATAACCCCTCGTTCCCTAGTATTATATTAGCATATCCTCTATTATTCATGCAGTCCCCAGTTCAGAAATTGCCCTCTTTAAATTGTTTTAGGGGAGGGATGTGTCGTGTGCAGGTACGTGAACTCACTGAATAAAATATTTTCCAGTCCCGGGGGAAACATTTGGGTTGCTTTATGTACAGAGGTTTTAATGTGAAAACAAGGAATATGTTCAAAGAACCAAATCTGCTCTTGTGATATGTAAGCACTCGTCTTCAAATACAGTGATACTCAAGGAAATCATGCCTATACGCTTTCTACAGTGAGATCCACTTTAGCTTCACGAGATCTGTACGTTTCTGGCACCAATTTTTATTGTTTGTTTTTATTGTCCATTAAACGCCAATTATTATCAAGATTCTAGTCAAATGGAAATGCATGCACAGCTCATATTGTACTTGATGTCATCTAAAATAAACAGTAGATTCTTGTAATTCTGATCATAAATATTTGTTTAATAATGATATTTGGTCATTTCTTTAAGGGTAAATCCTGTAGGGGTGTTTTTTTAAATTATTAAATATCTATTAAATTAATAATAAAAAAATAAAAGTATTTTAAATGTTTTTAAAAGATAAATCAAATGTTTTGTGAGTGGAATGCCATTTTATTTCATTGTAATTTTATTCCATATTATCATTCTATTTTTTTCCAGAAGCATTGCTCTGCTCGGTCCTGTGGAGTATTTTAGATGGATGTTGCGACCAGTAACATCAAGTAGAACAGAGTAGATTGAGCTGGCTGGACGACTAGTGTTAGAGAATCCGGTCAATTTTCAAAATAAAACACCCTGTCCTGATCGTAAAAAGCAATGACAGCATAAGGAATGGACAGAGCTTCATCAGAGACGTCACTCATGGGTTTCCGAAACGCCGTTTTGAAGCTGAAAATATGCGGCAAAATATCTGCCTAATTATGCAGAACTTTAAGGCATAATAAAGTTAAAGTTAATTCACTCGTTAATATACTATGAACAGGCATAGAGGCATCATACTTCATATAGAGCTGTGCCTGGTGGGATTTAGCTATATGTTCATACAGAGAATGTAATATCTGAACCAGCAGTATGATCAGTAGTAAGGAATGCAATCAAAATATAATGACGTATGATAGAGGTTATAACAGGAAGTGAACTACACAGATTTCACTGAAAAATAACACCTGGAATGTACGACACATTAAAACCTGATGATATATAACATGTAATAATATGTGAGGAAGGATTTCTCTCTTTAAGGTCTGTGCCAGGCAGCTGTCCTCCAACCAGCCTTACCTCATTCCTCCTCTAGCACTCTTTGGCCGTGTCAGACCACCACTAATCTGTCTGCTCAATTAGTCAGCACCATCCTTTGCTTTGATGGCTGGGACTGTGCCAAGCCTAATTATATAAGCTTCATTTTTGAGGCTTATGTCAAAGAGCTTGTCATTTCTTTTCTTTTTTTTTCTGCACTTTGCTCTGGGAACAATTTCATCATGTTTTCAAGGCAGGACTTCCTGAGAATAATTAACAATTACTACAATTACAATATAAAGATGAAAGGGACAGGAACAAAACAATGCATTGATTTCCTCCTAGAAGATGATGCAGATTAGGTGACACGTAGTGTTGGTTTGCATCCACGTTCATTCTAGGTCACAGTGAAAAGAGCTACGCCTAAAATGCACAGTCGCCCTCCTACAGACAGCTTATGGATCACAGTTATATAACAGGGTTTAAGAGGGCTGATTTAAGAGGGCTCTTATGAATTTGGCTTCATCGCTGAATGACATAGCTGTTTATTTATGGAATTCCTTTTTAGCCAGTATTAAATAAATAAATATGCCTATGCAATAAATACATTTGGTTATGAAATAAATCCTGAAATAAATAAATGAGGCGACAAATATATAAATAAATGTTAAGATTAATGAACAAATGTGTCAATATAAAAAGGTTTTATAAAAAAAAAATATATATATATATATATATATATATATATATATATATATATATATATACATTTATTTCCAAACTTTCAATGTCCATCTGTTTTATTAGAATAAATGGGCCGGTGGGGGCCAGTTTGATGACATGGCATCCTGCTTTGCCTCAACTTTGTGTGAGAAGAGTTTCCTGATGGAAACTTGTACCCGGTAACTGCTGCTAATGGTTGCTGCCATTAGCTAGCTAGCTAGCTGAGTTAGCCGTACAGCTAGCTAACTCAGCTGACTTTACCCAATCTGTGAGCTCTACCAGGGGAGTGTTGGTGTTTACATCTCCTGCACAGAAGCTTTGGACCACAGGGAGAAGGAGGTTTTCAGGCCTGGGGTGAGGGGAACCCAGTGGGGAATGCTGGTAGAGAATGCCGTTGACTAGTGTCTCAGCCAGCTCACATACTTTGGACAGCTGCCACAACTGAATACTCAAGTCTGGGAAACCTTTTGTGGAAGGCAAATGTTATTAGGCGTTATAAGGCAATCAAGATTTTTGGCAGTACTTAAACTTTCTTGTACTTTTGCAAGAATTAGATGGGAAGATTGATATCAGCAGCCAGCAGCTAATTAGCTTAGCTTAGCATAAATATTGACAAGAGGCAGAAACCTGCATGGCAGGCCACCTTAAGCACATGCTCATAACATGTTAATGGCAGATAGTGGTGGACTTTGTTACTTTTCCTTTCCCCCTCTTTCCAGTCTTTATGCTAAGCCTCAGATAACAAATTTATTATTCAATCCCCTCATCTAACTCCTGTCAGGAAAGCAATTAAGCACATTTCTCCAAACTGTTCCTTTAATGTCATCCTGAAAAATAATCCTGACACTCATTCGAAGAATTGTAAAAGTAGCAGCAGACACTGGGTTTCTTGGAGTTTTTGGCACCAGCACAGTAACCATATATTGTAAGGCACTTTTGTGTTGGACATTTGTGGCAGAAATACACTGTAAATTGCTTGTCAAAGTACCACCGATCACTGACATAACTTTAAGCACAAGATGCTGCTCTGCTTTATGGAATAAACTGGACTAGCTGGACTGTCGCACATTAGCGCCGGGGGTAATTTTCCATCTGCACCGATCCAACTGAAAGAAGGCAACATTTTGTTCCGAGACATTTGCTTTTAAAATTCAGATAAAAGTCAGTGGTGGTTCGACTTGCGGTTTGGGATGCCTTTCAGCCACAGTCAGCCGTGGTTGTTGCAGTATGTTCCATTGAGGTACTCTCTTAGGGTATAGCTGCTAACTTCTCTGCCAAAGTGATGCTGCATGTGTTTTTACCAGATTACTTGAAATCACTTTTGTGCAGAGTGACTATTGGCAGCACAGTAAATTATCATGAATGACTGACACGAGTGGTTGCAAACCCGACCGTAGGAACATATGGGCCTCTAAAGTGTGCTTTCAAATCACACTTGCATTCGCTGCATTGAATCTGAAGAGGACATGCAAAAGAAAAAAAAAAACGTGATCAGAATGTCCTGTCAAAGGTATTAAAGGTCAGAAAAGGGACTGAAACTGTATTTACACCAACATCGATACTTAAACTGTACACAGAATTACAGTAAAGTAAAGGAACTCCTGTTTTAGCGGGATATTTTGGTATTCTTCCACCCCTGACAGTAAGGTATGGTGAAATGCTGACACAGCTCAGTGTGTTTCAAGGTTGTGCTGAAGCGCTCTCTCCCACCACAGTTTATATTCCAGGAGAAGACAGTGAGAGTGATATTGATTTGACTTGGGAGGGGAACCGGGAGGCGGCAGGCTGAGAAAAGTGAGCAAACGGAGGCGGAGAGGTGCTCAGCTGGTGGTGTACCCAAACAGGAAAGCTCAGTGACTGCATAAGTGGATGTGATCAAGATGCCTGCTGTGGAGCACTAGACTCGTTTTGAAGTGCTCTGCATTAAAAGTTGTTAAAGTAAGAAGACTTAAAGAATTAAAGGATATTTTCTGTTGAACTTTGATCATGTCTGCAAGTTCATCAGAAGTCTTCCTACTTTAGCATTAAACCTTGCATTGGCTCATTTGGTTTCGTCAGTAAAGTTTTGTATTTTTCACATTCCTGCACTTTTATGTGCTTTTTACTTCCTGCATTGGATTTATTAGCAGTACTGTGAGCTTTAGGTGAGCTAAAGTCTGTCAGTCTCAAATGAAAATGCTTTATTGACGAAACCTTGAGTGTGCCAAGCTCCATTCCTTTGTAGAAAGTCAATGTCTGACACAGTACAATCCATTCATTTAAAATGATACAGCTATAGACTGTACAAAACATGGACGTTGTCTCTGTGACTTCATCCACAGGTTTCTGAAGAAGGTCACTTCTGGAGCCGGCCATTTGAGGAACTGCAGTTTTTGGCACTTCCACTTTGGCTTGGTTGCCGCTTGGACACAGCAAGGTCATGCAATGTTCAGGGCTCTTGCCTCTGACTAAAGATCTCCACGCCCAATTTGTGACCACAGCACTACATGCTGCATGATACACTGTAATTAGATCACGTAGCCTATACAAACCACCATTGGAAAATTAAACTTTTGTTTTGTATCTGCATCCAGCACACTTGCTGTTTATGTCAATCTATCCCCGTGACCTTTTACCGATTGCTAACAGAGCTAGCACACAATGAAGAGGAGGTGGAGCAGCTCAGTCTGCAGACATGTTTAAGTTTAAAGTTTTACCACAGGATAGTATTTTAGCATTCCTGGCAGATTCCTGGCAAGTAGGACTAAGTAAGTGGGACCTGAGTCAGGCCTGGTCCACATTATACCCAGTTTATTTTAAACGGGTAGGCTCCAGTTTTATTGCTCTGACCTCTGGACTGTGTGTCAACATGTGCAAGACCAAAGTGGATCCAAGTGAACTCGGTATCAGCCCGTTTTTTTTTTTTTTTTGAGTGTGAACTTTAAAGTACAGAAAGCAGTGACTTGTACTGCCGTTTAAAGTATCTCTGGCTCTGTTTGAGACAAGACTATCCTCAGATTCCTTTCTTAAGTTATTTGATGAGCACATTCTGCTGGTACAGCTGATTGTGCCCATTCTAGACCATTCTAATGCTTGTGATTCCACCAGAAATACCACAGCATGTGGAGCACATGAACCGAGGAAAAATGACCAAATCTGAGCAAGTTAACAAAGTCTGGTGGGCAAAACGCTTCATTTCTGAAATGTTCCTGGTGGAATATATATGTGTGGGGTAAGGTTGAAGTGTTCTGTAAGAATCTTGATCTCCCCATGGGTGCCGCGCTCTTTGAGAACACCTCTCTAGCTGACACTCAGCAGGATGTCTGTAGGCGCTCACATTCTCTCCCACCACCTCTCTCTGCACTGCATACTTATACAGTATATTGTCTTTGTACATATATCCATACATCACCAGCACAGTATGCATTGTATGAAATAGGTACTCTGAGTTCCAAAATGCGGAGATGTTATGTTTCTCCAGGAGAGCTGGCCTGTATTTGCTGACATTGTCTCTCCTTGCCAGTAACAAGGGGGAGGAGTTTGGCCCAGTTCTTCCTCCATCCTGCCGCTCCATATGAATATGAAAACAGCTTGATTTTCATCTGACTTGTTAGAATTTCATTGAAGGTCTGACCTTCAATCTGTGTGTTGACATAGGTTCTGTTTATTCTCTGTATCTGCTCGTTTGTTTTCAGGGTCTCAGACACCGCTCCTAATAATACAAATCAGCATAAATTTCACTATCTAACAGGAATTACAGTACATGGCACAGAAGGCTCGGCCCTCTACCTCTGCTCCTGTGCAGCTAAAAGTGGAGTTTTGAGCATTTCAAACAACATTTTGATGTTGGAGATGGAGATCCAAAGCTGTCTCCAGTGCTTTACCCGTATGCTTCACACAGGCTGAGCCAGACTCCCAGTTACTAGTCAGTGGAGGAGATAAGAAGCCTCAGCTCAGACATCCAGTGAATCCTCTTGGACATCTGCTTCCAGACTGAGAGATTCATATAAAAATCTAATAAAGAGGGAGAAAAAGTCATGTTCTTTGTCAGTTATGGCTCTCCATTTTGGATAGCTGCAAAATGACTCCTCAGTGTTATAAAATATCATCTTTAAATCCAAGTTTGCTCCTGATCTTGTGATCAGTACGTTTGACAAAAACCTCAACTCAAGGTTCACTTAATAACATTCTCATTTCACCGTCTTTGAATGCATGAACAGAGACACATCGCCTTCCTCAACAGAGAGAGTGACGAGTTCAAACTCTCCATCTTGGGAGTTTGAACTCGACAAGATCACTGCCTGTCAAGTACAGGAGGGGGCAGTTTGCTCAATTTGCAACTGAAACAAACATGTCTGCAGACATAAATAAATCTACAAATCACTCACATATTCAAAAAAAGTCAACCATTATCACAGACATATCAGTGTGTGTGTTAGCTGATATTAAAATAGTTGCTAATGCTTATGGTAATATGTTGGTGTCACTGTGAGGTTTATCCAGTAGACTGTTAAAGAATGTTTAACTTTTATAAAGTTATTTGTTTAAGAAAGCAATAAATTGGAGTACTTTTGCATCGTCATACAGGTGCACAATCCACATAGAAAAGATCTATTTTCATTCCAACTCATCATATTGGCCACTATATCAGTACTTTAATCTAAACACTTCATTTCCTGCTTGGAAAAATCTCAAAAGTTATTTTTGTGACTGAGTAACAGCTGTAGAATGAATATATATTAAATATGAGTCTAGGTCATGTCCTTCATGTTCGCTACTGGCTGATGTGAAATGAATGCTGGGATACTTGTCTATCTCAAGCTAAGCCAAGTCAGCACCATAAGTATCCTTGATAAAATGAGAGCAGCCACTTTCAGATATATGGACCATATCAAATCAAATCAAATCAAATTTTATTTGTATAGCCCTAATTCACAAAACACATTTTGCCTTGGAGGGCTTTACAATCTGTACAGGGAGTGACACCATCTGTCCTTAGACCCTTGGTTCGAGTGAGGAAAAAAGGTGGAAGAAACCTCAGGAAGAGTAAATGATTACAGTAGCAGTGGAACCTGTGATAGAGACAGAGAGACACAGAGGCACAGCAGCAGTAAATCATTAATTAACTATAAACTGTAATGGAGATATGGTAACATAACATAATGACAGTAATAATATATGTAGTGGACGTCATGCAGGACCACAGCAGCAGCCACGATCCACGAGAACCTGCTGGACGAGAGAGCACAGAAACTCCAGGGAAGAAGTTTAGTTAGTAAGATGCATTAACATGCATTAATGAGACATGTATGTTTACAGATGGTGGTAGAGGGGGAGAGAGAGAGAGGAGAGAGAGAGAGAGAGAGAGAGAGAGAGAGAGAGAGAGAGAGAAGGTTTGAGTAGAGTGTTCAGTAAAGGGAGATGTGACTACATCTTCAACCAATACCTTGCCTGACTAGGCACAACCCTGAGAGAGAGAGAGAGAGAAAGGGAGGGAGGGGGAGTCCCCCGGCAGTTTAGTCCTATAGCAGCATAACTAAGGGATGACCTGAGCCAGCCCTAACTATAAGCTCTATCGAAAAGGAAAGTCTTAAGTCTACTCTCAAAACTGTTGACCGTGTCTGCCTCCCGAACCCAAAATGGTAGTTTGTTCCACAGAAGAGGAGCTTGATAGCTGAAAGCTCTGGCTCCCAATCTACTTACAAGAACTTCAGTTTTGTCTGAATTTAGCATCAGAAAATTGTAGGTCATCCAACTTTTTATATCCTTAAGGCATGCTTGGAGTTCAGTTAACTGATTGGTTTCATCAGGCTTGATCGATAAATATAATTGGGTGTCATCGGCATAACAGTGAAACTTAATGGAGTGATTCCTAATAATGTTCCCTAGAGGAAGCATATATAAACTGAATAGAAGTGGTCCTAGTATAGAACCTTGTGGAACTCCGTAACAAACTTTGGTATGCATGAAGGATTCATTATTGACGTAAACAAACTGAGATCGATCTAAGAAATACGACTTAAACCAGCTTAGGGCGGTTCCTTTGTTGCCAAGTTGATGTTCCAGTCTCTGTAAAAGAATTTGATGGTCAGTGGTGTCAAATGCGGCACTAAGATCTAACAGGACAAGTACAGAGATGAGTCCTTTGTCTAATGCCATTAGGAGGTCTGAAAAAAAACTGAAAATCCTCAAATGAACTGTTCGTATGGAGAAAGTCACACAGCTGATTGGCTACAGCTTTCTCAAGTATCTTAGAGAGAAAGGGAAGGTTTGATATCGGTCTGTAATTGGCTAAAACCTCTGGATCTAGAGTGGGCTTTTTAAGAAGAGGTTTAATTACAGCTACTCTAAAGGACTGTGGTACATGTCCTGATAATAAAGACAGATTAATCATATCCAATAAAGAAGGGCTAACTAGAGGTAAAACATCCTTGAGCAGCCTGATTGGGATGGGATCTAAGAGACAGGTTGATGGCTTAGATCAGGGGTCCCCAAACTTTTTTCGGTGGGGGCCACATCAACTTTCCTTTCTGTGATGGGGGGCCGGGGTCAGTCTATAACAGGAAATGATATGGACCAAAGTGACAACCAGTATTATTATGAAGATTATAATGATCATTTGTTGCAGCTGCCCTTCGCTTGGCCTTGGCGTGGCGAGTAGTGTTGGGAAATGTTAAATTCTTTGAGCACCGCCACTGTATCTTTGCAGATTAGACAAACTGCCTTGTCTTTGCACTGTCTCTCTCTATTGTCCCTCCCCCCCAAGACCACAGACTCCTTTGACTGGCTAGAATACGTCATAGGAACCGTCCACTGATTGGTTGAAAAAGAAAGTATTCTGCCTAGTAACGTTTTTCCATTTGTCGACTGCATATGGAGTCTGCCGAACATCTATTTTTCGATTGGCCTTTTACGCGGTATAGAACAACAAGGAAGTGTTGCACAGACATAGTTTCCTATAGTTTCCTCAACAGTTTTGTCATTTTGTTGTTTGGCTTTCTTCCGTTAGCTCGCCTCGCCCGCACGCACTTCACGCTTGATCACGAGCAAAGTCACGTCGGAATATACCATTGTGTGAGGGGGGGAAAATTAGCTACTACTGTAAATAGTTCGTAAATAAGGTAAATTTTTAATTAGAATGCCAACCTTAATCATTAAGTGCGGATATTTTATAATAGGAAAATGCAATTTAAAATTTTTTTTTAAAAGGATTGGGATTGTTAAGTGGGCCACTCCAATTGTTTAGGCGGGCCAGATGTGGCCCGGGGGCCGTAGTTTGGGGACCCCTGGCTTAGATGAATAAATTATTGATATAATTTATAAGTAAGAAATTACCTTCATCAAATAAGTTATTTGATGAAGGTCGATGGGAGAAAAACAGTCTAAATATATCTCAGGTTTTACAGCTGTTTCCAAACTTGCTGTGTAAGAATGCAGATCAGTGCCTGTTGAGGGCAAGAGGTGATGAATTTTGTCTCTAATAGTTATAATTTTATCATTAAAGAAGCTCATGAAGTCATTACTACTTAGACCTAAAGGAATAGATGGTTCAATAGAGCTGTGGCTCTCTGTTAGCCTGGCTACAGTGCTGAAGAGAAACCTGGGGTTGTTCTTATTTTGCTGTATTAATGAAGAGTATGTGTGCCATATGTGGCTAAAAGGGGAGCTGTGACTGCTGCTGTTGACAAGAACACAAGCAGAGAGCCAGAAAGACCTGGGGCCAAAAGGTTTGACCCTTCATGAATATTAATTCATCATGATTAAACATTTTAACCACTCATTGAAACACGACATTTGTTCTGATCAATTCATTTAAAATTAGAAAAATCACCACTTTAACCCTTAAAACGAATTCCCAGTTATTCCTGGTAACCTGTTTCCACATGACTGACACACACACACACACACACACACACACACACACACTGGGGTCATGTGAGCTGGTTTCATCTGCTGATGAATGATGCGGTTGAAATCTTGAATTGAGATTATTTTGTCACAGAGAAAGAGAGAGAGAGAGATCTTATTTCAATGTAGGTTACTCTTAGTGCAGAAATGCTGCATATGTTGTGTGTATATACGTGTGTGGATGAAATCCAATGCCTTCTAAATCAACTGGGGCTTAGTTAAGCAAAATACTTTCATGTTCACAAATTCCCAGATGCTCCGTACATTCAGATATCCCTGATTTTCGGTACACCGGCGGCAGCAGCAGGAGAAGCAACCTGTTTGGAAGTAGAGTGCTGCTTTAAGTGTGATGTCAGATAATGAGAAGATTAATCATCTGCGAGAAAGAGCAAGCCCACTGCGCCTGTCTCTGGAGGAAGTGGAGCTGCTTTGGTCTATAAAGAGAACGCTGGAGTCTACAGGGGGGCTCTGCTCTCTCTGTACTCTGGCTGGAGATTGGGAAAGAGATACGGCTCCATCCAGGCCATGCAACAAAAGAGTCCTGAGACCCGGCCACCACTCAAAAGGCGTGTTGAGAGAAACCAATATCATTACTGGCAAATGCAAGAGTATGAGCGCTGAAAGGGCCGGCCTGTGAATGGAGCCCGATGGGTTTTCACTGAGGTCAAGAGGGGCATTGCTGGAACGACGCTGGCAGACTGCAGATGGTGGCGTCTCTTTGTTTTAGCTAGACTCTCATAACATTGTGTGAATGAGGTTTCTCTTTTCTACAGAGCTGTTCACCTCCATGAATACCTGGCGGGGAATAGGCTTGTTTGAAAGCAGTCTACTTCGAGTGCTTATATCCCCACATTAAGTGTACAACAAGGTAGCAAAGGTAGACCATGAATACATGCTGGGTTATAAACAGTCATCTGTGTGTCTTAGTATTCCAGATGGTTGCTGTAAATGTCTGAATGAGAAACATACTGTCACTGTCTGTGGGAATGTCAGAAGCTCCAAAACTTCTGGAAGTATGTTATAAACTGTTTGTCAGACATGTTTAATACCAAAGTCCCCTTAAATACCAAAATGTGTGTGCTTCTCATACATCTCATACACATACTCAACATTGGAATCAAGTTTATTGCTTAAACATGATATGACTAAACCTGTCACAGAGTCTATTGCGGAAGCCATTAAAGAGGAAGCACGCCTCAACAGTCGTCCTTTTATGTGGTCTATGAGTAGGTGGGTTCTCAGATTTGATTGGATACTGCATGTGTGATGAAATGACAGCTAATTAAGATAAATACTGAAGGGTGTACAAATAACTGCTTTATTTTGAATGTACATTATTCATGCTTACATGTTGAGAAAACACTGTATATTTGTTAACATGTCAACTTCATCTAGACCATCTAGACCTTCATTGGCCAGTTGAAATTGGAAAGGTGGGCTGTCTATGCATGTTTTTTATGTGAACACCACATCCCTCCATGTTCCACTTTGTACCATCTTACCCTGCACCTCACCTGCACCAACAACTGCTTTCAACATTAAAATTAAATTAACCTTACAACTCTTCTGTTTTGGTCTCTTATCCTTTCTTTGGTCATTGTAGTGTGGCCCCCTGAAAGTCTTGATTCATCAGTCAGCGACCCGTCATTCGTCTGAAATTCTTCATGTCAAGCTTTTTTTTTTTTTGTTCAATCACTTCGCAGTGTGACATTTCAGTCCCCAGAAATAGCTGCAGAGTGAGTGCTCCTCACTTTTGCACTGCTCTCCAGAGTAGAATCATTCCACTACGTCACGTCATCCTGTCCGCTCAGTGAAGATGTCGGCGATGGGTACAGGCAGTTCTCTTTGGGTTTGTCTGGCAGTGGCGGACCTGGATCCAGGCTGAGATGGAGGCAGCTGGCTGAAGGAAGAGAGGTTTCACACAGTCTCTGAGATAAAGAGATCGCTGCTTAATTTACAGCAGCTTCAAATGATATAAGCTGTGTCTCAATTCAGGGGCTGCATGCTTTGGAGGACGCGGCCTCCGCAACTCCTTCTGAGAGACCTTCAAAGGCCGCATCAACCGTTGTTAAATGAGACGGTCTAGCCTTTCCTGGTTGCGTCACCTGCCGTCAGTTGGTACTTTGTAACGTAGCAGTTGCCTGTCAGTTAGTCGTCAGTTGAGAAAACGAAGAAAAAACAGACAGAAGAAAGAATAAGACAGAAGAATGAAGTATAACATATAATAGTGATAATCCTAAACGTAGCTCTTTATTCAATCCAATCGTTTAACTAGACTTTGCAGTTTTACAGTCTGGAAATAAAGCAGGGATAATAAAAGTAATAAAATATAAGTAATTAGTAAAAGTATAAGTAGTAATAAGTAAAAGTAATTAAATATAAAAACCCAATACTTACATTTAATATTATTATTAAATGTATTATTCATTATTAGGCCGCCTCGCCGCTTGGTGTCTGAACAGCGGCGCTCAAAGGATCTTGGGATATGGGAGGCCGCGAAGGATACTCCGGTGCATCCTCCAAAAAGAGGGAAAAGAAGGACGCATTTGAAGGACGCATTTGAAGGAGCCTGCGAATTGGGACAACCTTTGCACGGCGTTGTGACGTAATCGGCCTTTCAAATGCGTGCTTCGAAGGATGCAGCCCCTGAAGTGGGACACAGCTATAGTCTCTGGTCTTTTTCTGGCATTATCATAGTTAGCACACATTAGCTCACAGGGCTAACTTGTCCCACTGAACACCTTTTCAAAAATCTGGCAGTTTAATGAAATGTGCTTGTCTACATGAAAGAAAAGGAACAAATAGACAAATATCCATATGGAATAATCAAATTCGAGTCATGTACAGCCCTAATGTGACTCAAAAATAGTAAGATCTTTGTGATTATGACAATACATGTTAAGCCTTATGGACATGAGAACTAATGACCATATCCTCCTGATGGTCAGTCCACCTGGAGCTAGAGATCAGGAATCACCATCTACATCTCAGAAATGTTCACTGACAGCTGTTTACCCCTGGATGGAGAAATCACAGCTTTGTAGGTATGAATAGAGATGTCATTTCCTATAGAGCACACCAAGCAACGTAAAAGTCACAACAATAAGACCACAGCTGTATTTGTTCTGTGGAAATAACTCTTAAATCAGCAGATTTCGTTGAGTAAGTAACACGTTCATCTGGCCGTGCTTTTTCAGAAGCACTGGCGAGTCGGGTGATAATTCACTGTGGGTTTGTCACTATGTGCGATCCTTTTCACATGACTCACAGTCATCTGATACATTGTTCATATAAAAATATTGATTAGAGCCGCTTTAAAATTAATTTTAAAGTATTGTCTTTCAGTGACACAACTCTGGAAATATCTTCCGTAGGGAGAGCCTGAAGCCAAATCACTTCATTGCCAGCAATGACTGTTGATTTTGTATAAAGTCCTTGAAACTTGAATCTTTGTCGGTCTCAAACTTCCAGAACTGAGTTATATGTTTATTTTATGAAAAGGAACAGCGATTATACCTGAGGAGAATCCTAACAATGACCCCTTCAGAGTGTTTATCCAAGAAGACTTCCAGCCATATTCAGTGGATCATAATCGCAGAGTGAGTCTTCACTCCTCCATCCTAATTTGAAGAGCGGCCCTCGCGTCTTGGACTGTCAACCCCGACGAGCTCCGAGCTGCTGTTCTATTACTGCACTCAAACAAACAGGTTACAACAGCAAATGCACTGTGAGTCACACAAAGTCTCTGGCAGTGGCAGAGACAGAACTTTCTTTTGAAATGAAGATCAAAGCTGTGTCTGCAGCTCCAGTCGGGGCCTGGCGGTGCACAGAATATTCATGAATACGAGACATCTGTCAGCTACTAGACGCCGTTGCAGGCGAGGAGGGAAGGAGGTGACATTTGTCTCCCAACAATGAGGGATGGGCTTCAAATAGGGAAGTAAGTAAACACCCCGAGAGCAAATGCATGGGTGCTTTACACCAGCTCAGAGGGTGTTTTGTCTTATCAGGAGTTGAAAACAGAAAAGTGACTGGGAGGCTCTCCGTGTTTTAGCTCTTATGTGTTCTATGAATCATGACAGTTTTGCATAATACCTATTTTAACGTGTGAATCTGTCATTATTTATATGACCTCTTTTTTTCTAAAATGTTCATCTCCCTGCGTTTGCAGAACATTGTCCTTCCTCTAGGCACTGTGAGTTGAATTTAAAGTCACAAGCAATGTCACCACAGATTTAATTTTCATATTAATAAAGACCTTTTGCACGCGTCCTCAGCTGTGCCTCGCTTTATAGCCTGGGATGGGGGTGAAAAGCGCAGGGGAAGGGGAAATAACAACAAGGATCACACGCTCCGGTTACCATGGCACTTTGGGTCTGAGGGTCTGGGGCTGTAATTTATAGTGGAGGGTGGTCAGGCAGCGATGAGGCTACAAAGTGAAACATACACCTGCTGGGAGGGTGGTAGTCTGGGGGATGCCAGGAGGTCTGCAGAGGTCACATCTGGAGCAGCACGACGTCCAGCAGTGACCATCCAAACACCTGTGATAGTATGAAAAGAGAAATGTCAGCAAAATGGAGTCTTTTCTCCTCTTGGATACCAGTTGATGCCAGTTTGCTATTTTATTTATTTTCAGTCAGTATGAGCTGGTTGTGCTTAAATGTAGACAACCTCATATCTGTATTTAAGTTCTACTGGATCCCAGAAAGAATCCCTGATTTTAAAGTTTACGTTTTTAAAGTAACGTTTAATATAGTAGTATAGCAGCAAATGACTATTCTCTGGTAAAGTCACACACATAGGGTGTGTGACACCAGTGGGTTCATCTACAAATGGTCTGTGCTTTGTTCTGTGTGCAACTGATGAACGTTTTTATCATCTACGTCGATGAATTAAAGATCTTTTTCGATCAAACCAGAGTTGGCGATTGTTGGAACAGTGGGCAGACTTACAAAGACAAAGTTATGGTGAGATTAATTCTGTGTCTGTTCAGTTTTATTGAGGTGTCAATGGGAGGATGATCTGCAGGGTAAATAATGGCTTTAGTCAATGGATTGTGGCAGTGAGTGATGGTGATATAACAGCTGTTTCTGCGTAAACAACAAGGATCTTACTCTTTAACAAAAAAGGTCGATCTGGAACACAGTGTTCCTGTAGGCCGACTCATCATTGTCCTTGATGAGGCCCGAGGAGCACGGTGTCATCAGCAAACTTGACCAGCTTGATGGATGAGCGGCTGGAGGTGCAGAGAAGAGATACGGGGAGAGGACATCCTTGTGGACCTCCGTTGCTGGGGGATAAAGAGGCGGCTGCCAGGCAGAAAGAAAACATGGTTCACCCACTAGAATGATCAAGTGAGCAAGCACATTATGATAACTGTTAGGTCAGGTTACTCGCAGTGATCCACAGAGAATTATCACCCAACTCACCACTTTCCCTTTTAAGCATCTTTTAGCTAACTGCTTTAGTTTCTTGGTGCACAGATGAAATGTTTTTAGATCGAGCTTCAGCAGGTCCACTGCCTGCTCACCACAGACATCAGAGAGACACAGTTAGCGGAGCATTTAGCAGCTAAAGAGCTAGATGTTTCCCTCAGGAGTCGATGGAGACTATCAGAGCTAAAAGTTTGTAGTTTAGTTTGATTCTACCTGTATGATTAGATGTGATGAGTAAACTTAACTTGAACTTGGTAACAACAAACACAATGTCAAGTGAATGCCAGGGTGTCCTGGAGGCAGGTGGAGAAGACAGAACTGCAACTCTGCTGCTTCAGTTTTATCTGGCAACTATTGTTCTCCCTCTCTCTCTCTTCCCTCACTAGCACGACTGTCACTATCAATAAAGCCTAAAATGCTGAAAGAGGAAAAGAAAAGACGTGTTTAAATTTGCAAACACACCTTGAGCTTCTACAAGAAAACAAAGAAAGACAGACAGAGACAAACCCAGTGTATCTGTTTACATAAATACAGACTCACCAGTCATATGTTTAATAAAAAAAGACTCATAATGTACATACATTGTTTCCTGTGAGACAACCTTTGCCACTATGCTTATATAAATATATATAATGCTACACATTGTATGTATAATATTCAAACATTTCTGTATATTTGGAAGGTGTGTATAGTGTATAGAACTCTATTTATATCTTTAAGTTTTCTCTTTTATTTATGTTTATGTGTATTTCCTTAGTGAGGTACGGTGGAGCAGTGGTTAGCACTGTCGCCTTACTGGTTCAAACCTCGGCTGGGGCCTTTCAGTTTGTATGTTCTCCCTGTGTCTGTGTGGGTTCTCTCTGGGTACTCCGGCTTCCTCCCACAGTCCAAAGACATGCAGGTTAGCAGGTTAATTGGTGACTGTAAATTGTCCGTAGGTGTGAGTGTGAGTGTGAATGGTTGTTTGTCTCTATGTGTCCTGTGATGAACTGGCGACTTGTCTAGGGTGTACCCCGCCTCTCGCCCAAAGTCAGCTGGGATAGGCTCCAGCCCCACCGTGACCCTGATGAGGAAAAGTGGTTACAGGTAATGGGTCTATCACTCTTTTAGTTGTATGTGTGGTAAGTTGAGCTGCTGTGACAAGTGGATTTCCCTGGGGTAGAATCAATAAAATCTATCTAATCTTATCTTATCTTAAACCTAATTAATACTACTAATTTATCAAACACAAAGGAAAGTGAATTTTAACTGTCGACTTGATGCAAATGCATGATGAATATATAATTCAAAGTACTGGACTCAAAATAAATGTTGCCAAAAAGATGCCAAAACAAAAGAAAAAAAGAAAAGATAAAAAAAAAAAGAAGCTTGCTCAAAGACGGAGCTGATGATGAAGAAGCTCGGTCTGTTGACCTGCTCGGAGCAGAGTCCACGTCCTCTTGAACTGCTGGGAGAAAAAGAGCAACCCCCGCGTCGAGCACGATACCTGCCTCGTGAAGATGATGCAATAAAAGTTGTTAAAACTGATTAAAAGCTCATTGAGATAATCCCGTGTGGAGCCCTGGACCTGTGAGAGTGCAGTCGGAGAGACTTGACGTCTCCTTCACGAAGGAAAACGCATCGGTGAGTGATTGTTTTTATCATGCTAAGCGCTAGCTGCTAACGCTAACTCACATGAGGTAACCGCTAGCATTAAGACTAATGGCGAAGCGCTAGCTGGGATGCTAACTAGCACTATGGCAGATGCCATTCACTAATGCTAAAAACATTAGCTTGATATTTTAAAGCTACAAACTTAATCCAGTGCTGTGTAATATGTTTGTTTGCATAATTGTTACACCATAACTGAGAAATGTGTTGATTTAGCACTTTTATCTGTGCATTTTAAGCACATTAAGTCATATTTTAATTTTCTGTGAATGTTATATTTTTTTGTCTTGAATATTTTGAGCACTTGGAAGAAATTCAGATGGTTCCTTTGTGATTTAAACGTGCCATCACATGGCAGAGGGTACACAAAATGTGTCTGCTTACTGGTATCTGTTATTTTGTATTGTAATTGCTATGTGAGATGTTTTGATATTATTATATTGAAGAGATTTTTCAATAATTATCTCTGATATTTTGAGGATGTTTATGTTGTTACAATGGTTGGTCAGTTTAATGAATGAATTTAACATGATTTATATTCTATGATTCATGATTGAAAGCTAAGAAAGTTAAAAGAATATTCTGACCTTACTCACTGTAGGTCAGGTTTTTTTGTTGGACCTCTTTGAACCTTTGACCTACTTGGATGTTGGAGCCTGGATCGAGACATTGATGGCGAGCCACAGCCCAGAGGAGCACTAGAGATGCGGCGCCTACAGAGGATTGAGAGCCTGGAATTCGGCACTTCATTACACACACACACACGACCAACTGTGCAGTAGGACAAACTCTCTCCACTTCCTCAGTGGACTGAACAGAACTAAAACTGAAACCGATTTGAAGTGACTGAAAACAGGGGGGACATTTTGAACTCTAAATCACAGCTGTGAGGTTTTTTTTTTGACATTTTTTATTTTTCTACTTACCTGGGTAAGATTTGTGTCAGAGTGTGCATTTCTATGGGTTTGGCTTATCCTTCCCATCCTTGCATTAAAAGGGAAGCGCTTTTGTTTCTCAAAGGAAGTACAACTGTGTCTGAGTCATTCCTGGTGTATTATTTGGTTAATCCTGGGCTCCGTAGTCGAACATAGAACTTCTGACCCCACTGGCCATAAGCAATCATTACATCCAGTAATCCATTTCTGTTCCTCATCTCTAAAGGGTTACATAGGTGTGTATCAAAGCCTCATATATCTTCTTCCTCTGTGCCATAGAGCTCCATTGTTGTCCAAAAACTATTAAAAACACATCAGTGAGCCACAATGTGCACTGACCTGCTCTGTCATTATCATGAGCACACACACTGTGGTTTATTTTGAATTAGTGTCACATAATAATAAACCAAATAGGCCTACATTCAATTACTAGGGAAGTGTATTAATCCACCGGTGAAAATAGTTCCCAGCCAAAGCTTGAGGGGTAGTGACTAAAATCCACAGTGCCCAGATGTTTTAGGAAATGACTGAGCCTTTGTACAAAATGAAGTTATATATTTGAGACTTACATCTTCAGAGGGAACAAATAGACTTTGGGCTGAGAGCCACAGACAGGAAGAAGTCAGAAAGTATTGAGAGGCAGATTGTGATTGATTTTATTCTTTATTTGATTATCTTATTCTTTTCATGGGATCTTTTGACCGTCAGAAAAAATACTGAATGAAACCGGCCTCATCCTTTAATATGTGAAAGAATCTGCAGAAAATGAATTGATTGAAATATCAGTCCTCCACTGGGAATAAACGCCACAAGACACAGAGTGGAGCTCGGCTGTCTGTCTCGCTCTTGTTGCATGAACTCTCTGTGTTATTTTGCATCTGTTGACGTGCGCCTTTGACGTTATTTCACATCTCATGTCTGGGTAATTGATGGTGACAGTGTCAAGAGACTTGAGACCAAACAAAATCATATCACGGCGAAGTGGTAGTTGCCAAACTGCCTCGTCATGGTATGAATATTTCATAGGCGTACACAAACAGCATGACATGGGGGTACACAATACTCCTGTTACTTTTTCATAAGTTAATTAGTCCCACTAAGCAATTAGAATTTCTGATTAGGTAAACAATGAGCATGAAATGAGTTTCCCCAAACCTTTGCATCCCCCACATATGTGTCCCCGCTGAGAAAAAAACAGAATGAATTGTTTATGCGTCGCCTCCATATAAAGGCCTCAAGTGTGTCATGTTTAGCTTCCTCTGCCAGTAAAAGCAAACACTTCTCAAGCTTAAAGAAGTGCAGGGGTGAGGACGAGGGGAGATGAGCATCAGCAATCAGCAGGATTTATACGCAATTCAATGCACAGAAGCTAATTACCACCAAACTTACTCACCCATCAGTCTATTTAGTGCTGCTAAGTGCTGCAGCATTTTAGCACTGTGCTGCACTACAACAGTGACGTTTTCTGTGTTTTTTAAAAAAAAAAGACATAGAAACAAACACAAATTCATCAAGCATGTGCATCCATCCATACGTTCATGCATTCACACAACACTTGAACTCTGTGCCAAATTTCAGCCTCGTAGAGCGAAAACTGTGGATGCCAAAGGGCGGGGAAATGTTTGTGGACCGACCAACAAAGTAAATTAAAGTGCTAAAAAAATATACTGTTTAGAAGAACAAATGTTTGCTTTGTTTCATGAACTCGATGGGAGTTAACACATTGTTCTATTAAAGTATATGACAATACTCTACATCCACTCTATCAGCTCTGTGAGGCTGGAATCAGGCCCAGTGGTGATTACAGTTAAATAATATCATGCAACAAGTTCACTGTACCAATGTTAACATGCAGGTCTAATGTTTGCCATCTCAGTTTAGCATGTTAGCTTGCCAACATTTGGTAATGAGGACTAAATACAAAGTACAGCTTAGGCTGATGATGCTATTAGTTTTGTACTCAGTCAGCTGTAAGCAGCAACCTACGAGACTGTGAAGGCAATGAAGCCAGAAAATGCAGCAAAATAAACATAATTTAATAAACATGTTTACAGCCTGGTACAAAAGAAAAAAAAAATCAGTTTTGGTCTCTATAGCTAATTTCCCCGTTCATGACAACTGTACTGAGGGTGATTTTATATACAACTCACCTGTTCAAATGATATTAAGGCTTAAAGTTATGCAGAATTAAGAGCGTGGACACTTTGATTGACAGGTGGGTGCCATCCCAGGTGGCTTATTTGAGCAACCAGGCTTCATTCAGCCCACCTCAGCTCCACCCACGCTCCACCTCTTTGCCCTTTTTTTGGATTAGCCAGGAGGTGGAGCAGAGGCAGGACTGTCAAGATGGCGGCAACCAGAGCCACCACACTGAGTTTCACAACGGCTCCTCACAAACCTGTACGCGATGTCACTCTGTTTTATACAGTCATTCTTGTACCACTTTCAAAAATCACGTTAATAAATGTTTTTAGTCGTTGTCACTTATGTACAAAATCAGTTAAAGTCTAACTTTAACTTTTAACTTTAGGTTTTAAGGTGTTGAGATCAGTCCATAAAAACTATTTTCCTCCTGCAGTGACCAACAGTCTCCCCTGTCTGTCCGTTCAGGCCAGTTACATAGATGAATAAAACCACGTTACACACAAGTTAATGGAGTGCCAAGTTACCATCCTGTCATTCACTCATTGTGATTGGATATGACAAACACAGGCAGAAGGATTCACTCTCTAACATTAATCGATGAAAATTATGTAAAGCCGTAGTTTGACTGTAAGGCACCTAATGCTTCAATAGAAAAATACTGTTCTGTCCATGATGCAGCCTGTGAGCAGACAAAACACTCGTCTTCCTCACTCTGATAACTCAAACCACTCCTCGCCCTCTCACAAGCTCTCTGCTCCCTCTTGCACAGCAGGCGTCAAATATACAAGCAGACAGCTCATTCCATAAATGTCCGGTCTGAATGAAGCTGTAAAGGATTTTAATGTTAAAGACACATATGTCTGCAATGCTGTTATTTTAACAAGTAGATATTCCATGTCTGAAAAGGGTTATAAAACAAAATATTGGACAAGGTGAAATTTGACCTGATGTTGGTGCTCGATGATAGGGGGATCAAAGGATTTATCCTCAGGGACCTTGAATATCTGCACCCAATTTTGTGGCAGTCCATCAAACTGTTATCAAGGTATTTGGCTTAATAGAAAAACTTTCAAACTGCCTCATGGTGGCACGAGATAAAACGTTGGATCATGATAAAGTGTGACTGATTCACCCTCTTGGGACCATGAAAATGTATTCAATAGTTAAGATATTTCAATCTGTATCGACATACTGACTAACTAAGCACCACTTGGTGCTTGAAAAGCAATCAACAGCCAACCCAGCAAAATCTGTCTAACCCTGATCTCCGTGTGCCTCAGGACCTCTGCCAGCCATCTCCATTGGATTCTTGCCACCACCAGCCCTGCTCCACTCTGGATCACCCTCACCCAGGATTCACCCTGTCATGTCCACCTTTGAGATTGTACTGAAACTACCCCTGCTAGTTTCAATAAAGTGCTTTAACCGATCTTGGTCTTTGGCTTGTGTTTGCGTTTTGAGTCTGTTACCGTTCGACAGCTTCATCATCTTCATCTCAATAATCAACTTGTACATGCCAGGATTTTTTTTTTCATAGAGCATAATCATTAATTGCTTGCAAATACCACCATAATTAAATCAAATGATTTATTATTTGATTTCTTTAGAGGGGAACAAAAATGTCCCAGTTTGGTGTATTATTAAAATGACTCTGCCAGACAGTTTGTCGAAGAGGTACATCGCAACTCTAACAACAATTTTGTGTTCTCTGTTGTTCCTGACTTTTTACACAGATATGAGCACAATGTAAAATTCTCAAAGCTCCAGCATCCTGCAGTGATTGTACTGTCTTTTGATCTAGATTATAAGGCTTTGCACAAACACTCTAGTGGTTTAATAGTGGTTTTCTCCAGCTTGAATCTAAGATATAATACAATAAGACATATGGGTAAAGATCAAAGCGTGCATGAAAATGTTGTCTGAATCCAGGGAAAGAAACTGTGTCCACTTGGCTGAAAGAACTTTTAGCAACAGCCTTTTTTTTTCCTGTGACCAGTCAGACTATAACTCTAATTAACACTGAACTACACAGGAAGATGGTGTCACAGTACATCCACCTTCTCTCAGCAGTCCGCCCACCTCCTAAACTCCCATTTAAACACTGGACACTGCAGTGTGAATTCTAACAAGGAGAAGATCTCTTTAATGCCGCGGCGGGCACATTCCTCCGGTGTTCCTGCTTCTTATTTCCTCATTGGTCTGATGTATATGCATGAGGAAGCATTGCATCAACCTCAGTGGCAAAATTACCCGTAGAGGACCAAGGTCTGATATGACAGGTCACCCGTCACATTTGTATTCATGAGCAGTTAAATGAATGCATTGATGAATAAATGCATAACAAGAATCCGCTAAATTGTTGCGTAAATGTCAAAGGATGCGTGATCTGCTGAAGCTTTTGTGATTTCAATTCGCAAGAGAGCGAGCGGGCTGATTGGCTGTGGAATGGTGTAAATGGAGAACAACTACGAGTTCAATAGAAAACTACAGCGAGCTGCAGAGCTCACACTGTGATGAAGATATTATTAGTTGGTTTTGAAATATGCATGTTGAATGTACAGAGCGTGGAAGGGCCTTTGGAGCAGACTTCTGAGGGATCCTACCTGCAGCCGACTATCTGGAGAGCAGCGTGAGATTGTACACAGACTGTGCTGTTATTCAGCGTGTTATCTCCCTGTTTAGTCCTTTGTGTCTGCTGGGATGGAGACATAAGGACTGTGCGAAACATCCAAAAGCAATCTGCTTTAACAAGATGGCTCAGTTTGTATACACGCTTATCACCGAGCCAGGCAGCGGGACCGGCGTTTGACTGTTATTATTCATGATACAAGATGCCTTTGATCTGGGCTCTGGCGCTCTTGCAGAACCCAGCATAACCTTCATGCAACAGTTTCTCTCAGACACGCATCACGCGCAACCCACGTTGCCAAGGCCACTTCTTTAACGAGACGTGAGCTTTCATGTTACTCATGGTAACCGCTGCGTTGAAGTCCAACCAAATGTCATCCCTGCGTGCAGTCCAAAATGATTTTCAAAGAGGTCTCAAATTTAACGTTGACAGTTTTTCAGGACTGAAAGGAAGAAAAAAAAAAGAAGGAGACACAATGTGGACACGCATACATATGAAACAGTGCTTTAACCTCCAAGACGTGGAGTGCCGGGTACATGTTTGACAGCTGAGCTGGCAAGGACACAGAGATGCAATGTAAACAAACGCAATTCAGGACAGACAGTGCGCTGTTAGCAGCCTTAGAATGAGAAACACTAATGAAAGTTTTCATTTCAACATTGTAACATTTTCATGCTACATATCTGTAGTTGTTCTTTGAAACATGAAACCTGATAGAGACATACAGTGTGTGTCTTTTTAATGAGATAAGTTGGTTGTAACTATCATTATCTCTTGTTGGCATCATGTTGTTCAGACCTTGCTTATGAGCAGCTTAGTGGGAAAAACTGTTGAGTGAGTTGTAATCTTCTTTCACATTTTAATGAACTGCTACAGAGACAACAAAGTATCTCATTTAGATCATTAAAAGCTAGCACTGAGGGCAGCCATCTTTGAATAATGCTTTGTACTGACACCGGAATAGAAAGGGCAACAAGACTTTTTGTCCCCCCACTTTCCATGTTGGCGATAAGGCCTTCACATCCCAACACCATGATACAGTGTAATGTAGTGGTAATCTCAGTATGATTCAGTATCCCCATTGGTATCAATGTAAGGTTGTCACTGTCCAGAGATCAGTGGGGAAGCTTTACTCTGTCACAGGTCGTGTCACTCATGAGCACACCTTGGTGGATGCTAACAGCCAGCTAGATGTTGGCATTACTTTCTAGTTAGTTAGGTAAGTAAGTTTGGAAAATGTGTCATGAATGGATTTGTTTTTAAACCAGAAGAGGTGGCAAATGGATGACAACTTTTCAACAATAACTGGCGGACGGTGCTGCTTTGAAAACATCAAATAATTCATTTGAATACATTTTTAATAATCAGGTCGATTTGGAAACTGTGCTGAGTGCTGACTTTTGTTCATGTGGCCTCGGTTACTATTCCATCCTCCCTCTCACTGTGGTCCAATCTACTGCCGATGACTTTTGACTTCTAAGCTGTTGTGGTCTGCAGACTAAAATGTCGTTTTAGTACAACTCAGGAAAATGTGTTGTGTTTTTTGGGGGTTCTGAGTGTCACGTAGTGTGAGTGCAAGTTTGAGCTCATCACCTGCTGTCTCTGTTGTATTTTGTGCTCTGTTAAAGGTCCAGTGTGTAGAATTTAGTTGCATCTAGTGGTGTAATTGCTGCATTGCAATCTTCTCACCTCACCTTCCTAGTGTAAAGGAGAAACAACACTTCTCTGTCTAGAGTCAGTATTTAGTTTGTCTGTTCTGGGCTACTGTAGAAACACGGTGTTTCAAAATGGCGGCCTCCATGAAAGAGGACCCGCTCCCACTGTAGATGTAAAAGGCTCATTTTTAAAGTAACAAAAATAAAAATATTCTTATTTTCAGGTGATTATACATGCATGTTTAATGAACGCTCCAAATCTTACACACTGCACCTTTAACTATCTCTCACTTTTTCCACATCTATTGCTCTCAATATGTTTGTGAATAAAGGACTTGTGCATTCAACTAACCCATAGCAGCCTAACGTGTGGTATTTCTAGCTGTATTTATTGTGTATGCCTTCACAATGGAATTCTGACACAGATTTGAGCCCCACCACTGTACAGATTAGCCCCACCATAGTTTAGCCAAACAGCCAACCACTGCTACTGATTTCTTAGCATGTTGTAGTTGTACAAAAGCAGTAGGCTAGTCTGGGATTGAAAGGAAATTAATGCGAAAAATACAGCACATGTATTCAGTGCCATGGACATGCTTTGCAGCCATTTTGTACGTATGTAGTATGTTGATACTGTAGGTCTCATAGATTGCACAGCTGCCAGAAACTAATAACTTGGACTGTATTTCAACTAGAATGCTAGCATGAATTCGTTTTGTTTTTTTGACTCAGTTGCTTGTGATTATTTGCTGTGAACAATTGTTATGACCAGCTCAAGGGGTATAAGGAAGTAACATAAAACCAGGTGTTAAGGTTATTAAACAAAGGTATTTATTAAATGAAAATTCAGATTGTTCTTAACAAAAGGGGGTGAGGTAAAAGGGAACAAAGGGCGAGCGGATTCTGTTTAAAAGAACAAATAAATATAACAAAAAGAGAACTCTAAACAGAGCCTATACTTTCTAGGTAAAACAAAACAAGAAACAAAAACCTCACTATCTAACTCTAATACTTATCAGTAACAAAAAAACACATCAAAAACAGCACCGCTGAACTAGTGACTATAACAGAAATCGTCTACGTGTGCAATCAGTGCTATAAACCAAACTAATCCCTTTCCCAGTCCCAGAAACAAACAACACAAACCTCCGCAAGCGAGTTAACTGTTAACATTCACAATTTATCCAACACGAGGCGAGCTTACGAACACAACACACAAAGACAAGCCGCCCTGAAGCTTAAGCTTAGGCGCTCCCAGTTTAAATAACCGGGATGCTGATGGTTGAGCCTTCTGATTGGCGGAGCAGGGAATGATGCGAATGATCCCGCGCCAATCCCGACCCTGCACAACCCAGTGACGCGCTGCCGATGGTGACCCCGCCTCCTCCAGTTGGGGCCAACTGGGAACCGGCAACCGCACACCTGCATTTTCATAATGGAACACTATACACAAATATATATCGGGGGCGAGATGGCGGCGGCCGTAACAACAGTATAACTTATAAACCATTAAGTTTAACTCTTCCAAGTGCTAAAGATACCTAGCTAACTAGCTAAAAAATGATGTTAGCTGTGCACTTTTCAGTGGCTTGTTCCTCAAGCCAAGGTGCCACACGAGGCGTGTGTCCTCCTGTACGAGACATCAGTCAGAAATCAACACGTGTGCTCCAGTTGAGAGTCTTTGTCTCTTTGTCTGCTGTGTCGCAGCTGCAGTGACACTATGGGTCTGTAATTTCCTAAAAAATCTGTTCAACACGTCCTGGAAGAAGCCATGTAATTTGGTAGGCCTCTAATTATGAGCAGAATGGAGAAAGGAAGGTTGTGAGAAAGTTGTTCGTTAGACTTAGTCTACATTTTAGTAAAAGAACCTTTGTCAGACATTTTTTCAGATAACGTTGCTATTTAATACATGTAGGTGTTGACAGAGTGTGGAAGTGGCTTTTTTTTTCTTGTGACACATTACTGTCAACACCTGTTTGAATGAAGCTGTGCTTGACTTGCTGAGATTTGTTACAAATTATAGAGCTGTTTTTCTGTTTAAAGCAATATCATATTATTAGAAAATCTGGAATCTTAAAATCATTAGGGAATCATTAGTAAACTGCAGCCACATCTAGTAAGGCTACAACTAATAAAGACTTCCCAGAATTTCTCTGTCTGCGTAGAAGGAGACCAAATCGCATTCCATCTGATTCATGTCTGGACAGACGGCCTGAGGGCTTCATTGGGTAATGGAGGACATGTCATTTACAAAACAGATCTGTATGCTAATAATTTCAGCTGGACTATAACTATCAAGCCTGAAAGTTTTGTGACATACTTGACATTCAGCGTGCCATCTCCCCGATCCTTTAAAATTAATCAACCTCTTCGGTTCAGCTTTTGTTTGTTTGGATTTTGTCTGGATGGAAATGAGTTTTTTTAAGATGATTAATGCAGAATTGTGTCTGCAGGTGTCAGTATAAAGCTTGCACTGCAATGCTCAAAGTTAAATCTGTATCATTTCATTGTTTTTTTGATGACAGAGTTGAGTTCTGGTGACATGGATCAAATGGCTCCCTGAAATTTAGGAGGCACTGCCAAAGTCCTGATATGAGGATCCTCCCGTGAGAGGGGGGACGGAAGACTGGAATGCCCACTAACTGATAAAAGTGAATGCTGTACTGTAGCATCCTCCCATGTCCTGTAATTGCTCATGGCAGACAGGCCAGACTCTGTATATCTGTGGGTGTACACAGATCTTCAATCAATAGCAATTACGAAGTCACATAGTTGATTGCTGACCTCAGTGACTAACGGAGTGTGTGTCGATGTGTGTCATGTTTCTCCTCGGGTCAACATGCCATTACGGTTTGTTCAGTCTGAGCTTGAATGACGCCGGGATCAGTGATAAAGGTACAGTAAAGCTTGTCTCAGCAGTTCAACAGAGCTTTACAGATTAGCATCGGATGGAGATGAAAAATTAATTGGAACACCTCCTCAGTACGCGTGTTTAGTGAAGAGGGAGAGCAGACGGCGTCTTGGTGTTGGTGTGTTAGGCTGCGCTGTGCAGAAGCTCATTTGTTGAAAAGCAGATTAGTCCATTATTGAGACTAACAACACACACACAGACTGCCAGGGTGGCAAAACAGCAGTGAGTCTGAACTGCTGGATTCATCAAATAGAATTACAGTGATAATCTGCAGTTTTGTGATATCAATACACGTCCATTATGCTGCACTCTAATGCAGCTTGATGCACGGCAGCGTTTTTTAAAAACCAACGGCCGGTTTCCTGGATGTAATTCAAGCCTGTATCCCTGGACCAAAGTGAAACTCCAAATTCAGTTTGAAGGTGCCCTGCAGGGTTTTTATTGTAACCAAACATGGTTTTATTTATATTCAACGTTTTACACTAAAACTATGTGCATCCCTGAGGCCTGTTCAACAAATCTGTTGAAAGCATTCTCTGCCTTATGAAACTCTGTGAAACCATGTTTAAAAGTTGTTTTTATTAGTTAGGTGCATTGTTTATGTCTAGACTTAGAGTCTACAGAGGAATATATAAATATAAAAGAGAAACTGCAAACATGAAATACAGTCATCACATGTAGTCGTTGTTATCAGTATAAATCATTCTCAAAATGAATAAATTCTACAGTTGCAACCACACTCTTATGTATGAAAGGGTGGAACTCCATCCATCCATGTCTGCTACAGTTTTTATCACTACTAATTGAGGAATATAAAGATCCGACATTAAGGGGCTTTTAGTTGGTTTTTGTTTTAGTAAAGTCAGAATATACCAGTCTATCCAAACACAGCTGAAGCAGTGCCCTAGTTCCAAATCTTCCAGGCTTCTCGCAGCAGTGAAGAGTTTATAAAAGGGCTCATCTGCCACCACATGATATCTCACATTAGTGTCACAAGCACAGCGTGTGTTCATATTTAATGTTTAAATCTTTAGAAAGTTCTTTGCTGTTCAAAAGAAGATTGCTTTGCCTTTTTATTGGATTTTGGATTAGATTGCACAGTCGTGGTTCCCATAGTATGAATCGTACACGTCGATCCCCAATTTTTCCTCTAGCACCTCCAGCAGGTTGAAGTTTTCACATATACAATGAAAACTTACCTACATACAAACATATAGAGTGAATAAGAAAACGAAATGGTTTTATTGTCAGGTAGATTTTCACATTTCACATTGGTACATATCAGGTCCCCATAGGGCAAAATTGGTGTTAATGTTCATGTTTTTATTACATATGTCACCTACCCTCCAGTATCTGCGCCAACAATGACACAAATTCATGTTTTCAGTGTTTTCAGGTATTCTTCATGGTATTATAGAGTTTGTCATTTCCTAATAAACAATAAAAACTTGTCCAATGAAACCCTTCCTGTTTGATACAGTCTATGAGTGATTCTGAGGGCTGCTATGTGCATCAATGTCCGGGCCTCACTGATTACTGATTACTCTGACGTCCTCCGGCTGCTCAGCTTCAACTCTCTTTGAATTTGCAGTTTCCTGATGGACAGATAGCTTTAGTCTAACTACTTGCTAAAGTAGCTAGCCGCTAATTCACTGTTGCTAACAGAGGCTGTAAATGCCAATCAATATCCATGACAAGTACCTTTATATCTGACCATTTTTACAGAAAACATGCAGTATAAGGCAGATAAAAATCAAGTACTTGAAGATTTAAATAAAAATACAACATTTAGGAGGATTTTGGGCCATAACAACATCTTGGTAAACACTGACTTCCCTGAATCAAAGAAATAAGAAACAAGATATGACATGTTAATTTGTGAGCTTCAGAGCTGCTGATAGGTGGACTTTGTTACCTTCTAACAGAGGCAATCTAGCCTTTACAGATCCAAGAAGCAAATGAGCATATTTACCAAAATGTCAACAGTCAAAGCACCTCTGCTTAGCACCAGTCCAACTGCCAGAGTCTGTGCGACCTCAGGCTCTTTCTGTGATCACTTATTTCCTGTTTCAATACGGCCAAAAAACAGCCAGTCATTACACATATCCTGTGTCTGACAGCACGAGCAGCACCTGCACAGTGTTCTGTGCTCCGCTGTATTGAAACAAACAATAAGTGATCACAGAGGCTTTCACTTGCTAAGACCAAGAGGTGTGAAACATTCAGTCTGTTCAAGCACTCTCTTTACTAGATAGTGGCAGTAATGGAAATCTTTTTTTTTTTCTCTCCCTGTAAACTCGAAGGCGGAAATGGCCTCGAGATGACCTATTATTTTCAGCTGTTAAATACATAAAAATGTGCAAAGAAAATAAAATTTCATTGCAGGTTTTTATAGGCTGTTTTTATGCAGCTGTGGACAGGGAGGAACCTCTATCATCTTGGCGTGAGGATGACATTTACTGGTCGATAGCTGATCTTAATAAAAGTCCCAGTATTGACAAACCGATATATCAGCCTGGATCACATAAGCTGCAGCATTTTGACTGTGTTTGGGTCTGTGTGGTACAAGGCTTTGTATAAAGCCTGTACACTCATGGTAAATAATGCAGCCGGACCTCACACAGCTGCCTCAGATGTGGTCAGCCGGTGTGTGTGTATGTGTGTGTGTGTGAGTGTGTGTGTAGGTGACCAGGGTTTTTCCTGTGTTGCAGTAGCACACTTTTAAGCCCTGGAGAGACACACAACCTGCTATGCTTCAGTCCCAGCCCCCCTCAGCTGTCTCTCTTCAGCCTTAGTGGACATGGCAGCCTGCTCACAAGCATTTTCCTCCACAGGGACATTCCCCCCCCCCACACACACACACACACATACACACACATTCCCGACAGCACTCTCCCTGCCCTGGCTCGGATCAAAGAAGTCCACACGGTAAATAAACATATCAAAATGGCCAACAAAAGAGGCGGTAACTGCTGGAGGAACAAAGCGTGGGCTCTTGGCTATCGGATCACAGGCGGGAGGACTCTGATGGCCTGTGTGAAGATGTGAACGTGCAGAGAGGCTTCGGTTACGAAGGCCGCCAACAATGATGTCATCTGCACCAGCAAGCACTCATTGGAGAATAAAATATGTGATGCAAAGTATCGATGTACGGGGAGCTGGCTTTGAAATGGACCCTGAAGTCGACAACAAAGAGTCCTCAAGGAGCTCTTAGTGCAAAATCAGCATTTGATGATTTGATGGACAGGTAGAGGAGGACGGGGTGCTGTATATTTGTGCCTGTACCTCTCTTCTGCTGAATACATTCATATGTAAAGGAATAGTTTATAGTTTGTTTGAGAAATAGACCTACATACATTTACTTTGCCTCAGAGAGTGAGATGAGACAATTTAAATCAGTGTCTTGATGTGGTTAGATTAGGTTAGCATGAAGACTGGAAGCAAGTGGAAAGAGGCTTGAATTCACCCACTTGATTATTAATAGCTCTATTTTTTATTGATAATAGCTTAACACTGAAAAATCATACTGAATTATAATTTAAACTTGTGGTTCTCAATTTCTTTCTGAAAATAGGCCACTCTGCCCCCACCCCACAATGTTTTATGAATCATAAACAATGATAGGCGAAGCAAAGAAAGGATCCCAGTTCAATTTAAATAATAAAAAAAAAAAACAACCAAGTATACATTCTACAAAGTATATATTATTAGAAAACACAATACTCAATAGAAATACATGATGTATAAATGACATGTAGTCCTGGTGCATACAGGTTACGCCTGTCTAAACATATGTCTTTAGCTGCCCTTTAAATCCAGTCCACAGAACCAGCATACCCTTACTGGGAAACCCCACCAGGCCCGTCTCCATCATGTTGTGGCCGTGACGCTGTTTTGGTCCGTTCTCCATGTGACTTTAAATCCTGCCAGGAGCGTTTCAGAAGTGTTTTGCCCACCAGACTTTATTAATTTGCTCAGCAGTGCTTCATATGGTGTTAGAATCATTGATGAGAACCGACACGATTAGGTCCGGCGTTTGTGGCGCACACAGAACATGTCGCATCCGTGAATTTGGCTGTTCAGACACAAGCAGAGCCGTCTAAAGTTAACGCAACAATGAGTCATTGAAGAGATCTATGTCAAGTCAGACTGTCAATTTGCATCATCAATCAAGCATCTCCAGTTCAAACTGCAGATCTCAGTATATTTATATTGCTTATGTCAAAGATACAAGGTCTGGTCAGCTTCCTAACGTGGGTGTTGAATGAAGAGGACTGATCGATTGTTACCCTTTAATTCCAGAGGTTGGGGTGAGCAGAGGAGGAAAGAGGCCCAATACTTGATGATCATCAGGGAAACCTTATCTGGAGCAAGAACCAGAACCTCCGTCTTATCAGGATTGAGCTGCAAAAAGTTTTCTGCCGTCCAGACCCTGATAGCGTTCAGACAGTCCAGATAACTTAAAAGCCTCAGTAGGTCTGAAAGAGAGGTGGAGTTGGATATCATCCACGAATAAATGATAAGCAGTATTGAATCTGTTTATGATCTGTCCCAAGGGCAGCAAATATAAAGAGAATAACAGAGAGTGAGCCCAGTGAAATAAAGGTCAGCATTAAAAGACTTTTTATTTCCCCCACATAAATCACATTCATGCAACTTAGTATGACTCCATATTTCCACACCCCACCTGCAGCTGTTTTGTACTCTGGTATGAGAATCACTAATTTAAACAAACAACCCTATGCAGCATCCACCTGCAAGCTCTGAGTCTACGTTCGCTTCAGGTTGGGGGTGATCATTGTCACTCCCTGCTGCACCGAGCTTCTCATGAGGAGTGATGATCATGAGCTCAAAATGTGTTGGACTAAATCTTTAAACAACCACTTAAGTATTTGGAGGAACACGATACTTTTATCCCACTCTTCATGGAACGTCAATAAAGTGAATCACAGCTGTAGCAAATTCAGATCTCTTAACTGCTGCAGCTACTGAAACAGAAAACTATAGAACTGACCCAGAATCTGAAGGTTTATTTTCTACTTTAAAACAAAGTTTAAACCTGATGCTCGGTCTACATAAGGACGCTTTTTAAACAAAACCAGTCGTTTCTCTCACAGGCATCAATTGTGTCAGGTGTTTAAACATTTGTGCTCTATGAAAAACAAATAATTACTTACAGAAGCATGATGCTATTTGATGAATCATACTGTAGTTAGCCACTGTTGGTGTTGTCAAAGCATTGTGATTTAATATGTTGGCCTGTCTGAGCCTCACCACTGACTCCCTGTTTGATTGTGTGCTTTTGGACCTGTAAACGGGGACTTTAGGTAGCACTCATTAAAACTTCAAGTATTACAGTCATTCAGGCCTATTTAGAAAGTCGACCTCTGATAGGTCCCTAATATGCTCGTCTGTGTCAGTGAGTGACATTGTTTGTTCCTCCCTGATTTTTTGACATTGTGTTATGTAGGCTAAGTACCCAACTGATGTCTGTGATTCTAGGTGTTTTTTTCCGGTAACAAATGAATCCTGGTGAAGACTGAAATCAGCCTGCATGGTCGTGCCTTAGTACTTAGTATTTGTGCTGAAATGTTCCTTTTGTTGTACTGTGTTTTGAACAAGCGGCAACTTCCGTGGCTGTGAAGGAAAGCCAATGCAGAAGTGTCAAAAACTGCAGTTCCTCGCATGGCCACTTGAGGCTGGCTCCAGAAGTGAGTTAGTCTCCATAAGTCCCCATGTTAAAATGTCTAACTTCACAGCAGAAATAAACATGTTTACAGCCTGGTACAAAAAACAGTTTTGGTCTCTATAGCTAATTAGCATTAGCATTAACAGCGTGGCCGCTTTGATTGACAGATAGGTGCTGTTACAGATGGGTCCACCAATGATCCACGTCTTTGCCAATTGTTAGATTAGCCAGGAGGTGGAGGAGGCAGGACTACCAACATGGCCAGAGCGACAAATTTTGAGCTTCAAAACTGCTCCTCAGAATCATGTAGGTGACATCACACATACGCCGTCCATTCTTTATACTGTCAGTGGTTTTGAACACCTCTTAGTTATCTACTGGGCTCTGTGACATTTAAACAAATGGCTAAAATTTTAATTAGACTTCCACTCTCTGCTGAAATATGCAGCAAATAGATGAAGTTCAATTATATTTATATAGCACAGTATCATAAAAGGAGTTATCTCATAACACTTTCCATACAGAGCAGGTCTAGACCGCAGTCTTTATAACATTATTTACAGACTCAACAATTCTCACACAATGAAACTAGGCTGAAAGCTGTTTTCACTGCTCCCTCTAATATGAACATAAAGCATTGTGAGTGTGAGAGGGAGCTCTCTGTTGAAACAGTTTTCAAGAGCACAGTTGGACTTTGACATCACGTCACATTGGCTGAAACATCGCCCCTGGCTCATACGTAGCTGACAGAAAAGATATGCTTCAGTTTTATTCAGTACTGCCTATTGATTCAAGCTGTCTCCAGTGTCTGTTTTCTTTCCCTTTCCATGTGTAACTTCAGTGGTTGTGTATTGGGCTCTGAGCACTGTAAATGCAGGTGACCTACACATATTGCGGAGTATACGTGCAGCCTGTGGAAGGTTTACTGAGCAAACTTTTGCTACTAACCTATACGTGACTCAGAAAACTGCTGGCCGAATGAAGATGAAGATGGATCCGTGGACTCCTGCTAGCCAGTCAGAAGTGATCATTCTCAGTCGTCATAGTATAACGTTACCACTGCTGTGACTTTACTGTGGGGCTGTAACTGTATGAGTAATATACTGAACAAACCTGGAAGATGTCTAGGAGATGGAGATATGCATCAAATACAAGCTGACATAATCTCGTGTGCCTTCATGTTCTTATTCACAGAAACTTTTATCTTGATAGCATGCCAACCGACTTAGGAAAATCTGTTTGAGAGTTTCATACTGCCAAGGCTGACTCAGTGTTGTTTTCTCCTGAAATCACATGAGCAGGTCTACAGTGCGCCATGATCAATACTCCAAATGTAGCATACAGAGGAGTATTACATGTTGCTTTTTAATTACATGCACTTGTGATGCCAATAACCTGGACTCCCCCATTTCATCATACCATAAATGAATTAGAGTTACTGGGAGAAGTAATGACTTTCAATAGAATATCCAGAAATTCTGTGTTCAGCACTTTATTTCACCATGAAAGCAAATCAATTTATGAGCAGAATTCTTTAATGGGGAGTAATTGTACATGGTTTCTCTGTGCGGTTCTCAGTGTGACTCGCAGACAGCAAGAAACAACGACTTAGCAGGATTAAATAGATGTATGATATCTACGAGGAGGGAAACAACACAATCCACAGTGATGTTTAAGAACCAAATCGCTGCATGTGGTTGTCCAAACCTTCAAAATTCCATCAGTCTGATCCGTCTCCAAGCATCGCATCGCCTTTCCGCTTAATATGCCAATGAAATCTGGTTGATTCAATTCAGACGCGGCCCCATGCCGAGCTCGTGGCAAAGACCAGGGGCTGCTTTAATAGTTTCTGACAGGGAAATCAAAGATCAAGATGGAGTGCTGTACTAAATGGTAGCTCTTTATAATTACAGGGCAGGTGGGCTTCAGCCAGGCAGAAATAGTGGCTCAACTCATAGATGCACGGGAATTTGGCTTAATAATTAATGGAGCAGAACTGGCTCCCTGCAGAGTTGGGGAGAGACTATAGCTGTTCGAAAATACACTTCACTTATGATGAAATACCACCCAAGTTTAAAGACATATTTCCATCTGCCACACCCGTCATCCACCTCCGTCACCACAAGCGATCATACCCCTCGCAAACTACTCAAAGGCTTCGTTAGCGTGAAATATACGACAAAAGAGCTTTTCACCTGCAGTGATCAATTAAAACTCACCACCGGTGCCATTAATAAACAGAGTTACAGCTCTGTGTTTTTTTTTATCACTCCTGCTAGGGCACTTATATCACAGAAAAGGAAAGTTCAGTGGTTTAACTTGTGGTATATTTCTATGAAATTTCTGCTCCGTGACAAATTAAAACAACAGCAGCAGAAAAATAGCTCATAAAATCTGCCACATTTTGCTATGAAATTAGAGGAGAACCTTTCTCTTTGGGTAAACATGCAGCAATAAAAGCAGGAAATAACCAACTAATGTCAGAGCAATTTCCTCTTATGAGCTCGCTGAAGTGCGGAGCTTGTTGTGACACGAGTGGAAATACCACATCTGTCCTCTGTGGCAAGCCGGAATCCACCATTAGACTCATAGCATGAAGAGTCATGCTGTTTCTCAACCTGTGTCACGCTGAAGATAAAAGCAGACTTTGTGTGTTTTCAATTAAAATGATGCAAATGAAGCTTGATGTGTGCTGCGCATATGCATCCGCTTTAGGTCAACTATCCCGGGTGGCTTTACTTTCAATTACATTATGTAATGAATCCATCAAGTGGAGTCAGACAAATTAATAAGAGCAAAACCGGGGAGCAGTTGTGACTGCAAATTCAATATGAGCCCACATGACAGCCTCATATTTAATATTCTCTGTCACTCTGACAACAATGTTAAAGAACTATGGATGTTTTTCATTTCACTCAGTGTTGCACAGAGTACAGCTTTCACCCAAGAGACAATCTCATTGGCTGTGTAGCGAAAACAATGCGGAACAGCCAAAAACTGCAGTTCCTCAAACGTCCACTTGAGGCTGGCTCCAGAAGTGAGTCAGTGTCCATAAGTCCCCATGTTAAATTGTCCAACTTCACAGCAGAAATAAACATGTTTACAGCCTGGTACAAAGAACAGTTTTGGTCTCTATAGCTAATTTCCCCGTTCATGACAACTGTACTGAGGGTGAATTTTTATACAACTCACCTGTTCAAATGATATTAAGGCTTAAAGTTATGCAGAATTAAGAGCGTGGCTTTGTGGCTTGCTTCAGCCTGCCTCAGCTCCACCTCTGCTCCCATTTTTGGATTAGCCAGGAGCCAGCAGAGGCAGGACAGCCAAGATGGTGACGACCAGAGCCACCACACTGAGCTTCACAATAGTTCTTCAGAAACCTGTGGGTGACGTCACAGAGACTACGTCCATGTTTCATAGTCTATGGTTTCACCACAAAGCTATGGATCTGTCAAGTGAGAACATGCTGTATGTTCTCGATAACTGTTTCATGCATCACCAGCTCTGTAGATCCACTTGTCATAATACTACACTGCTTCTCTTTTCATACTATTTTAAAGCATAATTGGTTTATTTTATTTATCATCCAGAGCATTACCTCATACATTACCTAACCAGAGCACAGAGGTCTGTCTGAGCCCAGGTGGCAGGAAATGGAAGTTTTCACACAATTCCAGAGGAGGAGGATGGAGAGTGTCACCTGTGTGATCTGGGAGAGGTAAAAGATGAAATGCACTCTTTCTATTGTCCATTATATAACAACATATAACTGTCTGCAGAATGACCTGATTTATTTTCTGTTTCTAATGAATGTAAATGTTTCATTTCTCTCAGTTTGTGTTAAACGGTGTAGGAGGGCGATGTGTTAAAGGACCAGTCTGTACCTCTTTTGTGTCTTACAGCTGTAATGTATAAGCAGGATTGTGTATCTATTTAGTTTTTGCATTATTTGACATGTGTGGTGTATTATATTTGTTTTTTTGCTCTCATTATGTTTACTGCTCTTGTTTGTTATGCCTGTTGTGTCTTGTGAGCCCAACGCAGGCTGCGCACCTTTTGGTGCATGACACTTGAAAAATAAATTACCTTACCTACCACACCATGCTACAGAAGAGACACATGAATTATTATCAAATCAAAACATGGAGATCAGAGTTATACGACATTACAAACAAAGAGCCAGATGGGTTCAAACAAATTTAAAGTCAGTAAAAGGGGTTAATCTGTGATTTACACAAGTACACACATTTAAAATAATGGTTTGTTATCATGCTGTGCATACATGATGATGTTACATGTTTTAGTTTGAGTATCAATACAACATACCAGTACATGCATGCAAATATACTGTACATGTGTTTACGTGTACATGTACATGTTTATGCAACTGTATGCAGTTACTGTACATTATATATGAACTGTATTAAAGTATTGTATGGGTTTAGATCTACATATACAATATATATGTGCCTGTACATATGCAAATGTACAATTTTAATTAATTGTCTGGACAGGTCTGTGTTTGTATCATGAGAATGATTGGCCTAATAAACGGCAGCTTAAGCCTGCACCATTTTAGTCATCGCTAATCTCTTTTTGACAGTCAGTCATCACTACATGGTTTTGTAAGTGTTTAAAAACAGTTCAGTTTATTTGATCTCACAGCTAAATAACTAAATTCTATCTGCACCGTATGTAAAAACATCTCCAGAGTGTACAAGTTTTATGAGTAATACAGATAAAGTAACATAAAAGAAAACATGTAAACTGTAATTGATGATTCTCCCCTTACACTTGTGGTTAGAAATGTATTCATTACACTGTTAACCTTTAACTGAATTGTACTGTGAATTATTTTGCTGTGCTCTCTGTATGTTGTAACTACTTGCTACAAGCGTCTCCAGAGAGTTGTGCAGTAGACTATGTACGAGAGGTTTCTGTGATAACCTTCAAGGCTTAAATAAGATAAGGGTCACATTCCCACTACGGCAAGATTCACTTGTCAGGATGAGAAATAACTGAACTTTAGTTTCTTATAAGTTAAAGGTTTCCAATCGCGACAGACGCAAAGCATACATGTATATTACTTGCTCCTTGTAATGATGTTCTTACGTATGTAACGTGTAAGTTTTGGGCTGTGGGTCTAACATCTTCTCCTGTTCAACAAGAATACCCTAATGTCTGTCTTAACAATGGGACAACTGAACACTGACTAAACAATGTGATACATCATATCACTCCACCAGTCTTCTAGCACTTATTTTACAGGCAAGATGTACAATAAAATATAGTTCCTCTTCTAACTGAAAGAACAGAACACAAATAGTTATCATTAATTAAATTATGCTAATTCTCTCACTAAACCTGAGCAAAATAAGATAATCTATAAAACAAATCTTCACAAAAATAAATATCATCTTACATTCTTTCCTGTCTTCAGATGAAATGTTCTCATTTAAAGAAAAACAAACTCTCATCTTACACACATTACACTTGTATGCTCATATTGTCTTCTTAAAAACAATGTTGGAGTAACTTTGTATGTTGTTCATCTCTCACTAGAATTTCCACCACAAGCTGTGTTTCGTTTTTTACCTGTTTCTCTGTTCTCTCCTTAAATTTCACTTCAGCATCTGGATGCACCAGATGTTCATTTTTGTGACATTATAACGGTCAAACACAGATCTTACACAAGTGTGATGCAGATACACAGAGAAGGGATCTTGTGTGCTGCAGTTAAACTTTTAAAACTAATAAATGGAGCATTTCATGAATTCTGGACTTTTCAATGAGGAGACGAGGAACAGATGTGATTTTAATGCAGGAGAATTTAACATTTTTGGTGGAGAATCATATCAGGAAAACAAATTACTCCATGCAAGTCTTATGTCTTAAAGGTCCAGATTTAGTTGCATCTAGTGGTTTCATCGCTGCATTGCAATCTCCTCACATCACCCTCACCCCACTAGTGTAAAGGAAAAACAACACTTGAAAGGCCCTGTATGGAGTCAGTATTTAGTTTGTCTGTTCTGGGACTGTAGAAACATGGTGTCTCAATATGACGGCCTCCGTGAAAGAGGACCCGCTCCCACTGTAGATATAAAAGGAGAATTTTAAGTAACAAAAACAAAAAGATTCTTATTTTCAGGTGACTATACATGCATGAAAACATAGTCATGAATATTATATTCCATGTCTGCCTTATTGTGAAGATAGATCTTATGCACTGGACCTTTAAAACTTTTCTAGACAAGCTAATCAAAAACATTTGTAGTAAACCAAAGTAAATATGTATATATTGTTTACTTATTATTACTCTATTCTCTATAATTGCTAAGTTGTATGTTCATTTTTGTATCTGACCTGCTGTGCACTGACTGAGATCTAACTTACCTTAGCAATTAACATGAATTCATTCTTTAGAATTAATTGAAACAATATATTTCCCTGTGAATAGTGTCAAATCATAAAATGTGCACTTACCTGGAAACCTGTAAGCAAACACATTTTCTGTTCATAAATCTTAATTTTTCATCCAAGTCCCACTTTCTTTTTTTAAATACATCCTCAATGTTTTGCATTTTATGAGTTCATTTCTCCATAAGGTCACACTACACTGGTTACAGCTGTCAATATCTGCTGTCTCTTGCTGATTTGCATGCACTTTATATATCTGTTGTATGTTTGCGTGCCCATCTTTCCACCCCTGCTGTGGAGCACCACGTTCATGTAGCTGACCTGAGCCTGACAAAAAGCGGCTCCTGTATCTTCGAGTCAAACGGGGTTAACGTCCGACCAGACAGCAGATGGGTGGCTGTGCAGAGGTTTGTCTGACCCCTGACCTCTGAGCGTTAACGTCCAGAACGAGGACAGAGAGGCAACTTTCTGCTGATTTGCTGGAAGTGGAAGAAAACATTGACCCAGCAGCTTTTGGGATGGATTTTCTTCCGTGCTGAGCTGCAGCTTCCTGGCTGATTACTGCGATGTGAAGTAAAGCAGACCAACCTTTCACTCAAACGTAAACACATATGGTGTGGATTTGTATCATATAAAGGCACGCATTCTTCGCCGCTTAACTGTTTTGGAGACAGCATTATCTAGAATTCTCCACCGATACAGTATTTATGTCTGGCGGGCCGAAGCCGCTCAGGAGCCAATGAAATGACAAAATACTTCAAACAGCTTCTGTCCCGTGAGTGGCTGCGGCAAACAGGCCAGCTGCCTCCATGGCTGCTTACTGCGTGCCATTTTAAGAAAGAGGCCGTTACATCTTCACCCGGGGGCCTCGGGGGAGAGCGGGGCGGATGAGGAGTGATGTGGCTGTCGGCTATGTCAGCAGACCGCTTCCTGTTTGTCTCGCGCTCGCCATCCGCTGAGAGAAGCACATGATTTACTCCACCTCAAACCGAGGTGTCCATTTATCTCAAGGAGAGATGTCAGAGCTGTGACAGATGAGAAGAGGGCCGAATATTTCCTTTAACTGATGCCCAGTCAGCCGGCACTCACATTTAGTGCTCTGTTCACAGCCTCCAGGTTCCCATTGTGTTGTTAATGTTTGTGTCAATGAGGTACTCAGCTTGTTGTTATTAGTTTGAAGGTGTTATTGCAGAAAAATTAAGGCAATTTATTTAAAATGTTCCATAATGCTGTGTTGGGACTTAACCATCAAACTATTTTCCACATATATCAGTTTAAATAGACTGTATTAAACATGGATGTAGTACCCGTGACATCACCTACAGGTTTGTGAGGAGCCCTTGTGAAGCTCAGTGAGGTGGCTCTGGTAGTCCTATCTCCTAATCCAGACATGGGCAAAGATGTGGAGCATGGGTGGACCTGAGGCGGGCTGAATGAAGTCTGGGTGCTCAAACAAGCCATCTGTGACAGCATCCACCTGCCCTAATTCTGCATAACTTTAAGCCTTAATAGAATTTTTTACAGGTGAGTTCTATAAAAATTCACCCTCAGTACAGTTGACATGTAAACATGTTTATTTCTGCTGTGAAGTTGGACATTGTAATACGGGATCTTATGGAGACTGACTCACTTCTGGAGCCAGCCTCAAGTGGCTGCTCGAGGAAATGCAGTTTTTGCCACTTCATTCGTCATTTGTATAAATATGCCTTTTTTTCTTTTGATTGTATCCTAGAAAGGATAAAACTGGCCCTGAAATTTTATTGCTATTGTCAAATCTCTGGGCTATGATATACCCAGGTAATGTATAGTACTGTACTTTTGTAATATGATAGAAAATATTGTGTTAAGAGAAGACATATTTGCTGGACGTCTTGTTGGTGGCTTGTAAAGGCCATTATAAAGAGATTGTGCCTTTATAATGGCCTTTTACAAGCCACCAACAAGACCAGGCAGGACCGCCAACACAAGATGGAAATTTGTGTTAACTGAAAGATTGAGAGCTGAAGAGCAGCGACGTCAAGAGAAATAGAGGATGTTAACATGTCAATGAGAATGTAGAAGAAGAAAATGAACCACGAGTGCAATCCAGATCCTTCTTATCTTGTGTGTACGATCTTCTTGTAATTCACTAATCAATATTTTTCATATTAACAATGGATGGATCAGTGTAAGAGGTGTTGCTCAAGATGTCAAACCAACTTAAAATAATCCCTAACTCTAGCTTGACAGAGCCTTTTAGCCTCTTTTAACTGTTTTGGTTTCCTGGCCTCACAAATCATGCTCTGTCAACCTCGTTCCCAGCAGCAAGCAACTGTTTTTTTTAGCAAAACAGCTCTGATAAACCTTCCGTACACGACGTGCCCAGCACCAAACATTAGACAGACACAGTTAGAGACTAGCTGGTGAACATTATGGAGGATAGCTGCTTAAGAACCAATTATTTTTCCACAGAAGCTGGTGGAGACCAAAACAGAGCTTAAAGGAGAGTGAATATCAAACCAGGAAAGGATGTGCATAATGCCCTGTGTGAAGAAATGCAGACCTGTCATTCATTTGAATGGCACTAGTCTAGCAGTGCTAGATACTTTGTAAAACTTACACCGGATTTCTACTTACCTTGTGATTGTCGAGAGGAAAAAGGAAAATAAATAGTTGCCATTGTCAGAACTGTCAAATTGTAACATGTACACCATATACTGTAACAATGTGTGTTTCCTGTCTGTTGCAATGCCTCCAAGTGGTCAAAAAACATTTAAAACAGCTTCCAACTCGGACTGTTGACATTTCACAATGTCATGGACTGAGAATGTTTGTTCTCTGAACTTTGCATAATTAAAATGATTAGCAATAAATTTTATAACATTTGAAGTCTGTTCTAAAAGCTCTCTGGGACAGAGCTTTTCTTGCAGCAAAGATGGTGTCACTGGTTGATTTATTATTTGATGGATGGAGCAGAAACTCCGGGTTTCTGGCTCAGTGCTGTTGCCAACTTGGCAAAATTGATTCCTAAATTTATCAGCTTGTTCGGGTCCTTGTTCATGTTTGGCACAAAATGAAAGCTATGATGCATCATCATCTACTTACACATCAGATGATGGCTCCTTTAGTTCAATGATTAGGTGAGTCATTAATCATAACTGACAGAAGATTAATCAGCAATAATTGATTAATCATTGGAACATTTATTAAGATTCTCCAATATGAGGATTTAAAGTTTTTTTGTTTGTTTGTTTTATGTCATTTTAAAGTGAATATTTTGGGGTTTTGGCCAAAGAAAAGAAGCAAATCAAAAATCCTTCCTTCCTTATTCCTTATGTATGGAAGGCAAATGTTTAATGAATAATAAATATGTAAACTGGTGACTTAGAGCATGTTTTGAAGCACCAATTGTGGTTCAGTTGTGGATATTAATCCAGTACTGTTAAAAGAATTCAAGGAAAAAGCCATTAGAGTATAAAAGCTTGCATAACCATTAATATAATGATGAACAATACAAAAAGAAATCAAAAAAAGAATTGTTTCTGTACATGAAGAACAGTATATGAACCAGATAGCAGCTCCAAAACCAAAGTACTTTTTTTTTTTGTTTCATTGAGTGTGGAAACGAAGTATGAAATATCATTAAAATATGAGTTTTCATGTTTTTTTTGTCACACAGGATGACTCAGCGAAATGTAACCATGAACAGCTCACTCCAAAAGACTGAAACCAGAGAGCCAAGACAGTAATCTGTGATTTCATACAGAGCTAATGCACAGCTTGGACCTGTTCCACTGACATGAAGAGGATGCAGAGCCTTCTTTAACACATGCAGAACAACACTTATCACCAAAATGTTTTATTGGGGCTCTCCCGGCTCTCTTTTCCAAAGTATTTACTCTCCTGCTATCCTTTGATACGACACGCTGTGACAGATTACAGGACAAATCCTGCCTCTTGTTGTAGCAATGGGGGAACAGAGATAAACACTTTCTAAAACTGTCCCAGTTGTTCAGCTCCAGCAGCATCATCCTCATTCTGGTGTCCCGACATAAAATCCGCATCAATCAGTTTACTTGTGGCTACTTGAAGGCACAATTCCATAACAAGCTTACGATCAGGCACATGTTTCACATTGGATCAGCTAATAAAAATGCTGTGGTTAACGTGCTGTGGAGTTTTTGGCCACTAGCAGTGCTTGTTTGCATCAACCACACTTGAAGATTGTGGTGAATGGTTACACATTCCCTCCAATGGTTTCACTCTGTTCTGCTAATCAACAGTTGCCAGTGTTAACGGTGTAGCAATGCATCAAAAGGATGGAGGAAGAAGACTACAAGCCGGCAAACATGGATGTAAACAGTGAAAGTTTGCAATGAACACATTTGTTAGAGCTAACACTCAGAAACACTGAATGCAAACTGAATATTTTCTGAAATGTTGCCAAGTTGACGCTTTATTGTCAAAGTTGGACTTCAGTTTGCAGCAATGGTGTCAAGTTAAAGTCTGCACTGGATTTTTCTGGAGATTTTTTCTGACAAAGAATTTGAAATGGACTGGAGATAATGGTGGCAGTTGAGGAAAAGTAAAAAAAAAAAGGGGGGGAGGGGGGTTGGAAACATTAGAATTCATGAATTCATGACCACAAATATAGTCAGCAAATTTCATGGAAATCTGGCTGATAGTTGTCAAAATACAGTATCTTGCTCTGGACCAAAGTGTTGGGCAAACAGAAATCTGACAGGCGGAAATCTTGAGGACAAACCTGTCATGTGACTAACTAAATTAATAGGTAAACTATATGCCATTGTGGAAAAGCCACCAAAATGTTTCTAAGAACAACAAATTAAAAACAAACTTTGACCTAAAACTACAAGAAGCCAAAGTTCCCCGAGGCAATTTTTCTCACCAGCGTGGCAGACATAACTCACTGCAGATGAACAGCTCTGCAGCGAGGCTCCTTTAATCGTGATCCGTAATATTTCAAAATCAATTTTGGCCCATTTTCAAAGCCTCGATCATTCGTCATGATGGTAGTATTACCTCATACTGAAGCGTCACCCATCTATCATTTTCTTTGGCCTTTTTTTTTTACAAGAGCAAACAAGCAGGTACAAATCAATGTGAAGCGATAGCGACTTAAAGATGCAGAGTTTCGTGTTTTCCGCTGCAAAAGGCATTCAGCAGGTCATACAGTTTGTACAGTCAGTCTGTTTTTCTGAAGAATAAAATAAGTAAATATCAGCAGGGGTTGCTCAACTCTAGTCAGTAAAACAAAGTGAACAACACGCAGCACACTCGCCCCGGGGAGTTGTGTATTCAGGAGCCCTGCGTCGGCCGAGACTGTTTTTTTTTTTTTTTTCTCATTTGAAGTTGCTGATCAATACCAGTGACTCAGCATCTGCTCTGGTGCCAGAAATGTCAGGTGCTGAGATTCTCACTGTCCAGCTGGAGTTCTGTTGCAATAAAAACTCCTATTTCAAATGCTTGCTCTGTATCCACCAATCTGTATTTGATCTCCTCGGTGAAGGGTGATACATACAAGATGTTTCTCTTTCCCAAAAGAGATAGTCTGCAGAGGATTCATCAACGCCTCACTGAGAACACAAGTAACCAGTGTGGGATGGGTTTTTGGGATGCTGATACCAGCCGAGCCTTCAAACTTCAGGCAAAAACATCTACATATGAGCGATTAGGATCACGGCCCTCTGAAGACCAGGCTGAACCTGCAACTCCTCCCCAAGAGAGATTAGGGGTGACCTTGAATAATCCATGATTACAGTCAGATCAGTCAAGATGTGAGTTAAACATCTGCATTCTTGTTTTTTTTTAGCTGTGTCATTGTACACGGAGGAATGCAGGAGCAACAGCAAAACTCTCAAACTGACTACAGAGTCAGTAAACCACTTCTGAACCACACGGTGGTACAACCTCCTCTACTGCCGTCCACTGTGATCTACTCATGGCTGACAGCGCTGTCAGCAGCCCGGCAAGAGAGACGCTCCATGGTGCGCAGGGATTATATAACTGACTATGGGCAGAACACACACTTTTACTTTCTCCGAGTGTGTCATCACAGACGACAAAGAGAGGCAGTAAAATGTAAGGTAGGCTAAAAACTTGAGAGTTTAGTGTGGCGTTGAACTGAAAACAAAAAACAAATTCGATTCGACTGCGAAATTCTGAGTTGGGTTCAGTCCTAGTCTTTCACTGCTCCCTCCTGCTGGTGACTTCATGGTGTGCCAACAGGAAATTGTCCTGTGTGTTCATGGCATCCTTTGTTAATAAACTTTATTCAAAAATTAATTTTTCACACAAATACATTTTACAGGTGGCTTGACTATTAAAGTCAAGGAGAGAGTAGAGAAAGTGTGGACTGGAATACGAAAAAGTTCAGGAACAAAAAAAAACACATCATATGTACACACTGAGGTGGGAGTGGAGACCCACTGGAGCTGGAGCTTCTTCGATAGAGCTGCAGGGTAACAGGTTGGCCTGGTACTCACCTCTCTGATGGCTCGGCCCAGTGTGGTCTCACTCCTCACTGCTACATTATGTCATTTTCTTTTATCATCAGTGTCACTTAGATATCATATTGTATAATCTTTATTATATTCATATTAGGTTATATATATACTATACTATAATGTTGTTACATCACATATGTCACTACACATCACTATAACATTTTTCCCGTCTCTCAGGTAGAAACACTTTTTTAGCTTTTTCATGCTCGACAGTGCGTTAAAGAAACATACTGAAGCATAATGAGACACTCAGTTTAGTAAGTTATGGAGGAGCTATGGTTACTCAAAAAGATAAGATAAGACCTGACACTGTTTGTCATCTTATCCAGTGAAAGTCATGTTAGTGCTAGCCAGCCACAAGAAGCTACCTGAATGTTTTCTACAATGCTCTTTGCTGATGACTATTAACTCAGTAAATCCATGTATTTTGCTTTGACTAGTGTCTGAACTCAATCACTGGTGCACTCAAATACATTTATATACATATGTGTATATATATATATATATATGAATCTTATAGATGATATAAGATTCTGTGTCTACAGTGTAATTCTGCTCCTGGTTAAGTGGAAAATCTTGCAGACAGAATGAGTGCCTCATTCAAAGCAGTACATATCAGACTCAGACGAACAGAATGTGTTCCAGCCTCCCTGCATCACAGGTTCAGCCAGAGGTGTTCAACCCGCTGAGCTCGGCGCCACAAACACTGCATTCATACACATCATCTGATTAAATCCATATTAAGCCTATACTGCCATGATTGCAGGTGTTACGTAAAACACCATAACAAGGTTATGTTAGTCATACAGAGTGAAATTGGGTGTACATAACCCGATTAACACACCGAGATTACCTGTCAATCTTTCATATTACTGTGGCACCTACACGAGTTGGACATGATGTATGTGCCAGGACATTTTAATGCAATAACATAATATCCTGGTAACAAATATGGTAGCTCCTAATAACATTCAGATCACATTTCATGTCAGAGAGTTAAACATGATCAATAGCACGGATACGTTTATTTATTTTTGCAGCAAACTAATTGTAAATATGAAGTTTAATTCATTTTCCTTAACAAACATTCATAAACTGTCATAATCTATTATGACCTGTCCTTTTTATTTTTTTAATCATAATGAGACACATCGCCTGTTCAGCTGCATTTAATTTCCAAAAAACATCTCAATCACAATAATATTTAAAACACAGAACATGCATGTTATATTTTTTTTAGGGCACAGAGAGAAACAGACATTGACTCTGCGCTCGTGTTTCATGTCATCTCCACACGAGGTAGACAAATGATTCTGACCGCTTTGCTGCCACTTGCTTCTCCCGTACAACTCCAATATCCTCCAAATTTGTACAATACTTAATTGTTTTCATAATCCCTTAAAACGTATTTGCGCTTGCAAATTTGCTGGATATAAACAGAATTTCTGCCCCATAGCATTTGCTTGTCCGTCATCCTTCCTCTGTCTTCACCTCGTTTATCAACTACATCACAATTATCAGACTTTCTGAAGAAACTTCGGACCCTCAGCTGGCGTGACATTTTACAGCTAGCGATGTAGCCGACCAGTGTGATGGCTAAAGCCAACTAGACAAAGAGGTCATGCATGTGAAATCAGACACTACTCAACAAATATGGACATTCACCACCGACTGGACAGGAAGGTCTCCTTCAGGTGGTCTACATTCAATCAACGATAGAAAATATTTGCTCAAAGCACCTATGCCCCCATTCCTCAGCCATCACCACCACATGACTAACACCCAAGTGTAATTACATCTCTAAACAAAATACTCATACGAACTTGTAGCTAGCTAGTTAATGACAATCATGTATGTGTCTGCGACTGATGAGTATTGTCATCCAGTGTTTATATTGACTGTACTAAAGATGTTGTTGATAGCTCCAGGATGCTAACGATAACTGTGATTATCTCCAAATCTCACCTACAGTATCTCCTGTGCTCTCTATGAATATTAAAGGATGCACATGCCCACTTCTTCCGGCTAATTTGGTCCCCAGACTTCATGAACTTCATGCATCTTCCATATGCACATGTGTGCACAGACAAATAGCTTACTCTGCAATACATTTATATAACTCAGTACAGTGTGTTACTAAAACAAGACTATTATCATGTGATTTTTCTCCATTCTAATACTATCTGAGACCAAAACTGATCTTTAAAATGTACAGTACATATAATAGATTTCCATGATAAGCGTTAAAGTGTGAAAATGAACTGATAATAATGTGATACTCTGTTTGAACAAACCATTTTCACCTCCGTTGATTAGATTAGATTGGTTTTCTAGCAGCTCAGAAAATGATGCTTCATGACAGACGGATCAACACTCGAACAAACATTAACCTACATTTAAACGACATCAAAAACTTCCACGTGTATTTATTTAACTGGAGTTATGGCTAAATTTCACGATATTATATGACACATATATATATATATATATATATATATATGACATTTAAAGACATAGAGTTGCTAATTTACCCTCCCAATCTAATAACAAACTCCTCCACTGATCTACTAATCTAAAGGGGATTGCATTAATTATATAAATATTAATGCTAAATGTTACTATGGTCAAAAATCATCGATGTTTGTGACTTGATGTCCTAATTTTCATTTTAGGGGACAATTTTACCTACAAACCAAGTTTTTGTTGACAAAATGACAAAAATTAGCAAAAACAGCTTACAGCTACATTTTATTATTGTGGTTATTTTTAAGTTTGTAACAAAGCGCTCAGACACTACTACGAAAAATAAAATGGAAAGCAGCTGTATGTGGTGGGACGCAAGCATTTAGAAAGTCGTGATGCATTTCGGTGAAACTGCTTAATATTATGTGACTAAGAAGTATAACTACTACCACCTCTGCAGTAACAACACAAAGGGAACTATTAACCATTTAGAGGCATGTAGAGGTCTAGCATGTAGGGCAGCCTAGATGGCACTGCATCAGGTTTTTCTCCACCGGAAGAGCACGGGAGCACTTTATCATGTTTAGTGTTTTTGTCACTTTTGCAGCTTTTTTTGAACGCGGGGCACCGGCATGTTGCCAGATCCTCAGGTCAGGTATACCCTGCATCTCATTCTTTTACTCTTATTCACAATATCCCACTTTTTTTTTTGCAGAAAACACACAATCCTGGCAGCTCAGTAGAGATCTTACTGGAAGCACTATAAGGAGCTATAATGGCAATTCAACCTTGACCATTGTAGGAACATGTCCCGACCATCCAAACCCAAAGCTATGCCACTAATACCTCGATCGTTTGGTGTGAGGTGGTCATAAAGCTCAGTCCAAGCTGTCTGAAGTCAAACTTTCTCATGTTCACGTTCCAGTAAAGTCAAACATGTTTAATATTATCTGAGGTTTCTAGTCTCGGCTTGACAACAGTGTCACCAACCAATAGAAGCGCTCTCTAGAATCATCAAGAAGCAGGCGACTGGCTACACAGTAGGGGAGGTGCCAGAACAGTCTTGGTTCTCTTGGATTGGGGAGAAAAGGAGGAGAAACAGACTTTTAAAAACATAAAGTCTTTTTTTAAAGCTAGTGTGTGGTTGGCATTAGTCATCATATAACCAATATTTTGTCCTCCGTGTCCACACGGGTGAAGTGAACAGTAGAGGGACGTTGGACTACGTTGTGGAGAATCACTGTCTGTTTGAATCATTCACTCCCTCCTCTCAACAATTTGAGCACAAAACAAAAACAACAAAAAAGAGTCTCACAGAATATCCATAAAACAGATCATTCTGGTAACCTTAACCCTGGACTCTTTGACCCGGTTTGGCCTTTTCAGAGACGGGATGAATGAATATGTAAATGGGAGAAGAATCCACCTTTGAGCGGTTTCTGTATCCTCAGATTCTTTCTGTCTCTGTTTGTGTCCCCTGTTCTTTATCCTAAAGTATAATAATGACACTGTGCTTATTAAGATGCTCTGCATAAATAATCTTGACTTGACGGAGCCATGACTTAGCCTCTTTTTTAACCACGGCTTATGGAAGTGTGCTTCCCGACTGAACATCGACAATAACAATATATCTACTGTTTGCTATCTCCCCCTCTGACAGAAATAGCATTAAAAAGTTTGTTACCAAACACACACCTTGTACATGATTAACTATCTTTGCTGTATTAAAACACACTTGCGTAGCCATCTGCCAAGTACGATTGTGTTCAACCACTGAAACCATTTCATGAGAAAACTCATTTTCAGCCTCTTAATTATTTTTCATTACAGTGGCGCTGAGGAGTAGATTGGAATAGGACAGTAATTGCCCGGCCTGAGCGGTGAAACAATCCTGATGCATCAGGCTAGATGAAGTGTGACAGGGAGACATCTCGCCACCGTGCAGCACCCATTAGCCTGTTTCCTCCTTTCTGATCGCCTAAAAACCCCCCTCAGATTGTGGTCAGTGCAAGGTCAGCTCGGTGGCCTCTCGGGGAGGCAAAGTGGCGCCGACAATCTGTGCAAAAGATGTTGATAACCTTGTCGCCAGCATTGCAACTGTCCGATCAGTGTGTCCGATTGTGAGTGGCTGTCACATTGCGGTGCACTTCACCATTCTCACAGAGCTGCCACTGGAACTAAAGGGGGCAGCTCCTGCAGGTTTAAGAAGGATGTGTTCAGCACAGCTTGTGAGGCTGCTGTTAGGATTATCTTTTTTTTTTTCTTTTCCCCCATCTGCGCTGTGATAGAAAAGCTTCTCCAAATGTACTGTCGTGAGCAGTGCTGCCAATCAATACGGCTCTCTCTGCGAGAGGTAAAGAAGAGGGTCTCTGCTGTCAGGATCTGGGTTTAAGCTCCCTGCCTCGGCCAGTTTCATGTGGGATAGCAGAAGTAAGGAGCCGTTGTGTGTCTGAGAGCTTGGCGTGCGAGTGTTCAGAATGAATTCAGTGTAAACCAATGCGTCTGCGTTTGTCCGTGTTACTTTGCTGAACAGCAGCTATTGTAGCCTAAGGTGACAATTACAGGATAATGATGCATTAAATGTCTAGTCATATTCCAAGATTCCTTTGAATCTAGCTGAGAGCGAGTAACAATAAAGTTCTGGTGAGGTACACTCTTTGTGTTTTACTTTGTTGGGGAAGAAAAACACTTTGAAATGGTTATTTGTGGAACAAATAGTGTAACAGTAGCACAGCTGTTACATACAGGAACATCTATCTAACAAAGGTTTACTTTCATTAGCTAACAGCTACTACAGCTGAAATGCTGAGCTGACCGGTTCAACAATATTTCATTGTATTGTTGACCCTGTGTTAACCTGCATATAATAAATAAACCTGAAACTTGAAACCACATGGTACTGGTCATACTCATAGACTATATAAAACATTAATGTTGTCTCCATGACGTCACCCACAGATTTCTGAAGAGCTGTTGTGAAGTTCAGTAGTGACGCTAATCCAAAATGAATGTGGAGCGTGGGTGGAGCAGAGTTGGGCTGAATGAAGCCTGGTTGCTCAAACGAGCCACCTTTAACAGCACCCACCTGTCAATCAAAACGGCCACGCTGTTAATTCTGCATAACTTTAAGCCTTAATATCATTTAAACAGGCGAGTTGTTTAAAAATTCACCCTCAGTACAGTTGTCATGAACGGGGAAATTAGCTATAGAGACCAAAACTGTTTTTTGTACCAGGCTGTAAACATGTTTATTTCTGCTGTGAAGTTGGACATTTTAACATGGGGATTTAAGAAGCCAGCCTCAAGTGGCTGTTTGAGGAACTGTAGTTTTTGGCACTTCAGCGTTGGCTTCATTTCACAGCCACAGAGGTTGCCGCTCATACTGGACCAAGTAAGGCTGTGGTGATAAAACCTAAGCGTACTGAAATAAGGAAGAGTTATTTTATTATAAATGAATACAAGTTTATTTATTATAAGTATAAGTTGTTATTTGTTCCTTTGAGTTCTATAGTCTCACATAGAGTAACTTAACCTTGAATCCACTTCAATCAGATCAAATTATATACTATAAATTGGTTCTGATTGCAGAGTATTTATTGAAACACTAATTATTTTCTTGTTTTTTCTCTTTATATAGAAAAAAAGGTGAACGTTTTAAAATATTGCCTTCTACTACACATACGACTCAACACCATGTTCCATTGACGGTGGAGTGTGGAGAGTAATTGGTGAAGACAAATATAGATTGAAAGCATGTAACTGCTACTGCTACTAGTAAGCTAGTACTATTGATCAGTGTTACAGTGATTGGGGTAAATTTACAACTTCCTATAATTCATTCAGTCTATTTGCTTCATCTGTTAAAGCTTAGTGAGCAGTTTAAACAAGTTTTGCTCTGAACCACTGTCTGGACCTTCAGTGAAGGTGGGTGATGGTGGAGTACTGGAGCCTGCCTTATGTATTATCTAGACATTAACATGGCTGACACAGTCCAGCCAAAAGAAAACCATGAGGACACACAACAATCCAACAGAGCTGTCAGGGTCGGTGGGATGAGCGGGAACTGTGTTTAAATATGTTTTTTGACATTGTGAATGGTGAATGGTGAAATCCAAAACGGGTTGTTGGGGAGACTCTTTTGTCCGACGCTAACTTTGATGTTGGAAGACCGCTATCCATCACTTTCTACAACACATGTGCATGGCAACTAGGACACTTAAAGTTAGTGTTCACCTTAAAGGTCATGATATATGAGTAGGTAAAGGGTGCTGTTACACCTATTGAAAAGGAAAAGGTTAATTGCAGGCCTGTGATTGGACATATAACTCCAATTTCCTGCAGGGAAATCTGAAGCCATACATTCCCATCCACCAGCCTCCACACTTTCCCAACTCACTACATAAAGGATGTGCGTATTTGATGGAGTTGTGAGATGCTTAAGCATCAAATATGAGCGTACTTCCCAGAATATTGGGCTGGATATTATTATTTGGTGCACCTGGCCAAGAAAGAAAATAGAGAAACATTCCACTCCACACATATTTCATCAAATATCTCTCTCCACAATGAACAGTAAACAGGTATGCCTTCTATTTTAATGGAATTTCCAAGCGAGTGGAAAGGGCCTCAGGCTTTAACAGAACGTGTGCTGCGGCCTCACCCATTGGTCTAAGGCTTGTTTCGCCTTAAAGATTCTGCAGCTGCAGCCAGGTTTCACACATGGGTGGACAATGACCATGAAAGTAAAAACAAATTGTTCAGCTGCACCTGAGTGCCCAGACAGCAAAGGAGATCCTGCATGTCTTCATTCTTCACCTTAACCCAGTTGTATCAAGGTCAGCCATTGCACTGTGAAACAAGGACACACAGGTTTTTCCTCAGGGCAACGCAGCAGCAGCTCTGCCCGGAATGCAGGTTTCCTGCATCAGACAATTCAATAAAAGCTCAATAAAGATCTGTGTCCTCTGATAGTGCAGGCAGGATCTTTATTATGAGAATGATGGGAGAGGAATGAGTACTGAGAGCTGTGTTTGGTGGAGCGCTTTACACGAGGCCGACACATAACACAGCAAACTCGTGAAACTGATCCAGTGGCCTCCAAACAGGATCGCGTTGCCTTTTCCCTGAAATGTATGGCTCTATTTGAGGCTCTATTTGAGGCATTACTACCCATCACTGTTTTTATGATGAATCTGTGGCCAACTGCAAAAGCTTCTCCAAAATCAAAAGTTCCAAATTTCTAACAGAGGAAAGACAGAAGAAACCATAAGAAAATGTTCCAGTTATGAATTGGTGCAAATTTAAAAACAAAAATAAGTCAATGGCTTTGTCCAGGCCAGGTTCAACATTCTTGCCAGATCACCAGATTATCTGCGTCTGAATGCCAGGAGAGCAAACGTGGTTCCATTGAAATGAAAGACTTAATTGACCCACGTTGTTCAGGACCATTGATATATTAAGGACTGGATACTGTGTTTGGTGATGGTACTTACTTATTTCAATTAAATGTGCATAAAGAGCACTCATTTCTTAAGTTTGTCAAAGTGTTTCAAGTGTTTTTAGGCCCATAGAGCATGCTTTTTAGAGCCTTCTGTGCACATCTTGCCAAGATGAAAATATCCTGATAATGGTGCGATCCTACAGACGACGGGCGCTTTGAATTGAAGCAAGCATTGGACACAACACTTGCCTGTTTTCCTCATGCAGCGCATCGAAGTAGAGGTCAACCAACACTGTGTCTTGGACATTTCATGAAGTCCCCACACAAAGACTGGCATGTCAGCAATGGTTTGCAATCTCAACTAGTTTGACAACTTGTACAACGTGACACTTACTAGGAACACAGAACACGTTTTGGTTTGTCTGGGGTCCAATGTGTTGTCTGTTATGTCTCTCAACCAAGTCACGCCATTTCATCAACCTATGGTTGATATTTCCTTCCTCAGTTTTACATTTTCTGTATATTAGAAAACTTAGAAACCTCAATCAATATCTGTATATTAGATACTGATTGAGGTTTACAATAGCCAATAGCAGGTGTGTGTTACACCCCTACTGTAATGCATTGTAGCTAGCGCTATGAGCTAGGGCCAGCTGTCCCGTGAATGCGTTATGAGTGATGCATGATGAGTGAAAAAGAGTTTCATTGGATGTAAAAGGATGTAATATGGAGACATATAACGCAGACATATGTGATGAAAACTGTTAAACATCAGTTTGGACTTCATGGGGGACCAGCAGCGGTTCACTCCCCTTTCTGACACACTAGTGATGTGTCGGTCGCGAACGAGCCGGTTCAAAGAGCCAGCTCTTTTAAGTGAACGATGGTAGCCGGCTCCTGTCCGTGAGCTGTTTTTTTATTTTATTTTTTGGAGCATGTAAGTAAGTATTGTAAGTAGGTATTACGGTGCACTACGGGTGCTCCATGTATGCAGTGACTGAATGTCACGTGCGTGCTGTGCAGCCAATCACGTGAGGATAGACAAGGATCATACCACCAAGTAGGGAGGAGCAGGGGTCCGGCACAGCAGCACTCATAGACGAGTGCGCTGAACAGGAGGGAGAGGAGCAGAGAAGGAGAGAGTGTGGTTCACAGACCATTGTCTGTAAATGCAATGGAAACAATTGGCTACAGCAATTTATTGATATTCGAAAATGTAATTTGTACTTTTGAATACTTCAATACAAAGGATGTATTGAATAATTGAAGTGATATATGTGTACACATATAAATCATAAGTCAAAACAGCACTAAATTTGACTGAATTATAAAAGGTGTAAGTGGTCAAATGAAGAGTTTTATTGAGCTGAAAGAGCCAGCTCTTCTTGGCGATCTGAGCCAAATGACCTGGCTCACTAAAAAGAACTGAACTTTCCATCATTATGACACACTGACATATCAAAAGATAAAAATGTTGTGCATTCTGACTGATGCAGCTATTTGAGAATAATGAGTAAGACCTAATGGAAACAGTCATTTCCTTTTGTAATGAATGTGTACGGGCGAGGTTTGTTTTGAGCCCATGGTTATCATGGGAAGTGTATTTCCGACTAACGCCAATATGCCAAAAATGCTTCACAGCCCAGTGCTGTTCCAGAGAGCTCGGTCTGAACGTGCCCCACAGCTGGGCCCTGGACAGTACAATGTTCACTCCACCACACAATAAAATGGAAAAGTGACTGTGTCACTTAACAGTAGATTGGCTAAAAGTCTAATGTTTGTCCTGAGGATGGCGATGGAGGGAACGCCACAAGGCCAATGAAATCTCCCCGGGAACATGACCAATCTGCCTATGTGATACTCTGTGTGCAAGGCTGACATTTAGATGCAAATTTTGCATTCAAATTCAAATGAAGTGAAACAGCTTTTAGACACTGGAGTACATATTATACATATAGATTGTCAGAGCGGGCTTTGTTTCTTTATTGCTTTGACACAAACATTAGAGACAAACCTGAGATTAAATGTGTTATATTCACCTAAAACAGCAGCAGCCCTGTCAATTGTTCCCTATGAAACAGCATGTTTCTCCAAATCATCCAGATTGTGCAATTTCATCATAAAGATGGTTTTCATTTCAAGTGAACGCTCTTACAATAACTATTCTGCACTATGTGGAGCGAATTACTGAATATTCAGGCAGACAAATGAACAATAAAACTCTTCATTCTTACTCAAGCTTCCGTCACGGAGAAAGGTGCTGTATTCAATTTGCAGCCGTAAATGCAGCAAAGCAGTAAAGCGAATATAGATGATATAAAGTTAAAAACAAAAATGTGCTTTGTTGAAAGTCATCTACGTCCATTTAGATCCTCCAGAATAATCCACAGAGGAGTTGCTTTATTCTCCTGGCATAAAATGGCCCTGTTGTTAGAGAAAAACCCTCCTCTTAGAATGAATGGAGCTATTTTTATCACCTTCTATCTAGAGACAAGGGTGATGGGAGAGAGAGAAAAAAAACAACTTCTCTGCTCAAAAGCTGGGTGTATTGTCTAAAGGACAGCTGATCTGTGTGCTTTAACGCCAACAGAAGCCACTTACTCCATCATTGCAGAAATCCCTGCAGTACAGCCTTCCCCTACAGGCCTGAGTTCAGCCCTGTATCCCACCTGTCAAGTCCGAGAGCTAAACATGTCCATCTTACTCCATTTGGCAATAAAAAAACACAGAGGGAAAAGCTGGAGAGGTGTGCTTCTCTATCTCCACGCTTCTTTTTTTTTCTTCATTGTACTGTAATCACAGGGGCCAGCGGGTTGCATGTTTATAAATCATGTATTGGGGAGCTAATGCACTGCAGGAAGAGTGGCCACTTTGGCTGTAATTACTCTGACAGGAGATACTGCATGGTTTCACATGGAGGTCCCTCTCTGTCTTCTGCTTGACTGTACGCGATCATAAATATTATTCAACTTTTAGTGCACTGAATATTTAAAAAATAAAAAAATAGTCAAGTCATGAAAGTCAATAGTAAACTTGCACAAATTTCTCATTTCAGGTTACATTCTATCTATTCATATTTATACACATTATATTATCCAGTAAATGTCGCTTTCCAATAAAAATCTAGAATTATTTCTATATATAAAATGTGCTTATTCTCTTCAGTCTATGGTCAGCATTTAGAATCTTATTGACCAATGAAAGATGTTTTGTTCCATCATGTATGTAAGAAACATAGAAGGATCGGGATAAATAACGTTTTGAGTGAAGGGCAGACGACGTGCTCTTTGAGCTACCTGAACCAAGTCAGAGTGATGCAAAAAATATTTGGATATACTTGGCTTTCATTGAATAGCTACAATTCAATTCAGTTTTATTTATATAGTGCCAAATCATAGCAAAAGTTATCTCATGGCACTTTCCATACAGAGCAGGTCTAGACCGTACTCTTTATAATATTATTTACAGAGACCAACAGTTCCAATATGCACATTCTTTACACGCTTCATATACATACCCTCATATGTGTATGTGTTTATGTCTTTTTTATGTATTTTAGAATCCGCATTGCACATTATTCATTTATTTATTTATATTCATATTTATGCTTTGAATATATCCTGTGCATTTTTATATTGTGCCATGTTGAACACAGACTTCAGGCTTCCCTTTGAATGGATCTTCCATTATGGAAATCCTCTGTTCTCTCTGTCACTGAAGCCTTCATGAGTCCTATTCAAGGTGCTGTTGTACAGCTCAATGCTTTTAGACAATCCCTGCTGACTGTACTCAATCTATCCTTTAGAAATACTTTATATTTTTATTTATATATGTTTCTCTGTATGTTCTTAAATATAGACTTTATTTAAATGATATGTACACTATGCAATTATTTTCCTGTGCATCTAATGTACACTCTGCACCTCCTGCTGTAATATATTTAAATATATATTTAGTATAATACAGTATAGTATTGTACATGTGTGAATTTAATAACCTGTGCAAATGTCTAGGCAATGATCAATCATATCTATATTAAATCTATAAATAATGTCTATAACTCCTGTCTATCATCCATTTTGTGTTGTAATAATGCTGAGCTGCGGTAACAAGCAAATTTTCCTGGTGTAGAATGAATGAAGTCTATCTTATCTTATCTTATAAAACTGTGTTTTGAAGAAGCCACTCTCAGTGGTGGGGAAGTCATTGACATTAATATTGTAACCTTTCTAATTCAGGGTCTATATCCAGCCTGCATACTGCAGATATACATTTTATGCAGATTACACAGAACCATCTGGGAAGTCATCGTTGGAAAAGGGCAGGCACTTTCAAAAAGTATTTGGCAGATGACTGGATGAACCATCTGTCACTTACTATCATGGGTCGCTGGTATATTTTCATGCACGGGTCTGTATTATCATACCCCACAGCAATACAGTACAGTGAACTCCAGTTGTCCCCCCAAGGAAATGTAAAGACTAGTGACAGCTGAGGATGTCAATCAGCCTCGGTGTTTAACAATTTCCCTCGCATTCACCCATTCACACACACACACCCACACACACATTAATGACAGCACAACCATCAGGAGAAATTAATGGATAACCCAGTCCACCCCCTGAGCCGCAACTGCCCCATGAGAGAAGAAACCTGGCAAAGAAAGTGAACACAGGTATCAGTGTAGGTTTACCGTGAGACGCTGTAAAGCTGCACTAGCTGAACTGCTAATTGACTGTTGCTGAAACTGACATTAACATATAACAGAACTGGGCTCAGTGAGCTGGACCAGAGCAGGTTCAAGGACAGCCTTTGAGATAACATTACACAACTGAGGTGATTCACTGACTTTCTTGATAGAAAGATTACTAAGTAAAGAACTACTAACTGTAGTTAGGTCGGTCAGCCGTGTAGCTAACCGAACTGGCCAGGTATGCAAAGAGCCAAACCCAGCAAGAAAACCACCTCGGTAGGCTACTGTATCCACTGCCAGACTGGCCACCACTGATTTCAGAGGTTCAGTCCCTCCCTATCTGAATGTTTTTACAGGAAATACATAAATTTGAGGAAGCAAACAGTACTCTGCTTTCTGTTTCATGGGGACTTTTAGCTCCTTTTAAGCCCCTTTTAGCTCATTGTTTTGGTTCACCGGTCTGCAAACTTCACTCTCTTTAACCTGATGTTCAGTAGTAGCATGCAGCTACTGTTTTTACAAAAATATAGACAAATAAATGTTTATAATCATTGATGATTGACTTTCTATGTCCATGTAGCCACAGAAAGTTGCTGCAAAGTTTTCTCACAGATGAACTGTAACAGTGGTAAGCGGCAACATTTCAGGATTTTATTTCTGATGAAATGTTTACTGGATTCTCAGCGGAGAAAACGCTACATAACAGTTCCTGATCATTGCTGTCACGACAACGACTTCCCAGTGTGCACCTGAGTGCAGCCCAGAAATTTTAAACTGCTCCGGTGGTTTTTATCATCTTCTCCCCTCTGAATCATATCACCTCGCCCGTACCTTCCTCCTCTACTCAATCCAATATGCTGTTATCTAGATATATATATATATATATATATATTTATATATATATAAAAAATACTTTCCTGACTTCTTCACTCACATTTTTCTTATCTCTTCTTCTAGCACTTCTCATTGTAGAAAAGCAGGAATGCTGTCCGGATCTTACAGCTCTGACCCTTGTACCCTCCACAAAATGGCTTGGATAGGGATTAAAGATGGAGCTATATCTGTCCGTCTGTCTGTCAAATGTGAACATCCCTGCTTAGATTTTGATGGACCTGGAGCTTTTATTATGTTCTTGCAATAAAAAGGCAATATATTACAGAGTTAAGTGTTTAAAGGGCTACTTCAGTGATTTACTATTACACTTCAGTACACTTGTGAGGCTCACAAGAGACGGATTAAAGATAGAATGGTGAACAGTGATGCATCAGGGGCTGAGAAATCTTGATTCTTAGCACTTGGCATTGGTTAATTTTCAAACAGCTACATTTCCCACAATGCAGTAGTTTTTCATGGGAGTCACAAAGACAGGACAAAGTCACTTTTCCTGTGAGACACTAAAAAACCTGCAATTTGTCGACATGATTTGAAAATGGCACTCTAATTATCCTAAGAATAAAGACTAAGATTTACTATTAGGTCACATTCTGACTGAACTTTATGTTAACTGCACAGACACACATGACAGTGCCCTCTGGCAATTCATGCTACTCCATGCTTTCTGTGTTTGTGTCTGGTAACACCATGCCTAGCTACTTTTAGCTACCATATCTACTATTGGGGGTATCCATGGGGGACTAGCTCTGATTTTTCAAACATCGGAGTACTAACCTCTTTAACCTCTATAATGATTTGAATATTTCTGCAGACTAGATTCCCTAAACTACATTAAATTGCATAAATCGGGTATGACTGTGGATTTAATGAACCCAATTGTATTCATATGTGATGATGTTAGTCCCCATAGTAGCCATATTGTAGTGAGACCATTTTTTTTTTTCAAACTTGACTAAATGTATAGTATATAAAATATATGAATGACCTACTGTAACCTCTAGGATAACCACAGTCCAACAAAACAATACAACCCCAAACCAGAGCCCTATGGTATTCAGAGGATGGGTGGTTTTTAGGGGGTTATGCGCAATTTACACAAGAGAAATTCTCGCCATCCAATCTCCAAAAATACAATTTTTTCTCTCCAAATGTAAAAGCTTTTAATAATAAATGACAAGGTCTTGGTGTCTTCATATTCTTGAGGAATATTTGACCATTTTATCACTTCGTTAAATTTTGCAACAAATCTGTGTAACAAATGGTATCAACCCAAAAACTGCTACAACAACTTGTGAGCGCTGACAGTATAAAGAATGGACTGCGTATGCGTGACGTCCCCTATAGATTTCTGAAGCTCAAAATCTCTGGGTGTGGCCGACGCCATGTTGGCTGTGCTGCCTCTATTTGACAAAGAAGTGGATCATCGGACCTGAGGCAGGCTGAATGAAGCCTGGCTACTCAAACAAGCCTGTCACCTGTCGATAAAAGCGGCCACCCTATTCATTCTGCATAACTTTAAGCCTTAATATCATTTGAACAGGTGAGTTGTATAAAAATTCACCCTCAGTACAGTTGTCATGAACGAGGAAATTAGCTATAGAGACCAAAACTGTTTTTTGTACCAGGCTGTAAACATGTTTATTTCTGCTGTGAAGTTGGACATTTTAACATGGGGACTTATGGAGACTGACTCACTTCCACATGAGATGTAACAGCCATGTCATGGGTTATTTCCAATCCAATGACTTGCTTTTCTGTCTCAAAAACGCAGCAAAAATCTACATACATCTCCAAAATGTACTGCACAAAGGTGACATGCAACTAGTGTTGCTTTCGTCAACGAAAATTATGACTAAATATCATCGTCAACGAACCTTTATCACGTGACGAAAACGAGACGAGGTGCAACGTAAGTGCTGGTCATGTGACGATAACTATAATTAAATATATAATGCAATATTGTTGACGACTAAAAACGAGACTAAATGTGGTTTACAAAATAAAAACTCTGCTAAAATGTCTCTTCATTTTCGTTGACTAAAAGTCAAGTCGCATTGTTATCATTATTTTGCAGTATTTCTGTTTCCTGTGTCTCACTTCAGGGGCTGCATCAGGTCACACTGCGCAGTCGCAGGCGACGTCACTTTCTCAATCCCCACTCGCGGCATTATTTAGAAGATGCAGCTGCGGTTAACGACAGACAACTGACACAGAGAAAGGGACCGATGGGCGGCCAGCCAGGATTCGTCATTGGGAGAAAAAGAAGAAACGACATTTGGACACACTTTCATTACATAGAAGTGGAAAAGAAAACGGAATGTGTTGTGGAAAAAGATGGGGAGAAATGCGGCCCAAAATCATGTCATGTGATGCTGATGATTTTATTATTATTTTTTTTTTAAATGTATGTGTGTGTGTACTTCTAACATGTTTGGTTGGTAAAATAAATATGTTGTAAATTCAAATCAGAGCGTCTTCCGTGACTGGAATGGATGTATTCTTGAGTCTATAAGGTAACAACAATATAATAATAAGACATGTGAAATGGGTTTGGCTAAAAGAAAATGTTGGTTTCATCTATACTACTAGGTACTTATACTATATTGACTGGGTTAAATAGAATTGCATTACTAAAAAGAGACTAAAATACACTTTTCATTGACTAAAACTAGACTAAAATGTCATCAGTTTTCGTCACTAAAAACTAGACGAAAATAGTCACGGATAATTCTGACTAAAATAAGACTAAAATGCTCCGACTTTTAATTGACTGAAACTTGACTAGACTAAAAAGAGTATGAACGTGACTAAAGCTAATAAAAACTAAAATGACAGCTTGACACAAAGACTAGACTAAGACTAAAATTAAAACAGGCCGCCAAAAACAACACTACATGCAACTATTGTTAGTTTTATCAGAGAACCTTACAACATTTAACACTTCCAGGTTTCTTCTTCTACTGCAGCCTTTCTACAGTGACCACTATAGTGTTGGGGAGCAATTGCGATTGCTGAAGGTTTTTGTTTGAATGTCTCTTGTTGGATTGCAAAAAAAAAAAAAAATGCTTGTTTGTTTCGGGTGCAAATTTTACAACATAGCACCATATTCAGTACTGATGCTATGAAAACCAGTAAGTGAGTAATGTAAAGTCCAATTTTGGATGACAGGAAACAGCGAGCTGAATAATCTCACACCGGACATTTCACGGATGACCTTTCCAGTCTTCAGCATGAGCGGCAGTTACGTGAAAGGCGAGTGATAGGGGATCAGGAGAGGGTGAGCAGTGCCCTGTGGCTCCTGCTCCTGTTAGGATGCTATGAATCTCCAATGGCTTTTTAATATATCACAAGAGATGTGCTTAATTTGATAATGATCACATCAGTATGTGACAGCGAGTCCCCGACGCTGAAATCCAATGTGCCACGGAATTCTTCGGCCAAGCTTTGAAAAGGTCTATCGTTCAGAGCCAGCCAGCTAGATGAAAATCGGAAATTGGAAGGAGAAGTTAAGCTTCTCCGCAGGACTCCGCACCGAGCGGGAGTTAATCTTGATAAATGCTGGACGTCAATATGAAAATGCCAAAAGTGTATTCAAGATAAGAGGCCATGCAAGCCACATTCCGGGCATTAGATTCTGACACTCGGGGAGTAGAAATACACTCTTGTTTAGCTTCTTTTTCTCTTTTCTGCTGACTTAGAAAGCTTTTTCTTTTATAGGTGTTATCTTTTCTCTCCACCTTAGACCTTGAAAATCTTCTCCTCCACTGAGTGAGAAAACAAAGACATGTCCATACAGTAAAATAAGGTTGTCTGGCTTCAGAGACTTTGACAAGGTGACTCATAAAGGGGTGTTACAGATAGAGAGCAAGACACGCTGGGAGAGTCTGGAAACTCAATCCCGCTTTGCTCTGGCGCTGATGGATGTTCCGTGCTGGACCATCCGTCTGTGATGCAACCTCGTAAATATGTCATTTACCCAAATCAAAGACAAAAAGGACTCTGTTTTACTTACCAGCAGTCCAGAGGTCTTTCCGAGAGCACGTCTGTCAGAAACCCATGAATGAAGCAACAGATAGAGAGATCATGAGCGAAGTGAGAATCACTCACTCACCAGGAGTTGTTTTTGAACAACCGTTAAATGATGCCTTCCTGGGAGTTTTTTTCCCTCCACCCCAAAGTCTCTCATTATGTCCCGTAGAGTCTTTTATGATCTCAGGCATGTTTCCCATGATGCCCCATCTGTCTGTCCTGCTGTGACAGAGGGCCCGGCCTCCTCTCATTCCTGTCGGACAGCTCCATCACTCACCTCTGCCTGCTGCTGTCTCTACATCAAAACAATGCTGTGCCAGAGTGAATTAGTATGTCCTTCACCTTGGGTGGAACCCTGTCATTACTTTACCCAGACTCAAGAAAAGAAGGTATGATTTAGCACATGTTACAGGAAGTGCAACAATGGTATGTCCTCAGAAGCTGCAGGTGTTGAGATGTGTAGGGTTTATAGGTGTCTGGCAGTGTGCTGTGACTCTGCGGACAAAACACATTCATAAGTTTAGTTAACATGAGTTTGGAAATGAGCACTGTGTTTTTATCGTTGTCTTTAAGTGAATCCTTGCCTCGCATACGAGCTGTATCTTTTGCAGCGGAGAATATAAATGGTCATTTTCAGTGTCGACAATCACCATGTCTTAGTATAGCACTAAATGTTGCACTGACAAAGCATTATAAGGTGAACCAGAGTTCATGGAACTTTTAATGTGATCACAATCATTGTTTGCTAAAACACAACAGTCTTGCACATTTTGTCCAAATGAGTCGAGACTCTAAAGAATAGACTATGATTAGTAGACACAATGTGAAGATTACATTGCTCCTCCATGAGAGGATTATGTGACAATGGAACGAGTTTGTGTTAAAGCAGAAAACTTCTTAGCATGACTTTGGAATTAAATCGACTTGCTCAGTGGAGTTTTAAAGACAGTAAAACAGATTCTCTTGTGTATATTTAAGTATATCAGGATACCGTATTTCAAGTCAGCACCCCCTTTCACTCATATACAAGCTCAATGCCAGCACATATGCCAACACAGAGTGCCAAAAACTGCAATTCCTCAAACATCCACTTGAGTCAGTCTCCATAAGTCCACATGTTGAAATGTCCAACTTCACAGCAGAAATAAACATGTTTACAGCCTGGTACAAAAACAGTTTTGGTCTCTATAGCTAATTTCCCCGTTCATGACAACTGTACTGAGGGTGAATTTATATACAACTTACCTGTTCAAATGATATTAAGGCTTAAAGTTATGCAGAATTAAGAGTGTGAACGCTTTGATTGACAGGTGGGTCAACATGGCGGCAGCCAGCGCCACATATTCTGAGCTTGAAGGGGGCTCTTCAGAAACCTGTGGGTGACCATTCTTTATACTGTCAGTACTACAGCCTGGTGCAGTTTCTGTTAACTTGCTGTTTAATAATTCCTACCATTTTTGTCAGTGACTGGTACCATTAAAGCCCCTTGAAAACCAAATCCACAACAGCTTTACAATTATGTCATTTAGGCTCTTACATACACTGTAACCATCTACGTATTATTAGAAATGAGTTTCAATCCAGATTTGAAATATTAAATGAAATATTGTCATTTAAGTTTTTGTAAACTTTCCTGATATTTGGTTTGAAGTTGTCGTGGTTATATTTGGATATTTATTACGCAAAAATCCACATCCCACAAATCAAAACCTCTCTGCTCTCATAAACCAAAAAATACAAATATACACCTTCTGGATTCACGTTTCTCTTCTACTGAACTAAGATTAGCTTAACTACCTTGTTAACTCATCGTAAAACACACTTCATTCAAATGTGTCAGAAACAAAATAAAACTCACCAAAATTGTCTTGGTTAGTTTTTCCATCTGTTCCGACAATCACCAGGTCTGGTTGGGTTGATATAAAGTCCTCAGTTCACCGAGCATGCTGTCAGAGTAAAATCCAGATATTGTCCCTGAACTCAACCAAGAGGACAGAAAGGATGTGTCTATAGGACAGCTGGACACATTTTCTGCAGATTCTAATGAGTGAAGAGTATTAGCAAGTGGCTAAACCAGCTAGCATTTAGTCACAAAAGCTAATAAAATATCACACAAAACAAAACACTCATCAAGGATGTGGATGGGTCCAAAACAAATGAACAAGCAAACAGTCAAATAAATGTAAAGACACATACATAAACCAGCAAACTGAACGCATCACTTCCATCTAGCAGTTGGTGGCTGTGCCCTGCAGCTAAGTCTGATTTCATTAATGAATGGCATTGTAGCATCACAATAGCATCAGTCCTGAATTAACAGACACAAAAATACCAAGCAATCACCCTGATGTGCTCTCTAATAGATGAAGCTGATGATAAAGTCAATGTCTTACCTTAAATCCTAAAGAAAAACAAGCTCTTTGAAATGAAAAAAAAAAAATACATGCAAGTGCAACTGAGTACAAGAACCAAGGACCCTGACCAACAACATGATCCCTCACTGGCTTCCCACTACAAAATACTGCAGGATATGTTCATTGGAGCGCTAGGTCGGAATCCAGGGACCGATTCCGGGTCTCTATGTTGGGTTGACCCTGAACCATTCATGTACCCATCTGTCTGCACCATGCATACTTTAAACTGTAACTTTCTTTAACTATGGAGAGCAGTTCTAAACCTGCACGTGGCATCATAGCAGGAAACAACAGGACAAAGCTGTATTCTCTGATATGCACCTTCATTTATCTCTTACTTGAAGGCTCAGGTGTTTTATATGAACAAGGGAGATGTGTTTACAATATGTAAGGTTGAAAATGTCATTTGTATTATTATTATTATTATTATTTTAAGGCTCTTAAAATTGGCTCCAATATTAAACCACAGTTTTCAGGCTTTGGCTCTCAGAGGTGGATATTGATGTCATTAAATTTCTGAGACGTGCAGGCTGACACACAGCTGCATATAACAATTACATACACCAGTCAAGGTATCATGGCTCCCTCCTTGACAATTCTGCTTTGTCGACCTTGCTGCCGAACACAAACTGTTTTAAAAGCCTTTGCTGCTGTGCAAAGGGAGCTGTGTGTCCTGTGTGATACGGATCGATAGCGGGCCCCAGTGAAGTGAGCCTCCTTTATAGCCACTGAACCTGAGCTAGAAGGGTTAAAAGAACAAGGGAGGGCAAGGGCAGGAAGGGGGATGCAGACAGAATGTTTGATGAGGAAGGAGAAGCAGGGTACGGAGCCAGGATAAAGGAAGCCCGAGGTTGGGATGGAGAAGGAAGCAGTCTCTGGCCTCGCAGGTTCTGGAAGGAAAAGAAAGAAATGCATATTAAAACATGAGAAAGATGGCAGCTAAAAGAAAAGACAGATAATGTCCAAGGAAATCTTCGAGGACGGTTTAAAAGGGAGAGAGGAAATAGGAGGCCGACACGAGGAAAGGGAGGGGAAATGAAACAGGAGCCGCATTAACATTTCTGCTGGGTTTGTTGTGGAAAACAGGTTAGGCCTTTCATACAGAACTTAAAAGAGGAAGTGAGTGCTTGGCAGGTGTTTAGACATACCTCTGAAGTCAACCAAAGAAAATGAACACAAGGCAAAGAATCAAAACAAGAAGCAAATAAAGTGAGCCTGAAGATTAATTGGATTGAAATCAACAGAATACATATTTCTTTTTATGAAAAAAAAACTGTGCAAAAAACAACTGTGAAACCACTGAACCAAGAGCAGCAGTGATATATGGATAAAAATACACCACCCAATGTAGCTTCCATGTGTTCCAAAAGCCCCACTGAGGTCAGTTTACAAGTCTTAAATGTGTTTTCATATGGTCAACCATGATGGAAAGCCAGGCCCGTGACATTTTTGGTCACTTGTGGGTGTTTTGTCAGGAAGAGCCAAGAACTGTGCGGCTGTGACCGGGGGAGATGGAAAAGCTGAATCAGTGCTTGGAGAAGAGAGAGAGAGAGAGGGAGAGAGAGAGAGAGAGAGAGAGAGAGAGAGAGAGAGAGAGAAGGGTGGTGTTATAGGCCTGCAGCTGATGTTCACGTTATGTTGTTTGCGTGCTTGTCCACAAAAGACAATGGACATTACCAGAGGCATCTATAAATAAGGCAGGAAGCACAGAAGGTAATATTGACAAGGAGAAAGAGGCAGCGGAGGAGTCCATTAGTCTTATAAAAAATGAAGGCAGGAGTTAGCGGTCAGGCTGAGAAAACAACCCAGAAGTTGAACAATCAGAGTGTTACGCTGAAGACAATGCACGCAAAGTCAGTGACCTGGACTGAATCCCCCCAAAACTTCTGCTCTTTTCTTAGGATCTGTTAATGGAAGAAAAGAAGAGGCGGCACAGATGCATTCACCAAATGCTGTTGCCATACTCCATACTGTATCCAGTCTCTTTATTTGAAAGGCTCACGGGTTGGAAAACACATTTCTGAAAGAGTGTTTTATTTCCCCGTGGGCAACCTCTAAGGATGTTATTTCTGGCACAAAGGTTGCACCGCAATTCACTCATTGCATATGGAGGATTGCAGCAACTTTTTGCTTTGCAATTCAGCTATCATTATAATCAATCATCCAGATGCTCCAAATTACCAAATGAGACCTTTTTGCAATGTGATCAGTGCCATTTGTCAAAGGACATGAAGGGTATGAATGTGGTGGTTGATGAGCGTTTGGTCACGTGGAAGTCAAAGGAGTGCTGAATAGAATCCTGAATGCTCAAAAAGAAGACGATTCAAGTCGTGCAACTCCTCCAAGCCTCAGCGCAAGCCTCTTTTAATTTACCCAAAATAAACAGCTCTCTACAAAATGTTTTACTTGATAGCCGCAGATTAAAAGAGCAGCCTCTCAGATCAAACTAGAAAATGTGGTTTCGGAATTTGCGGTGGTTGAAAGCAGCAGAAAACAGCAACAGATGTACTGTACCGTATGAAACGAAGGCCGTCTTAGAAAGTGCACATATTGAAGTATTTAAAGGATAAGTTGGAATTTTTCTGTCTAACATGATGGACAAAACCCACAGTCCTTGTTCCATGCAAAATTGCATTATGAAGTTCAGATGAAGCTAATATGGATGTGAGTCTTTGAATGTCTTTGAATGTTTTCAGTACAAAGCGGACACTTAGGGTTTCCCTGGAAAGTGTTTCCTCGCTGAGCTGTGGAGGAGGGATACTTCCTTCCTTGCCGAGGTCTGACCACATGATGAAGGTTAGGATGAAGATGTCCGCTTTATTTGACTGAAGGTCTTTGTGCACAGGGTGCCTCATAAATAAACAGTATGAGTGGCCAAAAGTATTTACATAATGCAAATTTAAAAGAACAGTTCATTTTGGGACATGAGCTTTCATGCAGTGTTGAACGAGAAGATTAGGGACCACTCTTTAGCTTAGCTTAGCAAAAAGACTGAAAACTGGAGAAACAGCTACCCTGGCTCTGTCCAGTGATGCGAAGTATGCCTCCCAACACCTCAAGTTCACACCAAGTTGACTAATTAACACGTTGAATCTTGTTATCATATGAAAACTAAAGTGTAACAATTACTAATAATCTTTGAGAAAGCACTGCCAGGCTATTTGTTGACTGTTGAAAATAAGAGAAACAGCGAAACAAGTCAAACTCTAAATGTGGAACTTGAGCAGAGAAAATTCCACCTTCTATGTATGTTGTTACATTTTATCAATTTTAAACTAAATTTTTTCATCCTACAAATTGTCCTCTTGTGAAAGAGAGTCAAACTGTTGAAATGTGATAAACTTCTGAACATTAGAATGCATTTTTGCACAGAACAAGTGCTTGTATGGAGAGGAGTGATTACCAATGATGCTCTCCGTGTGCATATCATAAGACTTAGTATAACATGGATGTAGTATCCGTGACGTCACCCACAGGTTTCTGAAGAGCCGTTGTTGAAGCTCAGTATGTTGGCTCTGGTTGTCTCCATCTTGGCAGTCCTGCCCTGCCTGCTCCAGACTAATCCAAACATGAGCAAAGGCGTGGATCGTCGGTGGAGCTGAGGTGGGCTGAATGAAGCCTGGTTGCTCAAACAAGCCATCTGTGACAGCACCCACCTGTCACTCAAAGTAGCCATGCTCTAAATTCTGCATAACTTTAAGTCTTACTATCATTTGAACAGGTGAGTTCTATCAAAATTCACCCTCAGTACAGTTGTCATGAACGGGGAAATTAGCTATAGAGACCAAAACTGTTTTTTGTACCAGGCTGTAAACATGTTTATTTCTGCTGTGAAGTTGGACATTTTAACATGGGGACTTATGGAGACTGACTCACTTCTGGAGCAAGCCTTAAGTGGATGAGAAAAGGAACTGCAGTTTTTGACACTTCCACGCTGGCTTCACTTTACAGACATGAAAGTTGCTGCTTGGTACATCTGACAAACGAGACTTGTATTTTTTCCTTACGAGCAGCCAAGAGGAGAAACACAGCAGAGAGAGAGCAGAGGACCGGACATCTGGACTGCTGTCTGTTTTCCTGGTGGGACAGGTGACTGCGGGAGGGCAGGGGGCCAAACAAGACAGTGACTGGCCAGCTCTGTAGGAGGATGGGGAACACGCTAATTAATACTGGGGCAAATGTCAGAGCACAAGTGACAGTGTAGCTAGCAGTGCTCCCTTCATGTGCACTTGTAAATATAAAAATAAATACTGTGCAAGAACGATCAAATGAAGTGGGAAATTATACTGTGTGTGTTTCTCTTTGTTACAAAACAAGATATTTCAACAACTACTGAAACTGATTCTGGTTTCCTGGCTGGCTATGTTGTTTTTGTATCATTATGTCACAATTTGCTGCTTATATTGTTCATTTTTTCTTCATCCTTCACATTATTAATTGTTGTAAAATATTTATTCTACACAGATTGCTTTGGGGCTCTGTATATTCCTAATGATTTTAGTGACCTGACCTCCACTCTTACCAAAATATCCATCTTATTAATAAATTCTATCCAAATCTGATGGACTATATTTAATTTTAATGATAACATCGTAACTCTAGTGCCACCTTCAGTCTGCACCTCCACTCATGGTAAATCTCTAAGAACAACGACAGGAAATCTGTCTGTATGTTCTTGGTTACACACCCAAGACTTTTATATTGTGGGGTCACATATATTTCAGTACAAAAAGTTAATTAAGTCCAGAAAAGCTAATTCATTCATTCCTGGTTTGTTTTCTACCACTCACCACATTAGAAGTCTCCTGCTCAATAATATTTGTGCTACTCGGTCTTCAAACCCAAACCAGCATGCTGTGAATGCCTGAATATTGTCTACAGATGTGAAAGAACGCAGACATCTGTTGAAGAAAAGGTTCACATTTTTCAAGTGTGTCTAATACTTTCATTCCATATGTACATTGAAAGAGTTATTGGTGCTGTAATTCTTCCTCCTTCTGTCCACGGCGGCCGTGAAGATCTCACTGTAACGTGTTTCCAAATGTGAGCATCTATTCCATGTTTCTGTTTCCACGGACAGAAGCTGTGTTTTCAATTTGAAGATACAGAATGAAAGCTGAGTGGACACCTGAAACAAGTTTCTACGTTTACCTGGTGGTGTATTGATAAAATCAAAATGTGACAAAGTGGAAGCAAATAAATAAATAAAAGGTCAAGACGTACATGAAGCATGAGGCTGATGAAGCAAAAAATAGCATCAAAGGAAAACATCACAAAACAACAACAAAAAGAAATGTCACATTTCCATCATGTTTTCTACCATTTGTTTGAAGTGTGGTGCTATTCTAATTACATTTAATAACATTGTGTTGTGCTTTCTTCTTCTGCAATGGTCTAACTACACCTGACTGTAAAATTAGCGCCACCAGGTGTTTATCTCTATGCTTAACCAATACTCGCATAACAGTAGTGGATTAAAACGCTCCATTTTCATTTTATTTTGGAGATTTTCTTGAAATTTGGTCAAAATTTGTGTTCAATTTGGATGCAGACTGTTTTCCTGCTACACTAAGGTAGAGGCATAGTAACTAAAAACTAAAAACACTAAATTTGATTCACACCAAGATTTCCACTGATTCAATTTGGCTAACTCAGACTAAGGAAGCATCATTTTAGCTTTTGGCTGGAGGACAGCCCATTCTCATTCCCAGGGCGTCAGGTACCAACATAAAGATGTACTTACATCCCATTGGCCCTAGATGAAGGAGACGGGGCCACCTTCGTCAATGTTTCCTGGAATTTTGCAGGACCCTGATTGGAGCGGCGCCTCCCCGACCCACCGGAGGGAGCCAATGTGACGAGAGCAGCCTTCTTTAAACTTGAACCGCCGAACTGTCGAGCAAGCTCAAACACAAAACACAAGCCGGGAGCTGGCCTCGTTTGAGTGACAGACTGTAAATGTTAACCAGTGTGTTATATCGTTGTTGTTGAGGTTTTCGTTTGCTATAGGGGCTGGGCTTACTTGAAGTTACTGATTCACATACACACTTAAGAATTTCAGTTAGAAATTCTCCTATTCTCGTCCTGTTCTCGAAACACTCGTCTCGCATAGACACTAAAGGCTCAAGGTAGCGTCTGTATATGACGACCATAACTGGTTCAATGTAGATACAGTATGGGCATATTACTCTATTAATATTTATTTAATATTTTTTTTAAGTCCAGGCTACTGAGAGGGTTCCTATAAACTGCAGAAACTGAACTACATATTCTATGAATTCATAATCATAGCCTTTAAATTTGACAATTTAACATCAGATCCAGGGTCAGTGTACTGAATCAGTGTTTCTCTAGATGTATTGTGCTCAAATGGGCATTAAAACTGACAGAGCTTATTCACATTCTCATTTAACAACATAAAAATCATTAGTAATTATACACTATAGGTGTATTTAGTTATGTTTTAAGATGAAAGCCATTCATTTCATTATATTTGTTTTTAATAGTAACATTAAAATTCTCTTTTCATGTTTTCCATTTGTTGTTAATAAAAATACCTTTCCTCTCATTAGCTACACTTGTTCAGTGCTGGTCAATTCCTGTACCTAATGTACCAAATGTCATTACATTAAACCAATATGTGCTATAATTATATTACACTGTGTAATATTGCTTTGGAAATGTGAGTCTACGGTTTTCAAGAAATCTGATGAAAACCACACATTCACATTCACTAAGTATATCAGCGGCTGCACACTCACATTACTGCTGTACACGTGGTGAAGGAACTGGACAATGTCACACAAGCAACAGGCTGACAGCTTGTAATTTAACGTCTCCATCGTCTGCACAGACTTTGCTCCTGGCTCATTTACAGTATATGGTCACTGTATATATTACGTGGGTGTGCTGTGCATGTTAAAAAACCCCAGCAGGTGTTCCATTCATCACACCTGCCTATTAATCGTAATTTATGAGAATGAGGTAAAAATCCACAGGCTTCAGTCGGAGAGCCGAGTCGAGCAGCTTGTCAGTGTTTGCTAATAGAGACGAGAGATTTCTAAAGAAATGCGAGCTTGTACTGCAAATGATAACATGTCCAGTTATCGCAGGACAAATTGAATGCAAGCTTCCCAGACTCAATCTGCTTACTTAGTGTTTGCTTTTGTGTAACTTGGCAGAACACGAGACGCTTGCACAATCATGTGGCTGCAGTGAAAGCAAGCAGGCTGCTTTTTTCCACACAGGCACATGGACTGAAATGGATTTGGGCAGTTCGGATATCATGTGAACGGTCACGTTTAATTTCTGTGTTACTTCTTAAAATGTTATTTTTTTCTATTTTTGTACATCCAGATGCAAACATGAGTAATGGTTGTTTATTTGTGGTACTAAAGGAAGTGGTTAATTATGCTGTCAGCTTCTTCCTACACAAAATTGATGAACTGCGTCTGTGTCTTGATGTAGTGCTGAGAAATAAAACCCCAGTTAATCATACGCCAAGTGGCGTGTTCACAATCTGTCTGCCTGAAGACTCACTTTTCCTGCTGATAAACGCTAATATACTGCTCATAGTAACTGTGACTGTGCTGCATTTGATGCTGTCTTATCTAAAACATGAGTCACCATCCTTAAAGCCCCGAAAACTTTAAAAATTATAAGTATTTCTCTAAAACGTTAAAGGGAAACTTCTGTGTTTTTCAGCCCCTTTGGACACTATCTTCCCATGTTTTTGTGTCCGGGTGACAAGGACAAAATTTTTTAGATTGGACCAGTGTTGAGCGCTGCAGCCGGCAGTGTTGTGCACTAATGCACGTCCACCAAAAGTGCTTTTTCTTGCAACTGACAGGCTCAGGTTGTTATTTTAAGTGTCTGACAACATTATAAAAAGGAGCCTGCAGAGATAGACGTTTTTGTTCAAGAAGCTAAGTTAACAAGAAACAGATGTTATATCGCTTTGTTCAACTCCACTGAAAAAAAATGTTTATTTTATATTGCAGAATACAGGAGTTGCTGGTCCACCTTTCTGTGAGAACGAAAAAACCTGTACAAGAACATGAGCAAACTAACAGATCAAGGCAGTGGTGGACCACTGCTGTGTAAGGTAAAATTTGTTGTTTTGTTTCTGGTTAAACAAAAAGGAATAAAAAAGGATATCTCTGTAGGGTCCTGTAATGACAATCTGATCATCAATCAGAGGCAAAAATCAATCAATCAACCAATCAGTGGCAAAAACAAGCACTTTTAGTGAATGTGCATTGCCCATGAGGACTACCCACTGCAGCCCCGTTTCATGGCTGCCAACTGCAGCACTCTCTCGCTCAATACTGGACAAATTTCAGAAATTGCTCTTCCCATTAGTCACTTAGACACAAAAACATGGGAAGTCCCAAAAAAATACCAAAGTCTACCTTTAGGTAATCATGACTAAGACAGAGTGTGTTCAAAGTAATAACATGTAATGACCGTTGGGGAAAGCAGACACGCTTTGAGACTCAGAGAACTTCACATGGAGACATCTTAATGAGGACTTAGCGACAGATTACTGAAAGGAAACACATGGAGAAACACATAAATACTCGCCTGAAGTTAATACAGCATGACTGGCTAATGAGTACATACCCCTTTAAAAATTCATAATTGTCCCTTCATGCATGTCAAAGAAAAAGTCTTTCTTTGCATACAGGAATGTAGGTCAATGAATTATGAGGATGTGTACATAAAACAGAGCCGATCTGTATGTATGTGTGTTCTGTGAGCAAAGTGTCTGATCTTAACTGGAAACACATGTTTGATTGTGTACTGATGTGTCATTTAGCAACTTTTTCTCGCTGGATTTGGTGGATGACCTTTAGCAAGCAGTGACTTTTCGCCCAGACCTCAGCTGCTCTCCCTGACTAGTCTTTCTCAGTGAATGTGCTCTCGTGTGTTTGTGGTTCTCTGGACCGACTGTGGAGGAGGGCAGCACCACATTCCATCAACCAATCATCAGCCAGTCAGAAATCCCCGTTATTTGTCTGGGAAACTCTTTTGCTTTCCTTCGTAATGCTTTAACTCGACTGTTCAAGTTTTATTTTTTCTTTATACAGAGTTTATTAGCACCATGTGCCTCACGGAGACGTGGCTGAAGGAACTCACTTTGTACTCGCTGGTAACTCTGGACAGATTTCAACTTGTGAGAACAGACAGGAGAGGAAAGACCAACTTTTTCTCCACATTGTGTACATGAGCCGCTGTAACAAGTGAATTAGACTTATATTGATGAAAATATCACAGTCACCTCAGAGTCATCTTTGACAATAACCTCTCCTTTAAAAATCACATAAACCAAGAACCAGAACTGCCTTTTTCCTTTTTTCACCTCAAGAACATTGCCCAACTCCGCCCATCACTCTCATGCTCTGCTGCAGAAACCTTCATTCACGCCTTCATCACCTCCTCAATTGATTACTGCACCAGTATCCTCTATGGCACGCCATCCAAAACTTTAAATAAACTCCAGTACATCCAAAACTCCGCTGCACGCCTGCTCACCCACACCCCCACCCGTGACCACATCACCCCTGTCCTCCAGAACCTCCACAGCGCATTCAGTTCAAAATCCTCCTCCTCACACACAAAGCCCTCCATAACCAGGCCCCTTCCTACCTCACTGACTTGCTCCATCGCCACAATCCATCCCGCAGCCTCCGTTCATCTGATGCTAACCACCTGACACCACCCAGGACCAAGCACCGAACGTGGGGTGACAGAGCCTTCTCTGTAGCTGCCCCCTCCCTCTGGAACCCCCCCCCTTAAACACATCCGTGACAGTTTTATGTTGTTTTGATGCTTTGATGTTTTTTATGTAAAGTGTCTTTGAGTATCCAGAAAAGCACTTATAAATAAAATGTATTATTATTAGGAAAATAAAATTTAAAAAAATAACTACATGCATTTTTATAACCTAGTATAGCTGTAAATAGTTAGTTATGACATAACTGATATGCAAAGTTGAATGTGATGTAATCAGCATATTTTTGGCCAGTTTGAGCTACTTTGCATTGACACTTGTTGACAACACAGCATTCATATTGAAATCAAACACCATTTTCCATGAATTCCTTGTGTGTGGGTACATAGACTACTAGCACGTATGGGGATAAATACTACAAAAACTACTACTGAATATACAAAGGCAGTTACAGAAATGTATTATATGGTTAAACTGATCGTTGATCATATTGATTATTTCTGTTAAAGTTCTTTGACCCTGGACATTGTATTTTGACAAAATAATCTTTATCAATGTTTAAGAAAAACTCTATCCACTGAAGAAGACAAGGCCCAAGTTGAGAGAACAAACCACATGTGTATGCATCTACTGTACATATAATGAGCTTAACATGGGAGGCAAATGATGAGGCCGATCAGTCAAAGATAACTATTGGTCATCAGCAGGATTCCAGCTTCCAGGACAGCAGTCGTGGCACAAAGGTTAATGTTTTCTCTGATATTCAGCGTTGTATCATTTATTAATACCAAAAATCTGAAGCCTTTTCCGGTGGCCACTAGAGACTGGAATGTTCAAAACTCCCAGCAAGTGATGGATGGAATAAACAATGAGCGGACAAAGCCATGAGAAAGCAGCTACTTAAAGCAGACACTGAGAACACAGCTCTGCTCTTCTATATCACCTCGTTCACATATGAATGATACATGATCTGCAGCAGGGCCGTTCATGTGACACTCTCATTTTCATATTGTCTTGTTAAAGTGTTGCAATATAAAGTGTGTTGTTTATATCACATCATCTGTGTCAATATACAGCAGAGAATGTTTTAATAGGCAATATAAGTCATCACCCCTTCAATCTTATTTGTATGAACACAAAGCTCTGCAGGGTCCATAAGCAGTCCGGGGTTATGCATTTCCCGCTGATGATTTACAATTATATGACAAGTGTTTTATCTGAGTGGGAAATGTGCATTTTATCAGCTCTGTTCAGCATGACAGTGCATAAAGAGAACAGTGTATCATCATGGAGGCGTCTATGTTCAAAAGACTTTATTTAATTTTTTATCTCATTTTATTTGATTGTTTTACTGGATTTTATTTTTAACCACTTACATAACAGTTTGGCTCCACTGGGCCTGATCTCACGTGGCTTCTTCTCTAGCCTACAGTCCATGATGGTATTGTTCTCTATAGGTACGTGAGTGGCTAGTGATGCTTCTACGTATTAATGATGATAATACTAATGTTTATCATCTGTATTGTGACAAGAAGAACAAATTATTATTATTTCTAGATACATTATCACTTAAGCATCATGTGAGAAACTCATAAAGACATACATTATAGGCATTCAGTATGTTTTAATATACTAAAATACTAAATCATTTTAGTTCCAGCTTTCATTCTTTTAGTCAGGCTAAATGTTTTACAGTCTTCAGTAATGTGTCATCATGAATCATGTTAACCACAACAATGCACTTCACAACTGTAAAACAACTGCATCAAAACTACATTTTGATTTAAATGTTGTTTATCTCCATGGGAGAATAAATGTGTGCAGCAACAATCATTAAATGAAGTTTTATAACTAGGTTCAGGAACAAGGTCCACGCCTTGGATTCATCCCATTTCCGTTTCACATGTACTTAAACACGCCTCATCCGTTCACTCCTTCTTCAATGCCATTTTCACCCCACACATCCCTCCATACCATCGACCTTTCATCCCTCCATACCGTCGACCCTTCATCCCTCCATACCTTCGACCCTTCATCCCTCCATACCTTCGACCCTTCATCCCTCCATACCATCGACCTTTCATCCCTCCATACCGTCGACCCTTCATCCCTCCATACCTTCGACCCTTCATCCCTCCATACCTTCGACCCTTCATCCCTCCATACCGTCGACCTTTCATCCCTCCATACCGTCGACCCTTCATCCCTCCATACCTTCGACCCTTCATCCCTCCATACCTTCGACCCTTCATCTCTCCATACCTTCGACCCTTCATCTCTCCATACCGTCGACCCTTCATCTCTCCATACCGTCGACCCTTCATCCCTCCATACCGTCGACCCTTCATCCCTCCATACCTTTGACCCTTCATCCCTTCTTCTCTCCTATAAGTCATCATCCCGGCGCACCCTTTCCATCACTTATACACAATAAACCCATCTAAACTTGAATCTATTGGCGTGGTCCTTGTTAGGGAATATAATAATAGAATTTATTAACTTTTCTTCTTAATAAGTAAATTTTCATGTAAATTGGCAGATTGATGGTTGTGCTAGAAGGAAAGTCGGAGGGTCAATACAAAGTTTTGGATTCATAAATATCCATGCCAATACAAATGAATTAAAATCAAACATTTAGTTTTTTTCACACTGATGCTTGACTCCTGTGTCGTCAGTGGGAGGTAATATGAGCTATCTTATTGTATAAACTGTCAGTTTGTGCTCTCTCTGAAAGTCTGTGTAACACCGCTGTACAGCACGGACGTCCCTAGATATTACCCAAACTGTCCATTGTAAACATATTTACATACTCCCTTTGGTCTACCACATTTGCCATAGTTGTGCACACTCCCGGTTTTACTGTGCAATGCTGTCGTATTATTAACAATACAAGCAATGAGCATTATTAGCATTATCTGGTGACCTCCCTTTGCTGCTGGTATCACTGGAACTCTTTGTTTTTAACAAAGATGCACTGAGTGGATTGAATTGGTACTTTGAAATGAAGTTATGTTGAGTACTATTATTACTCTTACTGTAGTACCATTCATACTTATTTTGAAAAAAAGGCTATATGATACAACAAATAAATAGAGCTATAACAATTCAACCCTGGCAGTAATACACCATCTTTTTTTAAAGGGTTGGGTCTCTCCATGATTGATTCCACAGTGCAGTCTACAGCCCGTTCTGCTTAAAAAAATTAAGAAATTCAGTAGATTTTTATGGATAACTCACTGCACCTGTTTAATAATAAAGGACAGAATCAAATCAAATCAAATCAAATTTTATTTGTATAGCCCAAAGTCGCAAAATACATTTTGCCTCGGAGGGCTTTACAATCTGTACAGGGAGTGACACCCTCTGTCCTTAGACCCTCGGTTCGAGTGAGGAAAAACTTGCCCACAAAAAACCCTTTTAACAGGGAAAAAAAGTGGAAGAAACCTCAGGAAGAGCCACAGAGGAGGGATCCCTCTCCCAGGACGGACAGACGTGCAATAGATGTCACGTGTACAGTCAACAAGTCAGCAGAAACATTTTGTACAATTACAATGAAAAATGACAATGGATCACAATGAATGATAAAATGATTACAGTAGCAGTGGAACCTGTGATAGAGATAGAGAGACACAGATGCACAGCAGCAGCAAATCATTAACTAACTATAAACTGTAATGGAGATATGGTAACATTAATGACAGTAATAATATATGTAGTGGACGTCATGCAGGACCACAGCAGCAGTCACGATCCATGAGAACCTGCTGGACGAGAAAGCACAGAAACTCCGGGGAAGAAGTTTAGTTAGTAAGATGCATTAATGTACATGTATGACAGACATGTATGTTTACAGATGGTGGTGGTGATGGTGAGAGAGAGAGAGAGAGAGAGAGAGAAAGAGAGAGAGACAGAGAGACAGAGACAGAGAGAGAGAGAGAGAGAGAGAGGGTTTTCAGTAAAGGGAGATGTGACTGCATCTTCAACCAATACCGTGCCTGGCTAGGCATAACCCTGAAAGGGGGAGTCCCCCGGCAGTTTAGTCCTATAGCAGCATAACTAAGGGATGACCTGAGCCAGCCCTAACTATAAGCTCTATCAAAAAGGAAAGTCTTAAGTTTACTCTTAAAAGTGTTGACCGTGTCTGCCTCCCGAACCCAAAATGGTAGTTTGTTCCACAGAAGAGGAGCTTGATAGCTGAAAGCTCTGGCTCCCAATCTACTTTTGGAAATTATAGGAACCACAAGGAACCCAGCATTCTGAGAGCGCAGTGTTCTAGAGGGGTAGTAAGGTACTATGAGCTCTATCTATCAGAAGAACAGATAGATACAGAAAAAGTGATTACACAAGTGCAGTATATGAGCAAGGGTGCTTAACATTGCTGTGAGCGAGGCATTTCCCTCAGCACATTAAAAAATTGGAGAGGCATTCCATTTTTACAGACATTTTTATGTAGCTTTGGTCAGAGAGGCACCGCTATTACATCAGAGGAGGGAGACACGACTGGCAGATATCTGATTTTCAGTCATACACCAGTCCGATATATGAGTCTGGTCCTGTTATCACTTCATCACTTCAGTATTTTCCTTCCAGTAAATCCATGTAAAGCCCCTAGACTTTGCAACTGATTTGCCTCATACAGAAAGACTAATGAAGCAGCACGCAAAGCACACATTGCTCATCAAGCACAGAAACACACACATTTAGTTTCAGCTAAACAGTTCCTTATCTCCAAAGAAACACCTTATTCCGCTCTTTTGTTTTGCTCTTCCATTACTCTCACCTGGTGCACGGGGTAAGTGTTCAGCTTTTGCACGAGAAACTAATCTTTTAGCTCCCGGAACACAAACATTATCTTGATACATCCCCCAAACCACAGAACACATACCATTGTTCATGGTGCCCTTATGTGGACCTTGAAATTTTGGCCCAAAGTCAAGTCCTGCTGTGTGTGACCAGCATAATACCAGAGGACTGCTTCGCTTATTTATTCTATTTCCAACAGGTAAGCATCTAATACCTGCTGCCTGGCTATAATTAATATCATAGCAGTTGAAGGTGAAGCAGTTATGCAGTGTTGTCTTTTTCTCTCTGCGTAGCACTCAGCTTTGCCTACTCAGTGCTTTCCCCAGCTTCATCTTCCCCATCCAATCTGACAGTACTGGTAATTGTGCATTATAAGGCTTTGGCACGGGTTGCTGTTTAGTATACAGGAGCTATAGCAAGGACCTGATACTCCTTAATGCCTCTGCTATTAAGAACCAAATCACATTGCAAACACTTCATTAAACAGCCTGAGGCGCTGTCATTGTTTAATGACATATCGATGTGTTCAGTGGACAACAGCCGCAACAGCGCTCTCTTTTTTCCTACGCTCCCTGGGGGTGTCATCTGTCACTCCATCTCCTGCTAATCGATGTCCCTGGAGAATGCTGCGGTAGCCCCAATGGTGACAAGGTGCATTAAAAATGTAGCGCTGTTATCTCTGTTGGGCTATTCATTAATTTTGCATGGTTTGGAGAGGTCCTCGAAAGTGTGCCATTCCACAGCGCTTATTGTCCTCTGTAAACAGGAACTGAAGTCTTGTCATCAGGTATTTTGATACGAAGAACTTAAAGCAACACCGATGGTATGGAGAATAGATTGAATGGCATGCGTATAATTCACTAAAAAGGTGTCCCCTTACTGACAAATCCACATAAAAGTCTGACCTGACCTTTCAGTTCCCATCCCCTCTTTTTTTTGTTTGTTTTAGGGGCTCAAAATTCTGTTCTCATCATGCATTTTCCAGGATTTCACCAAGAAAGCTGCACACTATCCTGCCTCTACAGCACCAGACAGCAGACAAAGTTAAAGACTACTTTGTTAAGGTTAAAGTTATGTTGTTTCACGGTGTTCCACCTTGAACATTACCAGTAAAGATGGTTTCTTAATACTTAACAATCTGGCAAGACAGTGCTTTGTCCTCTCACCACGTCACCATACTGCAGACAACGGTCAAAGCAAAGCTTGGTTTTCTGTATAGATATTGTTCCTCTTTGGATGACCTTACTTTCAAACTCTTCAAAAGCTTGACACAGTTTCATTCATCATTCTGCATTCTTCATATTCAACGATTTGTTACGAATGCCCCCTTCAAAACACACCACTTTCTTCCGTATTCAGTCGTCAAATAGCCTTCTCTGCACACTTGCTGTAACCAAGTGGCAATCTCCAGGAAGAGAAGCCAACGTACAGGTGCCGAAAACTGCAGTTCCTCAAACGGCCACTTGAGGTTGGCTACAAAATGAGTCAATCTCCATAAGCCCCCAAGTTAAAATGTCCAACTTCACAGCAGAAATAAACCATGTCCATGTTTTATACAGTCTATGGTCATAACAAACACTGGTTAACGCTTATTTACTAAGCTCTTCTTGGATACTCATGCCCCTATTTAAGCCAGTTATTGCAGCCAATATTGGTGTCCAAGTATGAGACTTCTTCTTCTCACATCAGAGTAAAGGCCCCATAATCCAGTACATACTTTGGTATGTTGTCATTTAGTCTGCAGCAGCTAATGATTAGATTTTATTACACAAAACACTAAAACTGGAAAAATTGATCTCTTTTAATGGTGCACTTATGAAGCTTTTTTTATGATACTTGTAAATGTTTTATGTCTGTTTGATCTGATTATTTAGTCACTTTTTGTTTTATGTTCTTGCGTGTCTTTGCGGGATTAAGTGAACCCAGGATAAAAGCTGAAACGTAAGCCTAAATCACATCATAAGACTCTAGTGTAATTACCACTTTTCCTTTTTGCCATACTTTTGCCCATTCCTGGCTGCTGCCAAGAGTTTTCTAGTTTGCAAAGAATTTCAGGTCTGCACTCAAAACCTTATCCAGGCAATTCCTCCCATTTCTCCATGTTGAACTCATCATTGAAATGATCCAGTGTGTATGTACAGTACATTGATGTAGATGTAGGCCCTGACCTTTCTCAAGTGGGACGTCTGTTTTGGAACACTTTCAGATACCTCTTCTCACTGTGGCAAACTTCTATTTCTGAAGAGCTGAGTATTGCTTCTACCATGCCATACTCCTCAGAGTCCATATCAATGTCTTTCAGACTGCAGGCCTGGACTGCATCACTGTATTCTTCATAAGACACAGCAGTTGTGAGGCCAGGCTTTGACACTTTGCTATGAAAGCTGTTCTCAGAGAATCCATACATACGCACATCTTTACTCTTACATAGAAAACAATAAAATCAGCCTCACATTTTGTAGACAGATGTGTCAGCCTTCTCAGAACTTTCCTTTTCAGTTCAGTCATGACCTTGAACACAGAGGTTATGCTAAATGATTGGCCTCAAGAGCGTCAATGCAGTCTGACAACACCTTTAGGAGGTGACTGAGGATGAGAAAATACATTTTAGATACATCAGTGCTGTTCTCCTCAAAGTATTTCCACAACATCTAAGAGCATTCCTCCTCAGCTAGACTCTGAAAGTAGCTGGTCAGAGGTTTCCAATACTTCAGGATTTTGTCAATGCCAGTAGACGGGCACAGAATTTCAAAACTGGACAGATGGCCACCTAGCAAGAAAAAGACCCAGATATTTGGACACCAAACTGGAGCCAAAGGGAAGATGAATACTGGACCTCCGACATTATCCACCAGTTGTACACGATGCTGATGCTGTTAGGTGTAGAGACCAAGTGGCAACCTCTGTGGCTGGGAAATGAATCCAGTGGGGAAGTGCCAAAGGCTGCAGTTCCTTGAAAGTCCACTTGAGGCTGGCTGCAGAATGAGTCAATCTCCATAAACTCGTTAACAGCCTGGTACAAAAAACAGTTTTGGTCTCTATAATTAATTTCCCCGTTCATGACAACTGTACTGAGGGTGAATTTTTATAGAACTCACCTGTTCAAATGATATTAAGGCTTAAAGTTATGCAGAATTAACAGCGTGGCTGCTTTGATTGACAGGTGGGTGCCGTTACAGGTGGCCATTCACGTCTTTGCCCATTTCTGAATGCGGTGGGCGGCGTCAGAGGCAGGACTGCCAAGATGGCAGCAACCAAAGCCACCATACTGAACTTCACAACAGCTTCACAAACCTGTGGGTGACATCACAGAGACTACGTCCATGTTTTATACTGTCTATGATGCTATTAGTTTAGGTACAGTTCCCTTTAGGGTTAGGGTCGGGTTTGGCTATTTGTGACATTTCCATTATCACGTTTTCCATGCAGTGACAGAGCGGTAACACACAAAAGGAAAGAAAAAGTACACATATTACTGTACACCTCAAAGTAGTGACTACATTTGTGTTTTATATTGTTTTTTATTGACAGTGTTTCTGATGTGAAATAGCTTGTGTGTGTGCTAAGCTACTTTTTTCCTGAGTGTCTTGTGCTGTCACTGGCTACTCTAGGCAAAAGTAGCTCAGTGAAAAGTACCTTGTAGCTTCACTAGCTTCACTTTTAAAGCAGCTTCCCCATTCCTGGATATCAAACCCATATAGCATCTTAAACCTTTCTTCTAAATGTCAGCTATCTCAGCTGCAGAGAGTATGTTGTCAATGATTTTCTGGACTAAGATGTGGGGTGAAATGGTCACGAAAACTGAAAGCTTTGGGGAATTTGTCATATCCACAAATCAGCAACAGCCTCAGGCAGACAAAATTGTAGCACCAGTTCAACACTGACTCCATTGTTCCCCTCACCATCTGTCAAGATTATGCTAGCACAGACATGCAGGCCAGGCCATCCAGGGGAAAGGATGTCTTGTCACTACCTTCACTGTAGCTGCCCATCTCTCTGAAAGCCTGTATCATTTAACATGTTTGGGCTAAAGAGTTCAAAACAACACTAATGGCTCCTCTGAGATCTGGAGAAACTTCCACAGGGGGGTATCCGTTACACCCATCAGCCCCCCCCAGCCCCGGCACTCAGAGGCGTCACACTTCACATTATTCTGATGCCGCATAAATCACCATGGCTGGCTCTGACAGAGGCCAGTGGGTGATCTCTACGAGGTCAAGTGGGTCACACACTGGCTTTTGAAGGCAGGTCTGTGCAAGATGACATATTAGAATTCTTTCCCTTTTAGCTCACACTCTGGATGAACTTCCTGGTAGAGGGGTCATGACTCTCTCTTCTCCTCAGGTATACTTAACAGCAATAAATGCCATGAAAGTCTGAATGAGAGGCTCTGTTTTTATATTTGTTGCTGCTGTTTCATATGGCGGGACTAATTTAAATGATCACACGTCCAATCATGTTTTATGGTAAAGTGAAAGGAGCCCTCTTGAAAATCCTGTTCGGATTCGTGTGTGAATTTAGTGGCTAACTTGGAGATGTGTGTTGTCTGCAGGTGTGAGCTGTCACCTGTGCTTGGCAAGACCCCAGAACAGCCTCGGCACTGCTCTCAGTCTCCCAGCTGTGCCCTGGTCACACACAGTGTGGGGAAGATCATCTGTCTGATGGCTGTTGGAGTAAAGGCCCCACACACCTTACATGCTGCCTGCACCACCTCCGCTGAAGACAGAAAGCAACAAGAAAAGTCCTCATAAAATATCATGCAGGTATCGCTCGCTGTAAATGCAGACAGAGCATGTTTTCTTGTAGGAAATATTAAATCAGAGATTGTGGGCCACAGCTGCATGTTTTCTGGTGTTGAAAAAAGAGTGAAGCAGTAAGTCTGTCTACGTGGAAGGAGTGAATGTTTCCTCATGCCTTGATGTCATTTGAAACTGAATATATTTTCTGTTCTGCCAAAATACATTGTTTTGTATGTGACCGTATTATTATTGTTTCAAATCATTTTCTTGTCTTGATCTCAATACACTCTGGTCTTGGTCACGGCTTGGTCACGACTTCAACACTGGTCATAACATAGCTAACATAAGTTACAGTACTTGACCCCTGTCATACAGTTACCAATAGATTGAATGCACTGTTCATTACATATAAACACAAATATTAAATACATACTCTTCATTCTTCATGCCTTATCTCTGGTAGATTAATTCACAAATGCAACAAATTTAGCAAGTGAAACAAGAAAACATAATAAGGTAAAAAAGCTACAGAGCAAATAGTTTCAGGCATAAAAGGCAACGCAGCTTTTTTTGTATACCTGAACATCTTTATTTTGTAGCATATGTAAAATTTATGATAAAATTCATCTTATATGCTAAGCTTGAAGTTTTTATGATGGCGAGATACAGATACCGTCTCTGGTGTCAAACCTCCCACTTTGACCTCCGTCTTAAGAGAGTCATTATTCACACAGTCACAAGTGATTATTGTCAGGAAAGTGTAATCACAGGTCATTTGTACAATGCACGCTGAATTACAAAGCCTGTTTCACTTGATTGTGGTGTATTTTTCTTATTTTGGACGATGACCTGTGACTGCTTTTTCTCGAGCAAAGAAAATCAGTCTCGTTAAGAAGTAGGATAATTTGTTCGACCGATGAAGTGACACTACATCCTTCAGTTTATTTGAAAAAAAACTTAGTCTGAAAGATTCAAAATCACCCTGTTTTTGGAGGGACATGTTTTTCACCAACAATTTGTAACTTTGACACCAAGACCTACGCCAAAGGCTGACGTTTGCCAGACTCTAATGGCCTCTAGTGCTGCCTTCTTGACAGACATTTAACTGTCAGTCAGGAAGAAATCCATCTTAGAGGAGCAAAGATAGCACTTTTTACACTGATAGAGACATTAATAGATAGAACTGTTATGACAGTATAATGACACAATGACACACAAGGCCGGTTGCATTATGCGGTGCTTGTGTGTGTTTCTTTATCTTTGTGTTCACCTCAAGTGCTGACTGCATGGTCTGAGAATTCAAAATGAAAATACCAATTCTGAAGTGTTTTTCTTTTATCTTGATTCTGAATGTTTATGAAGTGAAACCATACAGCCTCAGAATACAGAACATTTGACTGAAGTTGAAACGTTTAAAATTCGCCTGGATGCATCTTTGTCTCAGATCCTGTCATTCAGAGTGAATACTCGTCTACTTGCATCTTCGCTTGCAGTCGCATCACCTGGAAAAGTTTACTTCATGGTCAATCTAAACAAACATGTAAAGTCCACTCACGGCGGAATTTAAAACAGTGTCTGTGTGAGTGCAGTCGTCCCAATCAGTGGATCAAATGTACACGTCTTTTGCACTGAGTTTAACTTTCCACTGACCTTTGACACACAGTTCCACACTGCTGATCAATGGCAAAACTCCTTTTACTTGTACTAACATCTCCTTAAAGGAGACACAGTTGGTGAGACACAAATATATCTGTCTCATTGGAATGTTGTGTATCCTTTCTGAAGTAAGCTGGAATTATTTTAAAAAGAAGGAAATGATTAAATAGTATTTTTGCAATGGTCAGCCGTACATGTGCATTTGTTCTGATTACATTACTTATGATTAAAAATAGCAAATCAACAGCTAACAGCCAAACATCAACAAGGTCAACAACAGCAGACATAGCAGCCAGCTAATATTACTTATTAGTCCAACAGCAGTCAGCCCAGCTCAGCGTCTGTCTTTCAGCCTTTTATTTCACCAAGCTCTCACCAACCACTAAAAGTCAGTCCCAGGTTAATAGTTGGCAGGGAAGATATGTTGATAGGCTGCTGAGCACACGAGCTCAGCTCCGGTTCTGGCATAACACCGGCTCCATTCCCCCATGGCTCAGGCCTGAAAACCTCCTCTTCTTCCCAGTGGTTTAAAATGCCTCTGGTACAAACACTAACACTCCCCCAGTGCTCTGAGCTCACAGTCTGGGCAGCCCAGCTAACAAATTGAGCTAACAGCAGCTACAGTTGGCAGCAGTTTACTTCACTGTCCATCAGGAAACTCTGTAAATCAGAGAGTCGAGGCGGAGCAGCTGGAGGACATCAGGGAGAAAACCAGAAAACATTTTCTCCATAAAATATGATCCAGTTTCACCAAAATCAGTCAAATAGTTGGTGGTGTGTGACTTGCTGTCAAAAACCAACGTCAACATCAAGAGGCATCAAAGTGGCATAAAGCATTACGGACTGCTTGTGGGTGATCGTACCCTGAGCACAAAGTTACATACTGCAAGAACAGACGAGAGACACCATTCACCTGATTACAAGTCAGTGTAGCATCAGCATGATTTAAAATCTGTTAGTTTAGGGTACAATGATTCGATGACTGCAAAATAACTGCTGCTTAGTATTTAAGACCACATCCCTCCTTGCTTAAGGGTACCATAGTGAAGATGCCCTTGAGCAAGGCACTTAACCTCCACCTGCTTTGGTGAGTGTGTTCGTCCGTCATCAGCAGGAAGCTCTGATTGCATCCTGTGCCTCCCCAGTGTGAGTGTGTGTGCGAGTGTTTGAATGTGAAGCAGGACATTAGTGAAAAAAGAGCAGACATGCTCAGCACATCTTCCATGGCTAAATAAAGGTGAAAGACATAAAGTCTGAAGGTGAATTCTAATTTAAATTATTTGCTTGCAGCGTGAAGGTTTTAGTTACTCATTATTTTGTGTCTGTGGGAATTTTAAAGTCTGTCCTCAAAGATTCTCTTTGACTTGAGCGTGAAAAATCTGTGTTTTTTAGTACGTTCATCGGGAGTCATGATTCAAAAACTCTGTTGTGCTTCAGTGCCAGCAATAAAATGTGAGCATTCAGCAGCCTTGACAGGCTGAAAATGCATATAAAACTCATGGTTATCTGATATGCTCTGGCAGCTCTTCAAATCAAAGGTTTATCAATCAATTTCAGAGTGAAAACATATCTTCATTTCACTGTAGCCAAAGTCGAACACAGCCAGGATTGGGGGCATTAGTGTTGCATTGGAGATTGGACTGAAGCTTTTGAGGAACAATAATAAAAAAGGAGAAAGGAGAGATGTCTTGTGGGTATTTTCTGCGTGTTTGCTGCAGGTCTTCTTTCACTCTGATTGTTAAAAACAAAACATTCACAAGCCTTGTAGACGGTGGCACATTTCTGATTAATGTTTTCCTCTGTTTTGCATCTATAAATTATTAGGGATGACACCGGCTTTGGGAAGCAAGGCTCCCAGCAGGTGAGGCTTACAGTATGGATTTATCCCACACCAATAAAAGTCTCATTGCTAGTGTTCAGGGCCCCACTATGCATTATTATTCATGAATCCTTCTTCCTCAGTGTCTTCTCCCCTGTCTGCCCCTTTCATTCTCCTGCTCAGAAAACACACAGACCATACTATGTACAAGCCGTATGGAACATGGATTAATGCAGCGGCACAGAAACCAACGTGGTCTGGCTGCTAAAACAGCGAATGCTAAAACTTTTTCAAAACTGTTTTGATTCCACAAATCAAAACACGTCCAGACTAAGACATAAATTTGGACCAGTTGACTCTAATGATTGAATTTAGATAAGAACTTAACTGGATAGTTCTCAAGAATTAACAGAAATTGGCAAAAGACTAAAAAATAATATGAAATATATCCCAGTGTTGGAAGGCAGCAGTCAGTAAATTCCAGTGGAGCATTATCTTCCCTGCCAGCTCTTAACAAAGTCCAGTTGTGCTTTGGCAATGACACACTTAAATGTAGTGCCAGATACTTTGGAGAGTGATGGATTATCACTAATGTACAGGCGAGAGGGTCAAGCTTTAGGGGAGGTGGTTTCAGCGTGGAGGGTGGGTGGGGCTGCTGCTGCTTGTTCTCAGGCTGTTCAGAGGTCAGCTTTTAAGTGCTTGAAATGACAAATGAATACGTTACACTGTCATATTTCTTCACCATGATTAAGTTGAAGGCGATATTTCACTGACTTGGATTAAGAACATGTGTTTATATGTTCATACACTGAGCAGCGTGTAGGATTTTGTGGCATCTAGTGGTATAGCTGTATATAGGCTGATTGCAACACCCTCGCCTCGCCCTCTCCTTCCTACTGTGAAGGAGAAAAAATACAAAATGCCCAGACTTTAGAAGGACGCATATTATATATATATATATATATATATATATATTCAATATATATATATATAGAAGGACGCATATTATATATATATATAATATGCGTCCTTCTAAAGTCTGGGCTTTTGTATATATATATATATATATGGGGCCTTTCTGTGTGGAGTTTGCATGTTCATTCCAAAGACATGCACTCAATAGGTTAATTGGTGACTCTAAATTATCCGTAGGTGTGAATGTGTGTGTGAATGGTTGTTTGTCTCTATGTGCCCTGCAATGAACTGGCAACTTGTCCAGGGTGTTAATAAGCAGTTACAGATAATGTATGTATGTATGTATTTTACATTTCTGTCTTCATATTGAGTCCAGTCCTGCACATGTACAGTGGTAAAACACAGGGGCGTCCCTCTCTACCTTCAGAAACCTCCTGAAGACCTCCAGCTCTTCAGAGAGGACCTCCTCTCCAACACTACCAACAACTGGACATGATAAATCTATCCCCCTCTACAACTGTCACAGTACTTATTGCTGCACTAACATGTCCTTGTCATACTGCATCTGATTGTTTCCTGTTTTGTAAGTTGCTTTGGATAAAAGCGTCAGCTAAATGACAAAATGTAAATGTCAGTACGACAATCAGGTTGACATTCACTGAACAGTGAGTAAAACAGCGTTTTGAGTCTTCCTCACAGTCTATTAATAGTTTTATCTCAACAAATTGACTAAAGAATTGTTTGTCAGTCAAACTGTACAAGTACGTCAATCTTTCAGAACAACTGACCCAATTTCATAAACACTGTTGCCCATAAAGTTGGTATAAAATATTTTTTATCTTCTCATGAAATGATTGTGACAATGTGATTTATTCTTGATAAAGTGTATCTTCTCAAAACTTAATTGATAAATCTCTTCCAAACATATCACAGTGAAAATTAAACCACAATTAACCTGAAAATAGGAATAAAAACAGGAATGTGCATGAAAACAAAATTATTCCAACTTTATGGGCAAGAGCGTATATATGCATGTACACTTGGGGCTTTTGCTACTACACTACTACTATGTATGTATTTATGTATGTATATGTATGTATGTATGACCAGTAACTTAGCCAGACAGACACTGTACACTGCAAGAAGCTGTCAAATTTTAGAGAGCCAAATTTCATCCCAATCAGTTCTTGTTTGATGTGCAGCTTGAGGAGAGCCACGGTGCTTGATTAATTGCCTGATCGAACGATCACATGGATCTCTGGCATCAGAAGATGTCGGTTGGCTGTCTGCAGTTTGAGGTGTTCCACAATCTGATTTCCCACATGGCTGCTGTCAAAAGATCTGTTATGAACCGTGAGATTGTCTGAATATTACCGGAGTGTCATTTTACATGTTGTGGTTAAACTGCAGTCAGAACAGACAGATCGGACTGTCTGCGTCCTCCAGCCATCTGCAGCCTCAGATTTCAGTAACACTGCCTTCTCTCTTTTTAGTCAGCATTGTTGAGGATGCAGTTGCCTCGTTTAAATGCATTTTGGGGGCACTGTGCTTAGGTTCAGTGCAAAAAGCAAGACATGGCTGTTAAAGGGATCAGAATGAAAGTCGCAGGTTCTATCTGGGCTGAAAGGCCGTTTAGAAAATGTAGTGTGGGTTAACGCAATGCACAAGATCAATAAAAACACTGTCTGCACAGCCTTATACTGTGTAATGTTAGCTAATGCCAACATGATGTATTGTATTGACTGCTGGGTAGTTCTAAAGACTTGACACTTGACTTGCTCTTCTTTACTTGTGGTACTGTTGTAGTTGTTGTGGTAATGTCACATCCTGTTGACACATCAGAATAAGCATTGTATGGATAGTTGTTGAAGGTGATGACAAATTATGTGTTTTTCATTGAAGCTTGTTTCATTATTCCCACTGTAACAAGCCTGTAGAGTTTTGTCTAAAACATTAAAGGAACAACAGGCCACAGGGAGAGTTGTAGTGATGGATTCATACCATCTGGGGGAATTCTTTAACATGCTTTTATGATGCTTTTCAATCTCTTTGCATGTATGCTTCAGCTGGGATTTCACTTTCAAGTAACAGGTAGACACTAAAAACATGTGTTAGCAGTGCATAACGTGACAGCTACATCTCAATAAAGGCTCTTATCTGTTGTTACACATTTAAGAAAGAGACACACTCTGCTGAGAGGGCAGTTTTCCATCCTGCAAAGTCAGGAAATTCTGAAAGAGACTGCTTTAATCAATGCCACACTATCAAATGTATAGTCATGTTGATGGGAAATGATGCCTTGTGGCACTTCTCTCCTGTCCCGGGTGCTATGATAGGAATACAAAGCTGTTAACTCCATGTTTAAAGAGGCGCATGTCATAAGGTCTATACTGTGGTGTAGCATTTCAGCAGACACGAATTTGCCTCAATCCACACTTCCAAGAATATGTTTGCATACTTTTTCTTTTCTATACCATTCATCCAACACTTTAGTCCAGAGCATGAAATCCATTGGACAGATGGTAGTAGAATTGTATGCACATAAAGTATTCATGATCCCCAGAGGAAGGGTTTGTCTGACCCCTTGACCTCTTTATGTGTTGTCATTACCAACAGAATGTTCTGTTTCACAGCTTTTAACCACTTAAGATCAGAATTTCCACGTTTTGTTTCTTGTTGAGTTTAAAGGACAAACAAGGCACTTCTATTACATGTCAGATTCATGATTGTTTTTGTCTTCCTTTTGAAAATCAGGTGCCTACTTTACCCACAATCCAACTCAACCACAGACAGTTGGAGAATGGGTTGTGTTATCTGATTAGCAGTTAATGTAGCCTAGAGCCTCTGGCCTGTAGGATCTTACCTCACACGGCGCCATCTAAAGACTTTATGCAATTTTTTTCTACACGTACAGTCGTCGTGTCTCACCTCTAATCAGACTTTTAATGTGAAATCCCTCTAAGGTTGGCAAAATCATCTGCTTACATTAAATAAAATATTCAAACACAGGGGCTGCAGCATTCAATCGAAGATAAATATGCTGTGTCTTATGATCGTTTTACACACATTTCCTCAAACTTTAGTCTGACTCATTTGGTGTCTTTGTAAACGTTACAATTTCCTCTAGAACTTCAAACCAAGTTTTGTGGGTCTCAACAACCAATAAGTTTTCTCATTGGTTGTAAATCTAAGGTATTTCAGCTTCAATGGAATGTCCATAAAATGTTACTGTGCCTATCTATGCTCCCTAAAGGATAGACATTCCCAGTTTGGAATCTCCAGGCTTTCTTCTGAGGCCACCATGACATCAAAATATCAACTTTGCATGCAGGATATCTCTAATCTAACCAGCATCGATTTGCTTGGCTCTTTCAAGCTTCCATATAGTAAAACTCTTCATAGTTACCCAGTGACGTTCCATCTTTGTCAAAGTTCTGACAGTATGTTGCTCCAGCAAACCCTTTACCGGTCCCTGTTTCTCTACATCTGTGGCGTGACAGCTTGCATTTCACTCACTTATAATTATGACCTCACTACTATGAGCTGCACACTCTCAATCACTTGGGTTACGTATGTTAATTAAGGTGCAATGTATTTTGGATGACCACCAGAGGCAGAATGTAATACCTGGATTTAGATCTTCTGTAGCGTTCAGGACAAATGAAATAGAAATCTCCACACTGCTGAGAATTGATTAGTGTTTTTATGCCTTGATAGTGGGGAGTTGCCAGAGCCACGTTGCACTTTGGGAATGTGGGAGTAAACTTTCTTTGATTTCTTTCTGTTTTATTTGGTCCAGAGAACAGACGAACTTCAATTTCTCTGCTCAAAAGCAAAAACATGTCTGTTGCAACGAACACAATAGACTCAGACCAGAAGCAAAGTACAATAAACTGAATACTTACAGTGTAATTTACCAACTTGAGGTTAGTCTGTAATGCCCTTAGCACCACCCTGATGGCAGACCACAATAAAAAAACATCAGTTCTTTGTTTATATATCCAACACTTACATTGTTGTGTGTCATGAAAATTAGAAACTGTAGGAGGCACTAGCTGGGCGGTGGAATTCTAGTCCTGTTTATGCATGAAAACCACACACAAACAAGCTGAGCCCTTAAGAGAGGTCGCATGGGTTGAGGTTTAGCCAAAATGGAAGTCAGTTATTATTGCAGTGTTTTATAGGAATGCCTTATTTATGTGCTGAGGATTGCTCTGTGCCATGAATATGAAGCAGCTGTAGCCTGATAAATGTGGGTTATATGGGGCTGGGAGGATGTAGTAATAGCTGAACTCAAGGTCAGCGGTAGCTCGCTGATTGCACCAGAATTCTGCAGACACCTCTCTGATGAAACAAACCTAAATGGAGAGGGCAAAGGAGTGCCTGAATGACTCGACCTCAGCCACGAGAGGTTCCTCGAAGGCTTCTCAGACTTGACTTCCCTGACATGACAGAGCAAAACTCTTTTATAGGGCATCAGAGAGAGAGAGAGAGTGGTATGTCCAATATGGCCGTGCTGCTTCTCCCTTAATATGGTTCAGTTGTGTGTAGCGGCGCAATTTTAAGCAGATTTTTAATTAAATTTTGCCTCATTGAAAATCTCTCCGGGAAAATAGATGAGCATCTCCGGCATGATAAAGAAACAAACAGCATTGTAGATCTGCGTTGAAGGGTTTCAAGTGGACACACGGGCTGAATTAGTGGACGCGCGGATATTTTGTGGATCAATATTTGCTGGTCCCCTGTGCTGTCCACAGGCTGAGAAAAGTGTAGCTGAAGGCTGTATTTTATTCCAGGGCCCTCAGGCCTCTGCTTAACTGATGATTACCATTTTAACTAGTCCTCATAGGACTCAGTGCAATCAATAGAAAAGGACAGCGTATGGATTTTGTTACATAATGGGGATAAGCTATATCACGGCACATAAACACACAGGATATCACACATCAGATGGTGACATGCGACAGAAGACAACATGGAAATGAAGCTAATACCGAAGGCTTATTATTGGCATCTGATGTACTCGATGAAGACAAACTCATTATTCAGTCTTGCATGCACGTATGTCTGCCTCATCTTGCATCAGTGTTACCTTTAAGAGAGAGTCTTGACAAGTCTTCCCCCGTGCAAATCATGTCCTGCTATTGATCCCACTGTCAGCATCAACAACAACACAGTCACCTCCTGCCTGAACTGTCAGGAATCTCAGTGTGACTGCACAGAATCATTAGACAAATAAAGTGCCAGCTCCATCTTTGATATTAGAGTAAAATTGATATTTACACTGTTACACTGCATGTAATGCTGTGACACAAAGCTGCCATTGACCTGTGTTTGTTTACTTCACAAAAGTAACAAGGATTACAGTAAAATTTGTCCAGATTATTGCAATTTGTGTTATTATTATTATTATTTTACTTCCCTTTATGTTATTTTGACTTTAGCTGCTCACGAAATGTACAACATAACATATAAAACACATAACTACATTTTAAAAAATCTAAATTATTCAAAATATAGGCTGTAACTGTTGATTTACACTGTATGAATAATATAAGAAACATGGGGAAATGTCAGATGGAGTAAATGTCAGACTTATGCATTAAAATATCTATAAACTCTAGACATACAGTATGTTATATTTGTTGAATGGTTCACTTACATTGTGTCAAATGTTTCCAACAGTGTTCAAATCAGAAATAACATGTGCGTCAAATGGCTGAATAACTATCTCTAAAAGGCAAACAATAGAGAGACATGAAGAAACTACAAACTTTTAGCTTATTGTTTGACATGTTGCATGGCTCATGAAATGCATATTTCCCCTTTTAAAAAATCAACAAAATTAGACTATTTATCACAGATAGAAACTTTAAAAACAGTAATGATTGTTAGAATGACAGTCCTGAGTCATGCGGGACAAACACTGTCATCAGGAAAAACAACCAAATTTCTGCTTAAATCTGTGACACTTTATCAAATTTTATGCTACACGTCTTCTTTAAAATTTTGCCAAACATAAACAGTTTGCACAAATCATGTGACAACAATTCAGCCAATCAGACTGAACTGCAGGCTGTGTTCTCAATGGTACAGTATATTTCTATTGGTAACACTTGTGGGCACTTATAGACTTCATTGTTTTTCAGTTTCAGTGAATAAAATTAGCAAATAAATTCAACTAGTGCTTTTTTTTTTAAATGATTTATGGCATTATAACTACATTATAGTGCACAGAAGACATTTTTGTTGAGTTCATTCTACTTCTAGCCATGATTGTGCTGTTTCCATAGAGGGGAGGACTTACATAAGTCAGTGCAAAATGAGCCCACAGTGAGTAAAAATGTGACAGGAACAAAAAGAAAAAACACCCAGAAAGTGCTTGGGGACCAAATCTACTTCAGTGTAATGTTTCTATCTGCTAGTGTACTAAAAATACATTTTGGTTTCAAGAACTCAACAAGAATTATTGCTGACCATGTATGTATATTTCTAACATTATTTTCTACAATGGATCTGGACATCATTGTCATATAAGCTTAACGTTGGCCAATGAGCAGCTCCACCACAGGAACTGAGGTTTGATTTGCTCAAGGGCACCTTGATGCGCCTCAGAGAGGACAGGCTGGTTCTCTTCCCCCACCAGACTTCCATCTACTTACAAGGTTAAAACACTGTAGTACAGTATGTTAGCTAAATGACTACAACTCAAATGTAAATGAGGAGCGAATCTCTCCTGTCAGATACAGAAAAATACAGATGAGAGAAAAACAGCGTTGTAATATCCAGTTAATACCCGTCCATTCCTGGAGACGATCAATCTCAGAGTCAGGCTGCGTTCAAATTGGGCTGTGTGATCATTTGCAAATAATAATCATCAGTGGCTTTATTTTACTCATGTTCAGGTTTTAATTAAATAACACGGTAATATTAATTATATCCTTCTCCCTGGTTAAATCAGATTATTGCATCTCTTCGTACGTGCGTGTCCTGGAAGTACAACGCTCCTCAGACTGCAGGGTCACGGATGAACCGCCAAACTTCTAGCCTGACTCATCTTGACTGTGTTTACTCTCTAAAGGCCACTTCATGTCAGAGAGGATGTAATTTTATTTTATGTTTTTAAATCTCATTCGCATTAAAAAAGCAAAATGAATTACATGCAGAGTTTTGACCCTCGATGGTGTGATAGTATACAGATAACCTGCCGCAGTGTGTGTTGTGAGTTATTCTGAAAGCTTATCTGGAGAAAAAGAACAGCCTGAGGGGTCCAAGGTAATGCATCTGTAACTGACAACAGTGTAATGGAAAGTACTTTCCTTTCGAAATATAGCATGGGAATGTGCCGAAAAACAATCAGACCGCCACATGTAGATGTCTGGTGTTCATTTGAAACATTAAGCCTCTGGACACTGAAGTTGACCAAAAGCTGATTGGACTGATTGGAAAAGAGTATGATTTACTTGTTTTTTTTTTTCTTCCCCTCTCTTACTTCCATTTTTTTCCTGGGCTGCTCTACATATAGCAGGAAAGAGGGTCCTCAACTCAAGTTGTGGTGGAGTGGTGTTTCTTTCGAGGATGATTAATGAAGGCTGCTGCCCACAAAAACCAGAAGTGTTCTTCCTCATCAGACAAGCGATGTTGATTAAGCTGCTGAAGTGTTCTCTGATTACTGGCTCACCTCTTATTCCTCCTTTTTTTTTTTTTTTACTGTGTGTGTGTCGATGTATGTGTGTGGTGTCAGCTCTGATGTGATGAGCTATGTTTTTTTGGGGGGAGGGTGGTATCGTCAGCTCAATGCACTCAGCCCCACCTGTCCATTAGTTCTACATGGCTGAGTCCACTTCAGCTTTCATCACTGTGATATGCGCACAGAGGCCCGGTCCAGGGTTTGATGTGTGCCACTAGCCCGGGCTTTCTAGCCCTCTGGCAACTGGACTCTCTGCAGTCCACTCAAATATTTTCCATTGCACCAGAGCTACTGTAGACACACACTGCTGCTAAAATGATTTTCCAATACTGGCCTTTTATTAAACACTAAATCGTGTACCCGTTGGTGGTTCCTCCCTAAACAGACCCATAAAAAAAAGTGTTTACTGTGTGCAGTGAAATTATATTTGGTTTGTACATTTTGTTTTTGAGCTGCAAAGACTAAAGATGGCAATGTGTGCTGGCTCATTAGTCCTTCTGTCTGACGTCCTGACAAAAACAGTGCCAGTTTGACCACTTCTCCAATGTCCTTGACACTGACCTGTAAGAGCATTGAACAAGAAGTAAACATGGTGAAGTGAAAGATTGTATGTGTGGACAATTGAACTTGGTCCCTAGCACCTCCTTTCCTATCACCTATGTCAGCCCGTTCTGACTTCCATGCAAGGCAAGGCAAGGCAAGGCAAGGCAAGGCATTTTTATTTATATAGCGCATTTCATACCAAGAGGCAACTCAATGTGCTTTACATACAAACAGAGCATTTAAAAAGAACAAATGAAAACACACAGTTAAAAGCAAGAACAAAGAAAAAGAAAAATTAAAAAGAAAAGTATATTATATATATATATATTAAAACGATTTAGAGGACTTACAGTGCAAATCCAAGATTACGATTTAAAATTATTTAAAAGGGCTCAGCCATAAGCACATGAAAAGAGAAATGTTTTTAACCTGGATTTAAAAGTGCTTACAGTTGGGGCTGATTTGAGTTCTGCTGGTAGTTTGTTCCAGTTGCGTGCAGCGTAACAGCTAAATGCTGCTTCACCGTGTCTGGTTTGAACTCTGTGCTCAACTATCTGACCTGAGTCAGTAGATCTCAGAGCTCGACTGGGTTTATACACTGCTAACATGTCATTCATGTATTCTGGACCTAAACCATTCAGTGATTTGTAAACCAGTAGCAGAACTTTAAAATCTATTCTGTAGCTGACTGGGAGCCAATGTAAAGACTTGAGAACTGGGGTGATATGCTCTGATTTGCAGCAGAGTGGTCAGTCGCCCTTCAAATTATGAGGCTGTAGGTACCCCTTGAGCGTCATATCTGGATGCGCCTGTCTGGTGTAATGTTTTAATGTGCTGTTGAAGTCAGGTGAAAGTAGTATGAAGAACAAGAAAGTCTGCAGATGGTGGAGGTTGGGGTGCATGGATAGATGGGTCAAACAAGTCCCATGTGATACCAAAATTAAACGTTGACTTCTTTTTAACTTGAACCCATTGAAGGTTATCGTAAGCAAATAGACTTGATTTGTTTCTTGAAGAAATCTTCTTGACTTAGTTTCTTGAAGGATTCGTCAAGCAAGTCCAGTTTCCTCTGATAACCCCTAGGATACCTGGATGACTGAGAATCATTACACTACGTACATCAAATCAAATCAAATTTTATTTGTATAGCCCAAATTCACAAGACACATTTTGCCTCTGAGGGCTTCACAATCTGTACAGGGAGTGACACCCTCTGTCCTTAGACCCTCGGTTCGAGTGAGGAAAAACTTGCCCACAATAAACCCTTTTAACAGGGAAAAAAGTGGAAGAAACCTCAGGAAGAGCCACAGAGGAGGGATCCCTCTCCCAGGACGGACAGACGTGCAATAGATGTCACGTGTACAGAACAAATCAACACAAACATATTGTACAATTACAATGAATGATAGAATGACAATGAATTACAATGAATGATAAAATGATTACAGTAGCAGTGGAACCTGTGATAGAGATAGAGAGACACAGATGCACAGCAGCAGCAAATCATCAACTAAATTACTATAAACTGTAATGGAGATATGGTAACATTAATGACAGTAATAATATATGTAGTGGACGTCATGCAGGACCACAGCAGCAGTCACGATCCACGAGAACCTGCTGGACGAGAGAGCACAGAAACTCCGGGGAAGAAGTTTAGTTAGTAACATGCATTAACATGCATTAATGAGACATGTATGTTTACAGATGGTGGTGGAGAGAGAGAGAGAGAAAGAGAGAGAGAGAGAGGGGGAGAGAGAGAGAGAGAGAAGGTTTGAGTAGAGTTTTCAGTAAAGGGAGATGTGACTACATCTTCAACCAATACCGTACTAGGCACAACCCTGAAAGACAGACAGACAGACAGACAGACAGACAGACAGACAGACAGGGGGGGGGGGGGGGTTAGTCCTATAGCAGCATAATTAAGCTGCTGATGACCTGAGCCAGCCCTAACTATAAGCTCTATCAAAAAGGAAAGTCTTAAGTCTACTCTTAAAAATGTTGACTTGTTGGCTATGTACCTGGTCCATTGGCCTGCCATGACTTCTACCCAAGTTTCTGACATTGTGGCTGCCTATTTTAATGCAATGATCATCTCAAATGACAAATATATTGCTATGATTATCTATTCTCTTGCACCATGATCAGGCCACAATGTCATATTTGTGTCTCATGGGAAGATCGCCATGAAATTTACCCAACACATTCATACTGTTAAGGGGATAAAGCATCTGGATGGCTACCAGTTATTAATCAGGCTGGGTCATATTGCTTGAAGACATTTTCTGAGCCTGGTTTTGGTTTAATAGTTATACTTTTCCATGATGTTATTTCAGAATCTTTTCCAGGCTGACAAGAATGAAATTGCTTTTATTTTGTAATGTCCTTGGAATGGGAATGGTCATATTCAAACCTTCTCTATACTGGCACAGAACGCTGTTTCTCCTTCTCCCTTCACATGCCCAGTTTGGCCAAACCTTTTAACACCCTTTGGAACTCTTACAATACTGGACTGGTGTTTCACTTTAGTAAGACAGCAGAAAGAAACCAGCATGCAGCTGAATCTTAAAATGAGCCAGCACTAAATATGACTGACATTTACCCATAACAAAGTAAAATGCAAACAAAATATACCAAATTGTACTGTACACTGGTATAACAGCAACAACATGACTATAAGCTCAGCTTTGAAGGACACTGCAGTACTTTATAATGTAAGGATACCATGTGAGCCATTGTTTAACATGTCTAGAGTCCCAGCTTTCACAAAGGTCAGTCTGAAATGCAGCTGAAAGACTGAACCTGAGCTGCAGCATGCACACGCATAAAGTGTCAGGATCTCCTGAGGGCTCTCCAAAGTGTTTATACCGCACACATAATTCATATTTGTTTACCCACTTATGTGGTCCTAGTGGGAAATGATGATCACTCAAAACAGTATTAGCACGTCAAATATTGTACCATATTTTACGGGGCCGTTCCGGGACTCAGTTTGCAGAGCAAAACAAAGAGTCCTTATTGATTGTTCTCATGTTTGACCAAACAGCTGCTCTGCACCGGTGTCAATCAGTTTATTATTGTAAACACAGCTCTCCAACACGTTTGCCAGGTAAATAGCGAGCTTCTCTTGAGTGCTTCACATGTGGCCTCATTTAAACAAGCTCTGTCCCTTGATCTTTCTTTTCAGTTTGATGATGACAGCAAAATGTTTGGATGTGTTTATTTTTCATGTAAATTAATTCTTTGTGTGATCTGTACAAACATCACCTCAGCTGAGGTAAAGTAATCCAAAGTGAAGCTTTAAAGCTGCATTCATTCTTTTTTCTTTTTGTTCTTTTGGTCTCTTGGGGGCAGAGTTTCACAACAAACTGAAAATCGCGCATTTACATCCATCCATTCATATGGATAATGTGTTAGCAGGCTATTGCCTATGCTATTGTTTAGTGTTGCACACCCACATTGGGTTTATGAGACCTTTCTCTGCAAAAAAAAAAAACACTTCCTGCCAATGCTGGAACAACATTTTCTTCAAACTCAAACATGGGAGCTAGGTCAGTGGCCATCTTCCTGGAACTAGGATGCTGTAGGTAACCCCCTAGGGCAAAGGAACATTTTAAAATGATGCATTTTGACTGGCGCACTCCAGTTTTTTTATGTCTATTACAATGGCCACAGACAGCATGATGTGCCCAGCCACATGCTGTATTCATGTGATGTTAAATGACGGAGATGAGGGAGATGTATGCATATATACAACACTTTACATGAACTTCAAACACAGTAAAGATTACTGTCTGACTTACAGTTCCTTGACTGTGCTTTCTTGCAGTTGGTCTGCAGATAATTTCCTTCCCGGATTTTTGAAGTTGAGTTGAAGTGTGGCAACAAGTCAGAAAGAAAAACCTGTGCATCACGACAGAAAATGGGACGAATACTGTATAAGAGGCTGTGGGGCGGTTAGGCCGGCCATGGTTGAATTGTTTTGGTCGCACAAATGCAATAGCAGGACCAAGACAACCTGAGCTAGGAAACTTTACAGGAAGAACAGGCTGAGCTTCAACTTCCACAACACAACTCAGAGTGGTAGTGAAGTTTCTCTCATTATTAATGTCAAAGAAAAAACAATGAAATATTTTAGATTAAGGAGGATATGTTCCTGGAAGGAAGCTCATGATTGTTTTTAGCCTTTGTTCATCATCGCCAAACCCATCCTGCTGGGACACAAGCAAAGAAACAGCAGAGACTTTTGGAACAATCTCCAGTTATGTAAAGAGTTTTTGATGAGCGCTTCTATTGGCACCTCAGCCGTGCTGGCAGCACATACTGTAACTGTGCTTGAGCAATACATCTCAACAAAGCCACTCTCCGACTTAACAGGTATACTGTCTACAGAAAAATCTGCCTGCTTCCTCAGGCCAGACCTGTGCTACAACCACTGATGAAAGACCTGCTGGCCTGGTGTCAGGATGACGCTGATTTAACGAGCAGCCTCAAATGAAAAACGTGCAATGTTGGATGACAAATAGAAAGGCATCAAAGAAGTAAATCTATTTAGAAGGTCTCTGGCCTTGAGCACAGATAAACATGCTGCCCAGTGAATGTATGTGGCCTGTAAGTTCCCATTACCAAAAATAGATGTCTCTTCACAGTGCTGTCCTGATGAAAGCTGTGGATGATCAGCAGATTGCCTGGCAACAAGAGAAATAATTCTTCCAAAAACTTTATTACACTGCTGGCAGTTGGACGTATGAGGTAATTTTGGTCTGTGGGCTCTTTGGTAAAACACCTTATAAAAAAAGACAAAATGTAAGAAACTTTTTTTTTTTTTTTTTTAACTTTAATTTTAGAAACTTTATTGATCACGTTGAATGTGAAATTATTTCTCCGCATTTAACCCATCTAGGCTGGCACCTGTTGGAACACACACATGCACAAAGATTATTACTAATGATTTGTCTTGGTCCCATGGTCTTTTCTCTACCATGGACATGACCAACAGTATGGTCCTTCAAATGGTAAATCCATTAGCATTTTCAAATCTCAATCCCCTTTTTACCAAATCCTTTGTATCCAGTGTTAAAAAAAAATAAAAAGATTCACTTGAGATCTGTACTTGTACTGGCTGAGGGCGCAGAAACAGTACAGTTTAGAGTGGCGGCATAATTAATGTTAACAACCCAGAGGGAAGCATCTAATGGAACTCAACCCTACAGCCCAGAAACCCTCCACAATATGTTTTATATGATTTATATAAATAGTCAATGTTGATTGCCAATGCAAGAAATAGTATGGTCTCTTTAACCTTCCCTTAATCATACTATAGTTGTCATTGGATGCTTTGGAACCTCAGAATGAGATGGTTATATCTACAGATGTAGAAGGTCCTTTTCCACAGGGTCTGCCATGTTGTACTGCCAAGTCTTTTCAGTAGCCCTGAAACGAATAACCAAAAGTGTGGCTCTAGAGAAGGCATTTTTTTCATGTTTCCTAAAACCCTTTATGTTTGGAAGGGGAAGGTGAGGCGACCAGTATTCAGTTGGTTGCAATCTACAACCACACTTTAATGTACTGTATGGACTTAATGTACTGTAATATTGGTCAAATATTGTCCAGCACTGACAATATCTCTGTGTTATGGCAGCTTTTAAGAAATTAGTTTTGGATAGTTTCCCAAATGCACTATTTTCTGTAGCACTGCTATCACATCAAAATTTCCACTTGTTAAGAGAAGATAAATCTCTTTCAATTGGGGACATATTTCAAAGACTAATTGGTCATTCCATGGACAAATATTTACAAGAAATACATTTTTAAAGGTAGAATTCAAAGTAAGCTTGTCAGTGGTGGAAAGAGTACTCAAGTAGGAAAACCATTACAAAAACAAAAGAAGTACTAAGAGTATTAGTTACTTTTGAATCGTTGATGTTTAATGCATAATCAATAACAGGCAGTCAATCAAAACTTTCAACAAAACGCTTTTCTCTGAAATAATGATAGTATATATGAATGAATGGATCAAACTAAGGCAACAGATATCAGATAAAGCTGATTTTTTGTTTGTTAAAAAAATGTTTTTGGAAAAGCTAGCAGGCTGGGGATCTCTGCGCTGTGGTGCCCTCTGTTCAGACAGTCCAACTGGTTAACATGAGATGGGTAACAAGGAACAAGAAGGATGAAATGTTTGGAATATAATTCAAACTGTAGACCTACTCAGGAGCAAATTATTATTTCAAAAGCAAATCAGTAGATACATAATGTAATGCATGCTAGAGTAAAACTATAGGCTTAAAGAAATACTCCCTTCATTACATTAATGTTAGTAATTATTTGTCACCCCTGTAAATCATCATGCTTCTTTTCGTTTACATATTGTGGGTAGTAATGTAACTGTGAACTCAGTTGTGGGAACATATAGGTTTGTTCAAACCCCAATACCAGAGTAGAGAACAAGGTTTGATTGTTTAGAGTTCCAAAAAATGAAATCAAATGAGAATCATATTTTGCAGCTCAGCCAGCATATTTAAAATGTTCTGCAGCCCAAAAATTGTCCTATGAGTTCAAAAGTATTTCTTTCTTTTTTTTTTTTCCTGAAACAGAAAAATCTGAACAGATGCTTCAGCTCTAAAGGATCTACATTAAACTCAGCAGCAGCAGCAGCAAAGACAAAATTCATGAAGAAGAAGCAAAAAACAGTAATCTGGAATTTGAGAATAATTAAGTAGTGAGTGAGAATAGTCAAAGCAAAACGCATCAAAACATTTGCCGTATGCCAGAATAGACAATTAATAAAAACTCGGATACCTGGCAAAGATTCTAACGCCAACAAATAAGTCAAGAAACAAATCAAATCCAAAGCACAGAACAGGAACCTGATTGACACCAGGCAGTCTGTAATTTATAAGTCCAAAAACTGTGCACTAATGGAGCCTTTATATAGAAGTGGTGCTCCATTACCTGGTGTTACATCAGTCAGTCGCAGCCATCCCTGTGCTTGCCATATGCAGTACAGGATGTCATGTATTTCAACAGCCTCTGTGTGGCAGCTTCAGGTTTTTAGTAGTGACTTATTCAGACCAACTTGACACTTGGACCTGTGACTAGATACTATAGAAAAAAATAGCACAAATATGCATTCAAATATAGTGTGTGGTCTGATTTTGGTGTTTAAACATGTTTTGGGTTTTTTTATGTTTAAACACCAACCAGGTCATGGTTTGCTTAGTTTGTATTCTGACTGACAAAGTTCAGATACATCTCCTCACTCTGACTGCTCAAGGGGGCTGTTAGATTGTATCTCCAATCCACTGCTTTCCTTGCTGCCTAGATACTACTTGCTACAGATAAACTTAGAGGCTAAATGTCTCCAGACTCGCTGACTGAGGCCTCACAGTACTCAGTCAAATGTAGCTTGACGTGTCTGAAGTGCAAACCATCACCACGTCAAGTCTGCTCAGGTGTTGGGCTGTAAGGAGATTAAATCAACAATTACATGCACGCAAATGTAAGTTCAGCACCAATGCAGGAAGTAGAAGGTCCGATATGTAGCGCAGAAATAATGTGGAAAACTTAACAAATGTTGGTAATCCAGGGCTTTTTCAGAATCATCCAGTTTCAACATTCTTGTCTGGTGATAGAGTTGATGAGCTGAGACTAAGACCTCAGTCGTTACCATGGATATACCCACTACTGAGAGCTTGTCTCTAAAATCGATGTCAAAATATTTTCATGTGTTTCTGGTAAAATGTTGAGCTGAGCTGACGTGAGGACATCGGCTCTTCAGCTAACACAATTGAACACAGTAGTTCAGCCAGTGAAAGCATTGATTTTCCTTTTTCAAAATGTCACTGATGCCTTTTCAGACATGTTTCGACTTGGAGAAGTTCAGAGCCAATGTGGTTCAGAGCCACAGAATCTGACTCGGCTAACCATGGCAGCTACCAGATAACCATCTTCTCGCAACGGCAGTTTTTTCTTTTATATCAAGCCATTTATTCGTCAGAGATTGTAAGATATCTTCAAATAAATCTGGTATGTTTGTGTGGTGTATCTAAAAGCACAAAGTGCACTTGAGGCCTCTTGTGGGCTTTTTTGAATTGCATATTTGCACAACTGTGCTACTCAGGACTTCACAGGTATGTGAGTCGGAGAGGGCAAAGGGAAAATGTTTAAGGTGGGTAAATTAGAAATATCACAACTTTTGTGGAGCTCAATTTGAAAATTGTGACTTGTGAACTGCATTTGTGAAAAGTTGAATAATGCTTTAACCCTCTAGACCCCAGAGAGCCCATCATTTTAAAATCAAAACACAGTCGTGAGCCTTGTAATGCACATAGTTTACTGACCAGAACAGGAAATATACATCATCACATTGATTTTTGAATGATATTTCTTCATTGGTTTCCACTGTAAATCTAAAAATGTCTCTGCTGACAAAGTGTCCCCGTTCTGTTTTGGGGATAGTTTGCAGGAAAGTTGGTGAACTCTCTAATATAAGTTGCTAAAAACACAACCTACTATCACATTACTGTTGTTTGTTATAACAATGTAGATTGCTTAAAGTTTTGTTTCATAATCACTGTAGATAATCAGCAGGACTCTCACTGCTGAGTGGGAGGGTGTTTTCAAGGTGACAGTTTACAGAAGAGTCGCCAACTTTTCCACAAATAAATAGTTTTTTTTTTTTCATGTTGTTTGTTATGTAACAGTTTTAGTCCTATTTGTTGTAAGTGTAAGCATTGAATTAACTAACTCTCAAAATGAGAACAACTTGTAATTTCACACTTTCTTTCTGTTTTTGAGATAGAGCTGTTTATTCAAAGAAATGCTCATTTGAGCTCTCTACATTCTAGAATTCTACCGGGGTCTAGAGGGTTAAAGTTCGTACAGCAGATGGTAATCATTTGGATTCAGGGTCAGTTAATTTAATTTCAAGGTCAGGGTTAGGTTAAAAGATAAGAGTGTGTGCGACCCAGGGGTATAGCTTGTGGTGCAGGTAAATGATACAAATCTCCTCTAAATATAAAACATCCTCATAAAAATGTTAAAACCAATTTAGGGTGGTAGAATAAAACAATAATCCGAGCCTCTCCTCTTCAGTATGTTTCTCTGTATGGCCTGCATTCAACCCTGCTTAGCTTTTCTTCTTGCACTTGCTTGTGAGGGTCATTTAAATGACTTAAGGTGTAACCCAAACAGCTAGGGCTGGTTTGAAACTGAATGGAGAAACCTATTTTCTGATGAGTTAACTTGTTTTTATGAATAAAACAATAATCAATATCACCTTAAAACCATTGCTTTTTCCTTGTATCCTCAACGTCTCATAACATACCACGTCAAGCATAACGTTAAAATACAAAAAAAACACAATTTAAATTCATTTGTTAAGTTTCAAGTCATATATTCCCATCAGTGACACGCCCGGAAACAGTCCATCAAGTATGTTTAACTGTGTGTCTGGAGCTGTGCCGGGCTCAGATGTAATTCCACTTTGTTGGATATACAGAAGAATACTTAGTGCCGTAAAAGAGACTTGTTCATAGAAAATCAAACTGACATGTTGACTTCCTCTGCGGGACCTCGGAGACCGGTGGCCTTTTGATCTTTACATCTGCTACAGTAATAGTGGAGTGCATGTAGTTCACCCTGATCTCATGCTGACAATTCTCCAGAGTGCACCACTCCATCGAGGTGCACAACAAGGAAGCACCGCCATCTACTAGGCATGATGTAAGCAGAGCATACAACATGTAATGTGAGTAAAATACAAGTCAAGAGTTCACTGACAAAATTACAAACACACAATTCTAAAGAATAAACTTGGTATACAAATAATTTATCCAACTCTGAAACAACCAGAATGACTTTGTTCATCTTAAATAGGGACTCAGAGGGATTTTTTTCACGTCTGATATAAAATGCAACTATTGTTAGAACTGTTAGAGCTGTTGAATTCTTATTGTGTTTTTTAACTTCAACCTTTCATAAAGGTAGATTTGCACAAAAAAACAGAGAGGCATAATAGCCGAATAATTTCCCAAATCCTATTCTCAGAACCTGACATCATCATCAGCCTCTGGAGGCAGCCGCCTATGTTTCTGGTGTTCCGGTGTAGCCAGCAGATATACAGAAAATGTATAACATCTGAACATCTGAGCCAAGACTACCTCTGCAGTCTGATAAGCAAATTGATACGCGTGAAAGATGAGAACATTTATGCTAATCTATGAAGAGATATCTTTAAAAAAGCTTATTAAAAGATAAATTGTTGTCAGACAATGTGTTCCTCGCTCTCGCTCTCCATACGGACTTTTTAATTAAAGTTCGCTTAAATGTGATTGGCCAATACTACTCGGACTACAAACAGAAACTAGAATGCTTCCAGTGCCAAAATCTTGGTCCCTTGTCTACAGATTCTGTATTCATCAGCAGATATCTGTTTATAGAGAATAAAATAATGTTAATGCTGCACCCTGAAGGTACTTCATCAGTAGATTTATGCCACAATGTATTAGCCACAAATGCAAACATGTCCCCTTGCAAACAAGCTGTTCCTAATTTAGGAAATAATAAAAAAGTAATCTTACTCTGTCTCTATCAATGTTACAGACTGCTATACAACAGCCATTCACTAACCATGTAGTTCAACTGAGGTATACAGAGTTGAGACTACCTAGCCAGATGGGTGATGACGGTGGACAGATCAGAGTTGGTGTCGTTTAAAAATGTCTGACTTGCTGCTGTTGACATCACATTCCCATTCCATACAGTAAACTCAGCTTTAATTAATATTTGTCTTGGGTTTGCACTTCAGTTCATAGACTTGGTGCCAAACAAGTCACATAGTTCCTGTCAGTACCCAGGACAGTCAGTTTGTAGACAATCATCTAGTTTGGAAATCAGATCAAAAACCTCAAGAACGTGTTCCAGCTTTTCAGAAAAACACTCCTGAGTGACAGATGCTAGTGGAACACGAGCTAGCTAGGAAATGAGCAGAAAATATTAGACCTATATTAGTGACAGCACTACCCCTGAGATTCTTGCTTGAGAAAAAAAAAAAAACCCACAGAGGTGTTTTACACACCTGGGCTAGGACATAAAACATCACTGTCTAACAGTTCTGCTAGCTGTCAGCCAAGCAGTGGGGAGACTCTCAAGTAAACACTGGCCCAGAGATCCTCCTTCAAGATATTTGTGGTTACAGAAAAGAGCGTCCTGAACATGTCACTGTGTTTGTGACCACGGTGTGCAAGGACTCAGGCTGTCCAGGGGGACCAGAGTCCAGAGGGTGGACGTTTGCATTTGTTAGAGAGCAAATCCTGGGATCACTGAACTATGGGTACAACGTGTAACTATCACTATCTCCTGTCTCAGCTAGTGCTGCATCAGCCTTCAAAAGCCCTCCAGGAAAGTAAAGAAACCTATATAACCACTTGTACCGCATGCTGCTCTGCAGCACAGTCCTACCCACTGTGCTGAGAGTCTCATTCAGCTGCAGCTGTAACCTCCTGTCGACCCTGCTCCCTCTCCACCTTCTCTCTCACTGCACTATATGCTCCGACTGCTTGTATCCCGATCGCTCAGAATGATTCGAGGGTGATGGATAATTTCTCCTGCCAAAAACGTGTTCAGGCTCCACACAAAATGGAAGGAGATCCACCTTCACGTCATGTGGGGAGAGAAACAGAAACCCTGGCAAGGAAATCACTTACTTTATTTAATTAGATTGCTCTTGACAGACATTTTGGTTCCACTGTTAAACACAGGAATTCATATTACACATGTCTGTCAATGTAAATATATTTTAAATAAATGAATATAAGAAATTTGCTTCGCGTTCTTGGGACACAATACATGCACAGTTTGTAACACATCAAGGATCAAGGTAATTTAGTTATTATTACAGTGCCCTGACACATAGAACGTACACTGTAAATTTCAGCTGTGAAATTTTAATTATTATAATTTACTGTTTGTGCCCATTGCATAGAAATATACTGTGTATTAATTGTAATTATTGTAATTATAGAGTTACTTTAAATATTACAATAACCATTAATGTTCTGTAGAAAATTACAGTAACCAAATAATGTACTGTAGAGTTACTTGTCAACAGCTGCCAGTTAGTTACTGTACTGTGAATTTCACAGTAACCGGTTTACAGTGTAACATATAAAATGATCTAAAACAATATATGCTGTTATTCATATACATACTGTTTATACGCAGGGAGTAATTCTGCAACTTTAATTTGCATCTGGGGGAATGTAAACAGCAGCAACAACTTAGCAATGATAATATGATTTCATCTTCACATATAAAGTCTGTCCATCCACGGCTAACTGTGTATTAGCTCCAAGCATCATCAGTGTAAACACAGAGTTCACCTCTTCTCAGTGTACCTGGAGCAAGTCTCTGTAAAGATGCAGGCACAACAGTCTCTGATTTCCCATCGCTTGGCCAGAACAAGTCCCGTTTCATCCAGACCGGACATTAGCCAAGGAGCACTACAAGTTGTGCCAGCGTGGCTCGTATACTGGCTCTCTTCCTTTGGGCAATAACAGCACCCGCTGTGGTGGGCTGGTCCGGGAGGACTGTATCAAGGTTTGACCCCCTAACCCTGTACTTTCTTTTCTGTCAAAGGTAGTGTCTAGAGATAAAGGCACAAATAAATAAATGAATAACAGATGAAATGAAAGTAGCTACATAGTCAGGAAGTCAAATTCTCCTGATCAGTCCATTTGAACAATTTTGGCTTAAGAAATCAAATGCAATCACACATCTTTCAAAGATGTTTCAGCAATTAAGCCGTGAAATATAAAAAAGAAAAAAACTGAACCAAACATAAAGCAAAGTTTGAAGGAGCCACTGCATCTACATGTGCTTTGATGGCACATTGATGGTGAACAGAAAAATAAAGTTTATGAATCTGCATTTTGCATCTAAATTTAGTTCAAACTTAAATCTAAACAGTTTGTCTGAGGTATGAAGCATTGCATTTTTGGAGCGTTATACTAAGTATCCATTTGTTCTCTCTGGACTGGTCCATCATTCACAGTGTAAAGGTTGTCCTTATTATGACATTAGAGAATGTGTTCATGGGAAATTTGGGCAGCTCTCTTATCAGTGAGAGCCGTTTGTAAATCAAACCGTGTGAAGTTTGTATTCTTCTGAGACATTTGTTTCTGAAGGATTCCAACATGACAGGTAAAACAGCAAGAGATCAACTCCTAATGGCTTATCTGGACACGAGCCAATATCAAATTGCATGCATTTCTAATGTGCCAAATGTCTCACCTTCCCTTATTGTGTGCTTCTTGCATAAAGGACAGTATGATTAACTGAATAAAATATGAAATATGTTTTTTTGTCTGCATTAATTTGAAGGAACTCCCCACAGGCCCATGGAGAAACAATGACCAACCAGAGACGACGATGTAGGGACTAAGAATGGGGATGTCATCTTCCTGCATGGCTAGCTAGCTACCTTGCTAGCTCCAAGGAAATACAACAAGTTTAGATGAAATTGACGCAGATGCACATGGGAAAGTTTCACCAATATTTCTTACAAAATGAGACCATTTTGACCAATTCTAATAAAAAGAAATGCCATGGGTTGCATCCCATGCATACACACAAGAAGGGACTGCAGGACTCACACTATTAGAATAAGTGAATTTCAGTGTTGGATCAATAAAGTCTATATTATTTTGCTATGTGTGCTTTCCACAACACTTTACATGAGTTATAATCATCAAAAAACACTGAAAATATACAACACACACACACACACAGTATTATTCTAAAAAGGTTATTTTGAGTATTGTTTTGAATGTAGACAGGTTGGCAGACAGTCTCTGATTTATTTGGGAACATTTGAGTTCCAGAAAGAGGGAGCTCAGTCACCCCAGGTCCAGTGCTTGGTCCTTAGAGATGGAGACAAGAGGTTGGTATCAAAGTGTGGGACAGGGAGCCAGTGGAGTTTCTGGAGGAATTGGCAATCATTTGCAATCTGAGAAAAAGCAGAGCTTGAAAATGGCTTTTTGTCAAATATTCCCCAGGTTGTTGTAAGCTGGTTTAAAAAAGTTAGCCACTGTCACAGCTGTTGTGTCAGGAAGGACATCAGTGGTAGCTAAACACTGTTGGCGACAACCAGTCCAACTATTCATGTTCATTGCTCTGTTGGACCTCGTTGAACAGGAAATCAATGGTTGTGCAAAACAAAGGCAAGCAGGATAGGTCAAAGTTGAACATGTATCAGGCTGTAGGCTGTGTCAGATGGCTACAATGGACACTTTGGCTTACATTTTTAGTGTTAGCCATTATTTTCCCTCAATTCATTTTCTGTAACCAGCCAATCCCAGCTGACAATGGGCGAGAGGCGGGTACACCCTGGAGACCATTCCTCATTCATCACTGAGCTGACACATAGAGACAAACAACTATTCACACCTACAGGCAATTTAGAGTCACCAATTAACCTGATGTCTTTTGACTGTGGGAAGAATCCGAAGTACTCACAGAGAACCCACGCAGCCGGGGTTCAAACCAAGAACCGTGTTTATTTTCACCCTGTATCACTGTCTGACTGCCTATGATTATTGCCTCACGCCCCATTGTGAGATCTCAGCACTTACTTTGGTGAGCACAGTGTTATCATTGCCAATAGAACCGAAGGCGCCAGGAACGAAAGTAAAAAGTTGTAATAAAGCTCAGTTTTCTTTTAACAGTGTGGGCCAAGCTGGAGATTAACCAGTCCCTGTGCGACCCTGATCGTCATTTCTAACTGATGGAGTGTGCCATTAGGAGACAAGTCAGCAGGGTGGAGTGCAGGGAGCATCATTCCATTAGAAGTTAGGTCTTAAAACAGTCCATTGGCATGCAGGAGGTACACTGCTGCACCTTTGCTGAACACAGAGTCATTCTGCTTCATTTAAGCAAGTTTGATCCAGTGAATCCTTTTTTTTTTCTGCCTCACATTGTGAAATTAATAATTAATAATGTAATACTCCTCTGATTCACTTATCAATTTTAAAGCACAAACAAAATCTCGAATGGGCTCTCGCTGCCAGCTTCTGCCCCTGAGGACACGGCCAAGACTAGTGGAAAGTAATGAAAGAAAGCGAGCAGTAATGTCCCTGAAATGAATTCATACAAACAAAGTTGAGATGACTCTCTCATGTTCGGAGATGAACGGAGCACGCCGTTCCAAGAAATCCAAAAGAAGGATGGACTGCTAATTATTTCCAAACAAATTGGTGTCTGATAGTGGCATATTGCCTGGAGAAATACAATATAATACTCCAAGGTCCATAGAGAACAAATGTGATATCGTTCAATTACGTAATCATTCACACATTTTTGTAATGATAATTACTGTAGGTGTAAGGAAAATAAATGAACCGCCTGGAGGTACTTAGAGGACAATTCTGTGCCTTTAAAACTCATTTTATCTCAGAATTTCGGTCATCAAGTAACCTTCAAAAATCTGATGGTGACATCACTAAAAAGAGATCTGATGGGTCCGATTAGCCAAACATCATCACGGTTTACAGAATGACGACCTGATTCAACTCTTACCAATAGACTTTATGAAACATGTGTGGTCACCCACAGGTTTGTGAGAGCCGTTGTGAAGCTCACTGTGGTGGCTCTGGTCGTCTCCACCTTGGCAGTCCTGCCTCTGATGTCTCAAAGACATTGACTGTGGGTGGAGCTGAGGCAGGTTGCTAAAGCCTGATTGCTGAAACAAACCACCTGTAATGGCACATTTAAGGAACTGCAGTTGAATACAACATTTTGTGAACAGAAATGATTAATGTCTCTTAGATTGTTACTTTAATGGTTAATTAAACACGAGCAGTGCTTAAAGTGGGCCAGGACTTCTACACCGGCACTTTTCCATATCATGTTTTCTGGGTGATTCATAATGGCCCTGAATGAACTACATTACCCAGGGGGCACTATGTGCCACTCACCTGTTCCCGTTCTTGCCTGCCTGATTTTTCTCTATGGGTGGCTAGTCTGAGTAACGTTACATTAACCTTACAATAATGTTAGCCTGGCTCCAAAAGGGCACGAACAGATCAGACGATTCCATGACAGAGCTTCAAAAGTTGAATCTTAACCAACCAGAACTAAATGCAGGTTGGGAGCAGCAGAGCTAACGTTAGAGACATATTGCATGGTGATGCAGAGGTACTTTGTGTGAAACACTAAGAGGACAAATAATCCATGGATTCACCCCAGGAATACAAGGACTGAAGGACATTCCAGCCTGATGACTTCACTGCAACACACACTAAGGCCTGTGCACATAGTACTCTAAAAGCTGGATTTATTGTCCCTGTGGAAAAAATAAATCAGTGTTGGTTAACATCAGCAATATCTCCTTGTATCTTTCATCCACTGTAGAGATTCTAAATATGATATATAATGATACTTTCTGATACACAAACCAACATGTAAATAAGTAGAGTACTGACACTGAATACGAGCTTGGGTACAAAAGTTGGAAATAAGCCATTTGGCTTACACTGTCATTTACAGTGATGTTCATCAATATGCATCATTCATGTAAAATTAAAAAAATATATTTTTTTTTTGATACTAGGTGTGGCAAAAGAGGGCTATAAAAACAAGATGATGGGATTGGAATTTCGTTTAATGGGTGGGACACTGACATATTATGGAAGCAGCTTGATGAGGCTGTGAGACTGAACCCAAAACAGCAAAGCTTGTGTGCTGACTAAAAATGGAAAATCAAAACAATGAGCTGAAAGGTTCTAAAATGTCCTTTGTGATTGTTTCCAGTGGCAGTAAAGCCTCGCTGCTTTTGTGTTGCTGTGTTTTTCGGCTCTTTGCAGGAGCACTCCAATTGAAAAAACTTGAGACGTCATTTGTGTTTCCCCCCATTGTCCAATCAGATGAAATTAGAGTGACAACAAAGTTTACAGCTGCTTAGAAAGCAACAATCATATTGCTGTATACCTGAAGCTACAGTATGCAGGGGTCGACAATATAAATGGCCCGGTGGCCCGGACGTACTTTTAAAACTGTCCGGGCCACCAGAACGCTCCACGCACCAGGCCAGTGAAAAATATGCCTTGAAAAAAAAAAAAAAATTGGTAAAAAAAAAAAAAAATCTAATTTCACATTAAATCCCTGTGGTACTGTGTTTTGCAATGACTTCTGTGAAATTGTCTCGGTTATTATCGCTAACACATAGTGTTACGTGATCCCGATCAAAGACAGCCAGCGCTGTGCTCTCCCTTGGACGTAAACACACCACCTGCACAGCCCGCTCTTTCCGGCGTAACGCGTACCGCTCGCTCACTGCTGCTGACTGTTGACACGGAGTTTCTGTTCCCGACATCAGTAATGTTTCTAAAACCCCCAGTACCCGGGCAAACGCCGGGCAAAAAACAAAAAGAAAAGAAAAGAAAAGAAAGGCACCAGAGGAGTTGAGAGAGAGTGACAGGAATTATGAAAAGAAAAGGGCAAGAAAGTTCCAGCCTCAGTGGCGAGACCGCTGGAATTGGCTGGGATATGACGAGGAAAAGAATGAGGTGTATTACTAACTATGCAGGGCAATGCCCACCTTTGCAGACAAGTAAGTTAGAGAAAAGTTGAAGTGTTTGAACAGAAGCGTGTGATAACGCATTGCTGTGTAACTACGGAGGCTTGAAAACGCAGATCTGCAAGCACACGTGTCCCATTTGTGACACACTGTAGATCGGCGTTTGAATTATTATTGTTATTATATTATTATTAATAACTTGGAATTATTATGATAAAATTATTTGTATAATCTAATGATAAACACTTGCTTTATAGAAATTATAGATGCTAGTTTTTTTATATTTATGATGAATACAGGCAGGAGATGTTAGATATGTTCGATTCCTGGGCCAGTGGTTTCAATGGTGGGGCCAGTGGCAAATTTCCCTTATTGTCTACCCCTGGTATGTATATATGTATATACATACATACATACATACATACACATGTATATTTGAATAAAGATCTGTGAGTTTATGTAGTAAAGAGAGATGCAGGATCACAAAAACATCACGCTGGCCAGGAGGTGTGCAGAAAACAGGTTGACTGTTATTCTCTCATCAAACAAAGGTAGTCTTTTAACAAAGAAAAATGGGGTGCTGCTCTTCCCATTGCATACAAAAAAACTAACCAAACCATTCTCAACATATACACTGTTAGGCCTTTTCTCCAGTTCAAACCAGCCTATCAGAGTAGATCTATGAAAGGGAGGACGGAAACGATTAACAATATAAACCATAATGTCCTTGATTTGTTTGTCCTAACAAATATATATTAAATTCTGCAATATAAACAAAAAAATACAGTACATTCAGAATTAATCAATGAAATGCACAACATGAACAATCCGACCTGCGGCCCTTTGCTACATGTCATTCCCCATCTCTCTCTCCACATTCCTGTCACTCTTCAAGCTGTCTCTATCAAATAACTTGAAAAAGGCCCAAAAAATATGTAAAAAAAAAAAAAAGAATAATACAGTACTGATACAGTACTTTAACTGAAATAGCATCAGCACAAACACTGGTTCCAGTCTAATATAGAATGTATCGAGGTCTTATAGTATGGTGATGCATATTTCCTTTTCCCTCTCCACATCGAACCTTAGAGCAAAACAGGAAACACATCAGTGCGCCACATTTGCAGGAGGTCACTGCTTCCTGTATTAAGAGAATGAGCTTTTAAGGTAGAACTATTAATTACTGAAAAGGGCCTCATTACAGTGGTTAGAAAATGTATCTTTGTCTAATGTACCCAATTCAGCAAGAGCACAGTGTGTGTGTTTTGTGTATTTTGTGTTTGCGTGTGTGTTGGATGGGGGCAGAGGAGGTTGCAGTATTCAAGTAATAGCTGGGTGACAATGGCTAGAGCACACATTTGAACATGTAATTTCATCAGTCACAGAGCTGAACATTCAGAGTCCTCAGCTTCAGCAGACTATCACACACACACACAGACACACACACACACACACAGTGAAGAGGCAGAGCCAGCGTCCAGTCTGCAGCCTCCCAGGAGGTCTGTGCTGCACACACCGTGTCAAACCACTGGAAAATCACACTACAGCCTATCATTTGGCGAACGACAGATGCCGCTTCATTTACATACGTGCTTTCTGACAGCCTAATTAAACCAGGGCTCTGTAATTGTCACTAATTGTAACTGTGTGACAGATCAGGCAGGAAATCCAAAGAGCATAATGAAATCATACAAAGTCTTAGTAACAAAAAGAAAAGAGAAACAGTTAGAGAGGGCTGAATTTCTCTGACTTACATTTATATTTCTTTATCTTAATGATTATATATAACACCAGATCAGTCGCAAGAACCCTATGAAATCCATTTATATCTTTTTGTTTAATATTTTCAGTGGCCTTGTTTCTCTATCTTTAATTTTAAAAAGTGGTTCCATTAAAAGGAAAAGGATTTAGTGGCATCTAGTGGATTGCAACCCCCCCCATGTTCCAAATGTGAAGGTGAAACAATGGCCAAGAAACACCCCATCTAGAGCCAGTCTTTAGTTTGTCCATTCTGGGCTACTGTAGACTGCCTCTGTAATATGAAAGGTTGATTGATTGGTTAAAGGTAACAAAAGGGTACTTATTTTCAGGTGATCATAAACTAACCAAAACATAACTTTATGAATATTATATTTAATTTCTGCTATAGTCTGTAAATAGAGCTCTCCAAATCTGACTCACTGGACCTTTAAGTGGATGTACTGTTGATATACACAATAACACTAATCTTCTCGGTTAAATCTTAATATTTTATTCTGGTGATGTTCTCTCTTTTATTTCACAGCAACAACAAAACAAAACTTCTCTATATATATACAAATAAAAATAAAAATAATTAGAAAAATGTCAAGGTCTTCCAAAGGTGTGTTACAGCAGCCACTTGGCAGAAATCGAAATACAAAAACAATGAGATAAAAAGAAGGTAAAAGAAACAAATACAATTAAAGCTCAATTATGTAGCCTTCAGTAATTACAGATTATTAATTAAATAGACTAACTAAAGAGTAGTAGGATATTGCTATGATAGTGCGGTGCATGATGTTTAACTGACAGTTTTATTAATTACTCAGACAGCTCTGACTTGGCCTGGTTCAATGTTCAAAAATAAAGAAGGTATTTTTCCATGTTGCTACATTGATTGCTACATTACTCTGGGACTTCATTGTAGTGAAGCTTCATTTAATGTCGAGCAACTGGCAGCTTAGCTCACTATACTTTCCAAGTAGCTTGCCTGCAGCATCTACAGATAAGAGAGGCTCATTGTAAGATGGCAAAAACATGATGATTCTTACTCTCAGGTGATTATACACTAATAAAAACAGAGTTATGAATATTATATTTCATTTCTGCTATGTTTCAAAATCCTGAAAAAAAATAGAACAAAAGAAATTAAAGAAACACATTCTCCAGTTTACAACACAAATATGACCTCATAAATAAATGCACTGTAACTACAGGAACACTGTGCTAATGCTAAGTCATAGAGAACAGAGTTGAAATAAGTGTAATAATAATAAATAATAATAAGTAATAACACAATCCAAGTTTCTCTCGCTGTGTGAAGTTTGATAAACAACCACAAGTGATGTCACTTAATTCAGCATTGGTTGGGGCTGAAGGCCACGAGTTGTGCATGTGGAGTAAGAAAGAAGTGATAGAGGCTCCAGGTTAGGTACATATTCAAATCCCCAATAGAACTGTAAGGGGGGCAGTTGCATTGTGGTTAATATAGGCACCAGATTTTAACAAGGAAGAGGAATGTTTGGAATAAAAAAAATATCTCTGGTGGAGGGTTTTTTTCCATAGTGAGTCTGAAAATGTTCTAGGAAAGCAATGCTAAATCTGTTGTGTACATGAATCGCCTACAGATATCTACATACGACAGCAGAATCTGTAGGCGAGGGAAAGAGACTTTTTCTGGTTTCCGTTCATAGTTTGAGTAAAGTCACGTTTGAGCTGGCTTTGATTTCAACAGTCCATGTGGAGAGCAAAAGACGAACACGTTGGCTGCAATGCAATCTCAGAACCCATCTGCTATCGTCTGACGATGATTTTTTTTTTTCTTTTCATTAGCTTTTTTTTTTTTTTTTTTAAAGTCATCTGCATTCATATACAGATATCTGTTTATAGGCGTTAGCAGAAATGTGTCTGTCTCTTGATTCTCATGTATCAAGTTGCTAATTGTACTGCAGAGGAAGGCTTGGCCCAGATTATGTTATCTGTATCCAGATATCCGCTGGCTATCCACTGGAAGCCCAGAAACATTGGCCATTGCCCCCAGAGGCTAAATTGTCGTCAGACCATAGCCGATGGGTTCTGAGACTGACAATTAACCTGCATGTCTTTGGGCTGTGGGAAGAAACCGGAGCACCGGGAGGAAACCCACTCAGGCACAGGGAGAACATGCAAACATCACACAGAAAGACCTCAGCCGACAAGGCTTATTGATTCAATTTTGTGCTTACAGTTTGTGAGTCTACCACTTGAGTAATTATGATTTCAAAAATTACCTGCATGATTTTCTTGACATGGTATATTTTCTCATTTTCACCAGCACTCTGTGTCCCTGAACACCTCTTCTTTTAATGAGTCCTCCAAACACAGTGTTGGCACAGTAACAGTGTCTGACTGTACTAATGAGTTTGTCTGAGAGCTGTTCATTACGGTATGCTCTAATCCCAATCTCTCACTGTAATAAGAGAGAGAGGCACACTGTTCATCCAAAAAAAGTCAGTTATCCAATAAACAAAATGGCCGTACACGGTATTAACTCAACTGAAGGGAGATTCTGGAGTGCAAAACAATTGCAGCACACCAGAAGTGACCCATGAATAAAAGTATTACTCAATTAAGGCATAATGGTCACATCCCCCAAACCATCCGTGGCATTCAACAGAGCTAAAACTGGGAGCTATGGGCTAAATCCTATTAGCTTCTGTTCAATGCTAATCCACCAAACCAATAAGCAGCTATTAAAAGTTCAAAAATTCATTGGCCTGAAAAAGATGCGCCAATAACAGGATTACTGATTATAAAACAGGCCCTGGCCGACATGTTCATAGATGACTCGTGGTATAAAGAAGTCAAGATATGCATAGTCAAATGTCAGACCATACTTTATGAAAAAAAAGGTCATACAGTATCATACAGTATGAGAAAATGGACATGAAGAAGGTGTCAGCTTAATCTGATTCCTAAAGAGTGCCAAACATAGAATATTGATAATCCTATTATTGATTATTCATCCAGCTCTTCCCATTCAGTTGACTGCCCTTTTTTTCCCTGACAACTCTCATATCATTTCAGATTCAGCCACTACCTCCTACCCAGCAGTAACGCCCTTCCCACCATTCCCCTCACTTGACCTTCCCCGCCCACTCACTCGCCACTTCCTATTTCTCTAATCAGCCCTGCACTATATATACCGGCCAGTCTCCACCCGTTCCCTGCAAGATTGTCTAGTTTGTGTACGCCTTAGCTCTCGTGCCTGTGTGATTCTGCCTACTGAACCATTGCCTGATCCTTGGATTGATGATTCTCTTCCTGACCCCAAACTGGATAACTGTTTTTGACTTCTAAAATATTTGTTTCACCCAAATATAACTCCTCTGATATCACATAATCCGTTTTGTTCCTCTATCATTGTATGTTTTTTGACCTCTGCAAGTCCCAGGCAATTTCCCCATGACATCTACTTTACCAACGGGTTGCAGCTTGGAGACTATGACAGCAGGCTTTTTGCGCCACCTTTGAGCGTGGACGTTGAGGACAGGTAGACACTTTTGCCTTTAGACTTGGTCGAAAGGTACGACCTAGATCTTCCGAAAGCATACTGAAACCTTAAGGGTGATGAAGGTGCCCCTGTAAAGTTACTGTTTTATGAGACAAAAGAACTACTGTATTAGTCATGACACCCATGGTGGACTTTAGAGGGCTTTCAATGCCATTACGAGACCATATAATTAGGAATTTGTTCGTTCACAGGTCCCTCTGAGACACATGTACTTGCGCCCATTTCCCAGAGGGGTCACAGCGACCTTCTACTTACAGGACGGTCAGTCCTCCCAGCAGGGCGCCCTGCTACTGCTACCCTACATACTGGAAATGTATGATAAGTCTGCACTATTTAGTGTCTTCCGTGATGCATCAGAGGTGAAGTGACTGTGATGTTCATCTCTAGAGGCGGCTGAATCCTGATGCCAGAGAGCAAAGTGATAATTCACTTCTGAAGCCATTTTAGCACATACTACATTACTAGGCTGAAAAGATTGCTATGTCCATCTTTGGGTCCAATGCACCTAGACAATTACAAAAGTAAGCCATGCATATCAGTCATGTGCTGCCTTGAAATAAAGCCCAGCCATCACTTCTCACATAATGCACCCACATAACCTTGTTTGGGAAATTGGACACTGTGGCAGTTATTTATTACTCATCACCTCTAACTCATTATAGACTGGTGTCACCTTTCATTTACAAAAAAAATCTCCATATTCTATTTCACTTCATAACACAGTGATAAGTATGGGCAGGATGCTCTGTGACGGCGTTCATTTTCAATCCAAGAAAACACCTTTTCTGTCTACGTATTTACATTTTTCCACACACTCCATGTGAAAATTAATAAAGCAAGAATACCCAGCAGAATAAAGAAGCAAGCTAACGCTGATTATCCCAATATTCTTTTTTAATAAAATGGACTGGATTAAAATGCATGACTTGCTCAGTACAGCCCTGTTATACAGGAGAAGATGCTTTTGAGCTCAGCCTAAAGCAGCAACGTGTTAACATGGAATGCTTGTAGCTGTTTCTGGGGCCGACTTTAATCACATAAACGGAACGAGAAGTTCCAATCGGTAGGTGCTGGGCTCACAGACTGTGTGGGCATCTCCAAACTCACCTCCTATTTTGCAGCAGCGTGAAGTGCAAAGTGCTGGATGGAGGAGAATGAAGGTATGACGAGCGGTGAATAATAAATATACTTTGAAGCAGTCACATCATTACTTTAGTTTGGCCATTTCAACATATACAATTAAATAAATAAATAAAAATCAAATCATCATTATTTGTTATGCATCCCTTTGGATTTATACACAGTATATGTATTTTATATATTTATATATGTTACACCCAAGAGTCCCAAACAAAAATATGTGCTTATACCTCAGTTTTATATATTTTTTAAATTATCTTATTTTCTTTTTTTTTAAATCTGTTTAATGTATTGCACATTTTTATCTCCTTTTCAAAACTATTCCACAAATAAACTTAAATGACGTTTAACTATTCGATTTTTTTTTGTTGTTGTTTATATCTATATATTTATATATAACAATGATGTAAAATGATTGATTAAGCCATTTATATGTATATATAGGTCATATTTATATGACCGCATCAATTCAACGCTATTTCAGTTTTAATTATAAAATCTCCTATGTCATAAATGGTCAAATGTGACAGAATAGTTTGTGTCATGACAAAACTAGCATTGAAATGCATGACACTTACACCATCATGCATTTCAATAATAAAACATATGACACCATTTCTGCTAAAAGGAAAATGTCCACACTGCATAACTTTAAGTCTTAATATCATTTGAACAGGTGAGTTGTATAAAAATTCACCCTCAGTACAGTTGTCATGAACGGGAAATTAGCTATAGAGACCAAAACTGTTTTTTGTACCAGGCTGTAAACATGTTTATTTCTGCTGTGAAGTTGGACATTTTAACATGGGGACTTATGGAGACTGACTCAAGTGGACGAGAAGAGGAACTGTTGGCACTTAATCAACCACTTAGTCAAACCTCCAAAAGGTTTCGTGGTGCTATAGATTTCCACCTTTTGCCTTAGATGGATGACATGTCCATATTCTCATGACCACAAGAGGTTGCTTATCAGAAAAATATTTCAATTTCAATTTCATTTCAATTCAGTGTTTTCAAAGGGCAACCGATGCTGTCAATTTCATGTGCAGCCCCCTGCATTTGGTTTGTGGATCTGTATCATTCAACAGTTCGATGCGCTTCTACAAGTCACAGTAACAATTGTTATACAAGATGTGAAAGATGTTTTGTAACAAATTTATTTTAAGTTTATATTTTCAGATTGCTTTTGTTCATTTTGTGGTTATACTTTGATAAAAATATTTTGTTTAAGGTGTAGGGTAAAGTTTTGGCCATGATTCATATTCTTTAGGCAAGGAGAGTCCATTTGTATAGTACCTTTCAACAACAAGGCAATTCAAAGTGCTTCACAAAGGACATAAAAGGCATTAAGAAGAGAAACACAAGGCAATAAAAAAAGACAATATAAAAAGACAAATAGGATTTAGTGTTAAGCCTGCATAGCTCACACACTGCAGCTTTTTTATGCACTTCAGATAGAAACATGACATTTTTACATGCACATAGCTACAAATTTCATGTGGACTCAGTGTGGATGTCACACCTAACATGACACCAGTGTGCATGTACATGACGTCCCAATATGTCATATTGATAATGGAATAGGCAGACTAAATCCCTATTAGCACAGAAAAGAGCACAGTACAACATGTCACATTATCCTCAGCAGTAACAGCATGTTTCCACTCTTGTCTCCTCGGGGTGGGGGCTCTCCCTGGACAGAACTGGGCCGCTTTTCACAACTCTTGAAACAGAAGGCATCCCCCAGGTTCAAAGACCTCGGAGCAGTCAATGAGCGCCTCGCTACAGCCTAATGAGGATTAATACCTTACACTGAGGAAGCACATGGCAAAAATATCAGGCCCCGTGGGATATGGACTAAATATGACAGGCCCAAAGACTTCTCGGCCCTCAAGGATCACACAGAGGGATCTCAAAGGTTTGCCAATTGAGGAAGTGTGCTCGGGGAAATACATGGGAAAATATAGGAAATAGCATGCTATTACTGTATCTATAGCAACCAATTCCCACCAGGAGAATAAATACCGTACAAGGAAGAGGAATGACTCAATAAAATTATTATAATGTGACATCTTTTGATTCATAATTAAATACTGTATATTTTTTAATAATTTAGACAATACATACAACATATAATCAACATCATCGACTTAAATCAACATGTAATAATCAGAATCAGAATCACTTTTATTCGCCAGGTATGTGAATAATCAAATTCACATAAACATAATAAATTATACCACATAGGCATTTTCTTTTGTGTGTTATGTTTTTTTTAATGACTCCTGTGTCATCATTATGAGATAATATGACATAATAAATCATTAATAAACTTCTGTTGTATAAATTGAATTTTCAAATATTGAACATACATCCATCGATTTTCTGTAACCACTTATCCTCATGGGTGTCACGGGGAGCTGAAGCCTATCCCAGCCAGGCGAGAGGTTCGAACCAGGAACCTTCTTACTGTGCCACCCTAATATTGAACATATAACAAGAAATTAATTTGTACTGTATGTCTCTTAACCCTTTATATAACACCTGTTCTAATCTTGGCAATGTTTTGTTTCTTTTTTTTCTTTTTTTTGTCTTATTTATGTTTCATTGCTCTTATTGTGCCTTGTTTGACTCATTGGCCCTTTACATTAAAGTAAAACATTAATAATAATCAATAAAAAAATGATTTTCAGTGATGTTTGTGTTCATTTATTTTTTGACTACTTAAGGGAGAAATACAAGTTCATAAAAATTAAACATCTTTCAACAGGGCAACTTTTCCAAGGTTTGGGGGGCTTTGAAACCAGTTAGGTGTCTTACCGGTAGTTTTGTTGCAGGATGTAAGGTTGTATATAGGTGTGTGTGTGTGTGTGTGTGTGTGGGAAAGTATGGCACAAAAGCTATGCTGGAGTCAGACCATGGAATCCATCCCTAGTGTGAACTGACTTCCAAGTTTCCCTCATGATTTGCTTCTGGTCTCCCTAAAGCCTGCAGAGGTCCAGGGGATGAAGCAGAGGTTGGGAGACCGAGCAGCCCATTGCCCGGTCTCCCTTCCAGCTGGCCAAGGCCAAACAGATGGCTCCAGAGAAGGCTGTTTGCAACACCATCACATAGTCACATGGCAAAAGAAACCGACTGTGACAAAGCCTGAAAATAAATACACTGACCTCAACCGGTGGAAGGACATTGCCTTGGTTACATGTGTGTGATTTGGCCTGGCTGTTGGCAGTCTTGCTCTGGTGCTCATTTACACAGCTGGACGACTCTAGAGGACACCAGGACTGGCGCATTGGTCAGCCAACGGTTCGACCCTCGGCCTCGCCCGTGTTCCCTGCAGACTCAGCTGCACTGCGTTCAACGCAACCTGCCACTCTATACGCACAGTCCAGGCAGCGATCCAAGAGATGTCGGTGTTGCAGCGGAGCGGAGCCCCTCAAACATACTGTAAATGTAGGTGTAAACAGTGGCAAGGCCAGATACAGTGGTCCAGCGCTGCTGTGATTTTTTTTACCTGTATTTACACGAGCTAGGTCTGCTGAGCACAAAGTTCTGCTTTTTTCCACTCACACTCACTTTGTAGTACACAATTACACCAGGGAGCTGCCTGCTATAGCCACTGTTTTATAGTTTCCCTAGTTTGCAGTTTCCACCAGAGCAGTTGGAGGCTTATTGTCTTGTTATGAGGGAGAACTCTTTCACTTCCCAGATTGTGTTCCTGGGGAACCAAAGCAGCGATCGTTTGATCAGATACTGCCTAATCTCAGAGCTTCTGTTGCTTTAGGAAATTAAAATTGATGCATTATACAACAATTCTCATATAAGCTCTTTCTGACTGCATGCAAATAACACTTGGGATACCCAGTCTGCCACCGGAGAATGTTCTAAGGTAAACTTTTCCAATCAGAGGCAGACAGGTGAAACAATGAGCCCCACTGACTGATGGAAACGTGGCACCGCGACGTTAGTGCAGCTGTCATAAACACTGTTGTGTATTAATTGTGTTTCTGTCACACACAAGTTAATTACAAGCGCCCTGGATAAGGCTGTGGGGTCCACTCCCCTTTCCTCTCATTGTGTCACATTCAATTTCATTTCACCAAACATTTAAATAGGTGCCGCGCTTGTTGTCTTTGCAGCTTTGGATCACTGTCATTCTGCCAAACGAGCACAACAAATGCACTCTCCTCCCAGTCCCGTCCAGCCCAAGCTGTGTTTCACATCGACACAAACTCAATTATTGTCAGTAATTACAAGTATCTTGGGGTGTTTGAGCGGAGGCTGAATTACAAAAGCTGCAAAACATGGATTAAATTGCTTGAGCTCTTGATGGGAGGAGAGGGGGCCGTTAAACTGTCTCTCAGATTCAATTGGCCTAATTTCTCTAAAGCTAGTGGTGTGGCCAGTAGTTTGTGGTTTATTGGAAGTGTCTTTGTGGTCAGTTTGAACAAATATCTTCTGGCCTCTTCGCCAACGGAGCACAACACAAAGCCAATGCAGGGGAGATCAGTTGCGTGCTTAACGGACATACACATATGTTCACCCTTTCCCTTTGGTCTTACGGAGTGAACCCTCACAAACTTAAGTGCTGGGTGCTGAGATAAAAAGTGTCATATGATACAGAACTTCTTCTTTCTTGACCCTAACGCCAACTTCAAGCCATGGATCTGGTGAAGACTCTCTGGAGGTCAATTTAGCCATCAGATATCTGAAAGTAGTGCACCATTCCATGACTAGTGGGTGTAAATGACTGAACTTTCTTTCTAGTGTCTAGTCAGCCTTTGGAATGTACCAAGTGCTCTGTGTTAATGGCAGGCATGCATACCCAACTTCTTCCCAGTCATAGTGCCTATACCCATTCGCTGTTATCATACTGTAGGGGACTGCTTACACTACCTGCTACGGAAGTGCAGTTGCTCAAAACATAACAAGCAGGGCAACCAATGAATAATCAGGTATCATTGTCTCAAACAAGGATGTCAGTGAGTGACTTGAGTTGACGAGTTAAAGAGATGTTTGTGAGGCACTAGCTGTCATATTTTGTACTGACTCAAAGAAACATGGACGTCCACTGTGTTTGGCAAATGGCACCAGACTGCTACAAAATAACCGCACACACCTCTTCACCCATCACACTGGTGGTCTATAACTCTGTATTCTGCTGTTTATGCGGTAGATGATGGATTACCGGAGCTCATTCATGCCGCGGGTCACTGCCTCCTCTCCAACTTTCTTTTTAGCAAAGTGGTTTCGTGTTTTATTTTTGAAATGCATTACAGAGCAGAAACTGCTGTTACATCAATTAAAACACGGTGTGAACATTTATGACATGACATCCAGACAACAATATCATTTCCTGAAGAAGCGTCCATTTGTTGCTGTCATGTGCCACTTTCATTTCACACAACCGCTTTGCACTTCATGCTGCTGCACATACATGATATATCAGGTGTGCTTGGACACCCAGTCTTTAGTGTTTTTCAGTGACTGAGCTGTGAAAGAACTCCCTCTTTCTTTCTTTGAATGAGTAGGAGAAATATTGCATTTTTGCATTATTGTATTTCAACGTTCAAAGATGCTCCATTTATTAGTTCATGGCTACAACCCTTACGCACAAGGCAAAACATCTTTTCAGTGAGGTGGAAGATAAAACAGCCTGTTCTTACTCCCAACTCATCAAATACTGCAGTGCACTACAATATAGAAGCCCCACAGAACAGTGACTCTGTGTAAGTTACAAAACATATGTCACAATCTTTTGCTGCATGGATGCTGCATATTTATTATTGCTAACTTGACCACATGCTGTGCATTAACTGTTGCTAACTTGACTGCAAAGCCCTGCACGTCCATCAATTACACTAGTGTTGTACCTGCAGCATCTTATTTGAAGTGTAGCATCACTGACCAGGAGAGAGGACAGTCAGAGTCTTTAACACATCACATGGAAGCAGCACTTACCACAATCCATTTAACACTTTAAGATCACTGGTTCACCCTGAAGACAGAACCCTCTGAGGGGAAGACTGGGCTGGTGCATGACAGTGTCATTGCATAACATGCAAACATTAAGACCCCTGACAAGAGAGTGAATGAATGCCAAACATGCTCTGTGTGTAAATCCACAAAAGAACTCCATAAACCTGTCAACATGTCTGCTTCACCTTCATGTAATAAACTGTACTGGAGTCACATCCATGCTTTCCAACCCAAATCACACACCCTAGGCAAGGCGTTATTATAATTTCTTTATAAAACATAAAAAACTGCAAGGTAAACACATTGGTGTGTTGGAGAGTCTTAATCAAGCTAAACGAATAATTATGTATCTCTCCTCTGAAAGGCTGCACTTCACCTGGAGATTTTTAAAATCTTGAAGCAGATTGAAATAAATGAAGATAAAATGGTCAGCACATACCTGTGAGGTACAAAGCAGGGCTTTTAAGCGAGTACGACTTTCATTACATGTTGCAATTTCAACCTCTGAAGAAATATTTGCTCATCTGAATACATCAGATTAACAGATTTTTTTTATTTTTATTGCTACAACTTCAAAAGACGACGGAGGAAATGAAAAAACGCTCTGTGTGGAAAACAGGTTACAATTAGGTCAGTGTGCTGGAATTGCAGAGATGTGAAATAAAAAACCCTGAGGGTGTGTTTTCTTTTGAGACTGCTGCACCGTACCACTTCTAAAACACAGCCTCCTCTGTTAGGAAATTGGAATAGCTAATATAATAATATAGTGTAATAATGGTTTATAGTCTAAATCAAAGGGAAGGCTTAGCTCGTCTAATAGCCCTTTCTTGGTTTGTGAACAAAGTTAAATTCATTTAAAAAAATAACTGAAACACGCCACAGAAGATTTATTAGAATGTACTTTCAGTCAAACATGAAACCAGGCAGAACTAAGAAGTGCTGCAATAAGTGTGTGTTCTTGAGTGTATTAAATTCTCGTTACAAACTATTCATTCTGGAGTGGTCAGGGTGTGCGTGCCGCACTACTGTCAGCCACCTCTGGCTCGTGAGGCCGATCATCACATCTGCCTGTCAAACCAAAACATGCATGAGTCACTTCCTCAGAGGCGTGTAAAAAGAAAAACACCTCGAAGCTAACAGACCTCTGCCTCTTCTACAAGCTCCTGCAGCTCCCCTCGTGCAGCAGGATGTGGCTTCGAGGAGAAGAAGAAGAAGAAGAAGAAGAAGAAGAAGAGCTTTTTAATGTGAGGGACACACGCAGGCTGTCCCGAGAGAGCACAGTAATCTGATTTAAATTCAGCCAGCGGGGTTATTATCACATGTTAAGCAGCCCGGGACTCTAGAGGAACTCCATGCACACAGTATGTAGATATATATGTAGATATGTAGGAGCATACACATATAGATGTAGACATATACTGTACATATACAGTATGCATGCATGCTTCCCCTCTCTCAGATTCGGACTCACACTTTCTTGACTGGCAGGTCCTAAAAAAGTTCAGCATCACCAAAGCAGGTGATACACAGATTAGATATTCTAATATGTTAGAGTGAGCGGTGTTATCCAGGTATTAGCGACTGTTAGCATCTGCTAGAAGCAGAACATAAAGGTCCAGTGTGTAGGATTTAGTGGCATCTTGCTGTGAGGCTTGAGATTGCAACCAACTGAATACCCATCACCTCATCTTCCCTTTCCAAGCATGTAGGAGAAAGTACGATGGCTGCAAAACATGCAAAAAAAACATGAAACACTACCTGGAGCCAGTGTTTAGTTTGTCCATTCTGGGCTACTGTAGAAACAAAGCAGTGTAACATGGAAGTGGACCCGCTCTCTGTAGATACAAAGGGTTTTTCAGGTGGAGGTGAAAACACAGTTATGAATGTTATATTACATTTCTGTGATATTGTGTAAATAGAACCCCTTAAATCTGACACACTAGACCTTTAATGTTTTCTTATGACAATTACAGAAATACACAGATTTATTTCTACTATTATTTTTATTATTTATACAACAATCTGCAGCTGCATCCATCATATCCATTTTTGTCACAGTGTTTCTGTGGCCATTTTTAATGGATGTGAGTGCATGTAGGTGCAGCTGTGGCGCTGAAGTTTCTGATAAACCGCCTGTAAAAGTTAGCAAATCCTAAGAATTGCTGAACCTTTTCGGGCAATAAGGGGTGGGCCACGGACCAAAGGCGAAAATTACAAGGAACCATTTTCACCCTTCCAGGGGGGATAATGAAAAAAAGAAAAAAAAAAAAGGTGGCATGGAATTTGCTCTTTTCTGTCTTGACATATAATTGGTTCTCCAGCAATTGCTGGAGAACCTGCCGTACATGATGCACGTGAGAGTCTAAATCTGGGGAGAAGATCAAGATGTCATCTAAATATACATACACAAAGTGGTTCAGGAAGTCTCTCAGTACATCATTGATCATAGCTTGGAAGACCGCAGGAGCATTGGTCAACCCAAACGGCATGACTAGGTACTCGTAATGACCACTAGGAGTGTTAAAGCCTGTTTTCCATTCATCCCCCTCTCTGATCCTAACCAGATGATAGGCGTTTCTGAGGTCTAGTTTAGTGAAAACCTTAGCCTGCTGAAGCAGATCAAAAGCTGATGACATTAGTGGCAGAGGGTACCGATTCTTAACAGTTATGTCGTTAAGTGGTGCGTAGTCTATACATGGTCGAAGTGTCCCATCTTTTTCCCCACAAAAAAGAACCCTGCCCCAGCTGGAGACGAAGAGGGGCGGATAAGACCAGCCTTTAAAGAGGACTCAATATACTCAGTCATAGCCTTCTTTTCGGGACCAGAGATGGAATACATTCTACCCTTAGGAATAGGGGACCCTGGGATCAAATCAATGGGGCAATCATAAGGCCTGTGGGGAGGAAGGGAAGTTGCTTTCTTCTTACTAAATACCTCACTCAAATCGTGGTAACATCTTGGAACTGAAGTCAGGTCGGGAGTTTCAGATTCTGTGACATGAACAGAGACCATGTTATCACCAGTTTTCACGTTCCCATCATGACATGACTTTAAACACTTGGTTTGACATTCCTCTGCCCAGTTCAAAACCCTCCCAGTACTCCAGTCAATGTGCGGGTTATGTTTCTTCAGCCAGGGAAAACCCAAAATGAGAGGATACTGGGTAGAATTATATAAATGAAATTGCATAAGTTCATAGTGGTTCTCAATGATAACTGAGCAGTTCAGTCTTGTGTGTCACCCGAAAAATCCGACTCCATCGAGAGCGCTGGCCTCTATAGGCTGAGATAATTGTTCAGTCTTTAGCTTGAGTCTCATGGCAAAATCCCAGTCCATGAGACTTTCATCAACCCCGGGTCAATATCCGAGAGTCTCCAGACTAAGTGTGGTGTCGTGATGCCTTACCTTAGTCTGAGTTAAAGCTCGAGGAGGGAATTCCGTGGAGGAGAAACGTCTCCCCAGTACCCCCCTTGTCTACTGGCGAGCCTGCTTTCCTTGTCGGACACGCTGCTAGCAGATGTCCTCTTCAGCTGTCCAATAGAAGCACCTGCCTTCCTGCAGGCGACGAGCGGCGCTCCTCTGTGGACAGTTTGGTTCGCCCCAACTGCATGGACTCCTCCACCTCCTCGGAGGGCCTCTCCCTCCGGGTAACGGGGGAGGGGGCACGGGAGGGGGTGGAGGGGAGCTCCGCCAACTGGGTGTAGTCACAGCAACGGGACTCTGATGACGACCAGCAGTGGATGCCATTCGGCCTCGTCGTCGCTCCCTGTTTTAGCGGTTGTCAGTTCTTATGGCCAGAGTTATTAATGAGTCCAGATCAGAAGGCAAATCCAGGGGCACCAACAGGTCTTGAATTTGATCCGAAAGTCCCTTGAGAAAAACATCATACAGGGCCGTGGCATTCCATCCGCTATCCGTGGCTAGGGTGCGAAAGCGGATAGCATAGTCACAAACAGAGTCTCTATTTTGTCTGATATTGCTCAACTCACGTGCTTTCTCTCGGTCGGACGAGAGGGGATCGAAAGCCCTCCTCAAAGCCTGTTTGAACTCCTCGAGGGATCCGCAGATCAGTGAATCCCGGGACCACTCAGCCGTAGCCCACGCCCCCCCCCCCTCCCGGTGAGGTGGGAGATCATGAATGCCACCTTGGATCGTTCCGTAGAAAAGGCTGAGGGCGAGTGTTCATAATGCATATCACAGTCTACTATAAACGCCCGACATTCTCCTGACTCACCGGAAAATTTCTCTGGTGGGGAGAGGCGAAGAGCTGTGGCATGGAGAGCTGCGACCGATGAAGCTCCAGCAGCCGCCGGAGATGGTGTGGTCGTAGTGTCTGAGGAAGAGGGATCCCTTGTGAGATGAGCAAGGACTTGGTGTACTTGGTTTGCCAGGAGGTTAACTTGGGTCGTTATAGAGGCTTTGAACTCCTCCTGACTTTTAGCCAGCCCCTTCATACCACCGTGCAGAGAGGACATGTGCTCCTCCTGCTGTGTCAGGCGGGTGTTCTGGGAGCGAACTGCCGCTGTCAGTTGTTCTGAGTCGGCTGGGTTCATGCTGGCCAGTTCGTAATGTCACGACTGAACAAGGATTTGAACCCAAATGCACGACTCAGAGACAACTTCAAATAGTAACTCAATTTATTGAACAAAGTATCAAACCAAAATCACTCTCAAGGGAGGAAAAGTAACAACAGAAAACCACTCTAACGAGGAATCACTAAATAAGCAAAAGGCAAAACAACAAATAATAATCACTCACTAGGAGGAGACAAAAAGGCTTGGACAAAGTGTCAAATCAAAATCACTCTTAACGAGGGACAAACAAAACTCAGAAGGCTCAAAAAAAAAAGACAAAGTAGCAAATAAGAGATACAAAAACCTGACAAACAATTGACGTGGCGTGGGTTCTCCGACATGACGAAACAAGACGAACTGGCACAGGACAAAGGGAAGCACAGACTATATATAGACACTCACACACAAGGTAATGGGGAACAGGTGGAAACAATCAGGGCGGGGGAGACAATCAGACTGGCGGGGAAGGGCAAGTGATCTGAAACAAGAGGAAAGAGAGATGTCAAAATAAAACAGGAAGTCACGAGACAACAGACACAAGACAAGAACTAAACATAACTTAACACAACTTCCTAGATGTGACACATATCCATTTTTGTCACAGTGTTTCTGTGGCCATTTTTAATGGATGTGGCTGTAGCTGGCTAGATATGAAGAAGGATGAATTTTTTTTTCAATCCACAAAGCTCTGATTTGTCTGTGGTCGATGTGTTTGTTATAGTAGTTATTAATCAGTTGATTCTATGCTCTCAAGTTTCAGTATTCTCGAACTTTTATTCAGTATTCTCCAAATTTTGAGAACACTTTTTTTGGATAGTCTGCCTCTACTACTCTAGGTATATTATACAAATGAAGTGTTATGCCATAAGGCGTACATGTACAGCACTGGGCCTGCTGCTGTGCCTTCCAGCAGCATCTCATGACTATCTCACTGCACACACACACTACTGTCCACAGACTCCAGAGGCAACAGCGGTGCTGTAGACAAACCGCAGCAGGAGCTACACAGAAGCCTGACCCACTTTTAGAGCTGAAAGTGTGTTTGCTCCTCAGCTTGGTGGGAAGGAGGGATGCTGGACGAAGGAGCAAACATCTTCTGTAGCTCACCAACATCACCTCAGGTCAGAACCACACACACATACACACATCTCAGCGCAGCATGGAAAACGTCAGGGTGTCAGGTAGTCTGACAGACACACCACCAGGCAAGGCAGCGCGCTCTTTGAAAGGCCATCACTGTCATAGCCCTCTCACTATTACTGCGCTAATCACTTCGCTTGTCTACTGGCCGGCAGTCCCCGGTGCTGTTCATCACATTTACATGTTTTTTTCTTCTCTCCATCTTTTTTTTTCCACCCTTCCTTTTCTTCACTCTTCTTTTCAGCTGGACGTTAAAGAGCTTTGTCCACAAAATAAGAATTGTGATAATTAATGGCACAACATGTTTCTCATTTAAAATCTAATCTAAAGTAGGTGGACACAAATTATCCACTCTAATTGAAAAGCTAAAAGCAATAAAACAGCTCTCTGCTACCTTAATGTGATTCTTGAATGGGTGGGGAATGAAGTAAGGGGCTCGGAGTTGGGTAATATCAATGTTGGTAATGTGGCTTTAGTATCCTTCCTGTTACTTTCCTACAGAGCTCCTGAATCACCGTCTGTGGACACATTGTCAGAGAGCAAAATTAGAAATGAGCACTGTGCTGTGGTGTGGAATAATTAGCATTCCTTCTGATGATTAAGGATGATTTGTAAAACTAGAAGATATCACATTCTCTGAAGAAACCTGATGAACATTTGCAGTTGAAATAGTTAAAATGTTGAAAGTCAGAATTAAGAAATAGAAATACTGAAAAAAGCAACAACAGTTCAAATGGAAGCAGTGAAAGGAGTTGAAGTCTGTAAGCGCTGAGTGAGTTGTAGCCAAAGTTGAAGCCCTGAACTGAGCTGAAATTGTTCACGTGTTGTAGTAAATTTAGCTAGAAGTATCACCAAATACCATCACTGTTAAAGTACGACAGATCAAAGCAGTGGAATTATCTATCTGTAGATGCTGATAGTAGTTGAAGTGTAAGTGTAAGTATGAAAAATGTAGAAATATCAGTTGAAGAGTAAAATCTGAAAGCAGTGGAACTGAAAGCTGATGAAATGTCAATTGAAGACTAGCCTATGAGATAAAAGCAAGATGCCAGTTGAACAGTAAGAGATGAAAGCAGTTAAAATGTCTTTCCAAGAATAAGGAAAAAAAATCTGAAGATGAAAGCAGTGGAACTATAAGTTGTTAAGCACTGAAAGAAGTAGAAGAAGTTTGTGTTTGAAGAATGGAGCTGAAATTGTTGAAGTGTGGTCAGTGAGTATAATTATGAGTGAGTGAGTATGAGAGACGAAAGCAGCAACTCTCAGTTTAGTACTGAAAGCAGATGAATTGTCAGTTAAAGAGTGAGAGATGAAAGCAGGTGAATTGTCTTTCCAAGACGAAGAAATAAAAGCAGTTGAATTGTCTTCTGAAAAGTGTGCCCAAGTAATGATTTATTTATGGTTAGTGGAACTATGTGTTGTATGAGTGTGAGAGGAAAGCAGCAGTATTGTCAGATGATGTGTAAATTTTAAAAGGAGGCTAGTTCAAATTTATGACAAATTGGAAGCACTGAGGTTGAAAGTTCTGGAAAAAGCAGCAGTATGTGGACCTTAATTTTGGACTTACTTTGTCAAACTACCAAGAATTACCTTTCATTATCAGATCCGTCTCTATGACAACTCTTCACACCTTATGGTATGGTCGCTGGTAAAAGCTAGTAAGTAGAGCTTGTGTTTTGTGGGTTTATAGGGACTGCACTCTGTTTTGTAGATTTCTTTCTGTCCCTACTGTTCCTTGAAGGGAGGATTAGAGGGAAATACTTCTTATTGATGACTGCCTTTGATTCTGAACTTCAGACAAAACTAAATTAACATGAAAAGGTTGCACTTGTTGGTTCCCTTCCAACCGATATATTTCTTAAAAAATAGGTTTTCCAAAACAATTAATGATGGAACAACATGTTAACGGAACATAACTGAGCATGGATGATGGTTAGACTGAATTTGAATGGAACGTGGCTTTGCTTGAACAGAGCTGCAGAGCTTTTAATCACTGCCAAATCCACAGGCAGACACACAAGATTCTCATGCAAAAAAAAAAAAAAGGAGAAGAAGAAGAAGAAGAAGAAGAAGAAGAAGAAGAGGGGGCCACATTTTGATCTCCTGGAGAGGCCTGGAAGCTGGGACACAAGGAGCTGACCCTCACCATTCTGCACCTCCATAATTCCATTGAGACCAGGCAAATGTGTCTCTCACAGCCGGCCTGTTCTCAGACATGTTCAGACAGTGGAAAGAAAGAGAAATCTACAGGCTAATTATCCCTGACCTGGGTGGATTTAGAGGACCTGCCAGGCATCTTCTGATTGGTCCTCTCACCGGTTGTCAAGACCCGGATTAGTGAGGACAGCAAGGGAGGTGGACAAACCCCTGTGGTGAACCAGTCAGACCTCCACCCCGCCCGACAAGAGCACCAATAGGCCTCTTTATCAGGGTGCAGATGGAAATGCCTGCAGAGAGGGCCGAGTGTGGTATGTGGCTACCTATTATGCTTGTCTTTTGTTGAAAGATGGCACTGGTGGGGAGAGTGAAGGGGGATTTCATCTTTTTGTAAGGCAGCCTTGCAAGCCTCAGAGTAGAGTGTGATCTAATTCTAACTCCAGCTGAGAGTTTGATACCAGAGGCCTTCAAAGGTCCAAAATACTACCTGTGACTTATCGAGGATGGGCCTCCTCCAGTTTTTCGGTCTGAATGAACTCGATAACAGCTGAGCCTGAACAGACACAAAGGAGAGGACATTGTGCTTGAAAAGGTTCTTGTTGCTTTTCACAGCTCCAACTGGAATTTCTTTTTTACAGAGTGGAATCTGAGTCTGTCCATACTAACATGTTGATGAAGATGATGTCTTTATCGTGCCTCAGATTCTTCACTCTGAATGATGGTCAAAGGTCCTGATGTACTGAACAGAAAGGCAGAAGTACACAGTATATGTGCACATGGCTCTACGCTGCATTGATGTTTGAATTGGTTGACTGTCACAGTCATGTGTCTGTGAAGAATACATTTAATTTAATTAAAAAACTTAAAGGACCAGATGTACTTTGCAGATGTACTTTACACCATTGTGGTTCCTTTTACACATAACTGGGTGTTTGTGCTCAAGGAAGGACACGGAAAGTACACTTTGTGTAGGCAGCTAGACCCTGCAGGGACTATAGAAATGTACTGTTTCTGGGACCCCAATGTAACATGAGCCATAGCCCAAACTGTACTATTGTAAACTTCCATCACAGTTTACAGATTGACACCGTTTTTTGTGCAATGATCGATTATTAGAGACGAATAAAGGGGTTTAGATCTGTTTGCTTGTTGTTAAGCAGTCTAGTGGTCTGAATCAAGGACCAGTGGGCTCCTTGGTACTTTATCTCTAAGGTTTTGTTGTTGGTTGAAACCAGCACTACTCCCTTATCCTTCCTGCCACAACAGATCTATAGTTCCACTCCTCTCTATGGGTATCAGACAAAATACTGTGGTAAACTTTACAAAATATTACAGGAAGCTTCAAAAGAAACCTTTGACCCGGGTTTAATCTTAAGAAACCGCTACTCTAACTATCATGTTTAAATTGCTGCAGTTTAATGCAGGCTTACTGCAATATACAGCTGTAACAGGGACAATGAAACCAAATAAATCAACATTAGATGAGCAGATACTTGATATTAAAGGATCAGCCCTGTGACCTTCTAATGAAGAGACCTACTACTGACACATTCCTATGTGTATATTATTATTATTATTATTATTATTATTATTATTATTATTATTATTATTATTATTATTATTATTATTATTATATACTGTTGCTGCCATTTTTATTATATACTGTTATTATTATTATTATATATACTGTTATATTATATTATAATATTATTTATTATTATTATTATATATTACATTCATATTTATATATATATATATATAGTATACTGTATTATTATTATATACTGTTTAGTTACAATAACATTACCATCATATCATCAGTACTACTACCATCATCTTGTCACTGCACCTTATCTACCTATTTATCTTTTTTTAAATTTTATTTATTTTATTTTTTTAAGCGTCCTTGTCCTATTCTGTGTTCTGTTCTTTATTTTTTCTACCTCAGTATTTTATTCTATTGTATTTTATTGTATTCAAATACCTGACTGCTATGACGACCTAATTTAACTTCGGGGATGAATAAAGTTATCTATCTATCTATCTATCTATCTATCTATCTATCTATCTATCTATCTATCTATCTATCTATCTATCTATCTATCTATCTATCTATCTATCTATCTATCTATCTATCTATCTATCTATCTATCTATCTATCTATCTATCTATCTACTAACTTCAAACAGAGGTTCTAGCTTAGTGGTCCCCTGACTCGTTGGGCCCCTGGACCTGTGCCTGGAAGGCCCATTTATGATCTGAATGAATGAGCTTCTTTGTTGTAGTGATGTCACCATGCTCATAGATGTGTTTACTGGCCGATTAAAAGTGGAACCAGAATTGTTTCAGGTCCTTTCAGGTTGAATGAAAAAGTGTTTGTAGACAAACCTGAAACAATCATAAATTGACCTTTTAGACTCTGAGGTGCTCACATTTTCTAGACCTTTGATATGACTCTGTACGTAGATATAGGCCAGCCCTCCATTAGTATACATCTTAGTCTAGAGAGCTCCTTAGAGCCCCAGCAGGGTAATGAGCAAGGTCCTCAGAGTAACAGGTTAATGTGTTTTTATTGCCGTGGTGAAGCTAATAGAGTTGTGATGACTCCACACCTGCCACAGGCAGACGTGGGGGAAAAAAGAAAAAAAAAGCCACCGTGAAGTCTCCCACAAGGCCCAGGGCTGTCTATGGGCAAGAGTGCAGCTGACAGATAAAGCATTTGACAGTGACACATTGCTATGGGATGACAACAAAAATGACTAGAATTTTAAAACACACATCATCCCTTCCACTACCCTCTCCTCCCTCCGTCCAGGCTAGCTTCTTCAAGTTGTTTCTGCTCCTGCTTAAATTTTTACATAAATAAGTGGAGGAGAGAGGAAATTACATAGAGACACACATTAAGGGTCTGTCTGTGTGAGTTATTCCATCCTTATTTCCTCTCAGACATAATTTGGCTGATTTTCTTTTTACGGATGACTACTTTTCACTCATCCACCCTTCATAAATTCTCCAATTATTGATCATTACATTACCTTAAAATGCTCTCCATTAAGGTTATATCCTATTGTTAAAAATAATCTGAACAGCACCGGCAACAAAGTAATACCACAAATTAAAAGAGTCACATTACCTCGATGGCTTCATTCCATTCCAGACAGCCACAGTGAGGGTTAAGGAAGGTTACTTTCACAGTGTCATCTGCTACACAACACTGAGCACCTGCTTCAAATGATACTTAGCAACAGAATAGACTGGAGAACTAAAGCGCCAGTGTAATCTCATTACTTTCTGCTTCTGTTGGATCACATTTGTTCCAAAATCCAGGGATATGCAGTTAAAGCGACATTGAATTCTAATTTACAGGCCTTATTGTGGAGTGTATTAACACACTCTATGGCCACAATCAACTATTAGCCTATTTGGAGATGGCACACTTACCATTAGATTACTAAGTGTGTTAACACTGCTAATACAGGGCAAAAAAAAGTCAGCTATGTACCCGTACAGCAGAGACATACCCCACTGCGCCAAAAAGAAACGAACAACAGCTTCTCAAAGTTGAATTCTACAGTTAAAAAAAGGCTAATAATATGTAGGTTAACAGTTTAAGAACGTTTTTTCAACACCAGAGTTTGAATGAATTCAAGGATTTCATCATCTACAATTCAGAATATCATTCAAAGATTCAGAGAGTACAGAGACGTCTCTGCACGTGAGGAGCGAGGCACAAAATTGACATTGAATGTTGGTGACCTCTGACCTCTCAGGCAGCGCTGCATTAAAACCAACATGATTAGGATATTACTACATGGGCTCAGGAACACTTCAGAAAACCGAAATCTTCATGCTTCAAAATACGACACTGTAGGTATCTTTCTAGAGTCAGCGCTCCGCAGTCAAGTTAGCAATGATACAGCTAAATATTGTTGCTGAAGTACATTACATACATAATGCACCTGACAAAAGGACAAAAGGAGGTCTCCTGGGTGAAAGTGTTGAAAAAATGAAATATTAATCTAAAATTAAAATGAACTGATTCGTCTCCAAAATGTTGCTGTTTTTATTGCTGGAGTGATGTTGTAACAGAGTAAACAGAAGAATGAAATAGGATTGATTACTCCTGTGCACTGATTGATTACTAGTTATGCTATAGTGCAGTGATCGATGAGTGACTGCCTGTTATGTTTGTCTACATTAATCTACATAACAAGCAGGTGACACAATACAAAATCTTGCTAATACATTTCTGTAATTTCACTGCTTGACGTTGGCTGTAATACCGTAAACATCACTCCTATGAGTCGAAAACATTTAGTGATTCAGTGATGCGTTCAAGCTAATCGAGACTTTTTTCCACAACTGCACCGTCTCTGAGTCGAAGGGACTGAAATAAAACACTAACAGAGGGAACCAACCAAATATTACACATTTCAACATTTCCATATTCTTGTGTGTGATCACCCCCACAGGTATTTGAATTGGTTACGTTGGATCTATTTGTTATACAGATACTGATTTGAGATGTAAATGCTCTCTTCTTTTTACAGTTTTTACAGAGAAATTCAGCAGAAGAAATAAAAATCTTTATTATGAAGCTCATTGTGTTTTGAATAAAAACTCCACAGGTTATCTTTAATTGCATATTGCAACTGCAACATATTGCAAATAATATATTTGGTAACCATGAAAGCAAAATAAAGGACATTGAGTCAAAGTACCTATGATACTTGGACTTTCTGATATGTGATGTAACATCATAACAGATCATGATGAATTAAAGCAGCCCTAATAATGCAACATGCATACATTATGAACTAGTACATTATGAACTAGTATGCAGGCAACAATAAGATAAGTGATACAGTAAGTACTTTACTTTTTCAATGTGTCCCCCTGCCCCCTTTCTGCATTGTGTAAGTCCTACATTTCCCAGAATGACTTCTGACAGCACTCACAGGGACTTTCTTTGATCTTGTGCAGACAGAAGAACAAGTTTCACCATTTAAACAAAGTCAGAGAACAATGCCTGGAAGTGTAAGAAAACCAAACAGAACTGAAAAACATCAGACACCATTGGCTCCTGAACGGCACAATGTTTTGTTTTTTTTAGGTGGAATTTTCCTTTAACTGCAGCAGTGTGCAGGTGCCTGTGTAAAATAGAAGTTAGTTGTCAGATTAGTTTTAACTCCATTTCAGCTCCTGCCAAATAAGCGCTGTATGACAAATCACTCAACAGTTGCATGACAGGGTTACAACAAAGCAATGTGAGTTCTCAGTGAAAAAAGTTTCTCTTGCCAAAATGTAATCAGTTTGGAATTTATTTAATCCCCAATTCATAGGGTGAACAGTAATATGTCTTTTCCTTAATCATTGTCTCCAGCTGAGTTCAATAGCATGCTACATTCCTCCTCCCGACGTCTCCGCCTGTGTGCACAGGAAAGCCTTTCATTCCTCGTCACGTCACTTTGACAACAGTGTAAAATGCATGGAACATCTAAGCACAGCCCAGCAGTCCTACACAGTGTTGGTTCAGCCCCAACAATAATCCACCTCAGATCCTCCTAATTCTGTTAAAACAACAGATCAGGGCAGCCACGTCTGATGGGAAGATTTCAACAGCTTATCTTCCACCTTTCCTGCGAAAGATGAAATATATTCCTCTCCATTCTGGATTGTTTGATTATGTATGTCTGTGTGTGGAGAGAGAGATGTATGGAGTCTGCAAGTTCTGTGTACATTCTGTTCAGTTTGCTTCGGTGAGCCATCAGTTTTCTTGCTTTTATTTTGGCGGTCGATGCATTACTTTCTCCGAGGGCCACTCTTCTTTGTTTCAGTCATTGTGGCAATTGCTACAAACATATGCTAACTTTTATTTTTAAAAAGTCTTGTCAAGCATATCGTGGAACACAAATGATGTTGACAGCTTTCACGTTGAGCTGGCAAACTGTTAAAGCTGCATTCATTGATTCTGTGGCCACTTAGAGACAAGCAGAATGAGCTGACAAGCTGTGTTTACATTTGAAAGTTTGATGGAAACTGCAATTTTCACTTTTTACACTCACTTTTTTGTCTTTTTCTAGAAAGAGTGTTGGAAACACTATTTGTCAAAATAAGTTGTGACTCAGCAAATATTTTATGTTACATGACTGATGAGCTCTCTCCCTGTGGCTCCCATGGTCGTTTCTGTTTCCTGCATTGTTTTTCACCGGCTGACCTTCCACTGGCGCTCTTTTAATGACATCATCTTAATAATAATAATGATAATTATAATAATAATAATATATGTTATTTATAAGTGCTTTTCCAGATACTCAAAGACACTTAACATTAAAAAACATCAAAGCATCAACATTTAAAGCAATTTTAAAAAGGTGTGTTTTTGTCAGAGATTTGAATGTTGGAAGGTCACTACAGTCATGGATGTGTTTGGGGAGAGAGTTCCAGAGAGAGGAGGGCAGCTACAGAGAAGGCGCTGTCGCCCCAGGTTCAGTGCTTGGTCCTGGGTGGTGGAGTCAGGAGGTTTGCATCAGGTGAACGGAGGAGGCTGCGGGATATATTGTGGCAATGGAGCAAGTCAGTGAGGTAGAAAGGGGCCTGGTTATGGAGGGCTTTGTTCACCTTCATTCAACTTCTTCTTCTGCAGTGATATAATGGATTTTGCATAACCTGATGACCTGATCTTAAGGTTTGTGTAAAGGCAATTCTGAGATTTCTTTCAAAATACATTAAATATGTTGGAAAATATTTGTTGAAAACATGTGAAAACAGTATATTACTGAAATGTGGAGTTAGAGGTTCAAACTGTTTTTCACCAGTTTTCAGTCCAGGATTTTGTGGGCGGTCCTTAAAGGGTTGCTCGATGACACGCTGAGGCCACCCTGAGCATACCCCTAGCAGAGAGATGGAGATGAATTCATCTCACTCAGTGTTTCAAAGTTAGTCAAGTCATTTTCTGAACTTGTTTCAGTCACTTCAAAATGGCTGCTTGACTGCTCCCACGAGTGGGTGTGGATTCAGTACATTCAGCGGACACGCCCCCACAGTCCTGGAGCTGATAATTCATTTTTACCTGATTTTAACACCTAATTTCATAAACTTGTCGATATTTTTAATCATTCAGATTTGGCTGGGTGGTTAATAACACTTTCTTCTTTGGTTTGACTAACTCAGAACACACATTTATTCTTACTTTACACTGACATTAACTTCTGACATATTATCACCTTGGTTAAATATACACTCACCTTTTAGACCAGTTGATCATAACAGGCATTTTGTTGTATGAAAATGAATAAACCTTATTTTTTAGTCTCAAACATTATGCTGCATACTGCTACCTGAACTGGAGCAGTGAAATGATTTTAAATGGAAACTACAGGTTTCTTTGACATTGATTTGCAGATAGTGAATCTGACATAGCAGCCAGACACCTCAACTTCTGTGCAACGCCACCAAATACACACACAGAGGCACACACACACACTGACTATGTTGCAGTTGTGAAATCAGCTCAGCTTAACCTGCATGTGCCCTGTTGGTTTAACAGATTGCATTCATATTTTGATTCAAAGCTCCTGGCATCCTGGCTCGTCTCCCCCAGTGGAAGCGTTTTCGTTGTCTGCATTCAGTCATGGTGGATCCTGGATCCTGGATCTGGTCCATGCTGTTTCCATCATGCCCTGCCTTCATAAGCTGGGCCTCAGTGCTGAATAGCATTGAACATACTGTGGTCAGACAGGAAAGCTAGCTATTTATCTGTGTTTGCCCTGAAATCCAACACTGCCCCCCCCCCCCCCCCCTCCTTAGGGGCACCGCTAAGTCTCTAAACCCCAATTACTGTGCTACCATTTGATTTATGGGTTTATTTTTAATGACACATTAAAATGCAATTAGCATCTGTATCCAGAACAAACTGTGTGCATCCAATGAAGGACTTTCAAAGAAAAAAAATGACATGGATTCCCTCTCACTACATCTACAACACGCTCTTTGGCACACTATCCTCGCAGTATTTTAGCACTTACTTTAGATGGAACAGCTCTGCCTTTAATGGGAGTCTATTAAAGCCACATATATTGACTTCTTTACCAGTACAGCCAAGTAGAGAAGTTCCTCAAATGAGAATACCTTCAGACTGCAAGCTTAAAAAGAAATCAGGTCTGATTTACTTGGCCAACATTCCTCAATTCCATTGTTTTTCTCTTGCTTTGCTTTCCTCAGTAACACACCCACACCCCAAACCTGTAAATAGAAAATCAACCACATGCCCACACACACTGTGTACACACTTAAGTTGTAGTAATGGAACTGTGTTAGCAAATGAAAGCGTTGTTTTTTTAAAAAGAAATCCATCATGATCCAGTCAGACATGGATGCAGTGACTTCTCCAAGCTCTGACCTGAGGAACTGTCACTGGATTTAATATGCCCGAAAAACACTTTCAGTCAATACAGCGACTGACCTACACAGCACAGCAGAGGATAGTGCGCTTTATAAAGTCAGCTGTAGACACGGCAAAAGGCAGAAATAGCAGCAAGATCAGCAGCTTGCATTCCTGCATGCTGTGCTGCATGCTGATTGAGCTGCCAGTATTGTATTCTCATAAAAAATGGATTGGCTTTACACAGGCCAGCAGACAGACTTTCTTTGATAATCTTCCTCCTCCCTGGGTTAAGAACAGTTTTACAGGCCTATCGGTACTTATGTGATATTCAGGCTGGTTAACTAGTTAACTAACTTAACTTCCGAGCTTCCAGGAGTCAACTTGGGCCCTATAGCTAACTCCCTGTCAGCAAATGGAGACGTAAAGAATTTCAGTGGAGTAGCATACAACCGTTCTGCAAAACATTGCTCCACTGGTGGTCAAAAACTCGACAGGGAACCTTCATTTGTTCCAGTATTTATTAACTGTCTTACTGTTAACATCTGTTTTTTAAACCATGACATGTTAAGAACATAATAAATTCATTTAGATGCAATTTCTATGATTAATGGATTCACTCTCATTAAAATCTGTCCGTTGCATCGAGCCTTCAGTGAAATTCAAAAAAACTCATCAAGACAGCCCATGTCTTTGAGGGAGATGGAATAAACATATTTACATCATATTTAACCCTTCTCTACAGTATACTTAAGGGTTTGCAGACAGTTATGAGACAGGAGTCAATGTCTCTTGAGTAAACTGTGTGAACTCATTGTTCCGTTGGCGCTTGTGATATTAGAGAGGCAATTTTTTATAAACTGTCAGCAAGCTCATGAGCTCATTGAGGACAGGTACAATCCTGAGAACAAAATGTCTGAGCAGTAAACAGCACAGTGCAGGGAAAGAAGCTTGAAGGCTTACTTACTGTGACTTACTAGCGCTAACATGTTCCTGACTTTCTAGTCCAGCAAAAGTGTTTCACCAACTAGTGAGTAATAAATCAGCACAAGCCTCTAGCAGTGCTGATTTTGTGAAGACGTGCCAGTAAGATTTTTTGGCCATGATGTGGAACAAAGGTCCCGCAACCACATCTGAGACTTCTAAGCCACCAGAATCCTCAGTTTACTTTGTTGCACCTTTCCAAGCCCTATCAGCTATGATCATTAAACAGTGGCAGGTAGTGTGGCTGAAAATGTGGTAGCAATCCTAATTAAGGACGAGTTGTAACCTGAAAAAGATACAATCAGGTGTAAGATCATATAAAACATGTTAAAACTGCCTAAATGGCTGTAAGCCACAAACCACTCAGGCCCAACTGTAAATCAAGATTTGGACAGCCTGTAAATGTGTAAAAACTGCCAACGCTAACTTTTCATCTGGATTCAGACATGCCAAACCACATTGCATCACTGCAATAATGTGCAATACTTTGTTTTCTTGCTGAATAAGCTTTTGGTTTGGTTCGACATGAGAGGTGTGTTCCGTCTTTGTGCTTAACCTTATACCTTCACAGTTTTATTGGTAGCGTCATAAACGCACACAGACTTTTGGGTAATCGCCAATAATGTCAAGATGATAACTATATGCACAAAGAATCTGAGTTACTTGAAGAAATCAGGGAGATAACAGCGTTTATATCCAGCTGGTCAAAAATGGGGATGCACAAAGACCTTATTTAACGAATTGGGTACCAGCCAAAGATAACCGATCCACAATAAATGCAGTTGTCTGCTCTGCTTTGTTGATTTTCAGGTAAAGTAAGGTAAGTGTAAATCTACCACTGATACTGCCACTCCCTGTGCTTCATAATAAATTGAGATATGAAGGCTGTGGTCAGCCTTAACTGTGAAACCCAAATTGCTGACAATGTCTGTCACAGACAATCATCCAGGAAGAGCACTGGCTTTGAAGACATTTTGACATAGTGGTTAAAAATTGTAATGACAGCAATGGCGTCCATCACGTGACACACAAAACTTTTTTTACACAACTTTATGTTATAGAAGAAGCAGCTGTAAAATGGTTAGCGTCACAACCTCTGCTAAATGACTTTTCACTATCAGAATTCGATTGCTGCATGATTAACTCATTTTGGTGACATTCAAGTCAGTGAAGGGCTGTACAATATCCAGAAGATCCGGGTGATTTCATGTCCAGAAATCAAACTTTTTTGACTTCATGTGCCTGAACAGGTTTGATATGAATGAACGAAGTCACGCCACCACCGGTGTATCCAGTTCTCTTTATACAGACATGGTCACAGATTGTAACAGAAATGTTCTCCATATGGTTTTCTTTAATGGTAGATTTAAATGTTTTCCACGCCTGTCTGCATCTGTCAAGAAGCCATTTTGAAACATTGCATGGGTGGAATTCATTGGTTGTACATGGTTCTCAAACATGACATCTTGCATGTTTGGTGACATCAGACAGGAATGTAGGGGAGGCAGAGGGAGCATGGAAAGAAGCATCACAGAGAGCAGGTTAAACAGACAAAGGTTTCTTAGGTTTGTACTCTTTCACAGCCTGGACACCTTCTAAAGAATGATATCCAGATGGTGAAAGAAAATGGATGCTGAGTCTCTCCTTTGACGGGGGCATACTGAGCCATGTTCTCTTTGAGTCTTTCTACATGCTTACACTGTTCATCGATACCAGTCCCAGCTGAGACCTTAAGATGTAAACGTCCTGTTGAGATCAGTTGGTTGTTTTTATCTGTAAAAGTATCTGCTGTCTAATATCGCAGCACTGAATACCATCTTGCAGCTTGACATGAAACATTTTTGCCCTCTTTTGCTCCCTGAGAAAAAGAATCCAGTTCTTTTGAAAAATAAAATTCACCCATGAACGATCTTGTTTCCAACAACATTTCCGATTGCATGAGAACATTTTTACATATCTGCAAATAGCAATTACAAAATGTAAAACAGTGATTAAAAGTGTATGTTTAAATTATAGAGAAATGCTGGAGAACAGTATTTGACCCTTCATTTATTGGGAGTGCAGCGGATAAAGTTACCAAATGTCTTCATTGATTTGTTCTGCCCTCAGAACCGCAGAGAACACGTGCGGTCATGTCGATATCAGGTGAACACACTGTATCACGAACATGAAGCATATCATTCCTAAATGAGATATGCACCATTAGAAAAGAAATTACTCTTACAAAATAGAATCATGGGTCACAATTAAAGTTATGACTCAGCTCATGACCTTCACACTGGTTATGAGGAGTAAATTGGGTGTGGTGAAGGTTTACACACTGGCAGCTCCAAAATATGACAACTACAGTACCTGTGTATGTCAGAGACACTTTGTTTGGATGCATCAGTCTTTGTTCTTCCTGTAAGGATACAAATATGTTTGAATTAAAACCATTTGATTGACCAGGCAACTGGCTACCAATAAAGGCAACATGCTCAGTAGCTTAACATGTTGTTAGCTGGTGATGTTAGCTTGTAATGTTGGAGACTAAAGTTGATTGAAACTTGTTTTAGAGGGCTTTGTCCAGTGTATGGGTGCAAGTAAAGAGTGGTTCCATTGAGCCTCTGTGTTATGGGCCCAGCTCAATGAAATGCTAGTTATTGAAGGTGCCCAACTAATGACCCTGTAGACTTACCTGCACTATCATCCCTGAATTACACCGAACATTGCTGCGCCATGGCCACTGGAGCTGTTCACTACATGAAATTGTTAGGATTTGTTAGTTTTTTTCTATTTCCCTGTGTTTCCCTGTGTTTCCCTGCCCTTCGTGTTCTGTGTCTGTTTGTCTCCCCTGTCTGTGCAGGCTGGGCATGGCTGACCTATCTCACCTGCTCTGCTCTCACACCTGCTTCTCATCATCTCATCAGCTCCTGCAGTATTTAACTCCGGTTCACCCTCCAAGACGCCAGCAGTTCGTTGTTGTACCTTCCGTGGTAACAACTCACGTACCAGCTCTGAGAAACTTAATCGTTGAAGATTTCTTTGTCGTTTATTTTTTGGATGCCTGTTTCTTACGCCTGTTCGTCTGCTTTGTCCTCCAGCCTTGCCACACTCACCTACCCCGCTAGCCACACTCAGCCTTCGTCTGCTCTCCTGTCTTCGTCTTCCTGCCCTGAAGATTTCACCCCGGACTTCTCCTGTAGTGTCTGTTTGTGTTACGTCTTGCAAATTAAAAACCTTCAAAAGCAATTCCTCTTTGTGGTCTGCATTGTGGGTGGGAAATGTTCATGATGGGGTATGAAGCTGCATGGAGGATGGACCAATACAGTGCTATGATGTCGTGGCTGGTGGAATTTAGTCGTTACAGTCATGTTGAAACCATGTCCTTTCTTTGGTAAGAGTTTTTCATAAAGGGGCTTTTAGTGGAACCAGATCAACAGTGATGGTGCTTTACTTGGTTAAGGTACAGCAGGTCAAAATAGTGTGATATGTTTTCTGACTTCTATTTGTAAGACTAGTGGCGCTAGGTAAGCAGGGATGATAGCTGGACTACTGAGTGTTCCATGGCATCCAGATGAAACCTGTACTTTCACCTCAGCAGTTCTAATGTAGATACCAGCCTTTGCTCGGATGTAGTGTATAGGATTCACATTTCATTGTGTATTGATAAGTCGGAAGACAAAACGGATTAGCTAAATCACTCTAAGGTTAAGGGGCTCTCGATTCAGGAAATCTGCATACACTCGACCTCTAACTTTATTCCTCCCTTGAGGCTTCTTAATCACCAAAAGATTAGATTGTGGTTGTTACAGGATAGCGCTGTATTGCTGGAAATAAGCAATCATGCTCAGAATTTTCCTTGGCAGTATCTATATACTGTATCTATACCTTAGGAACTGAAACTCAACTATTCCTAGTGAGTAAGATTTTCTTTATTTCTTTCAAATAATGGGAAATGATTAAATTATTGCTTTATTTTTACAATGAGGCTGTAACTATTGGACTAAGGCCACGTTCAGACAGGGACAGGCAAACCGCACGTCGGCTGCGTTTTTCAATTCATTTCAGTGGGGGTCATGTGTTTCCGCACCGGCAGCCCGCAACGCAGGCGTTGCTGCAAAAAACATAGCCGGCATCCGGGAGAGAAGTTGAGCCAGAGAGCGAGCGCCGGCCTCGATAAAGCTGTCATTAATCAGAGAAATAAAACGTTATTTCCTGATTGTTTCACAGCGGTTACATTCAGCAGGTATAGACATGCCCACGGCAATCCACCTCAGCTCCCCTCACCCCCCCCCACCACCGGTTGCCGGTTTCCCTGTCCCTGTCTGAACGTGGCCTAACTTAAATGACGCTGGTAACATCTAGATAGAAGGCAAGGTGGATGTTTAAAGATGAAAAGGCCTCTCTACAACCTGACAGAAAGCTATCAAAAGTAGTGCAGTGATGCAGGTCATGTTTTCTTAATGCAGAACTGTTCTGCTGTCACATAGATTTATTGTAAATTTCCAATTTTAATACAGTTATAGTGTATCCCTGCTATGCACTGTGAAGCTGTATAGTGAAGGAAAAAAATAACAGTGATATAATATAGTTGCGAGGTGGGAGAACTTGCTCCTCTGGTTGCAGAAATAAAAGTCCCATTCATTCTTCCCATAGACAATGTTATGACTCACAGTTGGATCGCTGCTTTGACTTTGGTTGACGTGAAACTTTCCCCGGACCAATCATCAGTCCAAAAGAAACAACTGTGTGAGAACATTTCTGCCTCTTCAAAGGAATTCAAAAGGAACAAGCTTGTGTACATAAAAATTATTCCCGAGGTGCATTTGGGCAAGAAATCCAATCACTGAGTTTAAAATTCTGTCATGTGCCCCACTAACAGCATACTGAAGCTAAAGACTGTGCCTCTGAGATATTATTACATGAGTTCACTCAATTTCTGGGTCAACTGTATTGACAAGGCAATTTGAATTCACTACCATTTCAATCTACGCCTCTGACTGGCTTCCGCTCTATGGCAGCGGTGCCCAACACTCATGGGTATTGTAGTGTGTCGTGTTGTCTGCCAAAATGATGGATAAAAATCGGATTTTGGAAACTTTCTGGGCAGCAGCTGTGTTAAGTAACATGTAAAAACCTTTCCAGTACCACTGACCTCCCACCACGAACTTTATACAAATATCACTTGAGGCATGATATCTATACTTGGATCAGAATCAGAAGCAAAAACACTTCAGATCACTTCAGAAGTTAAAGGCCCTTTGACTTTCCAAAAAGAACAGTCACTTCAAACTGCAGCTCGAACTGCTACCAGATAGCAGGCCTAGTGATGCTTTAGCAGTGAAATGAACCATCCCATCCTGCTCATAAAACACAAGTCTGGTAGCTGCACACTCATTTTGCCAAAAGACACCAAGGAGACAGCTTGAACTCATGACTTTTATGTTGCAATCTCACTTTTTTTTTAGGAACAGATCCAACAAAAAAAACCCTGCAATGACAAAAACAGATTTCTTTCTGAGTCCCTTGAAATTTGTGGTTTGAGTGGAGTCTACCTTCACAGTTAAGCTCAGGAGAGCCTTTTTCCTCTCTGCACATTTCAAATGATGTCAAAGAGGATATACGGTGTAGTTTTTTTATGTAAAGGGGAAAATTACGGTGGTTATGTTGAACAAATCAGAAGCAACAGGGAGAAATGACCTGGGTGAATGTGCAGGGAGATCAAGAAGAGCCTCCACATGGCTGAGTTAGTGTGTGGTGACAGCTCGAGTGAGTGGACTGACCCGCTGGAAGACAGCAGCGTCAGCGGAAATGACATGAATACAATTGATCTTGGCTCCGCTGTTGGAGCGACCTTGTATATAAAGTCTGACAAAGGGTCAACAGCTTCTTCCACAGAGGGGCGTGTCTGCTCTCAGCTCTAAAGTAAAAAAAAAAATGGAAATGCCGCGTCAGATTGGAGACGACACAGCTTTCATTGCAGGCTTTTCCTCTTTGAAGGAAGCTCCTCATGCAAGTCCTGAATTCCCCTGTGCTACGATTAAGCAATTAACACAGGTGGAACATATGGGTGCTGCAGAGTAACGGAATCATTTATGCAAATGTGCAAAATAAAATTCGAAGGATTAATTCCAGCCCGAACACGTGCCGTGAAAGATGTCACGATTATCTCATGTACAGATGGAGTTTAAGATGATCTTTTCATGAAGCATGCTTGTCTTGCGCTTTGCATCTTCACTATGCCTTTTACAAACTTGCTAGCATTACATGGGATTAATGAGATTGATCTGAAAATAATTAGAATATTAATAAACTTAATTTATCCAGCAGCAGGTTATAAAATTCTTTATAAACAGAAGGTAATAAAAAGGTAACATAAATTCCAGTATGGATAATCACTTGATAGCATAAAACAAAAAGGCACCATCACCTTTGTGACTAAATCTCGACCTTGGAACTACAAAAGCGCGTTAGCAGATCCTAAATGGAAATGTAGAGTGTTAACAACTCAGGAAAATGCATAGTTCTTCCAAAAGTCTTCAAAATTGTGATTTCCAAACAAAAGAAATGTACATTTCACCAGTGTTTCTGCAGTGAGAGCGACCCCTACATCACTTTTCTTCACGGGGTCATCACAGTTTTGCCTACAATAATCATAGTAACATTTTCTCAGTCTGGTGATTTGCTGTCATGAAAGGGAGACGGCTAACCCTAGCTGGCATTCCTTTCTACAACACTGGACAACAATTAACATCTAGTGGGAATCAGTGCTAATGTTAGCAAGTTAGGCTAACTAGCGTCCACTTTCTGAGCTGAATACAAACTTAACAGCAAAATCGGTCCTCCCAAACATAGAGTGTTATCAACCATTGCTAATGGTCGCTAGCTAACACTATAAAATCTCATTCAAGCAGGGTGAGAATCATCTTGGCCTATTACTGTTGATATGATATACATATCGACTGTTTGAATAAAAATGAATGTATTGTGTATGCAGCTCTGGTTGTTGTCATCGTGTGGCCGTCCTGGCTCTTTCGGCTCCCAGCAAATGGGTAAAGATGTGGAGCGTGGCTGGAGCTGAGAAAGTAACTGTAATCTGAGACTGCAAATGTGTTTATTTCTTTTGTGAAGTTTGGCATTTTAATATGAAGACTGACTTATTTTGCAGCCAGCCTCAAGTGGCCGTTTGAGGAACTGCAGTTTCTGGCACTTCAACGTCGGCTCCATTTCACAGCCAGGAGGGGTTCCTCTTAGATATACATTAAGCTTACGATGTTTTGCAGTCACTGGCTAACCACAGAGGTTTACAACACGTCTCCTGGCATAACCAACTCTCAGTTCTCGCCACTGCCATTGGAAATGCCCACTCAGTGTTTGGAGGCTTACGCTGTGTCTACACAGGAGGCATAGTGAAAGCAGCACATTAGCAGAGCAGCTTCAGTCCTCCATCTGTGTCTACACAGCATGCATTCAGGCACAGTATTGAGGGTAGGTCACCCAAGTTTTGGCAGTGATCTACGCCAAACACACAATCAGCACTATTACATGCATAAAAAGAAAAAAGACTTTAAGCAGAAACAATATTCCTTTACAAAGGCTCCATGGTTGCATTTACGCATCTGTGGATTTACATAGTCAGAAATCAGGATGGTCCGTTAGGTTGTTATGGTTAAATGATTACATTAAGATTTCCTAGTAATTTCCTGGTAGTATTCTTCCCTGATTTTTATGTTGTTTGTCTCCCATCGGCCTTCATGTGCAAAGCCACATGGGAAGTAATATTTGGAGTCTTTGGTCAGAGACTCCTTCTATCAATCTTACAAATTACCCCTCACCTTGCAATATTTATGATAATGCAGCCAATGACACAGTGTTAATTGCATCCATTCCTCACCTCTTCTGATGGTCTGACACACAGATCAGGAAGAAGCCGGTTTCCTCTCGCTGCCGCTCGCGCTCAATCCATCATCATCTATCCTTTGTGTGTGATGAATGCTACATTCATGGGGCATTATTTCAGTTGTTTGTACCCCTCTGCCATTCCAGTTCAGCTGTTCATATGAAATTTGAATTCTGTTGGGTAAACAGATACAAACAGCAACTGTTCAGATCTGACTGATGGAAAATAGTTCAATTTGATCATTTTGTATGCATTTGCAACAACATACTTTTTTTTTTTTCAATTGTATATACAGTAACTGTATGAATACCTAAGTGTTAGGTATTCAGCTATAGTCAAGCTGAAGGCACTTCAACAAGATTATGGTCAAAATTAAATATTAAAATGAGTAAATCCAAATGAAATGGTGTAACATCCAATTAAACGTGTGTATCAGCAGCAGGTACATCTGGTATTTTAACATCGTCCTATTCAGAATTCTGCATAACTCTTCACATAACATGTGTGTAAGCATGACCAGTGATCATCTGGGGTGTATTATTTTTAGTTTTTATTCTTAAAGTTCCCATGAAGTCAAAATTGACTTTAAATTGAATTGAGTTTGAGGGGTTTTATCACGTGTGTCACCTGTACTCCAGTATCTGCTCTGATTTATGAGGTATTTTCAGGTATTCATGATATTTTAGAAATTCACGATAAAGGATAAAAAAAAGTTGTTGATGACTCATCCTGCACTCGGGTACTAGAACTAGTTTTACACCCAATGAAACACTTTCTTTCCTTTCCTGTTTTATACAGTCAATAAGTGATTGTGAGGGCTGCTACCTGCATCTATGACCAGGCCTCACTGATTACTGTACAAAAGAAACTGGATCAGATTGTATACACAATATATTTGCTGCTTTTCCCTCTGATGTCCTATGGCTGCTCAGCTTCAACTCTCTGTAATTTGCAGAGTTTCCTGATGGACAGATAGCTTTAGTTTAAAGTAGCTAACTGCTAATTAACTGCTGCTAACTGACGGACGATGACATAACGACAGAATTGAATTAACATTGCATTCCTGATGGAAAGATTGCTAAGTAGTGGACCGCTAACTGTTGTTAGCTCGGCCACTGACTCAGCTTCAGGATGCCAGGAGCCAAACCTGCCAAGAAAACCACCTTGGTAATGTATTCCCCTGCCAGACTGATAACCGCTGGTTTTTGGAGGTTGTGTTCAGTCCAATGACAGTATAAAGAATGGACAGAGCATGAGTGACATCGCCCATAGGTTTGAAGCTGAAAATATGTAGCGCTGGCCACCGTCATGTTGGATGTACTGCTTCTTCCACCTCCCGGCTAATCTAAATGTCGGCAAAGACCATCAGTGGACCTGAGGTGGGCCAAATGACGCCTGGATGCTCTGATCTATTGTTACATTTCTGTTTTGCCTAATACTTGCCCTGGAACACTAACATTGAAAACAAACACCCCAAATTTGCCCCTTCCCCACATCCCACCTTAACACTGCACAACAGTATACTAGAGATCACTAGCACAGAGTAAATTATATAAAAGTGAAGCATCAGGATTGAGGAAAACAGAAAACAAATTTCCCTTTCCAGCTTGTAAGGTTTGAGGTCTTCACAGGCTGCAGAGCTTCATTCTCAAAGAATCTCAACACAGATGTCTGCGCACATTGTGTGAGAGATAGCAGGTGGGCTTTCGTGACGGTCAAAGTGGGGTGAAACTCGCAGGACGACAGCCAATATTAGTTTTTTCATGCTTTAAAATCACTCCACACGCATATTCAAAGTATAAAAGTGAAATGAATTATTGCCTCTTGCAGTAATGTTGACTGAGTCTTTATTGATGGGAAAAGAAGAGAAGCAAAACCTCTTCTTCCCGAGTCACTAAACATCAACAGAACAGCATTTTAATCTTCAGGCAATCATCTTATCATGCATTTAGTTGACCTTTCCCATAAATCACAGCTGAGCGATCTGATCGAACTCAGCGGGATGTGGAAAAGTTTGTGGTTTAATGCAGAGTATCCTTTATGTGCTGAGAGGCGAGCTCTGTGCTGGCTGCTGCTGCTGCGTGCTCCTTCCCCCATATATTCAATTTCCTCTGCAGATGTGCATGGCAGCTGACAGCTGCGCCTGTGGTTGAAATAGAATGAGCAATTGCATGCAAACAATTCTTGTTAACAATTACAGTTGAATAGTGATCTGAAGGTTAATTTGGTAATCAGTGAATCTGCGGTAATGATAGCTGCAATAAATTATTACAATGGGGGACATTTATCATGGAATCAAGAGAAAAGGATGTTTCCCAGCTGAACGTTGACAGGATGTAAAAGTGAATTCTTTGGAAGTGAGCGTGAAACGTGGATCAGGATAGCAATAAAATACTATATACAATAAAACATTTCATTAGTTTTATCTACTATTTATTGTATCTCTATTTTATGTCTTTGATTCATGTCTCTTTTATTGCATTTTGGGATGTCTAATCTAGAAAAAGTGCTCTATAAACATACATATAAATTATATTTACTGAGCAGAAACTTTCCAAATGTTTCCGGCACAGTTAACATTCTTAAGGTCGAAAAGAACGTTAACAAAGAACATCCCTGTCTGAGTCAACCCTGACTCCTTACCTTGTTGGAAACATCTATTAGTCATTAAACACTATTCTGAGATATATGATCCCTGTAAACTTAATCGATTCTCAAGAAGACAGAGAAGTCCGTCTTCACCCTGTGCTAGGGTGTATGCACAGTCGGTCAGCGGGTGCAGGTTTTAGCGGGTCAAACTCATACGTCAGAATGTTCTACTGTAGCTCTCACTGACATCACTCCTTTGTCTGAAGCCCTGACGAAGACCTGCATTGATCGAAACATGTTGCTGTAACACTCGAGTACGTTGACAAGGACAGTACATCAGGACACCAGAGCTTTACTGTAGCTGTCTGTGACATCACTAGTGCTGTACGGTCACAGTTAATGACAGTTCAACTTTACCTCGCAATGCCATCACAAGCCTTACGACATAACTATGGTTCTATTGTACCTCACAGTGTTTTATATCTGCTCTCAATGACATCAGAGGTGTGTACCTTTCAATGAAAAATTCAATATCAAAATGAGGAATTCATGCTAGCATCAGTGCATACACATACAGTTAGTACAGCATGTACCCTTCAAAATAAAAGTGTGTGCCTTATCTAAATATTAAATTAAACAGGAATTTCTAATACTAATAATTAAGCACAACAACATACAAATAATACATGTGGCAAGTATTAACTACTTACTACAATATCTGTGCAGTGGCAGAAAGGAAGGTTTGAGATTGGTTTGGATATGGCTAAAATTTGGGTGATAAAACACAGGTGATCCTAAAAGATTGTCTTTACAGTGTCCACTGACAGTAAAAAGAATGGACAGCGTATGCATGACGTCACCCACAGGTTTCTGAAGTCCCATTTTGAAGCTCAAAATTTCACAGGTGGAGCTGAGGCAGGCCAAATGATGTCTGGGTGCTCAAACAAGCCATTTGTAACGGCATCCACCTGTCAATCAAAGCAGCCACGCTGTTAATTCTGCATAAGTTTAAGCCTTAATATTATTTGAATATGAAAGGGGTACCCTTTTTTTTCTGTACCAGGCTGACGTGTTTATTAAAAAAAAAAAAATAAAGTTTTTAACATGGGGGCTGACTTGTTTTGTAGCCAGCCTCAAGTGGCCGTTTGAGGAACTGCAGTTTTTGGCAGTTCAGCATACTGTAGGCTTCACTTCACAGTCACAGAGGTTGCAGCTCAATCGTGGCATGTAGTTTCCCAGATATCAATCAATTGCACTACCTGCCCATCTACCACTGTGACCTCCACCCTTACTTTCCGCTTTGCTACATAAAAGATAATCAAAAGATAGTCAATTCCCACATTGGATTTTGGCACTGGATGTAAATTGTGCAGAGCTGTCCAATTTGAACAGAACTCCCAGAGAAACTGGGCTGATATACGTCACACACCAACAGAATTGCTTACTTAACCTGCATCTTCAGCATTCAAGCCTGACCCACATCAAACCAGTCTGCCTGTTTATCTGGCCTTAAAACTGATGATGACCCTGCACCGCTTTATGTGTAAACATACTCTGAAGCCTAGTTTACATTCAATATACCACATCAAGGTCATTAGGGGACATGTAGGCTATACATCATAGCTGGTGGCTGCGAACACTTATTCAAAGGGGAAGCAAAGCACTCAAGGGCAGCCTGCTTTTCCAGCATGAGCCTCCTCAGCTGCTCTTTTGCTATATTGGCTCACCTCTGAGCAACAACTTTGCTCTCAACCTCTCAAATAATCCAGAACAGTTTGTCTATGTGAAGGACGCGACAAAGTGTACACTTGTGCCCCAATGTGCGATCTTTTTTCTTGCAGTCCTTTCCATTAGACCCATGGGGTGAACACCATGCTAGGATCAATACAGGCCCCATTAGAGACCCCTATTGGTTCTGGCTTCTGAGCATCGACCCGCCCACCCCGGTCAGTGAAGAGACCCTACAGGCCCCACCAGCTGCTGCGGCATCCCCCTCCATCGAGCTGCAGCTCCTGAAGGTGCATCACCCACATTTCTAACCTTTCATGGGTTCTAGCCGAGCACTATTATTATTACAGTGATTACTGGATACTGCGCGAGGCGCGTTTATCAGCTGTGTTTATCGAAATCAAGCTTCCTGTGAGAGGACAGCCAAGCAGCTGTTTGCCAGTAGGACCGGACCATTATACATTCAGCGTGAGAGTTGCAATGAATTGTGGCTGATTTCGGAGGCGTTTGAATGTTATCTGCAAATGTGTTTGTGCAAAAATAAAGCAGGGACGGGACAGATGTTAACAATCGCTGTTCGTTTTATGAAAATCTGCAAATGTGCACAGTCTAATCATTTCTAAAGGGGATGGCATATCACGCACGTTATATATCAGTTTGTAAGTAATCTCCAGGCAGTGCTTCCACTACAGCGACTGCATAAATACTCATCTATTCTTTTGTTTGCCCGTCTCCACTCACACCAAGCCTTTGGGATCCTCCATCTATTCATTCGCCATGAATAATGTGGCACATCTCATGTCAGATGGAAAGATAATAGTGTCACAATGCCGGCCCCACATCTCCTGCTCAGCACAATTTACAATAGGCCATTCTGTGATTTCCCAGCCACTTCATGCCTCACATTTCTGCACGGTGAGAGGGTGATTTGCAGAGAAGCGAGAAGCACGTCCTGACCTTACGCAGGCATATACCCACACAAATCACTCTTGTTGACCTCTGACTGCTGGTATGCTACTGATAAGTCCTGATTAGACTGGTTTGTTCATGTCATGAGGCTCTGCTGACAAGATGCTGGATACAGTTGTGCCTTAAGGGAGTAACACTGACTGTTTGGTACATACAACGTCAGTGAACTGCACTCGATGAACCAGTTGTTCAAATTGTTATGCAGTGAAAATAATAAAATCAGTACTGCAGGAATCATGAACTTGGCATTTGACTGTATTTTGACTGTTTCATTTTATTACAAACCTTGTGTACATTCAGGTCAAAGAACAAAGGTGATCATCAATTCCAAGTGCCTGGAATCTTCAGCATCGAAAGGTCATTCTCAGTCAGCATGTGTGGCATAATATCTTAAATCAAGGCCAACTTACAAGCTTTTTATGAGCTTTCAACCACATATTAAAGGCAGTGATGGCCTAATAAAAATGTTCCCTCCCCTCCTGAAGCTGTCCAGGGTTCTGACAGCGTTTTAATGACAGATGCATCGCCTCCAAAACACTGACCTGACCATAGAACAAGTTTACCTTTGAACCTTAATTAAATGCTGCACTTCAGCACAGCTCCCCCGTGCGCATGATGAAGCCACAGTGTAATTTGAACACAGAGATAGAGAGAGGAGGAGGAGGAGGGAAATATCTCAATAAATGTTGGATGGGTTCCCCGCAGGATGAACTGTAATAAGATCCTGCGCCATCAGTTGAAATTTTTAATTTGTCCAATACTTTGCAAAATGAATTACACGTCCATCATCCTCAGCTGTACTTTGTGTTTAGCTAAATGAAGGTGGCTAACCTGAGCCTCCCAAGGTTGCTAGCATGGCTGTAGCCTATCTTTTGAAATGGATGAGAGTAGTGAATGGGGCTAACAATGATTACCATCAGCCCCAGACACACCTACTACACCTTTATTGTTTCTAACCCCACCCCATAATCCATCATAGCCTCAAAAAATACACTGTTCTTCCCTCGGTGCATTGGTCATGGCACACCTGACACTTAACATGTCAGCTCCTGCACCTAAATTAATTTGAATTTTATTTTACATCTTTCCTGACTTTTTTTGCATATATTGATTAGCATTTGCAGTAGCCAATAGGGCTGGGGTGTGTTAAAGCCCCATTGCGATACATTGCAGGTAGCGCTATGATCTTGTGTCAGCATACCTTCCACTAAATGGAGCCAGACCTGGAACCATACAGAACCTCTGAAACCAGTGTTCGCCAGTCTGGCAATAGAGTAGCCAACCAAAGTGGTTTTCTTGCTGGGTTTGACTCCTGGCATCCCGGGCTTGAGACAGTTCATTTAGCTGCATGGCTGACCGAGCTAACGACAGTTAGCGGTTCACTGCTCAGTCTTTTCATCAAGCCAGTAAATCACCTCAGTAGTATAACGTTATTCCCTGCTGGTCTCAGAGGCTTTGCTCAAACCTGGTCTGGACCAGCTGCTGAGCCCGGGTCTGTTGCCTGTTAATGGCAGAATCAGTGAGCAACAGTTAATTAGCTACTTTAGAAAAGTTCTTAGTCTAAAGTTTTGTGTCCATCAGGAAACTAAACCAGTAAGCATTTCACTCGCGGCGTCAGAAGTGTTTCATGGGATGTAAAATTAATACACATTCTCGAGTGCAGGATGAGTCATCAAACATGAATTTTTGTCATTGTTAGTCCAGATACTGAAGGAAAGGTAACGTCACTTTTTTAATGTCATTGGGACTCTAAGAGATTATTAGGATTGCTAAATATAGTACTATTAGCATATTGATTGTACAGTATTACCTCTGAACTACTGCTGTGTGGTGAAAATGTGACTCTCTGTACAGCCCAGCCTGTACCGCAGAGACCTGAGAGTGCTGCTGCACATGAAGAGGGTTAAATACAAAACTCATTCACTCCACTTTAACTTTGAATCAAACACAGCACTTGTAATTAGATTGAATATCAACACAAACTATTCCGTTCTTTCCAAATGTCACTGCATTATTGCCACCCGAGTGAATCTGTTGAACTTTTCCAAAAATCACTATGTGGTATTACAAAATTCATTCAGTCTGATCACCAACAGAGGCTGCAGATGATGAAGACTGCTAAAGTATGCTGTATACAGTATTTGTGCATACAGGATTATAGCAACACTATCACTTTTTTAAACAGGAAATCAAATCTTTCTTTTGATTTTGTTGTTATGTCTGTATTTAATGCTGCTTACACTGCCTACACTGCCCACTGCCTGAGGTTAGCACCTATGCTACGTGCATGGGTGCTAACCTCCTGGGGCACCCTAGGGCAAAGTGAAGTGCCAGTCTCCAATGAATCCTTCAATTTCTCCCATTGACCATGCAGTTTTTTTAGGATGGGATACTACCTGGCCCCAGATTTGCTTTGTGGTAAAATTTAATTCGCAACATATTAGCATAAAACTAAACTAATGAAGGTCTAGAGCAAGATTTTGACAGGGGGAGCCTCTTGAGGTCATAACATCAAGATTTGGTAATAAAATAAAACTCATCTTAAGGCCCTCCTCATGTATGTTATTATTGTGCTTTAGTGCTGCATATTCCAGATTCCAGATTTTCAATAAAATTAGCAGAAAACAGTTGACAGTTGACACAAAAGTTCCCGGAGCTTGTGGGGCCCCTGAGGTTCTAACACATTATTCACCCCCCACAGTTTTATTCCTTCAAGAGTGATTCAAACATACATCCTCGGATGCGCTGGGACTCATCGTCAGTGATGTTTCCTGATGTTTCAGCTCTTTCAGCATCATGCACACTCGCTCAGGCGACCCAGCCAGGGATGATCAGACCCTGGCTTGTGTCCCAGCAGCACTGGCCCACAGATCACTCTTCCTGATCCAAAGCCATCTGGAGACCCTCTCTGCAGCCTCCATGGTGGACTTGATGGCTTTCCTTCCTGTAGCCCTTCTGTCTCTAAATATTTATTGTATCTTCTTTATTCTTTCTTTATTTATTTTTTTTATTTGTGTAAAGCAACATTGTGTAACTTAACAGATTTAAAATAATTGTCCACTGATTTGCAATCAGGTGAAAGGTCTCTCTGGCATACTCTGCACCCCGTACTTGCACAATATAACTTTGTGCTCCAGGGACAAAGCAAGTCACACACCACCAACTATTTGACTGATTTTGGTGAAACTGGATCATATTTTATGGAGAAAATGTTTTCTGGTTTTCTCTCTGATGTCCTCCGGCTGCTTCGCCTCAACTCTCTGTGATTTACAGAGTTTCCTGATGGACAGTGAAGTAAACTGCTGACAACTGTAGCTGCTGTTAGCTAATGTTAGCTCAGTTTGTTAGCCGGGTTGCCCGGACTGTGAGCTCAGTGTTAGTGTTTGTACCACAGGTGTCTTCAGGCCTGGGCATGGGGGAATGCTGAAGAGGAGCGGTCATGCCAGAGCCAGAGCTGGGCAAGTGGGAAATTGACTCGACTCAGGAGCGGCTATGTACATAATCACAGTGGCAAAAAGACTGAAGAGGACGTTGATAGAGGAAGCTAAGAAGAGAAAATGAGAGAATAACCGAATAAGCAGCCGCAGGACAAGAGTAAATCTGGGACTGACTTTTAGTGGTTGGTGAGAGCTTGGTGAAATAAAAGGCTGAAAGACAGACGCCGAGCTGGGCTGACTGCTGTTGGACTAGTAAGTAATATTAGCTGGCTGCTATGTCTGCTGTTGTTGACCTTGTTGATGTTTGGTTGTTAGCAACAGTTGTCGATTTGCTAGTTTTTAATCATAAGTAATACAGTTACATACAAATACACGCATTTAGCTGTCCATATTTACCACAGTAATATAATACTCCGAAACTGCAAAAATATTTCTTAAAATGTGTATTTCTATGAATTTCTACTCAATGTTGCTTGAAAACACTTAGCAGATATAATGGTTTCCTGTGTAAGCTTTTATTTTCCATGCCTCATATTGAATATAGTATCTGGACATAATGTCTATAGGAAGTACTGCATCTGCTTTTGGGCTTCCCTTTGCTGCTTAGCTTCTGAGTTTGATCAATAAAAGTATCTTATTTTATCTTAAATCATAAATTTTGCATCAATTTTTCAATCAATCAACAAAACATATTCTATTTTTGGTCTGAGTAGTGTTGATTGGTTTGGTCTTATATTATATGTTAAACAATATATAAGGGAAAAAAAACACATTAAAATATACATATACATAGAGTGTGCGACCTTTCAAAGATGAAAGGAATAAAATAAAATATGACAATGAGATGAAAATAGAATGGCAATAAGTAAGATGCTCTGCATGTAATTAAACCATGGCAGGGATAAAACACTTATTTCTATTGTGGTTCTGTTTATAATTATTATTTAATCTACATACTGTAATAGGATTTCCATGTAGTGCGTTGGTTCATGTGGTAGATTTTTTTAAAGGAGTCTCTCCACAGCTGGCAGCAGAGCTGAACTACTCTCAGCAAGCAGCAGGCTAATGGCAGCAGCACCATCACTCATTCTGCTCCACTGTGTCTTTGAAGAAACCATTGTATCTGCCAAATCCATCAACCTTTCCCACAGAGGCATTTGCCATCCTGTGAAACTGATCATCTACCTTGGGGATTGCAGAGCCATATTTTACTGCCTCCTTAAATACTTAATGCAGGAAGGTGCCATGGGCCCGGACATAAAAAGGACCCCATGAATCCAAGGCGGCCAGGCTACTCTCAATCAGCCCAGAGCATCCTGAGACACTCTGGATACAGACATTTGATGAATCTGACTGTAGCTGCAACACTTCATCAAGATGAAATTTAGTCAAAATGGCTTCGAACTGAAGCCGCAGACAAAATTTCAGTTTGGTATCCCTGTGAAATACAAGTGGACCAGATAATTCTGCACCTCATGATTTATATCAGATGACCAGTGTCAATACAGGAAGGAGTTTTCCTTTATGCAGCAAGTGGAATTTAAGGGTGTGGTGTCAGAAGTTCATGCATGAGACAGGAGTTTGTGTCCACATAACGATCCTGCTGCTGTGTGATGACTAAAGGTATTCATTCATTTCAAAGGTAAGAATCCTACCTACATTTGTCAAGGCAGATGGCCGTCCACCTTGAGCCGGGTTCTGCTTGAGGTTTCTGCCTGTTAAAAAGTGGTTGTCCACGGTGGATAAAAGGTACGGTCTCGACCTGCTGTACAGGGAAAGTGTCATGAGATAACTGCTGTCATGATTTGGTGTTATATAAATAAAAAATAAAACAGAACTTCAGGACTGATGATCATTGGAGACACTGTGGTAGCATCTGCAATATTCTATGCAGTTCTAGCTGGTGAGGGGGAAGCACGGACAGGGACAGAAAAAAGACTTAATACAATGGCCCAGCTCTGTCCTGGACTTCCCCCTAGACTCCATAGAGGAAGTGGGGGAGAGGAGGATGTTAGCAAAGCTGACATCCATCATGAACAACTCCTCTTACCTCCTGCGTGAGACTGTGGAGGCCTTAAACAGCTCCTTCAGCAATGGCCTGCTATTCCCACCATGTAAGAAGGAGCGCTACCAGGTCCTTCATTCCAACTTCATTCATCTTATATTATCTTCTTCTTTCTGCAAAACTCATGTTGTTATATATTTCATGGCTTCATGGTTATATATTTTCAGCGGCTTTGTGGATTTTAATTTGGTATGAGCCTGGAAGTGGTTGTCTCAAACCTGACATACATGATAAATGGTAAATGGTAAATAAACTGTACTTATATATCTCCTTTCTAGTCTTCTGACCTCTCAAATCTCTTTTACACTACATATCTCATTCACCGATTCACACACATTCATACACTGATGGCATTGGCTGCCATGCAAGGTGCCAACTGCTCATCAGTTTTAGGAGCTAACCATTCATACACATTCACACACCGATGGTGAGGCCTTCGGGAGCAATTTGGGGTTCAGTATCTTGCCCAAGGACACTTCGACATGCAGACTGGAGGAGCCGGGGATCGAACCTCCGAGCATCTGAAAGTGTGGAGGCGAGTTGGACAACCTTCTGAGCCACAGCCGCCCAATACATACATCCAACAGACATTACAGAAAAATTTGCATTCATGTGTAGGAGTGATGCCCATATTACTGAGATATATATATATATATATATCTGATGAAGTATGTGGCAGCTAAAGAGCCATATATATATATATATGTATATATATATATATATATATATATATATATATATATATATATATATATATATATATATATATATATATATATATATATATATATATATATATATATATATATATATATATATATATATATATATATATATATATATATATATATATATATATATATATATATATATATATATATATATATATATATGTATATATATATATATATATATATATATATATGGCTCTTTAGCTGCCACATACTTCATCAGAACCTTTGGGCAGGTAGTGTATAACTGCAACAGCTGCAATGTGTAAAATAGGATTGAACACAACTGATGGTGCTTCATTTACACTGCGCTAATTTATACTCCAAAATGCCCACAGTATTGATTCCTCATTTAAATGAAATATACAGGTTGTCCAGATGAAAAATACTAAATTTATTGTGTTTCTTTTCCACAGGGAATTCATGAAGTAAATGAGCTTGATCAGTGTGGTACTCAAAAGATCTGATAACGTGACATCACTGCTTATTATTTACTAGTTTTTTCTTAAAACAGACTTGCTGTTTAGATGCCCTCATAACTGTCACTCACTCAGGCTTCTTAATTACCTCTGCCATAATCGTTTATCTTGAATTGTCGATCAAGAGCGGCTTCGGAGGAGTGTGGGTGTACGATGTGCTAAAAATATGATTTATTTACCCTCCTAATGATGAAACCAGAGAGAAGATTAAGCTGAGAGACGACAGTGTTTGATTTTCTGATTATTTTGTTGACATCTGACACATAGAGCCTTAGTAGCCTTTTACTCAGGATTACACACAATGACATTAAAGGAAAATCAAGACAAAGTTCTGCTGTTTGCCAAATTAGAAAGCACCTCACCATCAATTCAATATTGCATCTATAGGAAACTTTCACCCAGAAGACTGCTGTTTGTGTGCCGTGAAACCAAAAGTCAAACTGACTTATTTTATGTTACAAACCTAACATACATTACACATGTTACATAGTACGTAATATATGTAATGTATATAACATGATAACATGAAACCTAACCAAGTAGTTTTGATGTCTTTTGAATAACCACGTGAATTATTATTACCATGACAACAAAGTGACTTAGTCTTCTTCCTGGACATCCAAAACCCATAAAATGTGGCAGCGTTGACACTGTTAAATGACACGCCAAAAGCTTAAAAGTCGTTAAATCACATGCAATATATTCTTAAATGTGTGGTATTTATATTCCACCTCATGATATCACATTGGAAACAGTGATATCTGAGATTTGAAGGGCCTCACTGAGATAAATACAGTGCAGTCTTGAAAAGAAAAGTCTTGATTATGATGCATCTGTTTGTTGGAGCTTTGCCTCATATCAGACAGAATTGTCAACTAGCAACATTCTGCTTCTATCATAAGTCTGATAAGATGTTGCTTCAACTAACTGTGGGGGAGTGGGGTTTGATTTACCCTGACCAATCACTAGAGACCAACATATCCACCTGAATGTAATGTTTCTGACACAGATGAGATTCCCAAATCCAGTGGGAAGAACGCGAAAAATATCTCCACTTCAAATAAATATATTCAAAGCAGAGCGCTGGTTAGATTTTAAAGTACTTGTTAATTGGTCGATTTTCTGTCCCTCCAATGACAGATCAGATCAACCCAAAAACTGCTATTTCATGTCATGATGCCAGACGGGCATGTAAGATCTAAATCTGTACACAAAGTAAGTAAAGCATAGAGTATAATATTTCTCTCTGCAGTAGGAGTATGGAGTAGCTTAAAGTAGAAATACGAAATAGTAAGTACTAGAGTAAATGTAGCCTGTATGTGTATAGTTATATGTGTATAGTATAGTTCTATTTTGTCTACTACTTGGACCCAAACTAGCTATGTGTTGCGATATGACAAGTATAAATATACATGTCAGTGATCAGAACCTCGCACCCACCCAATACGATCAATGTCCTGCAGACTGCATTGTCTAAAAACTGAGGCGGTCTATGTTTTCTGATGAGCAACAACCCTTTGGAATGAGAAACTTTCAACAGTATCCACAACATAATGAGAATGGATTGATGATTGATGCTCTCTTCCTACAGGCAAGTCAATGGCTAAAACTTTTGATGAAGCACCAACTCTTTTTTTAGGATACAGATCCCCTTTTCCCGGAAATGATCTCTATTTTTCATCAAGACAAGAGCAACAGATTAGGCGTGAAAAGTCTACTTTGTTGCATCTGTAAATACCACATTATATTTCCCCAAAGGATCCACCTGAACTGTGAAAAGCAAAAGCCTTTGTTTTCTAAATGGGTCATGATCTGTTTTCCCTGTGGAGTCCAACAGGTAAACCATTAGTCAGGCTTGCACGTTCTCCTAATCAATTTACACAGTTTAAAACCATTCATCTCCATATCCCCGTTTGACTTCTATATTAGATGCAAAATGTCAGATACTGTAATAATGTTGAAGCAGGGCTCGGGATTATTGCAAAATCGCCAAATACAAATGATTTCTTTCTCTGTTATCTTCCTCTGGCAGTCTGCCAGCTTCCTCTGTTTTTCTGTGGCAGTGCATCAGTGTATTGGAGAGATGTAGATGAAGGCATTTTGTGCTCTGATATATAAAGATCCAATATGTGATCCATTACAGGGTGGTGATTAGCTAACAATTGTAATAAAACCAACTGGAATCGAATGCTGGAAATGCACTGCTTCTAGTTATGTGAGGGTTAATTAAAGGAGAGCAGACCTTTACTATATTTGAAGGGGAACAAGCTGTTTTTACTCAGTCAGAGAAGATTTAGATCCATTTCCTAGCTGTGTGTTCAGTGCAGAGGTAGTTTGGAGATTACTCCACACTATAATACCAAATATATGATCACAACCTGAAAAAACTGATGTAACAATATGAATATTGTAATGTTTAACATAAAAACAAAATTTAGAGTATGTTTGAAAAGATTGGTGGAACATGATCATTTTGATCATGGATTCATTGTGTATTAACTGATTACAAATGATATTATTTCCCCTTTTTTTCTTCATTTCATATAAATATAATTCACTACAAATCCAAATGTAGTGCACTTCCAATGAACCCTAAGATCTGGTGACCCCTATTTATTGTGGTGAGGGAGTGGGAGATGTGGAGGGCAGTTAAAGTCTTCCCACATCTGTTCTGCTTTTCTTTTTTCTTTTGAATTTACTTTTATTAACTATTTTCTATTATTTGAGTTTTATTTTCCATACATCCACCCATTTTTAGTCGGCCGTTGCACATATTTTATCTATTTCCCCCGCTCAACATTCTCATTTTCCTCTTTTCCTTTTCCCAACTACAGAGCATTCCAGTCTGCTTTAAGCCATGAATGTAAGTTGCATGTTAAGATGTCCAACCTGTGGGCGGCTGTGGTAGGTAGAGGTAGAGCGGGTCGTCCACTAATCAGATGATCGGTGGTTCGACCCCCGGCTCCTCCAGTCTGCATGTGCCTTCGTAGCCTTCTGTCCTTGGGCAAGATACTGAACCCCAAATTGCTCCTGAAGGCTGTGCCATCAGTGTGTGAATGTATATGAATGGTTAGCTCCTCAAACTGATGAGCAGTAGGCACCTTGCATGGCAGCTAATGCCATCAGTGTCTGAATGTGTGTGAATGGGTGAATGAGATATGTAGTGTAAAAGCGCTTTGAGTGGTCAGAAGACTAGAAAGGTGCTAATAAGTACAGTCCATTTACCATTTACCTGAAGCAATAAGGGGAGAGTCACCGGATAAAAACATCAGATCTGCATGGAGCAATGAGGAGACAGTATTGTTCATAAATGACTGCATGAAATAAACATTAATGTCACATTTCCGTCATGTTTTCCACAGTTTTTTCCTTTGTTTGCGGTTTGACTATTTTTCCTTCTAACTGTGTCCTCTTGTCCTCTGCAGTGATTTAGTGGCACTCATACTGAAGAATTAGCACATATTAATTTAATAAGCCAACTCCTCCTATTCATATAACTGTAACGTTCACATTCTTTTGCAGATTTTCTAAAATTTGCAGTAAATTTTGATGGAACCTTGTCAGATCAGTACACCGTGAATTTAGCTCAGATCATAGCAGACCAAGTGCACCCTTCATTGTCTGAATATGTTTCTTTTGCCTTCATGATGAAGGTAAAAGCTGTTTAACCAGCTCTGATAGTCTGAATGTGTACTTGTGAACATGTACCTGATGTCTTTATCAATTTCCCAAATTATGCTTTTTTATGATGTTGTCATGCATGCTTGTTGATGTGCATCTTGATGTTTTATATGATCTCTGTGCAAAGCTAATTCCCCTTGGGGCAATAAAGGTTTCACTCAAATTTTGTTGGGAGCTTGACTGAAGACGTAGATGTGAGTGAAATGTCTCACCACCATGTCCATTTAATAGCTGTTGTGGAGCGTATTGCATGATCTTCACGAGCACATAGAGTCCGCTCATTGTAATTGAACAGTTGCTGTTGCTTTTCTTTCTGTGTTAGTTGCTTAGTTGTAGAGATGAGACTTCATCAGAACAACCTTCTGTCAAAGAAATAGTCCCTTTGAAAACTGTTGAAAGTCTGATTATCTTGATCTGAAAGTCTTGATTATCCAACGTAATTTGGTCTCTCTAGGATTATGAAAAAATGAAACTTGGTGGAAGCATGGACCAAGGAAGACACCATTACATATTGAGAGTGGATCTCAATCACAGGCTGAGTATTGTATTAACATTAGCATTGTGAGATAGGACAATTGCAACACCAATGTCCATGGGAAAATGAACTGGATTTATGGTGTACTGTGACTAAACACACAATAAAATATGATGGCCACCTCAAACATCTCTGTAGAAAGTGGAGGTCTGCACTCTCTGAGTTCTAGTTTAAAATGTCATTGGTGTCAAAAAAAGGTAGTGAGTACTGAGTGAACCGACCCTTAAAGTTTTTTGTCTCCTATGCTGCAGCTTGACTTCTTTCATCCTGAGTTTTCTTTGATAGTAACAACTTAAAAGAAGGCACAGCGGTTGTAAAGTGAGTCATATTTGATCACAGATTAAGAGCACCTTATTTAAGTAAGTATCTCAGCTAAGTATCCATCTCTAGATTTTAAAGCCAGCCCCAGACAGCACAGCAGAACATTTCTCCTGAATTACTTCAGCAGATTATCTAACTATTTAAGCAGGATCAGACTGTATTGCTGTGAAGTGACGAGTAGCCACAGAGAAAGACGTAGAAGGAAGCCAAATTCATGTGAAAACCAAACTCGTGTCTCACAGAGACAGTCCTGCAGGCTTGGAAGACAGCATGTTGAGCCACTACTGGACTTACCAAAATAAATAGTAAAACTGCTGAGAGCTGTGATCAGGAGAAATCCATTCATGCTCCTTCAAAGAATTGGAATTTCTGCAAGATTAAAGTACTAAACTGGGAAGTTTGGAGGACTGTTTGGACAGTTCTAGCTGTCTTATCATGTATGCATGTACAAACAAGCATGTCCACATAGTCTCACAAGCACATACACACACAAACCTCAAGGGGAACAGGAATCCAGGCGAAGATGAATGAGAGAAAATACGCTGTGAGGAACATATCTGTGAGCAGCCTTTGTTCTGTGACAAAGACATCGACGAGATGAAATAAACTTCATAAAACAAAACCAGTGACTAAGTGTTTATATTTTTTGAGATCCGTGTGGATTTATAGCTGCTCTTTCTGCATTCCTGGGCCGGCTTCCCAGTAACCAGCCCAGCATCCCTAGTAATTATGCCCATATTGGATGATTCTGCACCTTATGATTTACATCCAGTCCCAATGTTCAGTGCCAATGTCAGAAGTAGTGGCAGAAAATGTGGTAAGAATGGCATGGTGTGAATGGGTGTGTTGTGTGTCCGACTTTCAGGCAGGAGATTGAAAATGATGTCCCATCACAGACGTGCATAACTTTAAGTGTACCCACTATCATACTTAAACCTTTAGTACTCAAACCAAGTGTTTTAGTTTCCTGATCCTAACGTACGTTAAAGTTACCGTGTGAAGTTTCCTTTTGTCTCTGCATTATGTGTGTGTGCTTGAGGTCTAACAAACTTTTGTGAAGCAGATTCAGTCTAACACAAGTTCTCATTTATGTTTCAGACTAAAACTAGACTAAAATATTCACAATGTCCATCCATCCATTATTTGTAACCGCTCATCCTCATCAGGGTCACGGTGGGGCTGGAGCCTATCCCAGCTGACTTTGGGTAAGAGGCGGGCTACACCATGGTCAAGTCACCAGTTCATCACAGGGCAAACAGAAACAAACAACCATTCACACACACTCACACCTACGGGCAATTTAGAGTCACCAATTAACCTGTTAATTAACCTATTATTTGCACTGTGAGAGGAAGCCGGAGAGAATACGCAAACTCCACACAGCCGAGGTTCGAACCTTCTTGCTGTGAGGCCACAGTGCTACCACTGTGCCGCCCTATTCACAAAGTCAATCTTTATTAATGAGGAAGAATAATGTGTATGTTTGCCTCGACTAAAATGAAACCAAAATGTTTGTGGGTTTCTTTGACTTTGGCTATGATTTAAATGTCCACTGTACTCGTGGACTTAAAAAACGACTAGAAATAATAAAGATTTATTTGACTAGACTATAAATCTGACAGAATGAACAGCACCCAGGATCTGAAGAATGATAAAAACACTGCAAAGGACACCCAAAACTTCTATAGAGATTGTATTATATTTCCAAAAATATATGTACAGTCTATTACAAAGGTTACAAAGCAAAAAGAATTGTCTATGTAACAAGAAATTGTCTAATTAAATGATCTTACAGTTCTGCTGTTGGGGAAAATACTTTTGACCAGTGAATATTCTCAATACTTTCATCACAGAAAAATAAATAATAAATTGACAATTTGTATTACTGTACAACAAACTAAAAGGCAAATCAAAACAACGTCAAAGTAAAGATGGAAATCCTATCAGCTGTCTTTGGTCCTAAATGAAAAAATTATGTACAACTGAAATCTTGTGGGTGACAATAATTCATCTGCGAGATAGAAAAATATAGTGCATTTTCAATGTATTCAGAGCTCTCTACTGAGTAATATGTGTAAAAAACAATATAAATAAAATGTACAAGTTTTACAATTAGAACATATACAAAGATTCCCTCAAATCTCGGCTCTTTCTGACACAATCAACAGTGCTGCACTCTTTGGAATTATCCACCACCTCGCCAGAGCGGTGAAACTAATTTCCAACTGCTGAACCACAAGATTTGAAAAATAACTTCATACTCTACGCTAGTCCTGATTCCAGCCGGTCCTCTACATCCTGAAGCTTTGTGTTTTTTTTTGTCTTTTTTTATGTTTTTTTTTTTTTTTTAGTTCTTTTTGTGTTTTTGCTGAAATAGTCACAACAAAACTTTTTTTTTTTTTTTTTTTGTCCAGAGTTTAGCAACCTGAAGTTTAAAACGTGGATGAAACGAGCTGAAACAGACAGTAAAGTGACTTCTGTTGGTGAAGGTTGCAGGTGATTTGGACATTGAAATCGATTGTATCCTGGCCTTAATCTCAATTTGGCTCAAACTGCTGTTTCCCCAGCACAGAAAAAAAAGTAAAGGGGGGGCAGAGGTATTCTACCCTGGGGTGTGAGAGGCCTCCAGGGGCCCAGTTTTTAAAATCAGAGCAGGGAGTTGGGGAGGGTGGAGTGAGAGAGAGAGAGTGCTGCCTGTGAACTGGGGAGTTTTGTGCTGACTGAATGACTTTATGCCTGTATTCAATTCAAAGGTCTGGCCAAGGCCCAATTGCTGAGCTCTGCTGTATGGATAAAGGGAGGGTGCGTGTGTGTGTGTGTGTGTGTGTGTGTGTGTCTGTGTGTGTATGACACAGGGGCTCTGAGCTGGTCAGGGATAATTCCTGGTGTCTCCTCACAAAGGTGAGTCCCACAGTGAAAATGGATCTAAGTGTAAATCCACACTAAGCTGGACGAGTCTAAAAATACACAAATTCATGTCTAAAACATGACGTGTTCACATAAGTAGCTGGACAGCAGCTACATTCTGACTTCTTTTGGTTGGTGAACGAGGGGTTAGTGTGCCGAGTCTCAACTAGTTAAACCTCCTGGTTTCTGTGATCATTTGTACAGTGTTTTAACAGTTAGACAATGGAACGAGCATGAAGTACATAGATGACGGCTCATTAATATTACCTGTTTAAAGGGCAGATCAGTCATTTCTATGCAATCGAGCCAATGAAATGTAGAGCCGTCACCATTAAATGATAAATAAATTAACAGAAAATGTATAATTTATAAATTGTTTAAGTCACATGTCTTTTCAAATGTTGGTCCTGTTGTCCTTAATATTTCTGGATTTCTGGATTGTTGGAGATTTTTTTGGACGAAACATTTGAGAGAAAATGTGACGGCAGTTTTCACTATTTTTACAATCGATTAATTGAGAAAATAATTGGCAGAGCAACTGATCATAAAAGTTTTTTTTATGATTGCAAGGTTGCAAAATAAACATTAAAACAGATGTGTTGTGATCAGCTATCTTTCATTTACAGTGAGTGATCACAGAGAAGGTCTGCACTCATGTATGTGTATGACTGTGCAGACTTTATATGCAGACAGTACGAAACACATCCGTCTCTGCAGCCGTGTCATGACTCTGGTCCACATCCGCTGTAGGACTACCCCTTTAGAGGTGACCGACTTTACTCAATAGTGTCTGGGCAGGCTTATGTCTCCCTCGTTTCCCCTTGCCTTTCAGATTTATCCACCCCGGAGACCGTTTTCACAAAAGGGCTCCACACCGGCTTAGTCTGGACAGAAGGCCAAAAAACGCAGAGAAAAAAAAAGACGTGTTCTCAAATGTAGCTGGCTTAATGTGGATGCAGAGACAATGGAGAGAATGAAGAACACTGCTAATGGTGTTACTGTGAGCTTGAGGTTGATTCCTGACGCCGTTATTCTTTTTCTTTGCATATGAGATGAAAAACAACAAAGTTAAAAGAAATGACTGCAGCTTTGAAAAGCCAGATTTATCTCTCAGGTTACAGCAGCAGTAAAAAGAAGAGGCTGTAATGGTCCTCATCTGTGAACACCGCTCCTCTTTACATGACGGATGAATAACTGCATGTTCGTACCAAAGAATACTGCACTTAAACATACTCGACATGGAAACTTTTTTTCTTTTTTTTTTTGCATTTGAGGTGGAGACAGATGGCACTGAATAGGTTGATTGGCTTTTAGAACATCTTCTGCAAAGCCCCCGTCGTCTCTGTTCACCATACAAAGCCGCACGGAAAGAAAAGAGGAGCAATCTTAAGAGACACTTTAATGCATGTTCCGTCACATCCACGCCTCTGAGGGTTGAGTGGCGGAGATGCATGAATAAACAAGTGTGGGGGGGCTGTACGGCTGCCTACAGAGCCGGGACGGTGGGATTTAATGGGCTCCTTCGCTTGCTCCGGCATTTTCAGACCCTAAACCTGATTTTGATTTCTGGGCGGCGTGTTAGTATCATAAGATGATGTCAGCATGACTAATTGGCACCTTTGTAGTGTTTCGAATGGTGCTTCTTTCATCTCTGCAGCCACTCACACAACATTACCATGCCATGTTAGATCTCCATCAAACGTTTAGCATATTATAGCAGTGAAATACGACATGATTATTTCATTTGATGACTTGGCACGGCAGTTTTCCAAACCTTTTTTTTTTCTTTTTAGGTCATAGAGGTACATTCCTTTCCTTTCCGGTGGCGACTGAATCTTTCCAAAGGGTTTGTCTCAGCACAGCACACACATGCGATAAAACCTAGCACCTTAAAAAAATCTCAGGTGAGGGCCGTTTCTACCTGGTAATTATTGCTCTGTTTAGTCCATCTCGACTTCACTGACTGTGTCACTCGTGGCATTAAACCATGTCCATGCACTTGATTTCACCAGTTCAAGTTCCAGATAAAAAGACATCACACTACAAGGCAAACAAATAAAAACAAACATAAAAACATAAAAAAAAGGGAGGTTGTCCACACCTTAAATGAACCGCATAAAGCATTGCCATTGAAGTGCCTAAAATAGTGGCAATACTTAATCTAACACATTTTAAGGCAGTATTAAGTCTACACCTTTCTTGGATCCACCTTTTAAAAATTGTATTTGCAGCTCAACGATGCACCGAAAACACACTGTGTGCAACATTTTAGGCAAAATGATGGCAAAACAATTTGCGGTGGTTTCAGTTTCAATACAATCTGCAAACAGTGCCGCAACATTCTACTCAACAATCAAATCAAAGGAACTGTTCTGTGTTTCCTGTAGTAAACACAAGACAAAGGATATTGCTACTCTGATATAAAAGTCTGGTGATTCGAAGAACAATTCGCCTCCCGCGTCTTCTCAGTGTTGCACTCTTCCAAAAAATCCTCAACAAAAAAAAAAAAAAAAGGAAAATCTGAAACCACGTCAAATACCCACCAGTGTGGGCTGCAAACGAAGCATGTGAGGATACGATTTTCACTTCAACAACATATGAAGGAAAACATGAGTCACTGCAAACAGTTCAAACAGTCCAGCATGTGTCAGCACAAAAAAAGTACCTTTGAATCTGCGCCTAAAAAGTTTCCTTTTGCGTTTGGATAAAAGAGTTTACCCTGTTGTCAAGTCCAAGTATAAGAGAAAAAACTGCTGTTTGGGCCACAGCATGTCACTGTGGCAGGAAAGAAAATTAACAAATTAGAAAAAGGTACAAGTGAAACCACTGCAAGTAGACAAGTTGTTTTTTTTTGTTTTTTTGTTCTTTTTAAAGGAAATCCATAGCGATGGTGTGCACTTAAACCATTCATTAAGTTAAAGAAAAGTAAGTGTCAAACTCCTTTCTTATGCGCCATTTGATATGTGGTTGAGTTCATAAGCGCTTCTAAAAATAAAATCAAAAACAATCAAAAAAGGAAGTCGTCTCGTCAAGGTAGTTTCTTTTTTTTGTTGCTGTTTTTTGCCCTTTTCCTCTTTAGTGCCCTTTGTAGAGGCGGACCGCAATCCTTCACTGAGGAACAAAGGAATGATTTCACTCCAGACACAGCCGGAAGAGTCCGACATAACAGATGTCCGTTTACTTTGACGATTATCCCGGTTACATCCCAGGCACTGCTCCAGATAAGTTCTGTTTCTGTTTTACGCCCCGTACGATGCGGCCCGTCGCAGTCCGCCGTCACACCTGGACACCTGTGCCGTGAAGATGCAGCATCTGGGCTCTCGTCGTCTGTATGCTGCTCATGATCTTTTTCTGATGGCCTACCAGCGTGATCCCCAAGCTCATCACGTCCCTGAAAGACAGGACAGCACATCAATCAATGCACCGGACCACAGTGAGGGGCAAAAACAAGAGAGATTTACAGCCTCAGCTTTTTCATTATTGTGAGTAAAGGGGACAAAAAAGGCAACACAGCAGGCCTGTTTATGAATCTCAATAATACATTTTAACATCAGCTTCGAGGATGATGTAGCACAAAAAGTATGATCTGAAATTTGTTCCTTGGCAACTTATGTTTGGAAAGTTTATTTGAACCCTAGAGCATTTTATGGAGATGTGGAGATGGATGTTGACATCTGATGGTCATTGGAAGGTCTGAGTAACAAATCAAGGGCAGGCCACACAACATAAGCCTGGGCTGATGTTCATATTCATATTCAGCTGCTCTCAACTGCTAAGAATGTAATAAACACCAAAGAGTTCACTCCAGTTCATCATGAAAGTGTTTGATATGGAATTGTGGGAGACATGAAAAAGCATCCCAGCTGACCACAGAGCATCAAACTGTCTTTTTCTTGTGAGGTTTTAGATCAGTCAAACTAACACACACAACTGCACAGAAGCTCTAAACTCGCTGTACATATGGATGTTAACTGTTCAGTTACATTATGGAAAACTGAAGATTTAGATGAAGGCATGGCTACATACAGTAAAGGGGCTGAGAATGGCTTGTACATTGTTCTAAGCAAACAAGAAGTGATTAGGACAACTGTGGGTTTGGCTTAGTTGGGTTGTTTGAAGCAACACTTCTCGTCAAATGTGTCTAACTTTAGTAAATTCTCAAATAAAAGTGAAGTAAAGGTGAAAATAAATGCTATTCTTTTACACATTTGTAGTCTTGTTAGTTATGCATTTCATAGTTATGTGAAAGAACAACAGAGAAATTAAAATGTATAAGAAAAATATGGACATGCATTCAAAATATCTCAACACAGAACAGAACACCCATGATGTGTGCTTGACTGGCCGGAGCAAAGAGTTCTAGGTTAGTTAGATTGGAACTATTTTACAGTTAAAAATCAAAATATGATCACAGAGGCTCAACGATGGCATGAGACTGCTTCTTAAACTTCCATGATGGTGTAGTGCCAGACAAATGTTTATAAATGTCAGCGTGCCGACCTGCTCTGCTATAATATGAAATATGATATATGTGCAGGCTGTCTGCATCACAAAATGGCATCATTGTGGTGTTGACCTACCCTGAGTTGAGCTCGGTCAGGTTTCATCCAGACCATGCATTTTTTGTTTGTATATGGGTTTCTGTCTTTTTAAAATATAAATATAAAGCTGCATCTATGTATTTATTGTTTTTAAATTGTTAGATTGTATTTTGTAAATATTGTCTGTTGTATTATTGAAATATGAAGCCTTTTGTAAATAAAATATAAAACATCCTTTTTTATAGCATGATAATTTAAAGGAAATTAATCTTTAATGCTTAAGACCAGCAGGATGGAAAACAATTATGACTTTTAATGTCAAACATCTGTCTATAAAAGTTTGAGTTTCATTGTGGGTACGCTCAATGAAATGATGATAAAGTATAATAACAAATCAGGGAAGAAATAAAGGCCTGTCTCTAATATAAACCTGATTCTCTCTGAGGTTTGGGGAAGTAAAGAAGGTCCAGGCCACTATCTGAATATTTATGGTAAGTTAGAGAATCTTGGAAACCTCTTGCAATGTCCAAAACTCCACTTGAATGCAAAATGCAACAAAGTATATTGGTTTGCTCAGGTTCAGATAGAAGGCAGTGAAGTGTAGGTGAGATCACAGTCTAAATGTGTCTGGTATTAATGTTCTCTACAGATGCTTAACCACTTGAGGGCTTCATATCTACTCACTCGATTGACATCCTGGCCACAGATTCCAGGGAACTGTAGCCAGCTGCTGTGAAGTTGTCTCGGTATCGCTCCATCTTGATGGCTTCCAGCCACTCTCCCACTGAGCGGAAAGCAGTGAAGTCTGGTGTGCTCTGATCTAACAGTGGACTAATTGGTCTGTGGGATGAGCACAGAAAGATGTTTATGTCTTATGTGAAAAGGGAAACGTTCCGCTGAAAACACAATCAAGCAGGAGACGAGACAAAGTGACGACCGAAGGCATCCAGTGGTGCAGTAGATTGCGAGAAATCTAGTTGATTGGAGGCTTCAATCAATAAGACATTTACAAACAGATGCAGCACGTCAGCTTTCTGCTCCTGTAAACTATTTTTGAAAGTATATTTTCAATCTGAATACATTCCCTCTATACATCCTCCATATAATGAAGTGCTTTTTAACCAGTTGTAACCTTTGAGTCTCAATCTCACCTCTGGAAAGTATGTTCTGACTGCAGATAGAATTCATCTGACAGACGTCAGAGTGAGGTCTGAAGTTCCCACTGCACTTTAAAGTACCAGGAACTCATTATAGAGATTGATTTAAAAGCCCTTCTATTGACCATAAAGCCATGGAAGCTGCTTTGGGGTATCGATCCCCCGGGATTTATCTTTCATCTGTGAACTACAGAGGCTAAATCATCCACTGGACACTTTGGATTATCTACTAATGTGCTGAAATAAAAGTGAAACTTCTTTATTGTATGAAGCCACATTTAAAAAAAAAAGTTCCTCACCTTGTACATGTCCCCACTGGGGTTTTCAAGGTGTTAGGGTTGCGGATCATCTTATCAAGGATGCCAACTATCTGATCGAATTTGGGACGTTCCGCTCTGTCTTTCTGCCAGCAGTCCAGCATTAGCTGATGCAGGCCTGGTGGACAGTCCATCGGGGCTGGAAGACGGTAGCCCTCCTCTATCGCCTTTATGACCTGGAGAATGAAAAACAGATGAAGTCATTAGTGTCAGGATTTAGTATAATCCTTAGCCCAAACCCTTTGGTGTCAGCCTAACCCTTTCTGACAAAGTGAATAATTTACTACTCTTCATGGACATTTCATCCTCAAATCACCAAGTTTGTAAACAGAAGTGTCAGAGCGTAATCATTTGTTGGTTACCTACAGCAGATGTTGTGCGCTGACGAATGAAAGACTAACTAGATTTGATGATTGAACAGTGCAGTGAACGCGAACATGAGGACTCAAAGCAGAACGACAGAAAGTGACTACACTGATGAGCTTTAAGCTAGAATTGTGAAGTGAGGTTTCCCATTCACGAAGCAGCCTGGGAAAACATTGTATAATGTCCTGTTTGTTCGTGATATCGCAGAGGTACTTCAGTTTGGGATTTTTAACAGAAAGTCTGTGTTGGAAGAGTAGGATCCAGCAATTTTGGAAGACTCTTCTAAATACTAAAAGTCTAAATGTCTTTGCCTCTGCAGGATCAATCTGAACCATTCTTGTCTTACATCTGTCTATAAAAAGTTCCCCCAACTTTATGGAACCACAAAACTGAATTGTTGGAGAACCCTGGCCTTGTTTTAGTCAAGCTGTCCATCATTTCTGTCAGTTCTTGTCACATTTAATTCACCAGAGATCGCACTGGCACCAGTCGAGAAGGGTAAGTTTAGCTATAAGGATGGACCAACTGGGTTTAAATAGGTTTGACCTTGTTGATGACGGAGTTTACTGGCATAACTTTTAACTTTTGATTCATTTTCACTTTCAAATAACTAGTTTAGACAATATGTGTGAATTAGCCTGATTGTTGTCCTTGGTTCTTGGGTCCTACGGTATATACCGATTATAAACTTATCATACTAGTCACCGTGTCCCTACATCTCATCAATGAAGTCGGTGAGCAAACTGTGATAATAATTCATAGGTGATAATTGCTAAAACAAAGGATGTGAAATCCAGGATGTGAAACTGTAAGTAAACGAGCTGGTCATGTTAAAAAGGTGTTGGTTCAGACACTAAAATCAAAGCTTTTCTCTCGTTTGCTGATCATGAAAAGGTTACACGTGCTTTTATTCTTTGCCTCAGCTCGATTATTGTAGCTCTCCACTCGCTGGCCTCACTCAGGAAACAATCTCCCGCCTTCAGTAAGTGCTAAATGCTGCAGCTAAGCTTTTAACCACCTCTTTAGAAAATGGACTCATATTACAGCAATCTTTGTCTCTCTTTACTGGCTGACTGCAACTTTTAGAGTTGATTTCAAGATTGTACTGATAACCTTTGAGGCCGGGTAAAGGGTAAAGTTTCTGGTTACATTGCAGCTATTTAGTATTTTAGATGCCACAGTGAACACCGAGATTAAATTCCGACATTTGTCTAAACAAAAAGCTATATTTGACTCTGATAAATAATAGAAAAGCAGAGCTTGCGTGCAGTTTAGCACAGAGTTCATTAAAAGTCAATGCTGTAAGAACAGTATAGGTGCAGCGGGCACTTTGATTTGAGCCTCAAGCTACCCTTCCTTTATTGTGTGGATAAGGAGCTGTGTACGTTTCTGCATATGTTCATCAGCTATTCCTGTCAGGACCGCTCAGGCAAGTATGAGTCATGGAGGGAAAAGGTGTCAAAACACTGAAACTGTTGGGGAAAATGCAAATAATGTTATTTCTCCATCTCCGGAGGATGTTTGCTGACATCTTGACAAAGCGCAAAAATTTCTGACATTGATTTCTGTCAAGTAGCAGAGCGTCAAAACATCACATACGCCACTTTTAATGCCCAGGCACCTTGTTTAGCATTTCTAGCAATCTGGTTGTTCAATCAGCTGGCCTCTGCTTTGGAGCGCTCGAGAATCTTAATGTTTAGCCATGACGCTGTGGGTGCTAAAGACCATATAGGAATTGTAAAGCCAGAACTTGCTTGCCTTCTGCCATCAATCAAATTGTGTCAAGTGTCCTGCAATAAGGAATGGCTTCAAGTGGTCTGGCGCAGTTGGACTTTCTCAGCAGGGGTCGGCATCAAAGAAGGCAACAGCAGTCAGAGAACTGCAGGTCATTAGGAGCAATTTGTGACATTTGTGAAAAGAAGTGTGAGTAAACTGTGGGCAGGAGTCAGCAGTCAGCTCTTATAATTTACTTGATATGGCATGACTGGTGCAAAAACCATCATCTTGATATTTCTGATATAAAATGAGTTCATCACGTTTAAAATACATTCTCTGATTTAGCTACACCTAATAGAACCACTAAATCTCCAAAATTCCCTTCTTGCTCTGGTGCATTGAGTTTCATAACATCAGCAGTCAGCGGGGAGAGAATTCTGGGACTTTGAAGCATTGTAACTGTTTATCGAGTGTGTATCTTTTTGCTTTTTTTCAGTATTTCAGATCTGCATTGCTACAAGTTGCAGGAGTTAAAATATCTTTCTTAGACTGTGCCTGAGGTTTGACTTTACTTCATTTAAAGTGAATCCTGTAAAATAATCAGGATTATTGTATTACTTTGGATGTGTAGGTTTTGTACAAATCCAACATAAATCTTCTCGATCTTGCACAAACACTTCTATATAAATAATTAAAGAAGTACTCCATCCACTTCCGGCCACATTTCAGCTTTTAGTTCTTTTAGTTCTAACTGTTTTCGAAGGATGTTCTTGAGCCCGTTGTTGTCTAAAGACTCATGATGAGTAGGCAGATTAGTCCCGATGTGTGAAAAAGTGCTGTTTTTACACATGGGACTATACAACAATGACGCCATATATGTCATCAATTGAGTACTCTGCCAGTCAGAAATGTTCACACTGCAAGAGCCACCCCCATGTTTTTGAGAGAACTACCCACTGAGCAGGGACATTTTGGGGGGTAAAATCATGTCCCAGGAACTTCATTTAGACCCCGGTCCCTGCAGTGGAATTGTACTGAGTTCCTTCAAAGGTTTCCAGCCCCCAGGGAAAGTTCCTGCTGTGGAAAGGCGGCTCCAGTCTTCACATCTTTGAGTTCTGTGTCTAAAACAAAACAACAATTGCAATGCAAAACTGCAAAATATGCACGAGCTGCTTGCTGTGTGACTGGTTCAACACTGCTGCTCCCGTTGGTTTGCATTACCATAAGTCATTATAAATGTTTAAAGACATCTGTATCAAATGTATTCTGCATGACAAGTGTTTTCCTCTTCTGTTATTTACATTAAAACCAGCATCAAATCCATGTTCCACGGGCTTCATTTTTATGCATGTTCCATTTCAGGATGATCAAATGGATTCAAATGGCATGATGAAGACTTCTTGAACTGCAGAGTTGTGCTCACGAGGGTCCTGCAGGAAAGCCTCAAAGAAGAACCACAAACTGAGATTTGTGTCTATCATTTTCAATGTTTTAGTGGTATGACTTCATCAGGGATAATTAGAGATGAATCTGGGGAAAATCTTTCTCATAATTCATGTCGCCCCCCCTTTTTTTTAGATGGCACACACTGAGATCAGATTGGAAGCAAAGCACAGCCTCCACTGTACTAATACTTTTTATACAAGCTCGTTATTTGTGAACACACATTTCATGACAACCCACCCAACTTTTCAGAGCCCAAGGCAATGTCTTCAAATTACTTGGTTTGGGTGAAAATAGGTGAAAATATGTGTCAACATAGCAAAACAACAAAGAGAATATGGCTATAACAAGTTTGACAAGGGTTCCAACATTACTGACAAAGGTCTGGAATGAGAATCTGCACACGATCTATTAGATCATGGTGCCTGGTTATATCATAGTCCATCAGCAATGACAAACATATTTTGTTAGTTTATATCAGGTAGTAACTTACATCTTGATTGGACATATCCCAGTAAGGCCGTTCCCCATAGGACATGACTTCCCACATGACAATGCCGTAACTCCACACGTCACTCGCGGAGGTGAATTTACGATACTGAATGGCTTCCGGTGCGGTCCATCGGACAGGGATTTTGCCGCCCTGTTCAGTAAAATGCAGGTGAGTGGCTGGAGTAAAGATCAAATTCATTACATCCTGCATCTTCCCCTAAAACATCAATTAGACACGAGTTAGTTTGACAGTTACACACAGGGTCAAAGCACAAGAAAGAACTGAAGAAAGAACACCAAGGTTATTAGATATTAACAGCTTGTTTACTTTGAAAACGACAGGCTCGATAGATTAGGGGAACATAAAAAACAGTTTTATGAATGTCTTAAAGACAATTGTTCCCACTCTTTTTACATAATGTTCATGAGAAAAGCATTGAAATATTCACCTGACAGGTTGTGTGATCTTACACTTTATACTTGAAGGTTTTACTTGAAATTCTTGGTTTAATATTTTATTTATTTGATTTTAAAAAGTCATTTATTCATTTAGATGTCAGAAAATAGTGAAAAAAAAGACCAAGAAGACATTTCTGCTTCTTTTGTTTAACCAACGAAACTAGAAAAAAGGCAAATTCACACTTTAGAAGCCAGAACCTGCATATCTGCTGGCCAGTTTGCCTGAAAAAAGACTCTGTGATTAATTTTCTGGCCACTGATTAATCAGTCAAGGTCCAGGACCCACATGTTTGAATGTTATTTGTAATAAAGTGTTGACAGTGTGCAGGAAATTATTTTTGTATTAAGAACTTGCTAACGTGTTAATGGGTGACAACTAACCAATGAAATTTCCAGACGTGGCAATCCAAAAGTTGCCCTTATTAATGGCCTCTTATTAATGCTCTTATTAATGAAGTATTAATAGATGCTTAACTAGCCATACATAAGGAATCACCTTTCTAGAGGGTCATAAAGTTGTACTGAACATTGTTTTGTATATTAAAAATGGTGCAGACTACTTGAGCACACTTCTGCTCTATTTTCATGTGCTGGCTCTGACTTGATTAGAGAATTCAGACAGAGTTGTGGGTATGGAGAGAGAGCAAGTGCTTTAATTGACTCACAGTTGTTGTGTAGACAGCCTCGGGATCGTCGTCGATCACCCTTGACAGGCCGAAGTCAGACACCTTACATACGAGATTGCTGTTGACAAGGATGTTTCGCGCAGCCAGATCTCGATGGACGTATCCCATATCGGAGAGATATCTCATTCCTGCCGCTATGCCCCGCAGCATCCCCACCAACTGGATGACTGTGAACTGACCATCGTGTTTCTGCGCAGCACAGAGAAAAACACAGGCGGGTCAGCCATCTTCACTGACCATGAGGGAAATGTAGGTCACAGCACTGCAGCAGCTCTAGCACAAGATTTATGATATTTATGTGATGCACAGATCCTACTGCAGACTGCCTGCTGTCTGGGACACTTTCCAGCCAATGCAAAAGAAAAAGTTAGAAAAGATGCTGCTTTGAGCCTCCTGTGCCTTCGAAAGGTGATACTCACCCTGAGGAAAGCATCTAATGAGCCGTTCTCCATGTACTCGATGACAATCATCACCGGTTTTCCTGGAGAAAGATGGACAAAAAAAGAAGATGATTAATTGATACCTGATTTTTTGTTTGCTTACATAATGCTTCACAATAAACAGCTACGCTTCCAAGTTATTTTTAGCTGCGTGTTTCATTGGCTTTTAATTAAAAGTTACCATCTGTTCCTTTTATTACAGTGTCTAAATGAGAAAATGTTAAACAGCGAGTGTTGCTAATTTAATCAGATATAATGTCACTCTATCTACGGCGCTTTTACCTCCCAACGCTAAATATACTGTGATGAAACCGATCTCGATTACCTCTCGTCACGACTCCTTCCAGGTGAACCACGTTAGGGTGGTCGAACTGCCCCATAATGCTGGCCTCGCACAGGAAGTCCCGCCTCTGCTTCTCCGTGTAGCCCACTTTCAACGTCTTGATGGCGACCGACACGTCCCGCTTTCCGGGAAGCTTGAGACGGCCGCTGCACACCTCCCCGAACTCTCCTGTGTGGGATGAAAGTGTTCATGAGTAAGGGGTGGGTGAAAAAAAAAATAAAAATCAAGCACTTCACAATGACAAATTTATTAGTGTATTTTGAGACAAAGCAGCTGTGCAGTGGTGGAATACAAATTGGAGTGCGACATCTTGTTATACTCAGGGGAGTGTAACCAAGACCTATAATAAGACATGCTAGAGATGCATAGATACTGTCATTGACCGCCTCTGTAAAACCCATGTGGCAGCAATTTTTCAGCTGTGGGAATCTCTGCGACTGCCTCTACCAGACGCAGCCCACACATTAATTGCAATGAACTTTTTTCCCCTCTTTGCAATTGCACTATCAATATACAATGCATAAAGCTGTGTCCCTATTCAAGGTGTAAATATTTGCCTGTCAGCTTGATATATGAGAGCGCCGAGTAACTAAACAGCACGAGCTAAAGACAGAGGATGGGCTCACCTGCTCCAATAACCCGCTCGATTTTAATGCAGGACGCGTCCAGCTCCTTGGCAAATTGATGGACAGCTCTGTTTGGGTCCTCGTAGGTTTCGGGGTCAATGTAGGTTTTGGTGCCTGGAAATTTAACTGTAGAAAGGTAAGAGGATTACTGTTATGATTAAATATGCACACCGCGCACCAGCGCGCGCTTGACAGGCAAAACGATTACTAAGACCAGTGATTCAGAGGGAATAGCTGAACAGTCGGCGGCTGGTGTCAAAAAGGGTTTTCACACAAATGAGAAGCAAAGGTTTGAGTAACCCACGCATGGAGCTTTTATGAGGCTGTCGGTTACCTTTCACCTCCATGCAGCTGAGACTAGCTCACCGAAGAATATCTGTCTCGTGTCGGTTCACACACTTGTCATGCTCGGTGGTTTTATGAAACATGATATCATCCTAAAGCTGGGGGAGAGGAGGGCATTCCCCTAAATTTAAAAAATCCAACAGCAAGTGGAACCAAAGGAAAGCTGTGATCATTTAAAATTTACAAAGAGCTTAAAATCTGAGCATGAAATTAACCAACTTCTAAATACTTAATTCCTGAATGCAGCTTTATGGCCTTGAAATATTTCACTTAGGACTGGACGTTTGATTCATTCTAACAATGATGCTCAAGTTTAAAAGTTTATCAAAATTATTTTTTAACATTTTTGACTTTAATGTGATTTATTTTTGCTGTTAAAGTGAAATGAAATAACTGAATGTAAGCGACGTCAATAAAGCTGTATTTTATTTTCTATCTGAATTTGTGATCCCTACAGAAATACAGTATGTACTTGAAATCAATTTTTAGAAATTGCACCACTTGAAATGACCCAATAATAAAAAAAAAAAAAATCACATTCATTCAGATAGATGTTTTTTCAAAGTAAATTATTCCTCTGCTATTTACATTTTAATTCCCAAGTGATTACTGTTCGGTATTTAGTTGCTCACAAGGTTGAAATTATGTTTTGCTGCCCTGGGTTTTGCCTCTCAGGTATGATATACAGTTTGCCTTTCCATGACCAACATATGTATGCTAATATTTCCAAGTATTCCCAAATAACCGATACCCGAGTATAACTGAAATTATGTCTTTCTGATCTCTGGTTAGGAGGTAGTTATAATTCAAAATTACCACCATTAGGTATTTAGTTGCTATGCTATTCAGGGCAGAAAAAAAGACATTTTTCAGAACATAGATTTTGATTTACAAATAACAGAGTGCAATATTCTTTGAAAAATAAGCTCAAATTGAACTCTCTGAAGTATCAGGTCCCTATAAGTGAAAGGAAATGAGATTTTGGGGGGGAAAGTGGGGTACTAATTCTTTTGTTAGACTTGCCTCGGGCAAGACATTTGGGATTTTCATAAAAATAAAGCCCATGCAATTTCAAATAACACTGATATGGGACAAGCTCATGAATATCCATGAAGTGAGAAGCAGTTTGTAGAAAATAAGAAAAACAAACAGGGTTAGAGAAAGGCCAAGGATGGGGCGAGGGGGTTAGCATTTTGCACAGTGCTCCAAATTAACAGCAAATTACAATATTATGCACTATTAAGTGAACAGTCCACTCATGGGGGCGATTACACTATGCATTTTAAATTCCGCTGATAACAATATAACCTGTCAACTTTAAAATTTAATGAGATAGTACAGCCATAATACACTGGATAAACGCTGGGACCAAAACAACAACAACAGAACTGCCGAGCTCCAGCTGGAGAGACACTTCTTCTCTGTGTGGAGGGAAGGCATGGTGGCCAATCCAACAGTGTAAAGACAACAAATGCATTGTACTACAGCAGAGGGGGGACGCCGGCAGCCGAGATTTCCCTCCACTTGCTCCCATAATTGCTTCGTCCATCCGAGATGTCAGCGAATCTGATAGGAGATGTCTTATCGCGACTTCCTCGCTGCTACATGGCAGACAAATTGGGTCTACATGTTGAATTTGCGCACTATCTAGCTTCTGTCGCCCTGGCAGCCTTTCGTCATTTGATATTGCACGGCGGGATCCTTCCATTAAGACCGACACTAGCCTTGTTTGTGTTTTTCTCCAACATTTCTATTTTTTTTCTTCAGCGGGTGGGTACCACTGAGCTGCTGAGGTGGATCTGTCAGATACTTAGCAGTAGCCAACCTGGGCTCAGCGGCACTACCTCTGCTTTAGTCCTACACTTTGTGACACCCCTGACCCTTTGTTTCCAAATCAGCAGTTTGCCTACAGCGCGGATCATTACGGCTCCACTTGGGGAAGCTGTCTGCAGCTGTATCTCCAGGGGCATCATTAGGGGTGGTGTATCAGTGTTAAAAAAAAAAGGAAAAAAGACTCTCGTAGTGATAGCAGCCCCTTCGACAGAGCAAACTGTGAGCACGCCAGAAACTCTGTCGCTCTCTAAAACCATCTGAGTTATGGCTTTTACATTTTTTAAAGAGCACTCCTTCCTCACGGGTCAACCTCTGCTCCCTCCCTGACAGCTGTCACATTCATGCATTTGTAGCTTCCTAACTTCTCCATCTACACAGAGTCTAGCCAATCAGCAGCAGATGTAAGCCTGATTGTTCACGGCTTTGACTCAAAGCAAATGAAATGGGCTCAAACAGTCGTGCCTGTGGGTGTTAATGGATTTTAAGGCACCCTCCCTGTTCAGTATCGCAGTGATTGAGATGTCTCTATCTACGTGTGTGTGTGTGTGTTTGTATATATACTATAGGTACGTGTGTGTGTATTGTGGCTGATGAATGCAGGCACTCACACTGGAAGTAGAGCTCCTCGTCTCCCTCCTGATCGGCTTTGCTGTACCCGCAGTGCCTGCACGGGGGGAGAGGAAGAGAGTGGCAGAATCAACTGATTGTGCGGAGGAAATAAACTCCCTAAATTACAAGAATTTTAATGCGGCGACTAATGCCGTGCATGACAAATCTCTTAAGAAAGCCAGCCGAGCAGCAGGAGCTGTGAACCCGACAGCCTGTGCAGCCTGGGAAAGTAGCTGGAGCATCTAATCATGTAACATATCAAATAATGCATGCGCTGTAAAGGACTGTTCAACATGTCTCGTAATATCAATTTGTAATATTAACGTGTTGAAGGTTCCCTCCAGCAGGTGATTTGCTGCACAAAGTTGGTCTTTGAGCACAAAGGGGGGAAAAAAAGAGGGATGACGTGAGAAGGTGAAATAAGCCAAGTGATGGACATGCACTTACTGTAGATGAAGTCACACGTGTGTGTCTCCGCTGTTCACACTGCGTGCTTGAGCTCTAAAAACACCGCTTTTATTTACAGGCTAACGGCATTGTCGCTACATCTTAGCTTAGCATTTCTATTCTATTCAAATACATATATTTTGGGCTCAGGGAAAAAGCTTGTGTTTTGAAGATCTAGATCTAGAATGATCTTTTCTGATCTTATCATAATTTGAATTTATGGTATGTTTTGCCTGCATGTCCACATGTTTTTAACAGAATATGGATCTCTGTGAATAACTGGATAGACCAGAGTGTGTCTGTGTTTCAAAGATGTTAGAACCAAATCTCGGCTTGCTTGAGAAACACTGGAAGTGAAAATAAAACAAGCCAATTTTCAATAAATTTCGTGACTCGTGCTTTTTCTTTTTCTCGCAGAGTAACAGCACGCTTCCCAAAGTAAGAAAGAGAAAGTCATTTTCTGCACAGACAATGTTTGGCGACTGACAGTTGGAGCACTTGAAGGCTGGGATGTGCATTAAACTCCAAATGTTGAATCATCAGTATTATATTTACCAGGAGACTCGTTTGTTTCGATGTTGAGGGACACTGACAGCGTCGGTGAAAGAAAAGTTTGAAATGGGAACTTGCAGTGGGGGAAAAAAAAGCATCTGCTCACAGATAGCACTCTATTTACATTTGAGCTTTGGGCTTGAGTTCGACTTCTGTCTGCTTCGCACAGGTCACTTGGATGACGCAAACAGGTGATGATAGCAGTGAGTTAGCTGTAGGCTACATGTGAGTCCAGGTCTTGTAGCTTTAAGTAGAACAATTGATTCAACATTTTAAAGAAACTGTTTACAGACTAGAATCATATAACCTGATTGGATTTTGTTTTGCATTAGCTGCTAGCAGTTTCCTGTTTGCACTGAAGAAAAGACTTGATGATTGTACGGCGACATCTGAAGTTATAAAGCACATCGTTTCTACACAGATGTATTGATCTTTATCTTTGATTCACGTCTGGGAAGCTGCTATCAGCCGCACAGTGAAAGTCACACCGATGCCTGCGACATCTGTATGTTGCGTAAGTTATGACTCAGAGAAGAAGAGGGCGATTTTGTACCCAAGTATCAATGTTGAAGGCTACTTCTTCTAAAAGCAAGCTCTGATAAAATGCCATCCGTGCAGATGAAATCACAGATGAAGTATGCGAGGGAATGGTGATAATGACAATGGGCAGGGAAGCTTTGTGATGGTGGAAAAAAAAATGTGTGCCATACTTCATCCTGCCCTCAGGATCTCACACACTCACACACTCACACACACACACACACACAGGAATGCAGAGCCAAAGCTTTCTCGCTCTGGGGTACTTGTCTCATAATGGCTCTGCAAAAAATAGCTTAAAAATTTTGTTGGGGCTGGAGAGAAAAAAAAAGAAAAAAATGATGCATCACAACCCATTAGCACAGCATGCCACGAGATGATGGGTGCACGTGTGTGTGCGTGTGACGAACTCCACAGGCGTGTGAAGGCCTGTGAGTGACAGAAAGGCTAATTGACAAGCGCAGACTCACAGGAGCGGAGAGTCAATGGGGCCCGCGAGAGCGTACCTTCTCCCAATGATGAAGCCGAACACCATGAACACCAGGATGATGGTCCCCGCCACGGCCACCACCGCGATGATGATGACGGGGTTCTGCTCGCTGGAGACAATCGCAGCTGATGAGATGGACACACACACACACACAGACACACACGCACACACAGAAAGACAAGAAATGCTCAGTGTGAACTTCAGCACATCAAAGACTACAATCTGCAGGACATAATTGCGCCCAATGAGAGGCTTGGAGATTGATAACCCCCCTCCTCTCCTTCCCTCTGAGGGAGTGGAGGAGGGACGCTTCTATTTTTGAGCCGTCCTTATACACACGGCTCTACTGTTTCAGAAAGTGGGCTTAATAGTCCCAGACGGCGACGGCGATGCCCTTCATCTCAAACAAAGACACATTCAGGTTGGATTGTTTCCCATTCAGAGCTCTCACAGTGCTCAAACTGTTTGCGCTGACAAACTGCCGATCGCTCCGAAGAATGGCTCGACGTAGCATCATATAAAGTCAACGGCAGTGATGTGTGTGTGTGTGTGTGTGTGTGTGTGTGTGTGTGTGTGTGTGTGTGGTGTGTGTGGTGTGTGGTGTGGGGGGGGGGGGGGGGCATTGATGCATTTTAAATCAAGTGGATGTATAAATTTGATCCTGTCCGAGGTGGATTTGATCAGCTGTTACTCAATCGTTGATTGTCTATTTTGGGAGGAATTAAGAGCAACTGTCATATTAGGCACTCGCGGGCCCTCAAGGCCGTCACGGAGGAGGTTCACCATGCCGGTCAAGGACACTTTGACTGCAAACTTCTAACCTTGTTACAGGATGTGCTCTGCGTGCGGTATGAGTAATTAATGTGTCCTTTTATGCATAAATGTTGGATGTAAGGTGAGCGGGGGCGGGCTTGTTTGGGTGGGAAGGTTGAATGTTTGGGGGGCTTTCACAAAATAGAACTTAAAAATTCACAAAGAATAAAAAAAAATTACCAGATACAACTTTCATACTCACTAATTAACTCGCTGTATGTGACTCGCGTCATGCTAAGCTAGGCTAATCACATCCTGACTGTAACATACAAGCATGGGATGTTCTCGTATCACTCTCGGAAAGAAAGCTAATAACCCTATTCCCTAAAATATCTTCCTTTAACGAAGCATGTGTTATTAGCCAAATATTTCATAGGGGAAGCCTTATACCAGCAGGATCATTAATGGCAGTTTTGGCTTCATTTATGGACGAGAATCATGAGATAAAAATTGTTACCTAACCTCATGTGTAACCGTGTTAACACTATCCTACAATGCGAGACATTACGATCCACCTCACAGCAGCATCCTGCACCAAAACTCAAAATAACACAGTGTGACACTCAGGGCAGAGCTAATGTAACTGATTAGATTTAAATGAGTTTATCCTCATGACGCTACACTAGCTTGTCCTTGTGCTTAGTGATTTTTTTCCCATGACGTGTTGTCAGCATAAAGTCAAAGCAATTTCTTGTTTGCTTTGCTTGAAAGCAAATAATTTCCCTGGGCTATTACTACAGAAGCTGGAAACATGAACAGGTTGTGCATAAATTTGGGGGATGAAGGCGCCGTGTTCCAAAAACCATGCGCTAATATACTGCTGTGGTCAAAGTCGCCCTCTGTTAGGTGCTTGGCATCGGTGCATTTGGAGACATGTTAATGCTCTGTGTGGGCTTTTCATTCACAGAGGTGAAACGCTATCAAATAAAAAACATAAGCAGGGACTGTCTAACAATGATCATCACTCTACACTTCATTCTGAAGAGGCTAACACAGATCCACCTTTCAATTTGAACATTTACACTTTATTTTCTTGTGGTCAGTTGCACCAAACCTCTTTCATTTTTACACAATTACACAATATTCTATTAGAGCCTTAAAAATCTAACACAGGATGTTTGTACCTTTTTTCTGTTTAGAAGTTTATCAGATATAAAAAATGCCTTGTATAATTCTATTATGTTTAAACCATGTTCCTAAATGAATAAAAAAAAAAACATGTTTTGTTTGTTTTTGAAATAAAATAGTTCATTGCTCATAGGTCGGCATATTGCATGACTATTCTTTAAAAATTGAAAAAGTTGCAGACATGATAGGAGGAGGCCCAGATGAATGTATCGTTGGTCATAACAGCTGTGTATGAAATGGGGGATGGTTCAATATGAGAATAAAGTTATTTACAAAAATCTGAAACAGTTTGCTTTTCAGACTGTCCCTAACTTTAACTCTTGAGTTCTTCAAACTAAATCTACAAATGTTACTTCACACATTCAGATGCTGTCTGTATCTGCATACTGCCATTATTCATACCTGTGTAATGGATTTGTATTTGTTTATGATGATACATAATGTTCCACTAAAGCAGCAGTAATTGAAACAATATATAAATCCTACCTGTGGCCTCTTCTTTGGTGGTTATCTCTAATCTGGGTCCGTAGGTGCCGTATCCTGCCTCTGTGAAGGCCCTGATCTGGAACACGTATGCCGTGCTGGGCTTCAGGTTGTTCACTGTGGCTGATGTGGACTTGGACCTCACTGTGGAGTAGATCCTGTCCTTCTGATCCTGCACAAGGAGGAATAATAATGACATTTGAGAAATAAAATAAATAAAAAAATCGACTCCTGTGTGAAAACTTGGTTCTATTGAAGTGTTTTTATCTCAACGTCTTTGCTTCCAAACTACTGCAGATATACTTCAGAGGACGTAATTACCTGCCCTTTGTAAATGGAATGAATGTGATTTAACAATTTTTCATCCAACTTGTGTGGAAGTTTAAGATGAAACCCTGCCAATTTAGCCGTCCTTTTAATAATTAACACATATATCTATCTAAAATAGTGTATAGCTTATATATGGACAGGTCTTTATTTAAAATTCAGCCTCAACACATAAATTCTGTATAAATTCCTACAGTGCAGCAAACATGTCATCATCTGTTTTCTAAGTTTTTTTTTATTCTCAATTTAATTCTAATAACTTCTGCTTTGCTTGTGTAATCACTGTTAAGCTACCTCAATGGAACTTACTGCCCAGATGTTTCAAAATAAAAGCCTTCCAGTGGTTCATGAGGTAAAATCCCACTTTTCCATTCAACATAGAATTAGAAGCTGCTGATGTCAGTTGAAAGTGTTGCGTTTAATTAACAATAGCTTAACGGTCATTGAAAAAGAGACTGATGAGTTGATGAGTTTGGGATCTTGTTATGTTTGTAAAAAACAAATCCAGATGTTAAACAGAATAATGCTCTAAAATATGCATTATGCTGAAATAACCGTAACAAGCTCTCGAGCTATAGTACAGAAAATTCTGCCCCCTTCAATGTTTGTTTTTTTCCAGTATTTATTTGAGGATGTACAAGAATGAAAATCATTCAATCAATTATGCTTTATTACAGAAAATCTCTCATTTGACCTGAAATTATGAGCCTGCTACACAGCCAACACAAACACATATGAAATCTTCTCCATCAAGGAATCCATTTGGATGCAGAGGCTGCGCTCATTGTGTGCTTTGCTGTTGATCTGTAAATGTTTTGCTCGGCAAAAGCCCAAATGGAATGCCAGGGTCTGTTAGGGCCGTAGTTGTTGTTTCCAATTTTCCACTTTTACAGCTGGGCAGACCACAGCCACAGTACGTGACATAGGAGAATGATTCGTCAGTGTTTGCTAGAGGCTGTGGCCAGCAGGACTGGCATCAGAGCTCTGCTACCCTGCCTTTGATTTGCTGGGTTAAATTCGCTCCATTAAACCTCGCTGTAAAAAGCTGATGTGTTCAGACTTGAAACACAGGGAAGCAGCGGTATAATCTATGTGGAAGGGGGAAAGGAGATAACAGTAACAGATTGCTAAATCTGGCAGTGCGGCAGCCACGGATTGTGTGTGTGTGTGTGTGCTAACATGTGTGCGGGGGCGACTGTGAAGGACTACAGCCTGATTAAAATCTTATGAGCATCTCATTCATTATTGCAATTATGAGACAAAGAAGGTACTTGCGGAATCTTGTGAATTCCACTCACAGCAGCATGCAGATAGAATACAAAATGAAGAGTCAGCAGAAGTGAGTGTGATGTGAGAGATGGAGGTGAAACAGCTTCAGAACGAGACAAGGACACAAACAAATCCACCGCTAAACTCACTTTTTCGTAGTATTTGATTTCATACTCCGTGATGACGCCGTTGGGTTGGTGGGGCTCCTGCCAGGAGAGCTGGATGCTGCGCTGCTGCACTTTCTCCTTGATGACCTCGCTGACCTGGGACGGAGCTGTTTGGACAAGAACATGTCAATAAGCGCAGGGCAAACCCTCTCTGCACACACACACACACACACACACACACACACACACACACACACGCATACAGCCGGCCACTAATCAGTCGACAACCAACACCCTGCATCCCCTGACGAATATTCATGGGGACAAAATTTCAATTACAGTGCAAACAGTAGAAGACAGCGTTAGCCCGGCCGGTGCAAAACTGCAACATGCAGATTATGAATGACAATTCAGTTCAATTAATTCCAACATTTCCAGCAGAACAAGCAGGCACTTACTCTCCCTGATGACAGAACTATTCAGAAAGCCTCTTAGAGGGAGAGGGCTGTACCTGTAACCTTCTGACACCAGTCTTATGCACACCAATTATCTGTGCCTCTTTGCATGACTCATTTTAAGTGTCTGGCTGCCTGGAGTAAGTGCTCCCACATTTAGGTTTGATAAACATTGCACACAGACACACGGTTATATTTTTAGTTGTCAATACCCAAAGCTACTGAAATTAACGAGCTTGTATTGATGGAGCTTAAGCCTGCACTGGTGCCATGTAATGTCTCAGCATTTACTGTAACTACTGCTAATGCTGCTGCTGCTGCAGAAACAGTGTCTGTAGCTACTGTGCTACTACAGTTTAACTGCTACATGCTATCACTGGTGTAGCTGCCCAGCACGTCTGATTTAGCTACAAATAATGCCACAGCTACTGCTTCTGCTTGTGCTATGACTGCTACAACTACTGCAAGTGCTACATCTAGCTTCACAATCACATGTAAATCAACCTTAACCTCATGTAAAATGTCATTTAAGGAGAGACAAGGGTTCTTGTGTCCACATTTAAAGCTGCATCAATAGACTTTTCGTCTGATTCTTGTGTCTGCTAACCTGATGAATAAATGAGCAACATTCACTATTTTTGTTTTGTTCTCATCACTAACATTTACTCCATGCAACAAAAGTTTAATAATGCCATCGCCTTGTTTTCATCGGCAACCAACTCCAGTTAAGACAAAACACAATCTGTCTCCATGAACTGTGTTTAGCAGAACATTGCTAACTTCTCCTTGTTTGCTTTTGCTGGAGTTGCAGTCGCATGCAGTCAGGAAGTGCTACTTGAATGTTATATTTCCTTAAAACAATGCAGTTAGAACAGTTGAGCCTGATGCCATAATGTTGTTCTAAAATCTAAAATTAAGGTTTGTTTTTCTTGATTTTAGTGCAGTGAGTGCCTATTTTCTTATTTCAAGACATTACTTTTTCATTTAAAGAAAATTAATCTTTGAGACATTGTTACAGACAGAATAATTAGAGAAGTTGGAGATTGTTTTGCAATGCGTTACAACTGTGACTAGTTCTGCAGCTGTGCCTTCTGCTTCTGGTGGGCTACAACCTTCATTAATTACTTTTACAATAATTGTCATCATCATCATCTTGATTATAATCACCATCATTTTTGCAGCACTTTTCTTAAAGAGCCTTGTGGGAAAAGAAAGAGGGCAAGTGTTTTGGGGCTGCTAAACCTCACCCCCGAGGAGATGATGCTTTCAAAAAAAATCTGCTTACTGCAAATCTGCACTCTAAACAGCCTGAAAATCACTTCTGTAAACATACTGTGAAATCTTGATGACTCATGGTGCTCTTGGGGCAAAGCATATTAATTAACACGTCTTAGCAAGTTTGAAAAGTCGTCCTGGGGATGACGTGAACTCGCGAGGTAAAAGGCACTTGTCAGAAGCTGTGCTGATTTCTGTTTCCTGGTTTCTTTCATGGATCCGAGGAGTCTTGAAGTGAAAGCTTGCGAATGATGAAATTATAAGAAAATGTGGATTCTTAAATAACCATAATTAGTCTCAACAGCCTCAACCAGGAGTCAAGGGACAGACATATCCTATAATTTTCGATACTGACCGACAAGAGACAAAAAGCCTTTCCCTGCACTATCAGAGGCTGCTGAAGCTGTTGAAGTGTCGGTGTCATGCTCAGTGACCCAGTGTGAGTGGACCTCTGCAGCCTGACCCTCCATTGTTTTAAGATGACCTGCCACTAATGACTCTGGCTGGATTAAAACCTCATTAGGCCTCATCGGCATTCCTGACAGCAATGCTCACGACAGCGGACACCCAAGACCTTGTCAAAAACCTGCTGTTGTGACATGTCCCCTCATAATCCACCCAAAACACAGGAACAATGTATCCTTTCTCGGCGCAGTCGGCTGGTCGAAGGGACGATTGAGTTTTCTCTCTCGAGTCACAACAAGCAGTTAGTGCAGCTTAACTTCATCCAATTTGGCTGCTTTCTCTGCCCCTCATCCAGACGGCGTCCTTGAAATATGGACCTTTCTCTTCCTGATCCTAAATCTGGTTCTGGTTTATGGGCACTAAATGATGCTTCTTGTCTGTGTTTACTGCTTTAATTTGACATTCACTTTCATCCCCTGCAGATGTCTTTTTCTGCCGTGCGCGTGCAGAGAGGAACGAATTCAGGATGTATATTTACAAAGTTAGCAACTCTTGGACTTTGGTAAGTGGATGTATTTAGTTACAGTGACCTGAGTATCTTTTAGAATTCTTGATTAGTGAATAATTAAATAAAATAACTTTGTCACTGATGTTTTAAAGGTTTTGTTACCTTAGAATGAGACTTTTATATCTATGTTGTGGATGAATCCACCATGTTGAACTGCCAAATGTTTCTACAGTAGCCCAGAATGGACAAACAAAACGCTGGCTCTAGATAGGACCTTTGGCGTTTTTCACATATAGTTTCTTCTTCACTGTAGGAAGCAGAGGTAGATGCTACGAAATTCTGGAACTCACTGGACCTTTAAAATGTCATTCACGATCCAGATTTGGCTTCTCACGGCATCAGAAAATTTTCCTTCAGGACCATAAAGTAGATATGTTTTTGTTGTCTGTGTTAGATGCTTTGGTATTTATTCTTTTTTTTTACTTTTTATCTGAAAATCAATTAAAAGTACAAGTACAAAAACAAACACATTGATTCACCCAAACGCTGCGGGTTGTTCCTATTCTAGACAAAACATTCTACAGACTGGTTCCTATCACCACGTAGTACACTTATTTGTTGTCTTTTCTGCCTCCAACCTTGGCCTTTGATACCATCAAATAAAAGTCTGAAATGTGAGTTTTGTTACTCATTTTAAAAAAAAGAGGAGGCCATCTTCACTTCTCACACACTTGTCAGATACGTGGTTTCCAAGTAGCAAGCAGAGACACAGAGCCGGCGTGCAGCATGACAAGCTACTTTCCCACACAGCTTCTTCTCCCTCCAGAGTGTGTGTGACGCAGGCTCAGGCACCAGATCTGCCCCATTTACCCCCCTTTGGGCCCGCGGCTGTAGTAGCAATGACTCAGCCCAGGTCCCCGCCCCCCCCTCCCCACCTTTCCTCCACTCCCTCACCCTGCCACGGGTGACAGAGAGAGCCGGGGCCCCGTGTTTCCGCAGAGATCATGAGATCAGTGAACGGCATTAGCAGACGCGGTGTTCCACCGCACCGAAAAAGGTGATCGTTCCCCGAAGGTGATTTGAGAATGGAAAAGCAGTCGTTCTCGATTTCTCAGGGCCGCGAATGAAGACCGGGGCTGAGTGTTAATTCTAAGAAAAAAAAGCTGCTCCTCTGTCTCCCCCGCGGATCACTCTGTGTGACAGCCATTAATGACTCGACTTGATATCATGGAGACCAGAAGCAGCCAGCCACTCTCTGACTTTTAACATACCTGTGGGGGCTTAGCATGGTGGAAAATTGTATAATTGTTACGCCGCTCTTAAAGAGACTGTTTGTGCAGGCATTTGTGCATTCATTTTGCAATATTAGTAAATGTGTTAGTGACCCCGAACACCTTCTCCTGTAAAGCTAACTGATCCAGAAGCCAGTCGCCAGCGTGCTCTGCATTTGAATGTCTTATGAATACATTAGACAGTGCAGTTTTAATATCCTCTTCTTTCACTCAGACGGCTGATTTCAGCTCTGAGTGGAGCTGGTTCATTACATAAGCGTCTTTCTCTGCCTCCATGCTTGCCTCATGGACCGCACCGATGCTATGAACTCATATTAATTACTGCTGTTTCCAAGATGTGCTTGCGTATCTTAACGCCTTTGGCGCCATCTTTGTCGAAGTGCACGGCGTTTTAGACGTTTAATTTGAACAGGAGATTACAATGACTATTCTTTTGTGCCCGTAAACACACATAAAGCACGTCTTCCTACAATTCAAACAGTGGAAATGAAATGAAAGTGTGGACATTTGGCTACTGGAGACTTTTTTTAAAATTTAGAACCAGAGCTTTTTCAGCAACTAATGACACTATGAGCTGGATAAAAATTAATTTGACACGTTATTAAAAGTCCGGATATCATCTTAAAGCTTTTTCCTTTGTAAGAATCTATGTTAACATACTTAAAACACTGCTTTGCCAGCTGGCCCTGCTCTCCATCATATCAACTATTTCACACATTGACAGCGATTGATGCATTTAACATACTCTATTCAGTTTCCCCTTCCATCACTGCCGAGCAGGGTATTTATATACAGTTCTGGGGAGTCTGCTTGTTAGACTGAAACCTTTTTAACAACATCATCTCCAGCAGCCTGTGAAACAAAAGCCCGGCGACAGTTTGGTCCCGGGCTGGCTTGACACTAACGAGGGATGACATAATCAAGATTACTTCTGCTGGATGTTGTGACTCCCATAAGAGAGCAGCGAGTGACTGCTGTTAAATGTTGGCATCTCGGGAGCAGTGGACATTAAGGGGATGGTCTCTGCGTGATACCCTAAAAACGGTGACTGTTGTGGACAAATATAGTTCTCATTGAGGTGATTGCGAGTCATGAAGTTAAAGATACATTCCAGCTATTTAGTATTACATGTTGATAAAGATGGAAGACTCGCATGAGACAGATTTAGGCAAACTAGATCCTCTGTTTTCCGAAAAACTTAAACCATTAGCACAGTTTTGTTAGACTGCCTTGTTTGTAAGCCAGGCTTTCTGGGTTTGTAGTCTTGGAGCCTGAGCCCAGATAATCCTGATGACATCATCAAGGGTTTAATTTCTCAGACTTGAAAAGTCCTGACAAAGCTTCTCCAGAGCCACCGAGGACTAGTAAACTGCCTTTCATGTGTAAAAGGTGCCAGTGTTCCCCTTTAAGGTCAAGGCTGGGTGGTTTGGTTAACTTTTTGCCCATGGTTAAATGAAAAACCACTTTAGCTGAAAATAAAGACTTCACTCAGCCTCGGAACAAAATTGCTTGCATGAGTTGAGAATTGTACGTGGGTCGCTGGATTCCGAGGCAAATGTACCGGAGCAGTCAGTTCCCCTCTGACCTCCACACCCTCGCCTCCCACCACTCAGTGTCAAACTGCAGCCTGCTCCTAGTCGTCTCCTCCTCATGTAATCCTCGCCTGGTGGGGAACGTTTGTCTCTCCCTGCATGGAAGACGCAATTTGCATTTTAAGACAGCGCAATCGTTTCACCAAATTTGATGCGACCCCAGCTGGGTTTTTACAGCTGGAATGCCTGCGTACGTTTGTGTGTGGGTGTTTGCTTGCCCGTATGAACCCAGTAAAAAGTGTGTGGGTGGATGTTATCCACCCCCAGCTACTCTCCACCTGTCTGCGGAGCTGGCTGGGCTGAAACTAGCTTGCAGCTTTAGCTCTGAAAGCCATTCATCCACTCAGCGGAGTGACGCACCTTGAGCATTCTTGAATTAAAAGCAGAATTCCCTTTTAGTAGCTGTGTGCACTGGGAGCACGCTTGGTGAGTCACACAGTAGAGCATTGGAGGACAGTAACAGAGCTCAGGCTCTGATGAATGTGAGGGGAACTGTCAAAAATTGGTGTGACAAGTTTCTTGCTCTTGGGCTACAGAGCCAGCGTCTCGCCGGTGGCATTGAGGCTGCACAGCATTGTGTGTCACCAGCTGCTGCCACGCGGCGCCATGTCACCTCCACTTAGACCCGAACAGGACGAAAAAGGAAGAAGTGATGCAGTCAGTCACACTTTTTATTTTGTGAGTGAATCATGGCTTTAACTTGCATGTGGACCACATCCAGTAGTTGAGGGTTTCAAAGAATTTCAAGCCTTCGTCCACAGACAAAACACATTAGTCACGGAATGACTGCTACTCATTCTGATGAATTATCAGATTTTAGCTTCTTTTAGCTCGCTAGCCCACAAACTCTGCTGTTATGAACCCATTAGCTTTGAGAGAGAAAGTTCTGATAGAGCCATAACTTTGGGTATCTATAACTTGTGTGTATATATATATATATATATATATTATCTAATCTGATCAATTCTATCCCTTTACAAGCTCACCCTCAGAATGCTTAACTACAAGTGCAGCGTGTCCTCCCATCAGAGGCTAATGGTATCATTTTAGGAACATTTTGATCGCCTGATGATTCCAATTCACCACAAATGCTTCAGGTGGAGGTGCACAAAATACCCTTGAACCACGAGTGTTTGAAAATAGGGTTTTTAAAGAGCCTGGCAGAGGACGCAGCGTTCGCTGCATAACAATGCCGGACGAGTCAGGGACACCTTTAGTGACCATGTGGAGAGGTCAAAGGCGGCTCCGTTTGAAAGCAATTAGCCAGGCTTGATTTGAAGGAGACCTAGGCCGGGTCTTTCATGTTCTATAGGGCTGACAGCTCCAGAGGTGGTGGGATGATTATTAATACGTATCTGACGCTTTCACCACTGACAAGCTCAACACAGCCATCAAATGTCCCCTCATTATTTCCCAGTTCAAGGACCCCACTATCATATATTCACATCAATTCTCGGGATCAACAGAGAGGTATTAGATCCAATTCTCCTCACCTCAGAGCTTTTCTCTTAGGTGTAACAGTCAACAGTGAGGTCCGATTGGAGAGATACTCATCACGTGTTGCTGGGATGTGTTTGGCCATAAAGGAAGCACATTAAGTGTCAATGAGAATTTCCTCAGCTAATAGAATCCCTCCTTGGATTCTCCCGGCGCTCAAGCAAGTAAATGTTTTTTGGATGTGTGATTCTCTGAGTGCATCACCCACATCTAACAGCTTAAGTATAGCCCTGTGCGCTACCGGGAAGCCAGGAATCAGAATCACAGTGGAAGGTCAGTGGGGGGAAATTGCATTCATGCTACACTGACATGCACACATGAGGCGCACTGTGCATGATTGCCCCTCATATGCCTCCTGACAGGGAGTTCATTTTAACCCGCAGTGGTGTTCCACGCCACGTGCTCTACTATAATATCAAAATGCCATTCAGTGGTGTCACAGATGCAGAGATCATTGGTCAGCTTTGTTACATAATTGTCAAGCCAGCAGGGACCCCCCGCTTATTGAGGAAGCACTCAGCTCTCCTGTGTCAGTGTCCAAATTAGGGAGCGGGGCTGGCAGCCTATCATCAGCGGCTCTTAGCACACTTCCCTGATTTCTTCAAGTCAGCTAGAATGGGGTCTGCAATCGCCATATTTATTTTCCCCCATGTAGAGCAAGAATAGAGTCATCTCGACTCCATCGTGCCATAACCAGAATTTACATAATCATATACTAGCAATGGTAAAATGATGGCCTTGTTCACAACGGGCACCAGAATGTACCTCAGGGCGATTCTTTCACAAATGGACTGGTTTACATGAGCGCACCCAAAACACGCTGACTGGATATTTCACAGGGAGCTATGTGAGCTGATAGGAGATAGCTCGGAGATATATCATAGCTGATTCAGAGATCAGGTTCTAATCATGACATCCATTTCTATCCCAATATATAGCGACATTTTCTGGTGATTCAAATGAATGCCTGTTAAACATGTTTTTGGCTAATCTAGGTTTTGCTTCACATCTGTATATACACTGTTGTTGCTGTAGCAATCCTGACAAAACAATACCCATGATTTATATAACTCAAGATATTAAAAGGATCAGGACAGTGCTGAAAATTCTATAACAGCTGACAGAGTTTATTCTCAAATATTCTCAAAGCGCATCAGGAAACAAAAGATGGGGACCTCTAGTGGTGAGGAAATATACTCGATGAAGGTGAAGAGAAAATTTGGAATACAATGCATAACAGCTGATTACAGAATCCCCCCGTTTCGGTACGGATAACCTCTCTGGGTTCAGTCAGATTCGAAGTTCAAGCCAAATTTCCGCAGTGCGCAGGCACACGTGGCCACATATAGTAAAGTCATGGCTGTAATTCTCGAGCTTTGTTGCCAGTTGCAAATGTATGTTTGATCCTTTCCCACAGAAAACATCAAACATGGGTTAGCCGAGGAGCGTTCAGCTGAGACAGATTTCAATAACGCCAGGTGTGAACTGCGATTTCCTCCTCTGTCTCGCAGAAACCAGGTCATGTTTTAGAAGGTCATAATGATTAGCTGGACAGATGGGAAACAGCAATTTGACTCAAAGGACAATGACATGGAAGATAAACTAAATGTATACTGCAGCACGACTGTGCCAAAACTGTGTATTTACCGCAGACATAAAACCGAGCCTCTTGATTTAAAATCCTTAACCGTTCACATAAGAAACACAGGGCTCTGCTGTTTGTAATAAACGTCCCAGAATACCAAATAAGAACATTTGTTGACTTATTCTGGCAATCATAATTATAGTGACAATACACAGCAGGCCAGCATGTGTGTGTGCTGGAAGGAAAGTGATGTGAGGTTGAGCTAAAACTCTTTTGAGACGCGGGCTTGTTTCAGGGAGGTCGCTTGGAAATAAATGACAGGGTCAAAAACAGAGGAAAAGCTCAGAGAGTTTGTAAATAAACCTCGGTTTTTGTTCGCCGACCGGGTTCCATCTGAACCCACTTAATCAGAGTAAATCCCCGAGACCCGCCTGGCTGCATGATGCACGGCCCGATATCCTCATGGTTAATTGCTGAATTTCCTGAGATCTGCAGAATTCATTGCCCAGAAAGCCTGATGAAGTCATAAAAATATGCCATGCTTGTCCGTATCCCCTTTGATGGCGAGCTGTGTTAAACTGATGCTATCTAACTGCGGCTCAGCACATGGACTGAGAGAATACACTGTGAAACAAACAGGCACAGGCCAGATGAGAAATGAAAGCACTGGTACTTGTTATAATGTACACGCTTGGCTTTGCTTATCCACTGCCTTGCTGACCTTTCTGCTACAAGCAGCTGCAAGGCATGTCTTTTCAAATACATGACCGGGCTAAGCAGAGATATGCGTTTGCATACACAGTGGCTTTATCATTTATCTTAATAAAACAAAGACCGCGGAGTGAAAAGGCACAGAGCCGATTAAGGGCGAGAGCCTGGCGCGGTGACTCTGGATATTTACAGGAGCTGCTAAGCAGCCAAACGGCCTTCCACCTCTTTGCTTCCCTTAAATGTCAAAGCACAGCCTGAGGGCCCCGCGCTCCAATCTGAAACCCTGAATGGACATCTGAGCTCCACGGGGATTGATAAGTAAGATTATTCACAAAAATGCACTGTGGATTGATGGTGCACTCCAGGGTCAGAATCGCGAGGCAGTGCTATTATTTTGAGGTTTCAACCCCTATAGTCGCGCTTATCTGTGGTTTGACACGGAGGAGGCAGCTGCTTTCATTCACATATCAGCGAATAAATCTAATGTTTGGCATCCGGCAAGAGAAATATTAAAATTTCAAATTAAGCCCACCGCCGCCGCTTTGCAGAATGTAAGGGGGGATATGATTGCTGAGGGCTGGAATCATAAACATTTATTATAAAAAAAAACCACCTCTGTCATCATGAAGATGATAATATTAATTAGTGCTCATATGCTCTTTAATCACAGACTTGGACAGACTCCATCTCAGGGAAATCATATCCACTGCCCCTCCGGCCGCCTCTGTAATTTTGTACGGAGCAGTCTACTCCAGCACACTGCTGATTGCCAACAGATCTAGGCCAGGCCTGCAGCTCTCCAAGACACCACGCAGTTAAATCAGATCAGAGCCCGAGACAAGGCCGACAAGCACTGAAAATGACCCCGCTCATGCAGCCGTTGGACAGTTGTGTAAGGCGTGGGGATGTACTCCCCCGGCGCTGCAGTCGAGGTTGCTGAGCACCTTGAATCTGTCAACAGGTTCAGTCCTCTGCCAGACGAAGCGGCAGCCACACGTTCTAAGTTTGGTTACTTCAGCGCCGCGCCGGTGTGTTTTCGAGCTTTCATTTTTGCAAGAAGACAGAAAACAATCTGCCGCACAGCGAGTGGGACAAATCTGAAAGAGTGCAAACACAACTCCTCCTTCATGTCCGCAGTGAAAATAAACCAGCTGTAGACAAAAACATCCTGTTAACCTCTTCAACCCCTTCAGTGCACGCTGTGTGGTCAAATGAGTCAAACCTACCAACCGTAACTTCAAATTCTGGTAGAGATCCCAATTTTTCCAAATGTATAAACTATGTCATGTCATCTAGAATATTTCTACTGATGGAAGGTTGCAACCAAGACAGGATTACCAACCAGGAACTACCCTATGGGCTCCAAAAGCCTCGTGTCCACTGTGCATAAGTTTGTTTAGATGCCCAACTAAAGCATAATAAGTTATCTGAGGTCACTTTCTTGTACAAAGTAGAAAATATTCAGTCATTTATTGACCTTTATATTCTATTAAATCATGCATGTGTGTATTCTTCTGCGTTGCATTGTGCTCGGAAGCTTTGTTTGCCTCAGGGTTTATCTGGCCGTGGGTGCAGCCATAACAACACGCACCCAAGGCTCCCACGCACAGGCTAATACAGGCATACAGAATATGTTAATGTCAGAGAGTGTGGAATAAAATGAGTCTAACAGACATAAAGCTACTTAAGGGGAAATTAAAGTCAATTTTTAAACACTGGAAAACGAGGAGAAAGGAACATCTCTAATGAAGCGGTGACTCCTGATGACTCTTTTATAAAAATACCTCATGCTGAAAGGTATTAACGCTTAGGTCACATTCACGGACAGGTATACACTCTTTTTTTAAATAAATCTCACACTGATCCAATAAATACCTGCTGCAAAGTGACACCTAATTCTGCCTGAAGAAAACACACAAACTGGATGACCTTATACAGGAAGTATATAACTCATTTGACTGCTCGCTTGCTTAAAGCCAACCGACTACCATGCGTTCTGCAGGAAACGGAGTGGTGCATAGCCAGAGTAAATGCACCTGGTGATAAAGGATAAGACCGGAACGCCCAGCCGACTCAGCAGCAGCCCTGTAATCAAGGGGACGACCCGATGCTGGCAGTCGTGCGCTCGTGATGAGTAACCCCCAGGCCAGACACTCCAGACAGGCCTCCAGCCAGACGGCATGTGGGAGGAAAAGAGAGGGGGAAAAAAAACGATTGCACAAAAGCCTACTTAGTGGCTGACTGTAGTTTTGGGCATAGGCTTTTTTGTGTCTGTCATCAGCTGTGAGCTCTTCTATCACTCATCTGTCTGCTATGAGCTCACTTGATGTCTTCTTTATGCACAGACAAAAAGCAAATGACAGGACGTGAAGGGAACCAGACGGCAGAGCACCGACGCTCGCGACTGGGTGTGTCGTTTCGCACAAACACACGCCGAGCATATTTGGTCCTGGAGGAATACTTTACAGTGACAGCGCCCTCGAGTGCATCGCTCTGTAGAATGCGTTGATCCTTTTAAATGGCCCGACCTCCTGAGCCACATCTTTTTCTTCTTTATGTTCTGTTAACTTATGGAAGCTGCTAACTGATTATGATTAATGACTGCGAAGCAGCGACACAGACAGGCAGTGGCTCTATCTCTAGAGGGTTTATGGATGTCATGGGATTTTTAAAAAAAAAAAAAAAAGAATCTTGAGACAATTTCAGAGTTGGTTTGCCACAACTCATTGCTTGTAACAATCTGTTTAGATGAAATTCATAACTATGATTTATTATGGTGTGTCATGTAAAAGCTGTTTGCAAAGTCTAACAAGAGCTGAATTATTCCCAGAGTCGCGACGATGCGGTCTGCCCTCTAAGCCTCGGAAACAGTTTTCAACTGAAACTGCGCTGAGTGATCGGCTGCTTGAAGAGACAAAGCCAGCTCTCAGGTTGCCCGGCTGAACTCGGCACAGATTGGCTCCCGGCTCCCTCTGCCCTACAAAGGCACGTCCACTGTCCTTTGTCCCACCTACGCTACACCCCCTCCCCACCACCTCCCCGCCAGTCAACACTGGCTTCCAGGGTTAGCGACTGGCCGTAATCGCCGGGCACAGAGTCAGAGTCAGTGCATGGAGAGACGCCCAGTAATGCTGTAACACCTGCTTGGTAAACAACCTACAGAAAGCGGGGGCCCAAATCCTCTTTGCCAGTCTTTTCTGGGGGAGAGGATCGTAATGATGCCAATAATACGTTTGACCGAGGACACACAGAGAGAGGAGGGCTGCGTGCTGCTGTTCGAGTTAAAGGTACAATCTGCCCTAAAGCATCTGCAACGTTGGAATAAAAACAGCTTTCAGAGAAGAGCATTGCTTTTTCTGCTTGACTTCATTACTAACTGGCTAAATCTAGCAACTGTTCCCATGGGCCCCAAAACCCAAGGTCAACTGTTATTTATCACTACTGTTATTTTTGATTCATTGGAATTACTATATATAATTTTACATCTTAATTAGGCCTGTGACTAACGATTATTATCAATTGTTATTCACCTAATCTATTGATTATTCTTCCACTAATCGACTCAGTCTTTAGTGTACAAAATCCCATCACATTTTCCACGAAAGGCAACAATGAAATGTAAAATTCAAAAAGAATATGGCTTCTTTTTTTTCAGTATTTAACACTCACACAAGGAGATCCAATCCAATTAGGGCTATCACAATATCAGCCATTCAACACACGAGTATCGCAGCAAAAATAATTCATGATAATATTATCGCAATATCTAAAAAATTGAACTGTAATCATGACTGTACAAAAGCTATAAAAAGAATAATTACACTGAGTGTGGATTATGTACATGATATTATTATTAAAATGATATCAGTATTTCATTTTTTAATATGTATCGTCAATATCGGTATAAATCGCGACCCAATCGTAGAAGAGACAGAGGTAGCACACCTCCAGCCACAGGGGCGAGTGGAGTGGAATCCCTCGCAGACTATTTCAGTCAGGGTCGTGACTTCCACTTCTTCCCTCACTGTTGCTCTCTGTGCAAAGCTGACAGCAACAAGTTCACACCAGCACTCAGTGGGCTGTCAGAAAGTCTGGAAAATGTAGGAAATCACTTACTCATGGCAGGTCGAGGAAAAACTGTGAATATTCCTAAAAAAATAAATAAATTAAAATTATGTAATATATTCAGTGATTCAGTGAGTATCTGAGCTTCGTCCTTTGAGGCTTACGTTTAAACTCATAAATCTATAAAGCTGAAATGTTTTAAAAACACCTGCACTGTTTTGAATATATCAGTTATTGTCTGTTCAAACCCTGTATGCTCATGGCAATATGTGTGAGCATTGTATTGAACAATGGTTCATTCTTCAGCTGCCTGAGCCCTGGCTCACTATCATTATAATGATGTCATTATTGCGAGATAATTAGCTTTGAAAATGTATCTCGGGAAACAATCTCATAGCTTGTAGTGTCTCTGTTTTGCTGCCAACTATATATTGGACTTGATAATGACTCTTTTCTTCTTTGGCTGGTTACAGAAATTTACTTCACAATATCCACCGTGATCACTTTGCTTTAGTGCGGGTAATACCAATAACAGACACTCTAATGAGATGTCAGAGATCATCAGTGAAAGCTGTGAGAGAAAATAACGCCGATGTCGAGAAGGACTTGAAAACACCACTATGAACGGAGCAGGATAATACGCCCGGCGCGCTCAAGGTGGAACCTTGTGGTATTAAGCAATCCAGCAAAGGTAGTTTTGGTAACAGCTCTATTAGCTGTATAATGTTTTCTCATTTTGGCTGTTTCATGGCTTCGCGGTGAGCTTATGGAGAGCCGCTTAAAACGACAGAAACAGGGAACAGTCACATAAAACTGCGGCCTGAGCAGATGAATCGCTCGCCCTGCTGTGTAAGAAAAGAAGCCCGTGGAAAGCACTGTACCTCCTTGAAGTCAGCAGGCTGATTAAAGTTTGGAGATTGGCCAGACAAAAAAAAAAAAAAAGAAGCTCATTCTGTACTTAACTACGTTTTTTTAAAATTCTTTAGCTGGGAATCATATTTCTATTTTCTTTAAGAGGGGAACTGAAGCAGGTACGGCACAAAGAGAAGCTGTCAAAGTGGCTCTCACGGAGACGAAATAAGAAAAAGAAAGAAAGAAAAGCTATTTCTTAATCTTTCCCCCGCTGCAAATACCCATGCTCCGGTCAAATAAATTCTCAGTCTCCACATGGAAATAATCAGCAGTCAATGCCTTGAACACATTGTGTTGTCTCCTAGAATGCACAGGCCTGCAACGCAACTGCCATTAGTCACACAGGGACAATTAAAAAAGCTGCTCCTGCCTATCCTTTGTAAATCTGTCTGAATTGCCTTAATCCTTCACTATTAAACTCAAGAATAGTTGGTGGGACCATTCATATCCATATAGGCTGCCGCTCTGTGCTGCAGCCGAGCAGAGCTGTGTAGATTCAGCCTCAGAAAGCAGCAGCAGGGGGTGAAGGGGGGGCGACTGTTTGTGATGCAGATTCCCCACCAGAAGAGGACCACCAGGGGTGTGTGGCACAAACACACACACACACACACATACAGTATGTTGGTTTTGTCAGTATATCAGGCTGTGAGCTGTGGCCTCGTAGTACCAGTCATACATCAGCCAGTCGCTGTGGTCCCCCTGCGGATGTGAAGGGGGGAGGTTCAGGATTTTATTCAGCGGTCTGCAGAGGTGTCAGTCTGCCTCAGCTGGCATTAACAAGCCAACTAAAGGATTTAATTAAAATCAGTGTTAATTGGAGCTGGGTATCAAACTCCAATACTTTTTGGTGCATATTTAAATATGTCTGTAGCACCGAGCATTGCTGTCAAGTGCTGGAACTTGAAAGTCTATTCTTTAATCAGGTAATAATAATTTTGGAGTATATTTTTTTAGCATTTGAGAAGCTTTTTTCTTGTTCCACAAAGTAAGTAAAAGTCTTGGTACAAAACCTCAGGTATTAAATTATCAATAATATGAAAATGATTCAAATATTACCTCACATAAGTGTTCAGGCCTGGTCATGACAGAAAGTGACAAGTTTATCCACATGTCCAGGCGGTGAGTAGCCGAGTAGTTGACTAGCCATATGATTACTCGGACAGCTAGTTGGTGAGATAACAACACGTAACCAGCTAGAATGCTAATCAGTCACAACAGCTCCTCTCTCAGCTGGTTGGCCTGGTAACTGTAAATCAAGATGGCTGACAGTAAAGATGGCTTCCATTGCGTCATAGGTTAGACTCAATATGTTGTATAACCGGTCCGTCATACCTTAACATTTATGTGAGGTAGTATTTGAATCATTTTCATATTTAAATATGAACTAAAAAGTATTGGAGTTTGATACCCAGCTCCAATTAACACTGATTTTAATTAAATTCTTTCATCGGCTTGTTAATGCCAGCTGAGGCAGAGCCTACAAAACCACATTTGTCCACACACACATTCATACACACTTGAACAGTGTACACAGTATGCACATTCAGAATGGAAGATAAACCTCACTCATTTTTCCAAAAATAATTTTGAAAAAAAAAAAATACGATGGCAGCTATTTTCCTGTCATCTGACAAAAGTGAGAAACTCATGAAAAGTTTTCAGATGACACTGACTTCCTGCAGTTAACACATTCAAAGTCTCGTACAGACGGTTTCTGTCCTGACAAAGTCCAAACAGGATAACAGCAGCATGTGAAATTGAGCCAAAGCAGCTTAAAGTTGCGTAGCAAAGCGAGTGACAGAGGGCTCTGCAAATTGAGAGATGAAGCCCGACATCCTGATTAAGGCCGACAAGGTGTCACATCATTGTCAGCCTTTGTGTATTGGCCTGCAGGATTTGCCATTACTGTAATTGGTGATTTCTGTCTGATAGGTGACGAGGGAGACGAAAGCTTAAGACTTAGTGGGAGGGCCGAGAGTGAGGGTTTGCTTTTCAGGGTGCTGAGCTTCTCCCAAAAAAAAAAAACCCATCCCAATTACCCCCAGGAACAATGACAAACAACGGCTTTTGCCTCTTTGTGTCAGACGTCCGGTGTGTTTACTTAGCGTATCTCCAATCCACTTTGTCACCAGTTAATTGGAGAGTGGTGAGTTATTCTAATGCAAATGCCAGACATGTTCGCACATTTTAAAGTGAGCTACCTTCAGTTGGCTTGAGGTGAGAAAATAAAAAAAAAATAAAAAAAAGCATGTTGGCAGTCAGGGGGAGAAGTCTTCCCCTCATGGAGCACACACCATGCATATGCTTTCAGTGTGTGTGTGTGTGTGTGTGGAGGAGGGCAGGTGGGGGCACTGACTTTATGCACTCGTCTCCAGCGGCTGTCAGATGCTGCTACACTTTTAGACTTCCAGACTGAATTCATCTTGTGTTATCAACTGCGATTTAATTTCAGCCAGAAAGCCGAAAAGGATGTTATCGGTAATATGTCCGATTAACAAGCCCGTACAGAAATACACCCAGTCACTGCATTAAGTCACTGAATCTCGCGAGCTAGATGTAATTTAATTTTGCATAGTAGACAAAATCAAATAACGTCACTGCATTAATAAGTGATTATCTCTCTTCCTGAGAACTAGAGGAGTGTTTCGACGTGGAAAAAAAAAGCCAAACCTGCTGAAAACACGGGGGTCTCTGCAGGTCTCTAATTTCATCTCTCATCTTGACGTCTACTGCCAAAGTACACTGGTCTTAACACATTGTGACATACTTTTTGGCAGCATTCGACGGCGAGTCACCAGTGTGATAGGGAGATGATTTGGGAGGAATTTACAAATTTAATTAGCTCGGTCTCTAAGGATGCGAGCTCTTCCAACTTTCATTTAGATGTAATCTTTCTTCGGAGAATACATTTTCAGCACGCAGTTCTCACAGAATAGCTCTCTTCTGTCTCAGTGCTTCACGACATGCGGCAGACACTGGCGGCTTAGTTCCACGGAGTGTAATGGCAGGAAAAAACAGTGAAAATAACACCCACGCACTGTGGAAACGCAGCAAAAATGTGAATGACGACGGGTGTAATGGTATGCAAAAATTCACATTTTGTGGTGTAACTCAATTTTGGTGTCACGGTTTGGTGCATGTTTTTTTTTTTTTTTGATTGTTTTCCATCTATTGTTGGAGAGAGTGACTCGTGGTGCAGCTTGTTTATAAGATGCACATGTGAAAGAGCACTATGGAGAGGCTCAATCCCTAATAGACACATTTGATGCGATGATTCGGTGGCAGAAAGGTTTAAGCATGTTTGACATTTTGTGTTTCCAGAGACATGCAGTTTTTTGCCTCCAGTGTCACAGTAATTTACTGGGAAGCCGTAATAATTCCAGTTCCAAATGCTAAAATTAACAACACACAACAACTCCACTGCCAAAGCTGTAGTGTGCTGCAATGATTATCGATTATACTTTGGTCTTTAAAAAAACCTCACTATAAAAAAATGGACAACATTCACAGAAAGAAATTCTTCATAATAACCCCAATCACACACACACAATGCAACGTAATAAGGTTGTGTGAGGTGGTAACAAAGCATTCTGGAGAATGTAGGAAGTCTGTGACTAAGGTAAAAGAAAAATAAGGAGGGTTAGTGCACCGAATAATACCGAATGTTGCAAAATGATTAATGAGATGTCAAATTTGAAGTCGGAAGCAAATATTCTCCTTCCTAATAAAACACAATTTTCTCTCTACTGTTACCTCCGTGTGCTGTTTCTATGAAGGCGACTGATCTATCTCCAGCTTAAAATGTGTTGCACTCTTGCATTTTGTCAACAATCTCTGAAATCACCAAGGTTAAATGGGCAATCATTTTCTCCCAGCACGACTCACGGTGCTTCAGTCAGTCCCAAACACTTTCCACCGACTCTTTGTCCCGCCTGTGTCAAGGATGCAGCGGAATGAGCAGAGAGGACGGACGGGTGTGAGGTGGGGATCATCTGATACAAAAGGGGGCTGTGGGAAGACTTTGCTGACACTCTTTCGGCTGTGTTACCTTGTCACAGTATCCCTCATGCCCTCACTAACTTCCTCTAAGCCCAGATGTGAAGCCCATCTGCTTGCACGTCCAAGACCAGCGTCCTTTTCGGATCTTCGGCTGCCATAATCTTTTTACGGTTGTTTTAGAGCAAATAATTGAAAGCAGCCAACCAGATGGCCGTCATACGCTCCCTCTGCTTTGATAACAAAAAGGTTTGGGGTACAGCGCTGGTTTAAAGAAGTAGAAGTACAGCTGAGGAAGCTAGCAGGTGCGCAGGACTAAACTTGGTCGGGCCCTGAAAGAATTCGAGGCGACAGCTTTGAAGGGTCAAAAGGTTGTCCATAATTGCCAGCGGTCTGTTTGAATGAAGGCAAATGGACTCTGAGGTTTTTTCCCCCTCCTTCCTTTCTCCAAAGCCAGAGTGGTCTGCCACAAACTCATTATGATTTCCAAGTGTGATGATCTGAATAAAAGGGGAGGGGTGGAGGGGTGGGGGTGAAGCAGGGGGTTGAAGACATAATTAGTTTTCCTCACTGCAGGAGACAGTATGCTGATGAGACAATGAAAGACAAAAAAAAAAAGCAGAGCTGTCAATCTCCCTCGAATTCTTTCATCTCACAAAGCTCCAGTGAGTAATGCTCACAGACCTCCGGTCCCCCCCCACCGAAAAAAAAAGTCCCCACACACACCCTACAACCGCAATGCACGACTGTGTTACGCAACACAAACCTCTGCCAATTCTACAAGCATAAAGCATTTCATAGAGCGCAGGAAGGAGGATAAAACAAACACTTTGAAGGAGCTTCTCAGAACATGATCCAGGTCGTGTTCGGTCAGAGTGCTAGAAATGAATAAAAATGTTCAACGCCGCAAATCTTAAATACATCTAACATCAGGGTCCGTCTTTATCAAACGTCCGATAACGGTAACCCTGGAGAATGCTTTGAAAACTTATCCGCACGGAGTAAAGTTCTTCACAAAAATTGAAGCATGAGACACATTAATCAAGCAGCGTACTTAGAGCACTTAAAGAAGTAACCTTTAAGAGCAGCTTTTAACTGATCACATGATTAATCACATGTGCTACGCTCGCTGCGGGAGTAGCCAATCACGCTCAAGGATGTAACCTCCATCTGCCCCATTGTTCATTCTTATTTTTCCTCTGATATATTATTCTTTAAAAGCCAGTATGATTTCAATTATTAGAATGAATGGTGTTTGTATGAAGCCTTTAATACATCCAGTAGCAAATAACACACAGTGAGATAAATCTGGGTGATTATTTATTTGGATAGATCCTGTTTGGAGCCATGACTGCAGTGTTTGTGAACCGTTCATTACTGCCTGGATGTATGCCATGGATGTATGTGCGCTATGTGCATGAACATGACTACATAGCAGCCTGATATTGATACAAAATATTACAGGAGACGCAATTTCAAATTACATTACAGTGTGCTGTAGAGTACAGTCGGTTAAAACACACATTGATAAGAGAGGAGTTTGTTGGGCCAGGAAAGCAAAAGAAGGAGCTAACGGAGGCTATACATGTACAGCAGAGTGGATGTGTCCCTCTGAGCGCCGCCAGTCACACTGTAAATACATTTTATCCATCGGTTAATATGAAAATTGATTAGTGCAGTATTTTTTCAAATTTTCTTTGAGTCAACACAATCTGATGGACATGATGAAGGATTTTCACTTTCATTTTTAAATCTGACTTTGATAGATGTCGGCTCAGGCAGATGTGTGATAGATCTCTCTCTGGCTAACATGCTAACACTCTCTGGGCTCCAAACAATCCCTCTGCAGCACCAGACCAAATACCATCGCCTACAGGAAACAACGATCAAAGTTTAGCTATTGACTGGGGATTGCTGCTGTGTGTGTGTGTGTGTGTGTGTGTGTGTGTGTGTGTGTGTGTGTGTTTTGTCCAGTAGGGGGAATTCGCTGCTATTGGGCACCTACGGCATGCAACCCCGCTTGGCTTTTATTACCCTTGGAAGTCCTTTTAACTCCTTCAGCAGGAAATGAAACACTCGAATGGCTCTATTGCAAAGTGCCGGAGCCATTTGCAGCCAGGGCCGTGACATTCCCAAGCATGTGTTCCATATAAAGAGAGGCTCTGGGAGTCACAGGTGCATGCTGACAGGGTGTGTGTGGTATGTGTGTGTGCGCTTGATTGAATGTATATGTGAGCAGAGAGGGAGTGCAAGCGAGTGAGTAGATAAAGAGAGAGAAGGAAAGAAAGTATTTTGGTGTTTACTGAGGCCTTACAGTCACCCGTGGGCAGTAAACAGAAGAGCTGCTGCATTCCAGAGCCAAAGCCAGCTGCCTGCACTGACCGGTCAACGCTTGAAAACACACAGGGCAACTTTAAATATGAAGGCTGAAGTTCACTTTTCAGTTCGAACTTTTCAGGGTGAAAAATGAGGGCCGCTGATTTCCTTGTGATTTATTGTCGGCTGTAGCACAGCGGCTAATGCGTATTTTTATTCATTAACACGATTAACCTGTTGATTACTTTCCTGATTACTTGATTAACAAATAGTGCAAATGACCCCGTGCCCACTCGGCCCGGGTTGGACTGCTTCTTCTGTGGCGCTCCCATTCGAAGCATTTTTGGCATTTGTGCTTGAAAAATGACTCGGATGATTCATTTATTATCAAACATTCACATAACGGGTTAATTGACTAATTGTTTCAGCACGAGCTGGCTGTTTTTTTTTCATTTTTTAGTTCAAAAAACACATTTCACGCTCAAATCAATGCCAATATACAGTATATTACAATATGGCAGTGTATGTTGTGTGGCAATAAGCAAACTGATGTACGAGGTTCACCTTATGGGCACTGCTGAAGTGCCCTTGAGCTAGGCGGCTGACCTGTATTTGTAGAACAATAATGATCAAATCAAATCATAGTGATATGATTCTGCTTATAAAGTGTTTTAGCAGAAAAATGACCAACGTCCTCTCGAGTCAGCGGCTTTAGAGACATCCAATGTCAAGGAATCACAAGTAGGAAACTACAAACATGCCATCTATATATGAAGGATTCAATTCTAGTTTTACTTCTGAGATACAACCACTGAGCTAGCATCAGCCATCATGAACTACTGGTCATACCAGACCAAGTAACACTGTGACAGAATAAACCTATAAAAAGATGAGTTCTTTTCCTTTGTAACCACTAAAAGAAAGAAAAATGTTCTTCGTCTAACACAGAGTTGCTTCGATAAGCGATTATTGTTGGTTGTTGTCTGTGTTTTCTTTTGCACCTGATGCATTTTTCTGATTTATTATACCCCAAAATCCTCCGTAATTCCTGTATCAGATTCTGTTTTTAAAAATGATGGAAATGAAACTTTCTCAGAAGCAGTTGAAGAAAAAAAAAAATCATAATCATTTATGGAAAGATGATGAATAATCAGCCACGTTTGCTACAATGAGGACTTTTGTTGCTCGGCTCGAGAACACTGTGTGCTCTGAGCGCTTCACAGCGTCGCTAAATATGTGTATTCTCATCGCAGCTCTTTTGTTCTCAGGTCACACTGTTATTTGTCCCACGCTTCATCTGCCGCACCAGACTGACTACCTTAATTAGTGGCACTCACTGAGAGACATTAATAAGTGTCCAACAAACCTGAGATGGAATATATTAGAGTTCCATTTTTGTCGACAGTGACATTTCTCATCAACTACCCCTCAGGTCTGTAATTTCACTGAGCGAATACTCTCTCTGCTCATGATCTGTCACCCTGTGGTGGTGGCGGGGAGAGGGCTCGGCCGCTCATCCCTTAATCTGCTCGTGGGCTGTATACACGGAAAATACAAGTAAAGCTTAGACAGAAGCATGTACGCTCTTTTATAACCGGCAGCTGATGCTCTTTTTTTGCTTGTTTTTTGGGGGTTTCCTGTCCATTTTTGAACCCTAATCAACATGTAACCACCAAACCAGGTGAATGGACTTTTGTTTTCACTGCTATCTTCTGCCAATCCTTTCAATTGGAACTATTTTTTTAGTAGAAAGTAGTTCTTATGTAAATCAGGGTTGAATACTGGGAGTTACTGGATAAAATCTGCTCCCCTTTTTGGTCAGAAAACAAAACCAAAACCTTTCAGAGCTAATCCTGACATTTAAACATCATTATAGATAGCTGTAATTTGAAGAGGCATTGTTGTTCCACCATAATCTATTAAAACACATTAAAATGTACTGTTTATCTGAAATGCTTTCCATGGACGAGTTTATTTTGCTTCCTTGCGCGGACAGATTTGGCGATAGAGGGATCATAACAATCCAAGCCTCACCGACACTTTGATAACTCTGTACATTTAAGGCATTGAGTTGGACAGACTGCTCCGTGAGGTGAACCTTTACCTCAGGAGACTGTCGCTCTCCAACAACGGGCCAGCCTGTCGCCAACATGTAAACATGCAGCGGAGTCTAGTCAAACATTTCTACGTCTGAGCTTCCTGCTTCATGCCTGCAGAGGAATCTTTATTTGTTTACAGAAGGGTTTATGATATCGCAAAACACACACACACACAAATTTAATATCCCCCAAACGATAAGTACAACAATGCTCGGGGAAACTTGTTTAGTGGCCAACTTCTGCAGAAAATGAGTTGTCAAATGTCTCGGCTGATAAATGAGAGCGGCTGACGTCTGTGAGAGAAAAAAAAAAGGAGTGATTCTCTGAAAGGTGAGGGTCTGACTGAAAAGCTGAGTTTCTATGTGGAAGGTAAACAGCGGATTGACTGCCAGAAAAAAAAAAAAGCATTGCCTCAATCTTTTTCTGCTGCCTTGCAGAGGTCTGAATAATTAAAGCCGTGTCTGTGTCTGCTCCGCGGGAACACAGCCTATAGGATGAAGCTGAATGTGAATCAGCGCTCTCTTTTCAACTTCCACATATTCCCAGCTGAGCCCCAAAAACATCAGAATGTTGCAACTTCTCAGACAGCTTTTTTTTTTCTTCTTCAGAATGAAATAATATGTCTCTCTGAAAATGTTCCAAATTAATAATGCTGCATCCAAACACAAACAAACAGGGCTGGAGACAGACTTTCTGTGGAAATAAACAAAGAATCCACAGAAAATAAGAAAGAATCCAAGATAAAAGAACATTAATAAAGAAATACTGCAGTTGCAATTATTATAATATAATATAATTATTATTATATTATAATATTAACAGTAAAACTTATTGGAAATAAACCTGATTAGAGTAAATTAACAAGTGATTTTTACATGGATTCATCTGATTCATCTTTGATGTTTCAGTTCAAACTCGTCCTCTCCTTTAACAAGTGAATATTTTGTTGCCCGACCAGTGTGACCACCTGTTATTGTTGGAACAAAGCAACAAATAAAGATATATTCTGTGCATGTGTGTGTCTGAACAGCACATCTTCAATCTTAACAAGTTTTTTTGCTGATGTCTTGCTTTTCTTTTGGTCCACCTCCCTTTGTTCTCATTCTCTGGAATATTTAGGTGCACGTTGCCGGCTGCAGCACGGCAGACATCTACATCTTCCTGAACCCCAGACGAGCTCTAAAATATATATTGCCGAGATGTGAAGAGACTTTTGTTACAGCTGATTCCTCACTGTGTTGTACACATTGTTTTGTATTGTACTACATCGTAATCACTCGGGACAAAATTGATGTCACGAGGACCCTCTGGGACCGATGGGGTGTCTACGGGGACACCGAAGGTTCCAAAAACGCACCACACCTAAAAAAAATAGGATCTGGCCTTGAATCTGTCTTACTACAAAGTGACAAGAGTTTGACCGATACACTCATCACAGGGCTTTTGTTAGAATTGCCAACTTTGCTGTTTACTGTCTTTACCTCATTGTTCTGCACACTGTGAACAATGAATTCTTTCCCTTCCTTAGCCTGCCTGTGGCTCTACTTACTGATTTTAGAGGTGGATTGATGCACATTTTGTATTCTAGTGAGTGTGTGACAGTAGGACAGTGTGTGTGCAGTCAAAGTACAGTGTGTTGATGGTAACATGTCAGCCAGTGCAGGTGATGTATTTTTAAGGGTGTGTTCACACCTTCAGTCCTGGTCCGGTTTCAGTTCACACTGACTTTTACAACAAAAATCAAATTCTGGTGACCGACAGAAGCACTTTAACGTTCCTCGTGTGTATATTTCTGTCCGTTGGTGTCATAAAATAACTGATCAGAAGCATTATCAGTATTATCAGGCGTGTTATGAATAATGAAATAACGAAAAGGAGGCGTTTTGTACAGTAATGATTCGGGACTTATTAATGTGGGAACGCTGTCACACACTTTTTAATGGACTTAATGAACTGACAAAGTACACACAGTAAGACACAAGCACAGCGGTTTGAACAGCTTTTGAACTATTAATCATGGAATACGTGGTGAACAAAAGATTTGAATAAATACTTTAACGATCAGCAGATTGATTTTTAGGGTTAGGGTTAGTTTTAGGATGAAGGAAGAAGACGTATCACTCACTACTTGTTAATCAGAAACATTCATTGTTGACTTGAGTCTTTTCACACAGTTTGTTTGATAAGAAGAACATTTCAGATGCTGTACATCAACACATCAGACCCTTTACCAGCTGAGGCCTGTCCTTAACTAAAGCCACGGGTGGATGTGTCCGCCTGTGTCCTTTCCAAAGCAGTGAAACAGCACGTTGCTCTGACAGGCTCCGTGCGCCGAGAGAAAAGGACCGTCCAACGGCCGTGATAGGGACCAAGTGAAGGGGAAAGAGGCAACGCCAGCTTCTATGAGGGAGGGCTCATTCAAGCACGGCAGATTCGGGGGGGATTTAGGGAGCTCGTCTGCCAGCAATAAAAGGCTGAAACAGGATACTTGGTGAGATTAATTACCTAGATAGGCCACGATAATGCCATTTAAATGGGAAAGTAATTAAAGTGCACCTTCCATGAAAATTATTCATTGCTGACGGATTGGGTGACAGACAAATCAGGAGGCATTTACAGAAAAGCTACAGGTTAAGTGCTCTGAGCTGCTGCTCTGAGACCACCACAGTTTTATTGCAGCTGTTGAATCTTACTGCTTTGCCCAGCTCTCATCAAATTACTGCGAGCATGTGGAGCGGAGGGGGGGGGCGGGCTGGTGAAAAGAATGGGCTCCCAGGTAACGTAAAACCGGGGACAAATGCTACAAAGGAGGATCCGCTTAACTAGAAAATTACACTGGCTGGCACTGGTCAGTGGGGACTGCTCAGAATCAATCAATCCTTCTGTTTAAGGCCACCATGGCAGATTAGAACACAAAAAAGGATAAATCAATGCCCTTATTGTTCCCCAAGTGTTACTTTCACAAATGCACTGAACAATATCCATTTAGTGATGATAAAGTGTCAATAAAGTGGCCGTATAGATTACCGCCGAGGAGCCGGGGTATCAGTTTGCACAGATGCACGTTTAATATTTTAATGATGGTTTGAACTCTTTCGTGAAGGAAAATGATCATCAAATCATTACAACAAACTTCTGAACTATGAGACTCTAAAGTGCCGGAGGACAGAGAGGCAGACGTCGACTGAAGCGGGCAAACAAAACGGGAATATTTGCTTCTCACGCAATGCGAAGGCACGGAGGCTTTTCAGATCAAAGTGAAATGCTTAGCTTACATTCTTATGAGCCTCGCTGCTTTTTTTTGCATTGAGATATTGTACTAAAGGGAATAGCCTGTTGTTCTCTTTGAATGTTTAAGTAGGTTCGTACTTGAGGGGGACTATAACATCATCCTACATTCACAAGGAGTTGCACAACAAATGAAGTGAAGAATGGCTAAAAATAAAACACAAAAGATAACTCTGTTTGCTGAAATTCCTCAGATGCCTGATTTAAAATTCAACATTATGACTCATATCTTATCATGTGCGTGTTATGTACGTTTTGGAACGACGGCCTCAGAATTCTTGGCATTCTAAAGCTCCTTTTAGACATTCAGTTCGTTATCTGATGTGACTATTTCACTGGTTTCATGTCTGAATAAGCCCCCAAAGTAACTTTCACAGCAACCTTTAAGATCCGTGCGGTAGTGAGGGGCTGGGTGTGGTTGGTTGCAGCTGTGGCGCATGGAGCATGTTCAAGCTGTAGCAGGGCGTTAAGTTGCTCTTTAAGGCTTCAATCGCAAATATATTATAAAATCTGACAGTGATGCAGCCTGTGAGAGTTCATAAAACACTCCTCTGCAATGGGAAAATATTGTGCGAGCATTGTGGCTCTTCCCGTAAATGTGCTTTACATCATGGACACCTTTAACTGAATGAAAAAAGACAGTATTTAAACTGACACAGTGATGTTGCATATCCCAAGTGTCGTAGGGACTTTACACGCAGACAGATGTAAAAACTGAAATGATGTCTTCATCCCATCAAGTGTTTTGGAATGACGACCAGGGCATTTTTGGCATTCAGACGCGTTCCTAGTCGAACTCAACCACAGTCTAAATAATGCATGTGCCCAAGTCACACCACTGTTTTCTGCTCTGACTCACCCACAGAGCCTGTGAATACTTTAGAGTGGAGCTCAGCTATTGTAAAAGTTGCTATCTGAGTCTAACAGGCTTTGTGCTGCTGGCTAATACAAGCAGCCATCATTAAAATCAATTTCCACTGGATCTTCCTTTCACTCAATATATTGTTTATACCTCTTGCTGATTGCAACTAAACCCCATTTTGATGGTCTCGAGCTGATGGCGTGCAGACAGCACAGGTCCTGCAGCCTTTCCCAGAACTAATTTCAAATCCTATTTCTGTGTCCTTCTCCACTGTGATTTTTCTGGCCTCAGAGATGTGAACATTGAATAAATATTAATGGTTATTCTATGAGCAGTGCCCACTCACAAGTGTGCTGGAAGAACAAAAGGCCTTGTTTACAAGTGCGCTTGAGGAAAGCTAAGGCACGGAGGGCCTCCGAGGGGCCTCCAAGGGCGGCTCTGTGGCGCTGTTGACTCACAATGGAGTGCTGATTGAAACACACTCTTAACTTCCAGTGTACGGCGATGGCGAAGACGGCGAAATAATCCTCAACACGCAGATTTCTACTCAGTGGCTGCGAGGACGGAGCAGTAGAAATCAAGCTTTAGGAACTTGCAGCCTCTACTTAAACTCATTTAAGACAGAACTGAGAGGTAATTAGGTTTCTGGAAACAATAAGCACTCAGCACCTTGTGTAGCTCCAGCCTCGCTCCAGACATTTCCTTTGGTGTAATTAGGGGAGGTGTGAATTCCTCATCAGATGGATCACCATCTGCATTCACACACTGCATGTTCATTCCCCCCAGTCCCCAGCTACGAGCCTATGTTCATCCTGATTATCATGCAGGAGGTAGAGATGGAGAGGATGGAGGAGAGGGCTTCTCTTTTTTAATGTTCTTTCAGTGCTACGGGGCTCCAGCACCGTGCCACGCAAAGGTTAATCAATTCTGAATGATGAGCCATAAAAGCTTTAATAATGCAGTCATTCTCTAATGAGTGGTCCTGCATGCTTGCTCAGGAAGGGCCGATTGTTTTAGGAAGCTCCGATGTTCCAATTACAAAGCGCTCAAGCGTCCCTAAACAGCCCGGAGAGCGCTGGAAACAGTGAGGGTCCAGTGAGCCGGACAATAAGCCCTGCAGCGTGGAGCTAATATCTCCTCAAGATGGGAAACAAGAGAGACCCATCACATGGCTGTCAATACCTAATTCTGACTATCGACGTGCACTTCAGCTGAAGACCTCCAGAGTTTTGACTGTAGCTCCACCACCTTTCTCAGATCTTAGAAACTGGCTTTGCTTTCAAATAGGTGATGACACCTTTGAAAACTTCATTGAAAGAATGTCAGGGTGGATGGATGGATCAACAAAATGTCTGATTTTGACATTAGAGTCCATCGTTCATTTCCCTTTTCCAATCAAAAGTCAACTTTTCTTTCGACCATGACCACAGTATTTCCTCAACCTTCACCCAATCCTTAACCCTTGTTCTTCTTATTACATTATCTTTCACAAATCTAACCAAGACCGATAAAGGTCTTTATTTATTTTTTTGAGACATTGCGACCACCTCTTATGTTGTGACTGCAGTTCTATATTTCGGTCACATGATGACAACCGAACCAATCAAGATGCAGTTTAAAAGCTTCAGGAAAGACTTTGCAGTGTACTGTAGACAGAAATGTATTTTAGTCCACATTTCATAAAACGACCATAATAAACCTGTGCAGCTCTTCTTCTGATGTATTCTTTTCAATACTATCTTATGTCATTTCAACCTTAATTTAGAGGTATTATTCTGTCTCAGAGCTGTCCTACCATTGACAGATGTAGTGGTTTGCCCTGTCTCTAAGAGCTGCTGAAGGTATTTCTAAGTGTTTCAAAGAGGAATGTTCATCCCAATTTACACATAAGGAATATCAAGGAATCTTTTTCAATGTAAATTAGTAAATGTAGGGTCACAACCTTAATAGAATTGATCAATAAAAGTATCCATCCCCTCCAATCACACTGATTATAGTGCTGTAGCACTTTAACTGGTGCCACTTACTTACATGACACCAACTTAGCCAAGTTGTCTCTTTCACAAAAGATAATGGCTAAATATTCCGCCGGGTCAGCTGACTAATTGTCTGTTGTCAACATGCCACGTATAATTATGAGTGACTCTAAAAGAGCATGTGTTAATTGTTTTGGTTTTTTTTTCTGGCTTTTTCCTGCCGGTTGTCCTCTTCCCATCATCATCGTGTCCTTGGCCTGGCAACCCCGTGGCTCATTCCAGCGCGTGTCTCTGTCACGAACCCGGCATTGTGAAATGCATCTTCCTTAACACTACATCCTGCACACATCCATTTAACTAAATGCCTCTTTCCTTCTGTCTCTCTCACAGATGTAGTAAACAGAAATCTTCTCTGTGTAGAGTAACTGTCTGCTAGCAAACCACAGTGGCAGGTGAGCAGCTGTACTTAACATTAGCTTTACGACAAATGATGACACGAATGCGAATGACTGACTGCAATGATGTAAAAGCAGCAGGCCCTGATTGGCCATCACATGGCAGACAGCAGGTGTGGTTAGCCAGTGATGGAGGTTATATATCCAGCTGAAGCTTCAGTGCTCTCTCTTTACAGCCTTCTTTTAATCACCACAGTCAGAACACTCTTTTGAGCCAACTGTGTTTCATGGATGCTCAAGCATGAAAGAGGAATCTTGTTGGGTGGATCCATAGAAATAATGAATAAAAAAGGCTTTAGAGTTTGTCACCGCAAAATACAGCGTTTTAATTACGGTAGATTCCCCTGAGACTGAGCTGCAAATACAGTACCAGCTCTTTAGGTACCACTGGGAGTCTGCATCATTGCTAAGCTAATAATATTTGCCACTGTAGTGCTGATATACACATTAAATTAATCTGGGTAATATGCATACTGGATATATTATGGATCATATCAGACTATGGTCATTAATGCTAATGGGGAATCATTACCGTAGTTTGCATACGAGAGGTTTTGAAAATTAAACTGCCAATCGCTGTGTTCCTAATGCCTAAAGCTCTCTCAGCTGGAGCAAAGGGTGAACCGTGCATAGACCGATGTGAGACAACCTCAGCTTAAAAGAAATGATTCAACGTGTCAGTCAGTGTGGTCGTCAGATCAAGAGCAATCTCACGTCTGAGCATGAAAGTAAGTTAGAGTAGCTCAGCTAGCTACAACGTACCTTGTATTTTGAATCCATTAACAAATGTAAATGTAAAAACAACGATTTGTCTTTTATCTGTAACAATTACTTTTTTTTAGATTTCTGTTTGTGGTTGGATTAAACAAACTATTGTGGGCATTAGAGGTGTCGGTCGGTGTATTTTTGAACACGGAAAATAGCCAGGCAAGCTGTTTTCCTCCTGCTTTGAGTCTTTATGCTAAGCTAGGATAATTGCCTCTTGGCTTCAGCTCACACACACATTGGCTGATATCCATCTTCTTATCTAACTCTTGGAAAGAAAGAGATAAAGTGTATTTCTCAAAATGTTGAACTATTTAAAACGAAATCTGCAAAAGATCCAGAAAAATTCAGAAGATTCTATAAAAACTTTCCTTCCAAAGAGATTCAATCAAAAAGTGTTTTTTTCCCCTACAGAAGAACATGGCAGAGAAAATTTCCAAGTGCAAATCAACATTATTGATAAACTGGTTAATACTCTTACCTGCTTGACCAGTAGCGATGCTGACTGCTGCAAACAGCCTCTGCGTCCGGCTCAGGTCTGACACCCCATTGACAGCCTCCACCTCAAAAGTGTAGTTGGCGTGGGCGAGCAGGTCCATAATGGTCACATAAGTGTCCACTAATCCTGACTGCGCGGGAGAGTATCCCACATTGGGCCCACATGGAACACACTCCTCAGGTTCCCAGCTGCAGCGCCGGCATATAACCCTGTAAGTGACGTCGTTGCGGCCGCCAGTGTCAGCGGGCGGGCTCCACTCCAGGCTAACGGTGGTCTGGTTGATGTTGTAGACCAGGTTCTGTGGCGCTGAGGGAGGTCCTGTCAGAGGTGGACACAGAGGAAGCCAGAATTAAATAACTGGGTGCCAAGGAAAGTGACAGCCAAGTGTGTGCATTGACTGGATCTGTGCTTTCACTGTTCTCCGAGAAAAAAAAAAAAACTCTATAGGACATGCCAGCTCCAGCCCTAGAGCCAAACACTCACACTCAATTATAATAAGACTCAGATCCAGAAAAAAAAAAAGGTACAGGTACACTGAAAGGAAGTCAGCTCTGGCAGGCACGAAGGTCAGTGTTAGAGCGCTGTGAAATCAAGAAGTGGAGCCCAGAGTTTCAAAGGGAGAATAATTTCATAGTCAAGAGTTCACGCAACACAGTTTTTATGTGACTGTTTTTTATGAATTGTCATTACCGGGACAGTGCACCCATCTAACCTGCCCACTTCCATTTTCCCCTCATCCCTCCATCACCACCCTTTATATGACAAAATTAGACTGAACGAGATATTACAGTGTGACGGTCTTTTCAATTTAGAATCAGTTCCAGCCGTTCAAAAACATTTCAGGACTTACAGTCATGAATCTAAAAATTATGTTTAAAACAACTGTTAGCGTATTAGCATCCTGGCGTGCATTATATTTGGCTAAAAAAGTTTCTGTTTTTTTTTGTTCTTTGTCATTTGTTTTCACGTACCAAAGTACACTTTTATAATCATACATTAGCACTTACGCTGACTTAATTTAGCTGCTAACAGTACAGCAAAAGGTTTGGCAGGGTGGCAAATTACAGATCTGACATGAAACTGCCTAACTCAGAAATAAATATAACTAGAAATGCGGGCTCACTGAAAATGCTGCTGTAAAACGAGGTTGATGAGAGCAGTGACAGTGAATTAAACAGCAAAGGTCCTGGCTGAAAAATCCAAAAGAATTATCTTAGACACTCTAAAAAGATTCTAATTTTCTTTAGATTTTTCATCGTTAGTGACCCTGTTTGACTTTACATGTGGTCAGCTAATCTGATGTTAATATAAAATAATTATTATTGCAGGATTCAGGCAGGCCGGTTCCTAATTTTTTAAAATTTTGAACCGAACTGATGTTTTTTTTACAGTGCACTCATGCATGCAAATATAGCTGGTGATTCATGGACCGAGGGCTTTGTTTACATAGCGATTGTTAACAGCATAAAATCTGCAGCTGCTATGGAAATGATTGAAACCTGGTTCCACGGTCAGATAAATGCTTAGCAGGGAATCAGAAGCCACAGACAGCCACTCTTTAAGTTTCCCCTGTTCTCCAGAGATATACAACCATACCAGCTGGAGACAGTGGCTTTACTGGGTTTCCTTGGAAAGGTATATCATGTAGACAGCAGGACACTTAAAGTTAATGTCTTCCAAAAAAAGACTGACTCACCCAGCAGAATTTATGAACAAGATTTAAACCTGGATTATTACCCACCCTGTAACTGCCATATACAATTTCACTTGACATACAATAACAACTAGGTCTATGTCATCAAAAGTGCACAGGACCACAGTCCATTTGCCAGTAAATGTTCATGTAACGGCAAAGAGATTAGCTCATCTCGTAAAACAATGAATAACAAATTGCTGCTTTCATCTTTCAAATTCCAGGCTGTTGGCTTTTATGGCCCAGATGTTGATATAAATAAACTCCCCCTAACGCAGTAAAGATTATATGACTTGTATTCTTTGTTTATGAATGTTTTAAGAACGTCTTCATTTGGTTCTCTGGGAGATTTAAACTGTTCTGTTGTCTCAGGAAAAATTCTTTGAGGGAATCTTGGGGAGGGACTCTCTCTACTCATTAAATTTGTCACATTAACTACCAAAATAGGTCATGCATATGCATAGAGCCAAAATTGCTATCACAATATTCGGGCTCATTAATACAGCACTTAGTTGTTTTTTCCTGTTCCACCCATTAGAACCAAGGGCTCGACGGAGACATCCATATTCATGATTATTGGGTAAGATAAGAGACAGACTGTGGACTGGGAAGATGAAAGAGCCACCTGTGGCAGGTGAAGTGGAGACGAGTGACTGCTGATAGTGCCACTCGACTTCAGCCTTGGCATTGACACTCGACCCGCACTCTCAATCTTCCTCGCGGACAAAGGGAAGGTGTGCCTTGGCACATAAGCACTGAGTCGCCCACGCACATGTGCACACTCACAAACACACACACCTCCCACCCACCTAGCCTGAATCTTTTATTCTAGCATTTCCATGGCCACGGTAAGCGATGATAACATCTCATTTGGCTCGTGCCACTCTCATTTGGGTCTCAGGTGCTACAGATCAAAGCGGTGATTCCTCGCCAACAAGAGGCAAAAGGAAATTAGATTAGACTGACCCTGGAACTGTGACCTTTGTCTTTTGTCCAGATGCATGCTACCCTCCAAGCTTTGCCTTTCTTCCTTAGCATGCTTCAAACGCAGTGCTTGTCGGATCATCAAACAACGATAGCCTGAAACTCCCGGTGGCAGAACTGGGGCTGGGTTCGACGGGTTTTTTAACTTCTTGTATCAGACAATCTAGTGTGTGCAGAGGCAGCTTGAACTTCTCTCTCAAGCTTTCTTTATCTTTCGCCACGTTTCGTATGCATAGAAGACACCGAGTTCTTGGAGAGTTCTTGGAGAGCGATAAAGGCAATGGGAGAACGCTGTGTCCAGTTATAAAAGGTATACACACTTTTCCCTTTAGACGTGGTGACACATCGTATGACCCAGTTTGTTTGAAGTATACTGAACCTCTCTTTCTTCTTCTCCTGCCTTGGCGTCACTTTGTTTCACCGAATATGCTCTGTCTTTACTAAGGAATATGAAACTCTTCTGCCCCCACTTCACCTACAGCACAGATTTGCGCCCCATCCTGAGCCCTCCGCTGTCTGTCTGCTCATCCTTATAGCTCAAGGGCTTGTCGCTCTCCCTCCTCTCTGTACTCTTTTTCTGTCTCTCACTCCCCCACTCTGTCTTATCTTTTCGTGTTCTCTCCTCTCACCCCTCCTCCCAGTCAAGTTTCATTTCACGGATTAGCCTGCCAGAGCCCCCACAGCCTGAAATGTCTCAATCACTTGCTTGCTTCCCTCCAACACTGCCACTGTGACCAAGCATGGGTAAGTGTGTGTGTGTGGGGGTTTTTGTTGTTGTGCATAAATATGGAATATGCATGCACACTTTATGTTTCCTGCTACATCATTTGCATGCTAACATGGAACAGATTTTAGAGCAGAACCTGTGATTTTGTGGAATAAACAAAGAACTCCCATGTGGAAAAGTGGTGAGAAAGTAGTATCGCAGGAGGAGTATCGCCTATATTTAATCATCTACCATATAGAAACCATACTATAGTAACTGATCGTTTTCAGGTCATGTTTGTAAGCCCGTCTCCACCCTGTGCAGAGTTGTGAGACCTGAGTAAATCCAAGCTTAGGAGAGAAGAATCCGGTGCTTATCGGCCTTGAGTGGTGCTCGGGGCTGCCTTAACCCTCCATAGCCTATTAGCTGGCTGTGCTCTAATTGGGGAGCTGTGGGGAGAGGGGCGGCAGGGGTGAGTGGTATTCAAATCACCCATGAGGTAATCCTCACTCTACAAATGTGTGTTGTGACCCTGTGACCTAGCTTCTAATGATGTGGCCGCAGCAGAACCTGTATGAGGGAATCCGTGCAGAAGAGGGGAAGAGCTTGGAGAAGAGTTTTAGAGCTGAAGAGCCTCAGTAACATCAGTCAATTCAGTATTTGTCACGTCTGTGAAACAATCCATCTCAGAACATGTATAATGTCTTTATTCAAACTTTAAATGTGCTTGCGGTTGTAGTAGTGAATTTTGTTGTGGGTGAACTGGCTGCCTACTTGTATGACCCCTTCTAATTAAAATGGAGACATAAACACATGCAGTAATTTACATTGAATTTAATTTTAATATGTGCATGACCAGGACGAGGACAAAGAGGCTTTATGTTGTTCCAATTATTGCATGCAAGTAAATAATAACATGGTATTCAGCATAGATCTTAGAGGATTGTTTTGGTTTATTACAATTGGGTCGTTTTTTGTTTATTGTATAATTTCTACTGATTTGTCTAAATAGTACTCACTAAAGCAAAGAATAATGCAGTATATGTAATAGATGGTTCTGTGAATCGCCAACTGGGTAAAGCGATCCTTAAGATCCTGAAAGGATCCTGAAAGGATCCTGCATTTTTACCTACATATTGTTGAGGTTCTGTCTTGTGTTAAAGTCTAGATTTAGTATCTTAAAAATTTTAATTAATAGAATGCTCTGATAATATATATTGTTAAATTAAGTCAAAATGGGACCAAAAAATGGCACCCATAGCTAATTTTTCACCCAGGGCCTGGCCAAAGTAGGTACGCCTAACTGCTTAAACCCAGGAATGTGGAGACATTGCTACAAGAAGGTCTTACAGGAGAAGAAACTCAAGTGGTCACACTATCGGACAAGTTGAAAGCACGGCAACAGTTTAGCCAAATGATCTAAAACCAAAAGAGAGTGGATTAAACTTGAATTCCTGAGTCCTAAGTAGTCTCAAATGTTCAGATCCTAACCCTGGTTTTGACTTCTTGTAGAAACGCTAGACCCTACAGTACGTTTTGCAGCCCTTCACAGTCCCCTAGCAACTCCAGGCAGGATGGACCCTCTGACGGACGTCAACTTGTTGAGGTGGCACATTTTTAAGGGGAGCGGCAGCGGCGGGGGCTGGGAGGAGGAGACGACCGCTCACAACTGCCCTTTTGAGCCCCTTGCTAGCACCAGCACTGCTCACAGCTGTTGCGTGATTGATGCTCACTCCCCAACCTGTCAACAACCCCAGTATGTGCCTATCCTCTGGAGAAAATGCCTCCCCGTGGCCGTGCACATATATCTCATTTTCTCACAACTTTGCATCTGAATGGCATGAACAAACATCGGACAGACAAAAGCATTTCTTCCTCCCGCCCCCTCTCAACACATAGCACATGGGAAACGATGTACGGTATTTGAAGATATGTTTTTTGGAACTTCTTCCCTCATCTTTATTCAGCATGGATTTGGCTTTGCATGTCCCCACATTACATCTTCATCTCATTTCCTCTCAAATCCTCATGGACACATTCTTAATCTCTGTGTGCCAGAGATCCATCTCACTGTTTTGCTAAGGCCTACGATATGGTAGCTTTACAAACCCCTATTTAAAAAAATCTGTCAATCAAGCTATTTGTTCAGGCAGTGCAAATTCATTTTCAATTACAATTCACTCCTGGTCTGGATAAGGCTTGAAAAAGGGAAATCACAGTGACTATTGGTCACACTGACTTAATCCAGCGATGAATGAGGAAATGCACGTACAGAAAGCCGTGCAAAAATTGTTCTGGGTGAATGAGGAGGAGGGTGAAGCTATTCATACAAGTTAAAAATACATATTTACATATAATGGTATGGGGTCATCAAGTGTAGACCCGGAGTTAATGAAAATGAATAATGGAAAGTGTGCATTAGGCAACTTCAGTAATTACTGCGCTACTTGGCCAAGGTGATTACCCAGAAGGGAACAGCCAGAGGACACTGCAAAGAAGTAGGAACTTTCTCCTGTTCTTACCACTGCATCAGAGTCCTGCCCTTGATCAGTAGGAGATGTTAGAGTGAAGCGTTAACATCCGATTAGGATGGTTGGAGAAGTGAGTAATGGACCTGTCTTTTCCAACAGGATCTGTATGGTTGCCTCTGTGCTACACACAGAGATCGGTGGTTTGTGGCCATTGGCCGGTCTCAAATTTACTTAGCTTGAGTTATGTCCTTGTTTGTGTCAGACGGTGATGGGAATAAACCAGACCGCCATCGTGTCATCAAGCTCCAAGGCCGTACCCTCTTTGGGGGGGAAAGAATCAGGCTTTCATGAGAAACTGCTGCGAGTCGAGGGTTAACTGATTTAATCCACAAGACAAAAAGTCATTTTCAGATTCCATTCTGCCGTCTGGCATTCTTACCTGTTTGAAACTATTAAGACAGAACTAGCTACACCGCGTGTGCTGTTTCATCAAAAGCAAGACGACGCAACTGTTGCTCCACAGCAGCCACGTTAGCCACAAGTCACAATTACGGGATAGAGCCAATTTATTTTCATTTGCTTTAAAGACATCGTCATTTGGAGGCCTGACTCAGAGCAAAAAGAACAAAAGAAAATTGTGGTCCAACAAGAGAAAAACTAGACGGAGTCACGAGTCACCAAACTGACTCACTAATGTAATACACACTGAAATACAGAATATTTTTACCAGACCAAGTAAGGTGTTTTTTATTGCTTCTAAACTCAACTTTTCATTTTGAAGATGAAGATTGTGCTATTTATTTTTCCAAAAAGAAAACATTAAAGTTAGATGATAAGTGATAATGATGTAAGTAACTGTAACCGTTTTAGCAAAAAAGGAAATGGCTGACTGTCTGGACAGTCTGTCCACTAGCTGATGCACTGAGGGAGCAGCAGAGCAGATACAGACCCAAATACAGAAAACATTTCAACTAAACTTTCTAAGCACGGCAAAGAAAACAGGCGGCTAAAATGCAAAACAGAAGGCTGATAGTCTGATGATAGATAATGCTTGTGGGAAATGGGAGCTCATTAATAATGAGAGAGGAATAACTTTCTTACACAAGTTAAGATCTTACAATATTTTCTTGCAAAGCTCTATCTCACCCACTGTTTCAATTAAAATATTTTTTTTTCCTGATAATATATTTCCAGTTCGACACATGGAATTAAAGCACAGCATAAACTTGGTATGTTGAGTTAGGGGCAGGCAGAGGCAGATGTTGCTTTCAGACACCCATAAATGACAATGAAATATTTTTCATATTTAAAACATAAAATCCAAACTCCAATCTGAATAAAACTGTCTTTGATTCTTTGATTTAATGCATAGACAAGTCGATGCAGCACTGTAACATTCGACTATTTGCATAATATCTCAGCAGCAGTCTCTCTCTCTCTCTCTCTCTCTCTCTCTCTCTCTCTCTCTCTCTCTCTCTCCACACACACACACACACACACACACACACATACATTAGAGATTCTGACTTGGCCTACTTTGGGTGTTCAGGGAAAAAGCAGCACTGCTCAGGATGTGAACGAGGCATGCTGATTTTCCCCGCATATGCATGTCTGCCTTTGTTGTTTTTAATCAACGGAAAATGGTACAAAATAAATAAGCGCCAAATGAAATGTTAATTTATCCGCTCTCCTTCTTAATAGATATGTCAAAAAGAATGGCAGAGGTGTGTATGTAGCAGCCAGAAGCCCGTGGGTCCTTCCAGGAGTCCTGTGATATATTATCAGCAGAATGAAGGCACACAGATAAGGTGCAGAGATTATGTTTAGGGGTGCTGTTTACCTCCACAGATAAAGCAGAGCGCTAACGCCGCCCTGCTGAGGTGCGCCACTCCCCGCGCACAGTAGCTGAAAGCAATGAGGGGAGAAAAAAAACTATGCAACAGCACCTTGAAATAACCATGTTTGAGAATGGATTTAGGAGCAAATCAGCTCCACCCTTCAGTCTGAATCCCCCCGGCCTGTGTAAATAAGCCATCAATGCCTGTCACATAACTGTTACACTGGCCAGGACAAATGAAGACGCAGGGTGCTGCCTGAGCTGCTGCTGCTGACTGTAATTGCAATCTTTCAGACGGGAAATGGCAAATTGCTCCTCTCATCATTAGCAACCAGCTAAGACAGAAAACAGACATGCAAGCCTGCAAACATAATTATAATGACATACTGGGAGGCAGAGGAACTGCTATGGAACACATCTGGGGCTTTCATGAGACCACTGCAGAATGACTGAACAGGTCTGGCGTGGGCTTGAGTGTGTTTTTTTTTCCCTTCACATGTGTGGCTGTTTAAATTCAGATCCCCGGCAAGCGATCCGCCGCTGTGTTTACCTAGCAACGGCATGGCATGACTTACTCGTGCAGGCCACAGACGCAGGGTCAGAGAGGGCTCGGTAGTAGCCGTCCTCGCAGTCGCAGCGCCAGGAGCCCTCGCGGTCGTTGAAGCTGTGCGCCGGACAGCGAGAGCACTGAAGGTCCTGGGAGGAAGACTTGTAGAAACCACGACCGCACGCTGCAGAAAGGGAGAGAAAAAAAAAAAAAGAATGAGGCCATGGCAAAGAGAGGAGGACAAAGACAAAAAAAAAAGTTTTAAACTCTGTTTGCACAGACAGTATCATGTGTGGATCTCATGTGATTTATCAGTTAGCCCCAAATCTGTGCATAATGAAATTAGCTGCAATGAAACACAGGTGGAGAGGAGTGCTCAATTTCACAATCTGTCATCCTCAATTTTCCAAAAAATAATTGCAAAAGATGGTTGAATAGGGCAGCGTTTACACCTTAAAATGATTCAGTGTCTGCTGGCAACAACTTGTCACAGGCCTGGTCACATCTATGAGCTGTTTTCCTCTTAAGATTGATTCACTGTTACAGGTAAATTACACAACATTCTACCAAAAAAAGCTAAGTTTGGACAAAAGTCGGCCCACAAAAAAAAAAAAAAAAAAAAAAACTATTAGCATGTTTTGTTCAGTGAAATGATGAAATTTGATTAAAAAACATGTTTGCTTCATCAAACTCACTACTTGTTGGGAAGATTTGTGTGCAAGGACCAAAACTCTTTGTACAGGTTGCACAGCTCATTTTTGCCCCTGGCCCCATCTAACAGGTTAATTCAGCCACGCTCGTATCAAAGAAAATCAAATTACACCCACCCTTAACCAGAAACTCGATAGATAGCTGAAATTCTCACAGCATTTTTTATTTAGTAAACCCGAGCTAAGCCAGGTTCACACAGGACTATATTCACTGATGATCTCAGTAGTCATTAAAAATCGCTGAATGTCTCGAGGTGTTATTAGTCCTGTGCAAACACAGTCTGAAAGAGTCTTTGCTTCACATCTGAATTCCCATCATGAAGAGGGCATGACAGAACAAACCATTGCGTTCACGTCTTAAAGCAGCCTGTATCTGAATGAACCTGCCCCCCTCGGGCTTCATCAAGCAGGCTGAGCCATGAAACGGCATCGCAGAAACCTCACGTTGAAGCATTAGCCCGGGGGATTGACTACAACCTCTCGCTTTGAAAGCAAAATAACAAGGCTATTTTTATTCCGACGAATCCTCAGGTCAGTAAAGAGGTCCGACTTGTTTATAACAAGTCCTATCTAGGAGAGGAAACATTCTTCAGTCGAGCTGGGAGATAAGCGTACACATCGAGCACAAGAACATGGATCATTTCAACATTGTACCTTTGACCAAGAGAGTAAACAAACCTCAGACTGACGTGACTAATAAAGAGAGGCTCATCACTGCCTGTGTGGCGAGGCAGTAATTTAAGAATTACACTCTTAAATCCGAATAATTCACCACCACTTTTCTAAAGTCACAAATGATTCTCTGTTCCCAAAAGAGCGATGAAGGCAAGTAATGACAAAGGCAGAACGTAAGTGGCAAATAAAGTACAATGATTCATAGCAGCCTCCCTGTGAATCACACGCATTTGTCGAGTTAATGTTTAAATACCAGCAAGGAGCAAAATGTCTATTCCGGGTTATTTTAGCCTCCGAGTCGACTAATCTGCAGTGACCAGCCGTGTGTGCAAAACAGAGCTTAAGCCTGGTGAAAAACTGCAATCTAGGCCACATGATTTCTTAAACAATCTGCAAGAAATCTATAGTTCTGTGAATAGCTCTGCATACAAACTATCAAATTACAGGAAAAAATGCATTTTTCATGAGCCACTGGGGGAATTGAGCAACGATTTTCATACTGGGCACCCCCTATTACAGATCTCAGTTCTGCTACATTTTTTTATTTCCCCTTTTCTGGGGGAAAAATATTGGCCTGTGACTGGTCCGGAATAAGAAGGATAGAGGCATCCGAGTTTTGTTTCAGAGCGACATGAAGAGGAGGCCAGGGAACGGGGTAGCCCTATTCCAGCTACATGAAAGCCCCTGTCATTCTCTATTTATTGCACTGACACAACCTTTTTTTTCCAAGGGGGAAGAAATACATGATTTTATCTCTAATCTTTCTTTACCTGATCCAGCCAGTAATTGAAAACAGAGCCACGAGGAGGCTGCGAGCGGTGGGTCTTGAATGCTGACCAGGCAAAAACATACAAGAGTCTACAAGTGCTTACTCATCATATTTAGCTGCTTTTCAGTTCAGATATAGCGATATAACTTGACAAACAGCGAAGGGAACCGTGTCTGGTTGCAGTATCTGATTCACAGTGTAAACACTCCCCCATGGATGTTGATAATGACACTGAAGGGCTTTCTGCAGAAGGTTAAAGATTGGCTAGATCCCCGTCTAAGACCATGCTTTCTCCCACCACGCCGGGCTGTTTAAACATTCCGATAAGCCAGCGTGTCTTGTTTGCCTTTGGGTTTTCTGAGCGCTCATCTGCTGGGTGGCCGATGTGCGGAGGGGGAAAGCCCGGCAGGGACCGAGGCTATCTCCCATCGCGACCACCACTCCGACAGACAAGAGGATCCACAGCCCCAGATTAGGATGATCACAAGGCAGAGGAGGGGAGGGCTTTGGAAAGTAAACACGGCTTTACTGGGAAAAGTCCAATTCATTTCAACTCTTATTTTCAAAGCTTTCACAGCTCTTGGTTTGAGTTAGGACATTTTCCCTTAATACTGATTTTCCAAGAAGAAGATTTACTTTATTCAATTCTACACATATAGGCCTGAAATACAACCCCACCCGCACGACTTATAGACATGCAAATGTGTAGAGATGGTGGAGTGTGGGCAGCGCCCTGGGTGCCTTGATCAAGGGCACCTCAGCAGTGGGTGCAGAGGGTGAAGTGACATCTCTTCAGTTACCATGCCACATGGTCCAATCTGGACTTGAACCGGCCACCCAATCAGTTCCCAAACCAAGTTACTGCCGCTCCAATACCCAAACTCAAGGTACTGGCCAAAACAATGTACTGATCCGACATCAGTGCTCTTTCCCCCCCCTAATATTAAAAGTTGTAAACCTGCCTGTGTAAATCTAATTAAGATTATTTATGGCTAAAGTAACGTTTAGCGGGCTGTAACTACACATTAAATCTTAATTAACCCACAAAATAAATAACAAACAGTAGCTCTGCACTGTGTTTTATAACTCCAGTTGATAAAGTTTTGTTCCCACAATATAATGTAGTTCCTTGTCTTCTCAGTGCGTGCCCTTTAACACTTGAATGGACTTATTGTGAGGCGCATGCAGCAGCAGTTGCTTTATACATCAACATAGCTCATGGCAGCAAACGTACAGGAAAGAAACCTGCTTAATGTGACCGATATCCATTTAAAAAGTTCAGTTTCAGTTCCCACGTTAATGTAAATGTCGACTTGTTTCTTGTTTCTTGTTTCTTGCCCCGTTGGAATAACTGTTGATGAAGTTGCCATGTTCCCCTATCTAAGAAATTACAGTAACTAGTGTTCATTGTTATCATGACTGATGGGAACGCTGGCCCAAACTACAAAAACAAGGCCGTGTTTTAATAAACTGGTCTTGCCTTCATCATTCACTTCATTTTCGATGCTTTCTTTTAGGAAAAAGCACATGTTTATCAGTGCGTCCGACTGGGTTCGGCACCCGGAAATGTTTACAGAATCAACAAGCCGGCAAATGAGGCCTCAAAAATCGAATGCCTGCATGACACAGGCGAGTGAGTGTTTCTGCAGCTCTCCCCACCACTGGCAGCGCACTGAGTGACAAGTACAAACACAGCCGTCCCCGGGTCCAGCATTCCTTGCCCCGGCGGCGGCGGCAGTGGCAGTACAGCGCACACTGACTCGCTGCTGGCGAGTTTCCGTTCTTGGCAGCAGATGCTGAAGAGAAACTCTTCTTCAGAGACACTGAGATGGGATGATAGCAAACGAGGGGCTCTTTGTCAACTGTCCCTGCAGCAACACTCTCCTTCTGAGTGGAAATATCTACACAGCAATTACAAGTGTGTTCACAGAGTAGCCTTCTGAACTGACAAGATGACTGACACCTTACTGGAAAACACTGACACACAAACATGTTAGAACATTATACAAAACCCCAGACTCTTTACTACTTTCACTGACTGACAAGAGGACTTCCAGTCCAACGTGTAATTACATTAGTAAGGATGAAGTGTATAAGAGTGACTCCTTGAAAGAAGGGCCATTTATGTAAGTCTGGTCTGCTTCTGGCACAGATAAAGGCCGACTAATGGCTTGTGCTTGTTGACACTGGCCCGTTAAAAAAGCTCAGCGGCAGACACAACAGCCGGCTTATTTACGACACTGAGAAATTAGTTAGTCCTTAGAGAAGCGGGTTGAGGTTAAGCAGAGAGAGAGAGAGAGAGAGAGAGAGAGAGAGAGAGCGAGAGAGGGAGGAAAAAATACAAGTCTTACATTCCAGCCAGCTCCTCGGCAGGCTACAGAGCCAGCATCTGTAATTTCCCTTCCAGTGGTCAAGCACTTTCATTCAGTGATGTGTGTGGGGACAAGCTGCAGTCAGCAATTTTACACAGAGAGAGGAAGAGGAGCCTGAGAAAGGAGAGCTCCTCGGAGGAGTGGGATAGAGATCCTGTGACTATAGTGTCTCAATCACAGCACACAGTGGCCCAGAGAATAAAACAAAGTCTCCTTATCTTATGCAGACACACATACACAAAAAAAGGGGAAAACGGATTTCTGTATTTTTCCAAGATCTCGGTTTATTTCTTTTTTCCTCTGAGCTGAGCTTCTTAACATTCTTGAATTACTTCCAATTTCTCTCACGCTTTGGCAGTGTCATGACACTCTGGGTGAGGGACAGCGAGGGCGGTGGGAGAGTGCCAATGACTCCTTATGCGACAGCCTGACATATCCCTTCCTGGCCAAAATAGAAAATAATCATTCCCCTTGTCTCGGGGTGACGCCATGGCTGTTAATCTTGTGCCTTCGGTAACAGATCTAATTCCAAATTTGCCCTTTTTTTGTTTTGCGTGTATTTTTCCATGTTCTGGGGCTGGTTAGTAAAGCAAAGCCAACTGAACTGTGTTCATGGCATCAAGAACCAAGACATAAAAGTGTCAATTATGACCAAGATATAAAAAAATATATCAAAATATATTGTTGTAGTATTGGCACAGAAACTAAAGTACCATAGTGGCACCAGTATTGAAACATCTGAGACGATACAAAGCCCGAGTGTTCACAGAAAGCGGAAAACAAACTTCCTTGCTCGCTTTCAAACCGCAAATTCAGTCAATCCTCATGGCGACCAAAAGCCACAGTGTGACAGCGTCTTAACCTCGTGCCTTTGCGACAGGGAACTTCAAATTTTCTCTTTTTGTTTCTGTCTCATTTTCCAGTTTATGGACTTGAATCGCAATACTTTTGAAATGTGTCCATCGGATCAAGAACGGTCAAGTTTCAAACTTGACCAAACTAAACCAAGAATGCTCAGTCAGATTTATTGTCAGATTCTGACCAGGTCTGGTTTGGGTTGTCCTATGTTGGGTATCTGCATAAGTAGGTGTGTTGTGTGTCATATCTGCGCTAAATGTGGCCATAACAGTATCCACAAAGATGGTGGCGTGAACCCTTGTGGACGGATTTGCACTTTTGGACCCTTGTGACTCTGATGATGTAGTAGATGTAGAAATGTAGTTATCAGACGTAGTTATTTCATTGGTACCTGTATCAAAAACCTGATAACAAAATCCTGTCTTGGCGAAAATGGAAGCTGTTCTTCCTTACTTGCTCGCAGCCCACAAATCCAATCAAGGTTACAATCCTTATTACTACTGAGCACAGAGGATTCTAGGGGGTCCAAGTAGGGCAGCCGGGATATTGAGTTTCTCCCCATCTGTTTCAATATCGCTGTGGACATGTTCAAAGTGAGCTGCAGAGTGTGAATGTGGAAGATTCTCAGATTTTTTTGCAAACTACCAGGGCCAGAGTGAGAATGACTAGCGTGGGCCTTTCTGTCTCCACAGTCCTAGCATGATGAGTCCTGTCAGGGCTGAGCCTACCCCCTTCTTCGACTGCCCTCCCGTCCGGCCTGATTATGTGTTAAATCCGCCCGTGTGTCGGGATGGATGTGGAAAGAATGCACGCTGAAGGGAGCCGAGCGGGGCTGCGGAGACCCGGAGAGAGCAGCCTGGAGATAGCACCCCATTAGAGTGATAAAAGAGGCAGAGGGAGGAGAGCAGCCGACAGGACCAACATGCAGGCCCCCGCCGCTGATGAATGCCAGGTGGAACGGGTCAAGCGTGATAAAGGAAACAGTTTATTTTCTTATTTCAAAAAAACACCATTTCTTTCTGTAAAACGCTCGCCATGGCCGCTGCCCTTCCGATTGTGAAATAAATATCGTCTCTAAACACAGGCTGGTATGATGGGGGGCCTGTAGTTTACAAGAAAATGTTTCTTCAAGTGTCTTTTCCTTTGTTGGCATGATTCTGACATCTAATGCGGAGCTGAACTCTATGCACACCCCTGAACAGAGCTGGGTATCCTTTGAAATGTCCATATATCTACATTTTATCTATGTTTCGATACAGCAAGATTACAGTTTTGGCACTGATGCCAAAATGGTGCTTTTTTTGCCATACCTTATGTATGTCTTTCTATCCTAGTGATTTCCATTAGCCGAAAAATGGTCAAAAGCTGTAGACAAAAAGCTGGTTGGTGAACATTAATTTGAGAATGTTTTATCGCAGATGGCTTTTTACAAATCTTTTTTTTTTTTTTTCATTTAACAAAAGAAGCCAAACTTCTCAGATTTAAGACTGGATTACCAACCATGCAGAGCGGGCAACTACCCAATGTCAACCGAAACCCAGAGGCCCCTAAAGGCTCCAAACTTTACTGTTTGTGCTCATTTGGGAAAGGACAACAGTGATAGTGTCAAAATCTAGTTTGCGTGTGTATATTCCCTAAAAGTTTTAATACAATAAACCTGTGGCCAGGTAGTTTTTTTTTATATAGCATGGGAATACCAGACACATCGTGCAGAGAGAGAGAGGGCAACATAAGCAGCCACACAAGAAATCTGCTTGAATCTAAAATTGTTACATTTAACTGAATACCTGACTGAATCTGAATCGAATATGACCAGAAATTTGATGGTACAATTTTGCGACAGCCCGTGCTACAAACACATTCCTGTTGATGCCAAAGGAAATATCCCTGATATCCAGAGTCACCTGTGAAAAACAAAGACCTTTTCTCCCACAAACACGTCTGATCGCTTCTATTACATTGCAATCCGTTGTTAATACTGCCATAAACAGTCTCTGTCAGCTATTTCAAAACACCCTGTGTCTAGCTGGATGTTCAGACAAGCATGAAATGCTATTTAAAAACCCAACTCCTGCTTTATGTTTCTCGGTTTTACTTTCAGGGCATACGATTAGGACCATGACCGTGCGTTACGACTATAGAGAGGGATGTCAATAGCTCACACAGAGCTTATTTCTTATGCATTAATGTAGCCTGGGGGCTGTGTGTGTTGCTCTGATTAGATGTGACTTATGTTCTTTGCCTCAATAAATAGTAGGCCTTGGTGTGGACATTCATCAGGCTCTGTTTACTGGCATTTTATGCATACTGAACTATGGCTGCATCTCTTTTATGGACTAAAAAGCCTGTGGTGTTTTCCTCTGCAATGTAAGAGGCAGTACATCTTGTGAGTAATTTCGGAGCAACACTGGCAGGCAGACCTGGGAAAAATCCTAGCTGAGTGTATTTCTTCTACTTGAAAAGCCAAAGGACAGCTCAATTGATCTCATCTTGCGGGTGATGTGTGGACTTTTGTAGCAGCAAAGGTTTTAGAGAAATCAAGTGCACCTTGAAGGAAGACATGAGTTATTTATTAAGCTCACTGCAGTGCCTTACTAACACTTTGTTTATAGCTTTGCATCATCTAAATGCTATTCAATGCAGTCTAATATTATGCCACAGAATGTTTGTCACTAATACTTTTTTTCATGTTTTGTTTTTTAGTCAGATCACAGGAGCAACAAAGGAAGCAGCAGGTGTTTGTCGATTTTTTCTTTTTCCTCTGAGCCCGTTGCACTGCTCCAAATCTTTTTTTTTCTTCTTTCAATAAGGAAAGAGATGCTCAGCAGCTGGGTTTTTTTGCCGGCAGACATGTTAATCTCCCACCTATGAGAGGCGAGGCGCCTATCTAGCTCCGGGAAACAGTGGCAGATCACACAAAGAAAAAGGAAAAGAACTGAGGCCGTGCTGAAAATCTCTTCACGGGACGTAGATAGAGTTTCAATGTAAAACCCTTTTCCAACCAAGCTCATTTCGAACACCAACACCTCCCGTGGGAGGGAGGGAACCAAGGGCATGGCTACAATAAGGCCAAAGAAGAATTCAGATTAAAACGGAGCCACTGAAACACAAGTTTAAACAATCTGATGTCATATTGTGCTGGATCTAGATCCTCCCTTCACCCCACACATACTTGGAATGGCTCTGTCTGGCTGCTGCTGCACTCCACACATACAGACAACCGACCCATTCATCCGAGGTACCTGTGCTTAGCGGGAGATAAGTAGCTTTCCATGAGAAACAAAGAGAAGATTAGCATTCCCTTACACTGTGTTGGAGGGCATGCAGCTTTGCCCTCTGAGCAGAGAAAACCCAAAGGAAGTGCCTGCCTGGTTGTTCACAGCAAAGATCAAAGCCAGACACTGATGAAGTTATACTAAAATATAAGCTAATGCTCCTGTTATGGTGCTACATGTAATGCTGCAGCCAGTCCACAAAGTCTGACGTAAAAGTGAGACAGTAATGAACATTTTATCACTAATCATTTATACAATTCATTTCTATTAGTTTCAGATTAGCTTCGTGATGAAACAAGTAACTTTACCCTTTTAGACGTGGACATCAACATTTAGTGTGGATTATCAGTGTTTCTGGAAAGAATAATGTTATTGAAATGCTGTTGAATTTTTTCAAATGTCTTAATTTTCTGAGCATTGCAAACGATATTCATTGACCTCTATTTTAGTGGGGTAATGCAGAAATCTCAAAAACACTCACAAAACTAATGAACTAATGAAACAAAACCAGACACCTCCAGAGGTACGTAAGTTAATGTGTTTTTGGTGTTTGGGGACATGGCTGGTGATAATCTATATTTTTCTTCTTGACCACAAATCCCATGAAATTAGACCACCATCCTGCTCTTGTAAACACTCACTGGAGCAATAAATGCGTATTAATCCACTGCTGAAAATAGTCCCCAATAAATGCGCCATGTACTCGTGCTTGGGTATCGCTTGCTAAACACTAAAATGACCGGCTTTTTTTGGAAACTATAGAACCTTTAAAAAATGTAAACTAAATTTGTGACCCACTTCAAAAAAAAAATGGTAGGAACCAATGGGCATGTGGCTGGGTGCTACAGAGATGGTAGCACAGTCAGAAAGTACTGATGAACTATTGAAAAACTGATTTGTTGATGCCAATTTTATCTTTTAAACCTTCATATTCAGGAGGCTGAGACCATGCACAAAGGATGAATACACATATATAGATATAGATATATATATATGTGTGCTTTTTGTCCTAAAATATAAAGGAGGTTGTAGCCTAATACGATCTCACTTGAGACAGATGCTTCAGCTTCATTACAGTCGCTGCTGACAGCAATACAAATTACCAACAACAAACTTGAACACCTGTTTTCTCTTTCAACTCTCCTGCTGGTTTTACTACTTGCAGTCGGAGGCGGAAAATGAAGGGCATTTTAAGATTAAACCCATTACATCAGTAAATTTACAGCCTCTCACTCCGTGTGAGCTGCAGCGGTGTCTCAAGTCTGTGCGCAGTCCTCCTAAGAGGTCTCTGCTTCTTTGAGCTATCATGCCGAATGAGCTTTTTGAAATGGATTCCCAGTGACATGGAAAATGTCCCTACCTAATCGTCTTTTGTTTAGTTCATTTAACCCGCATGAAAACAGAAGAGTGGGCCCTTAAGGCCAGCCAAGCGGCCACCTTTAATGGATGAGGTGGTCAGCTCTAAAAAAAAAAGGGTGCGGTGCAGATCAGGGGAGGACTTTGCATTCTGGAGGATGAAAGCCAAAGGGTCCAAAGGTCTGACCAATCCAAAGCCCCCTGCAGCCCAAGCAAAATCGGCACTGAAAATGTCCCCCAGTCAGCAACAATCTCTGAATTGTGCCAGTGCCTACCAACCCTCCTGACCGAGCCCCCGCCCATTCCAATCGACCCCCCTACCACCACACACCCTCCCTCCCTCTGATTCCAGAGCTGTGACAAAAAGAAATGGAACAATGTCAAACTAGCCGCTCATCTCACTGCTGTGGCCACCATGAGCTCCCCTGACACAAAGACACCGGCCTGGCCTCAGATGATCCACAAGTGACTGAGCAGATCTGGATTGTTCCTAAATAGTTCATCCAAATCAAAAAATAAAATAAAATAAAATAAAAATGAATATTTTAGACAGGTAAACAGAATGAGTTATTATGTTCTGGGAACATGTATTTTGCTATTATTCATTTTATAGACCAAACAATTAATCAAATAGTCTACAAAATGACTAGCAGATGATTAGATGATTCACATAATCTTTAATAATCATTAGATGAGCCATGGAGTTGATTATTCTCTGTCTGGTTGTGGAAACATTGGTGACTTCCTGTTTTGCCAAGCTGTCTTCATGTTAACACAACTCTCTGGAAGAAACAGCAGAATTTCCTGCAACAGAACCATCCTAAGCACATTTTAAGTTCTGCTTCCTCTGCTCTGGATTTAAGTGGAAGAAAAAAAAAGTGTGAAGTTATGTAATAAGTTATTGATTCTCCTCTTAAAGGAAGATTGAAGTACTGAGCCAGTGGTCTGAAGCATCCCAGAGGAGCAGCTCCACTGACAACAGGGCCCTCCCCGCTGCCTCTTAAAGGTGGTGAGATCCCGGTCTCAGTCACATATCACTTTCACCCCCATGCCACAGGGGCACAACACAGAACACCAAAGACATTGTCTTCTGACATGGAGTTCGCCTGTCTGATCACGTCCCTCTCAAAGCAGTCAGCAGGCAAGCAATTACAAAAAAAGACATCTGTGCCACAGTTTGGATAGCTAAAAAGGGCAAAAGCTTAGAACTGCAAGAGGTATGGAAGCCGGGATCGATGGAGATGTCTGAACCTGTTAGTGCAAGTAGAGATGAGGGCTGCTGCACCGCGGGGAGGGCTCTTTTGTCATGCAGGGAGAGGGGGCCGAGAGGTGACTCTTCTGGCGATCAGGGGTCAACTGCTGTGATCATCCATCTTCTGTCTTGACAGTGTCCTGTCAGCCAGGGCGCTCATGTTACTAAACACAACAGGCAGGCCTCTATTGTGGCGCTGCGCTGGTCTGCAGCCATGTGTAAATGAAGTTAATATTCACTGACCTCATGCATGGCCAAATGCAGACCCCGGTGTCACCTTGGAAATAACGCTATCTGACGCAAAGTCGCGGAGGTCTCTTCTTTTGAAGGGTTAACAAAGTCCCTTACCAGTATGGCTGACCATATGCCTTTGTTTGCGTGAGAATGAGGGCTGTTTACTTGGATTCTGACTATTCATGTGATGCAACATAGGGTCTCAAATTTGGACTGGTGGGTCAAATTCCAAGACCTGGATACTGATAAGTCATCATTCCAGCATTAAATAGCTGGTTGGTGCAATTTGCATCTAAGTCAGTCAAACCAGAACTCAAAGCTCACAAAGCGAGCACATAATCCTGGAATCAGCACAAAGTACTCTACCCAAAATTGCATCGAGGGTAAACAACAACAATAAATCTGCTTAGAAGCCATGTAAGAAATATGGTGCCTAGATCAGATCTTGCAAACAAAAGCAGAAAACTTTTCTTCAGCATCAAAAGTAATCCACTTGATTGTTGCAGATCAATGTTTCTGACGGGACTAAGTCATGAAAGTTGTTTCTACATGGACTTATATCCTTGCATAACTCTCCTCTGTCCATTCATATATGTGTGGTTTGCTCTGAGTTTGAAAAGTAAATAATGTGAAGTTATACTTCATTTAAAACTGGTTTTGTTTCTTAGACACTGAATCAGCCTGAAAATAACAATATAAGGCATGCTTGGCTATAATGTGTTAGGGTTAAGGTTAGGCTAACCCCCATGCCACAAGCCTGTATATAAAGAAAGTGAAAACTACCCAGGGTTCAAGAGTTAAAGTAAAGAACCATAAGGTTACTAGTGTTTGGAAAATACCCCATGAGATTTGTTTTTGTTTCTCCTAATAGTGTTCTCTGAACGAGGTTTGTGCGCCTACAACAGTTGAGAGGACTGAGCTTTTCCATCAGCTACTTGATATTCATGTATGTATGAGTCAGTAGCTGCAGCTAATCAGCAGAGGTGAGAGACAAACCCATTAACAGTGACCAGACACTGGCAGCCTCGCGTCCTTCTTTAAGACCACTCCTCTGCGCTGAGATTGTGTGTTTTAGAGCCATGTTTACCTCATTGTGGTGTATCTGTGGATCTGAAAACCAGTTGGAGCCTTCTGTTTTCGGTGCTTTTGTTTCTGCATATGAATTGGTGCGCTTCGTATGAATGTAACTTAGAGACAAATATTTACCAAGCCAAACGACTTTGTGAATGAGCCACCCGGTGAATGTTTTTTTGCGTATGTAAAATGAGGCGTTTGTATTTAATTTGACGTGTTGACAGGGGCAGCCGGATCCCACAGAAAGTGCTGCTGGCACCAGCTCAAGCGAGTGTATCCCGGGAAACAACTTCTTCTTGCTTTTACTTCTCATTTGGAAGTGTATATTTAAAAAGGGGGCCACTGGATGTGGAAGAAAAATAAATACTCTTTATTGCAGCTTGCCAAAGCACGATTTCAAACATTCTGCTTTCTCTTCTCGACTAACTGTAGCTGTGGTTTAGTCTCCTGCTAATGAGTAGGAATTAGATAGAGCAAAAGAACTGCACAGGAATATAGTAATATCGTCTGGTCATGAAGACAAGTCTACATCTGTTCTCAGTAGAGCAACTTCAACTGAAATGCAACACCGTTTTTACTGGCCTAGCTATTGTTCTCTGCTGCAACAATTGAGCCTTTAATGATGAAATACAGTGACTGTTAGAATGTGCTCAACATCAGAATCACAGATACATAATGCATAATGAAAATTACTGTTAGGGTTAGACTTGGCACACTAATAACAATGGAAATCCAACTAAAACTCAAATATTAACATATTTCAACTGAAAACAATTAAATAATCAACGAATTGCTCAACAGAAAGTTACTCTTCAACAATTTTATTAATCAGAAGAAATTTAAAAAAATGTAAAGAAATATCTAAAAAATATCTTATCCTAATTCATTGTTTTCTTTTGTTTTTATTTAAGTTCACCAAATATCTTTTGGATTTGGACTGTTGGTTTAACAAAACACACTCAAAGATAAGCCCAGGGGTATGGAAACATGATGTGCATTTTATAGACCAAACAAGAGATGAATTCAGAAAATAGTTGGTATGATACCATTAAAAATAGTTAGTTTTACCCAACAATCATTATTTTTCTAATTGTTCAGTAGACCCCAAACAGACATCTTCAAATCCTTTGCCCAACCAATGGTTCAAATCTTACAACTCAAAGTCGTCCCCTAAGTGATCAATTTTAGGACACTGTCAGTTGTATTGGTAGTAACATCCTGAGCAGAGAATACCACATCTGTGTGTCTGACTACTACCTGCCAGGCCAAGACAACAAGGAGGAAAAGCCCTGGGCTGTGGAAGAATGCTACCATTCACAGGAAGCAGACACTGGCAGTGACAGTACAAGCTCCCATCCATCACCAATTTATTTCAATCTTGAGTGATTTAGGTCCATTTGGGTGTCCTGTGGATTTGGCGCACACCTGTCATTTGCATAATTAAGCTCTGCAGCAGTTGTAAAAGACAGCCATTTGGTGTATTAAATTCACACCTTATCAATCAGGGGAGCATCAAGATGTATGAGGACCTCCTGACTCTTGGCTTCCTGGCTTCATTTGAAATGCTAAGTGAAGCTTTTTCTCCAGGCCCGGAGCTGGGCCTGGCCGCCCCGCCGCCTGGTGGCCTCCATACACGTTAGCTGTCATGGTCAGACCCCGACTGCTCAGCCCCATCCCTCAGGGGGCTCAATCATCAATCAGTCTCCAACTAACTTCTGTCCAACTCTCTGACAGTCAAGATGGATGGTGCCAGCATCTACAGGATGCTGTATCCTCTCATTAATTCTCTTGTTAGCATGCACTGATAGCAGTGAGATACGGCCTGTTTAATCTGTTTTCCACCAGATAGAGGCATCTCCCTTTTTTTGGATCGAGGGTCAACAGTTAATCATTTCTCAGGCACTGGTTACTTAGTACCACAATGATGTGATGTGTCAAAATCGGACAACATACATTCCCGGGATTGAGCGGAACAAAGACACCAATGTCCTCCCACAAGGGCCCTCTCTCTGTCTAAACGACTCTGTGGCTCCTTTGCAACCAGTAGCCAGCGCTAAACAAGACCAGCGGATGAATGGGCGCTATTTTCACAACACGCACTTCTTCGCAAAATGAAGCCCGCGCAGGCTGCGGGGACACTTCAACTGGCCTTTTTCAACACCCATTACACTGAGACCACTGAACGCAGCGGGCGGAGAAGAAGAGTGACATTTACTGCCACAGATTGCCACACAAAGAGTTAAAGAGAGACAGAGGGAGGGAGGGGGGGGCACAGGGGTGAAAGACAAGGGGTCCCTCTTTGCTGACGGTGATGAATGAGTGGATCACAACACGTTTCGGAGGAGGCCTTTGCATCCACAGAGGGGGCTCCTCAAATGACATGACTGACAGCTCAACTCACTTACTCCACCTGCACCCGCCCTCCTCCAGCTGAATATTTTACTCGGCAGCCATGTTATAATCACAGAACCCTGCCGATACTAAAATAGGCCAGTTAGGGATTGTCTTTGGCATCAGTGTGCTTCAAAAGGAGCGACTGTCAGATCATTCGACGGTGTCTGAAACCCTCCGCACCTTTCCGATGTCAGAACTAGTGCGTCCAAGTCCAAAAATTTAAACGCTTTTCTGTTTGAGCATGTAGGGAGATAAATACAGAAGATATGTCGCATGAAAATGTGCATTTTTGGTGGCTACTCAAAACTTTCAGAATCCTAGCTACGGCACTGATCCCTCGGATTGCTCTGACAAAGCGCCTGAAACCCCCTGATAATGATGGAAGCAACGGGGTTGCGACAACTTCTGTAACTTTTCCAAACCCCATAATGTAACACGTTCCTTTTATGCAGGAAAGGTTTGAACTTATGTCTCAAGCTCCCATATTTTATTTTTCATATTTCATCATGTTTCATGTGTGCAAACAGATCCAATGGTAAGAATAGAGAGACTGTTGGAAACTGAGCACTGTTTCCTATTTGTTCAATTCTTGCCCCCCCCCCCCCCTCCCATGAAGACAGGATCATCCACTTTAGGTAGGTATAAACACTTTTACCTTTAGACGTGTTCAGACAAACTAGCTTACTGAACCCTTTATACTAAAGGTGGAGAATCGCCACGAGGCACCATTATGAAGATGTACTTTTACACCACTAAGACAAGCTAGTCTGAGGTCCAAATGCCAGGATTTCACATTTTTAACAGTTACAGCCACTTGGACTTATTGCTCTGCTGTTCAGATGATAGAAATACTTTGAATAGCTTTTAGATTGTGCTGGGGGAAACTACTGAATGGACAATTTAATGTCAGTGGAGCTGCTGGAAGAAGTGCTGATGGTGCACCGTGATTCTCATTTTATTTAGATTAACTACCCCTTAATACAAAGGCTTCTCATGCCTCAGTGGAGATAAAGCTCATAAAGGTGCAGTGTCAAGACTGGAATTTGATCCACATACACATTAAGGAGCCTTCTTCCTCAAGCTTTAAACAACCTGCGGGTAGGTTCACTGAAGCCTATGTCTAGGTAGTTGTTTTAGTTGACACATGAACAGATTAATTAATAGAGAGATGCAACAGTCTCATGTTCTGAGAGCTGTGCACCGAGACGTAATAAGAAAAGGTAGCTAAAATTACTTTGACAAGTCGGAGCTATTGGTTGTTATGCTGCATCGCTCTCCCCGTGGAAATAAATTGCGGGCTTTCTTTCCACCAAAGGGCACAACTGGATCTTACATGGATGCATATTAAAACAACAAGAACAATAAAAAAGGAGCTCCGTGGGGTTGAATCAGCGATAGCCTGCTAACATTAGAGACATGGCACAACTTGAGGACGGCTGTGTTGCTCTAAATTACATGGCCTAATATATTTCATTAACACACCTCCCTCAGTGGGGTCCCTAATGGATGACAGCGTGGCATAAAAGCTTGTCTGCCAGGGACACTAATTTGTTCTTAGATGCATTCCATTCAATTATTACTGGCTGCTGCTCCTCATAAGCTGCTTAGATTGAGGTTGCCCACTTTGCCAAAAAAAAAGGGGGCTTGGCTGACAAGGCAGGCCACTTAAGTTCTGTGACCTAAGTCACCCCCCCTTTTAATCCATAGTGATTTTTATCTTTCAAGTCAGGTGGCCACTGAAAATAATCCTCTAAGCGTTCAGAGTGACAGCAAGCATGTTATTGTTAATTGTAGTGGCACGATCCGGCACCACAACAATACAAAATTGAGCCACGGCGAAGGTGTATTTGCCCTTCCTGTCCGGCTCCTTCATAAATATCCTGAGGCCTAAATGCCACAGTACGACGGCTATTTGTTTTCCCTCTCTGTCAGGGTCATTTGGCCGGGGTAGAAAGATACTGAAAGGACTGGCTGGACTTCCTCTAGACCTGCGTATTCTGCTGGTGATTGTTTTGGCTCGCTGCCAGTAAGACAGAGAGGGGTGTTCAAGCTGAGGAGCTAAACTCGAGTTATTATTTAATCCCAGTGTCAACAGAATCATGGCTGTAAATTAAGATCCTCATAATCAATTAACACAGATTCCAATTATTACAGCGGGGTTGTTTGGCCTCAGTACTTTATCCATCTTTACTGCTGTCTGATCAGCTGTTTTAATCCCATTTGCCAACAAGACTATTCAGCCAGCGATACCTAAATTGTCATTCACCTGCTTTGCATAATCAAATCACAAATACTCCCCAGTTTATTGCATGTGCTTTTTTTCTTGGCACACCTTTTGTTGCGTGATATCCGGGATGCCCCTGACTGATGATTAAAAGATAATTCAACAAGAAAAAAAAAAAGAAAACTCTGGGAATACTAATGATTCAATTAAATGACTGCTAAAAATAATGTTTCACTCTGATCACGACAGAAAAGGAACAGGCACTCACGTTCACAGGCGTCTCCTTTCTGATGAAATCCAGCTTTACATATACATTTCCCAATGGGCACCAGCCATTCCCCTTCGGCGCTGCAGTGCATCTTGGGAGAGTTGTCGGCCTCCTCCTCGGCATCGCTCACGCACATGCCCTCGACCTCCACCAGCGAGGAGAACTCTGATCCTGTCACGGTGTCTGGGAACGTGGCCAGGTTCTCGATGATAGACCAGCACTTCTTGTAATAAACTTTGACAGAGACCAGGGCGATACACGCCCCTACATCCTGGAAGGCCAGGTAGAAGCCACGCCTGGACAGGGGGCCAATTATGCGCACTTCTGTATTCAGCTTCATCTTCCTCTCGCCCAGGTCGCCCTGGGTGAAGCTTTCATCTGCGGCGATTGTGTCAATTTTCACATACTGGTTCTCCCGTAAGCTCCTGCCCACCTCGGAATCTGTTTCCTGGTAATACAAGTTGAACGTCTCCTTGCATGTGCCCACCACACCAGGTAGGCTGTTACAATCCCTCAAGGTGAACTTCAGTTCCACAAAAATTCTCTGGGCATTGCCCTTCTCTATCCAGTTAGTCCGAAGCCAGTTATTCTGATTGGGCTCCATGACTTGGCAAACCTGGTATGTGCGAATGGGCGTGTAGTTTTCATCCAAGCCGCTGATCTCTTCCCACTGAAAGAAAGATTTGCAAATGAATGCATCCATTAGAGAACGTCAGCGGGTTTGAATTTAGACGGAGAGCCGTCAAACTGAAATAGACATCTAATGATTGGCAATCAAACTGGAGGTGATTACTCGGTAATGAAGATGACAAAGGTGTATGAATTTAGACGTTTACTCTTTATAATAAACTGCAGGGAATGAAGGCAGATCAGCAGCTGCATGTTTTTTTGTTTTTTTAATCGCACAAACACATCTTTTAAAGAGCGATCGTGTTCAGTTTATCTGCTCCTGCTCACATTATTTATTTAAAAAGTTTCTCACACACTGCTTTTAATCAGACTAGCAAGCTGGAAGTGGTTTGCTTAAGGCCTTTGTGCTGTGAATGCCAAAAGCCGGCAGAGTTTAGGAGCAGAAACAACCTCTTGCATTCTGTATCTTTTAATCTGGGAAGACTTTTGTGAGCAGGGAATTTTAGGCTACTGATCCTCATGTATGTTTCATGCCTCTGTTAAGTATTATTATTCCTATCACATATGTGGGACATCAGAGGAAGCTATAGGGGGGAAAAAACATAGATATTGAGTACATCTGTGTGCCAGCGATGCAGAGATTCTGCAGACTTACCCCATTGGGAGGATAGGAGATCCACTCCAGTTCTGTCTGCTGTGCCTTGGAGTCCAGCAGAATCACTAGTGACAGGAAACCGAGAAGCAGGTGGTTAAATCTCACCGGGGCACCGGGGCTGGGTATTACTGATAGGCCACACATCCACATCTATAGCGCATATAACCGTGACCTAATTTCTAACAGCAGCAGCAGCTAAAGCACAAACATTCAATAATAATGTAGCAGCAGACAGGTCCTCATGTCTGCGGGGGAACTTTGTGGGAGACAAATGGAGACAGTGGCAGTGCGCACAAAACGGAGACACGCATTAGAACGTTTCGGGGATCATTACGCATGAGATTTAAGAACATGCATGGTGTTAAACGTGGTTTATTTTACGCATCACTCCATTAAAACTCGATTTCGCAGTGGAAGTTGTTGCGTTAAGGTCAAAGCAGCGGCTGCTGCTTCCATTCCGACGCACGCACACACACACACAGTACATGCGCTTAAACTGAGCAATATTTTCAGCTCAAAACGGCCCCTAAAAACTAACAGTGGAGCCATTCCAACAGGCGGCTTGTTTGCAGTTTTTTAATCTTTAGAAGGAGGTCTGTGGTTTTGTGTTGTGGAAGCGTGCGAGAGCGCAAAACGGCGCCGCGGCGGCTTTCACCCAAATCAAGTTGTTTTAATCATATTTAATATCAGCAGACAGTGGCACCGTGAAAAGGGGGACAGCAGCCAGGACGTACCACCGTACAAAAAATAAAAGCCCCGGTTATTTTACAGCTCTGGTGTGGAGCTCTGTGAAATCCCGAATATAAACACCGAGGATCTACAGTCCATATCAGCATAACATCCAGACCGCGCTCGGTTATTACACTGTAGTTTCGCTGGTGAGAAAATCCCTACATGTACTGCGATTTTCTGTTTTTACGCATCAGATAATGTGATTAATTAAAACAGATTTAAAGTGCCAATTTTCAGCCGTCTGGAGTTTTTTTAAAAATCCTTTCTCAATTTGGTGATTTCCAGCCTTGATTCCGGCCAACTTGAGCGTCTGATGCAGATTACGGCTCCGCATCAATCTACTGTATTTTCCTTCCAAGAAACAAGACAGGACTGTTCGAGCCGAGGCCACTTTGGAGGAAATAACCTTCGGAAACTGCGTCCAGATGGACGGCTCACTCACTCCACACACACAGCGGAGCGGAGCGAGGCGAGCCTGCCGGGACGATCGATACGCTGATATTACCTAGTTTGTCGTGATAGATTGTTAATGTTTAACAAGCAAGCTAGTTTTGCCGATAGCGCACTGGCGCGGGAGTAGTATAAAAAAATAAAAAATAACAAGAGCCGCTGCGTCTGATCGGAGCTCTACGGCGTTTAATTGCCGTGCGTAAAAACACCGAGAGGTCGCTCGCAAACAGCCCGGGAGCAGACAGCGCTGTCATCCCCCGCACACCAGCCTCATCTGACCGCAGTGGGTGAATAAAAATCCACCTTTTCGTGCCATAAAAATCGCGTTGTATTTAGAGAGAACATATTAAAAAAACAAGAATCTGTCTGTTGGACACATCTCTGTTAATTCTTCCAAATGCGGCGGGATGGAAGAGTCCAAACTTTAAGAACTTACCTTCCTTCGCATTCTGTGCTTCCCCGCTGTCTACACAGCAGCATAAATGAAGGCAAAATGTAATCCACAGACACGGGATAGACCTGGAGAGCATGGTGCAGCCGCGGATTTCAATCTAGACCGTAACTCGCTTTGCCACCGTCTCGCGTGCTTCCCATTGACGACACTAAACCGGCTCTATGTACAACAATCCGCTGGTCCTCCACTCAAATAGCGTCTGCTGCCGCTGGGAGGAGACTGTGGCTGTCAAGTAGACGGGCGGAGGTGTCGTCCAATCGTGGCGCAGAGGAGGAAACGTCGCGCAAAGCGGAGGCCAATGGGCGCGCGGAGGTGGACTGGGTTCGACGGAGGAAATGTTGTCACAACTTGGTTTGGATATTTTTGGTTTTCTTCAGGAAAAGGGCAAGGGATGCTCCAGTACAGTCGGTGTCTCGACAGACACACACACACACACACGCACACGCACACAAACGCCAAGAGGATTCTGGGTGGTTGAAATAGATCCTGTGAGCTCCTCACCTTTAAAGTTTCTTTCATTTTCTTGTTACGTCATCTTTGAAACTTTTTTTTATTTCTTCTTTGTGAGTTTTGATGAGACAGATTTGTGTTTTGTGTTTTTCCACCTGTCTCATCTGCCCCCCTCATGTTTACCCACAAAAAGCTCTCTGCTTCTGAGTCATGAATGGTGAATTTGAGTTGTGCATCATATTAAATAGACTGGAGACTCATCCTGACAGATAAACTATGTAGAGTGTCCCAACTATGTTGGTGGCCAACAGGAGGAGGTGGGTGGAGGGGGACACTGGCCTGGGCCAAAGTATGCAGCTGTCGATGAGAGCCTCCCCGTGCACAAAGCCTTCTTAATCTTAGTTTTTTAGATTTGTCTTTAATTTAAAAGAAAAAAATGTCTCCCAATATAAAATACAATTATAAATAATAATTATAATGAACTTTTTAGCAACAAATAGACAAAAACAGAGTGAAGTTAAAACATAGTCCAGTTCCTGACAGTAAACTGTTAGTTGTAGCTGGACTCTGTAAACCACACACAGTCCTGTCAAATGTCAAACACAAGCTGATTTTTTAAAACATTTCAAATTGTTGTCATAAGTCACATAATCTCCACAGCCGTGTTCATTCTGTCACTGTGATGCCCGTGGTGCCGCTCGTTCATCTGATACAGTGTGACGACTTGATCGTGGTGGATGAGGAAGGAAGAAATGCAGTAACTGCATCACAAATAAAAAGTCTGCTGTTTAAATTCCAGAAGTATTATCATTAAAATAAGAAGTGAACAGTAAAAGTACTGAGATATTATTACATTAATACTACATCAGTGTTAGAGCAGCTCTTACTGCTGTAGCTGCTCCAGGTGGAGCTGGTTTGAACTACTTTTTATACAGTGGTTCCCAACCTAGGGCTCAGGTCCCTTCAAAGGGTCATCTGATAAATCTGACTGGTCGTGAAATTATTAATGGAAGAGGAAATAAGAAAAAAACTAAAGTCTTAGTTTTGTCAGACTTTCCCTATTTTTCTGTGAACTAATTCATTTGACCTGTTTGTGCTTCAAATTATTATTAATTAATTATTCTGAGCAATAATTAGTGGAACTGATAACAACTGAAACAACAAGGAGCCACAACAAGACCTATTTGTGAGGGGTCAGAAGTCAAAACTGTTTGGAACCACCAAATTCTTTCTTTAATCTTATTACATAAACATGTTTTTATAAATGTTTTTATGTACAATATGAATCTGAAAAGTAACTGCTAGTAAAAGTCAAATATTTCACTGAGTTTATTTCAGTGCAGTAGAAGTTAACTTCCTCAGAATAACTAAACCTTATGAGAAACTGTTTTTTGGAGAATCTTTTGCTGTTTAAGGTTCTTTGGAGAATTAAATGCAAACAAGAGTTCTTAGTTGCAGCATTTTTGGTGCTTTGAAGAATATTTTTATGTTTAATAATCTTTGTTTTCTATTTAAGGGTTCTTTGAAGTTCTGATTACTAATGTGTAACACACTAATGTGGCCTGTAAATGTAACAAAGGGACAGTTTGAACACCTTTTCTTTGTGAACCTGAAGTACACATGGCTTTAACTAATGTCTGCTATATGCTGAACCTACTGACTAACTTGTGGCTGTGTGTAGAAATGATTGTAACTGTAAAGGGTAATAATCGACTTTTTAAAGAGAGCAATAATAATTTATACAATGTAACAGATACATTTACTGAGTTACTTTTTAAAGTAATTCACCAAATGTTGCATTTAAAATTAAATATTTTTATTCCAATTAATATACAGTGCATGTGAATGAACTCAGGGACAAGTACTTACACTAAATTATGGGAAGAACTTGGCATCACCATGAAGTACCTTTATTTTTAAGGGTGTACTTGAGTAAACAAACTGTTTACCAAACTGTTTACCAGTTAGTGTGTGTATGAGGAGACAGAGACCCTGAACGCCTCACAGTAATCAGGTGTAGGTGTAGATTCTTCTGCAGAAATGAGTCACATCAGGTCAGTTTTATTTATGTAGTCCATAATCAGGAATGAGGATTTTTTGTTGTACAACATACAACACCTTGAACCTTAAACTCTAACTGCTTCATTAAAGTGATGGATTTGAGTTTTATTGTCTCAGAGTTAAAGAGTGAAAACCTTTCCATTCAGCTCAGAAATTAATTGACAGTGTCTTCAATGTTTGAGCCAAATATAGGATGTGATGGCGAGACGTTAAATGGTGTTTTTGAATCTGCGGCGGGTCACTTGAGGAGCGGGACAGTCCCACTGAGATGGACCTGATTCATTACGGCTCTGCTGCTTGAGAGACTCTCAGCGTCTAACGGAGCCGTCGGGGGTCCCAAACAACAAACAAAGACAAACACAAAAACACAATTAAAAAGTCTGAAGTTAATTTCCCACTTTCTTGGATGACTTGGCATATCACTTAAAAATTAAAGCATAAAGCCGAGCTCATTATCCCTTTATACATACAGCATTTGTTGCAGGTCACTAATTAATCTCCATTACCTCCCAACAAGCAAAACAGCTGTAATTATGGCCAGCAAATATTGATTAATAAAGCGTGTACATAAAAATGGACAGAAGCAGACAAGGACTCACTTCAAGGTTTATTTACCTCTGCCTTTTCTCTTTCTGTTTGTTTGTTTATTATGCAAATTCAGATAATCCTCTTCGCCCTTGACGCGCAGACGAGTCCTGCACGGGAGTGTATAACTGATGATTGTTGAATTAATCTCAATTAATGTTACCTTTATCATAAACAGGTCTGTGTGATGCCGTCACCGCGTCGGGCTTCGTCAGAGATAGGATTTCAGAGGGTTTGGTTAATCTGGACACACATTTATTCTCCAGTGATTTGAATATTCATGAGTGTGTCTTCTTTTTAGCTCCTCTGTGACAAGAACTAGAAGATTCTCTCTTTAGAAGTTGTTCAATTGAAAAAGTTGATGCCCGGAAAATGTCTTAGTTACTGTACAACTTTAAAGGATCTTGTATTTTTATGTTTGGACATATTGTTTCTATGTATTCAAACCAATAATCAGACAATCATTTTCACGATTGAGCTTTTTAGCTGAATTTCAGGAGCAGGAACACACTGTGCCTCTTCGGACATAAACTATACATACGTGACCATGTTTTCCTCTTTTGCTCTCGTATTCTGCCCCTTTTGTTTCTATTACTTTTCACTCTCTGTACAGTCCTTTGGGGTCTGTCTTACCCAGGCATTATGGAGGATTCCAAACCAAAAGCCCCCCACAACGCAGCAGCATCCAAGAAGTACAAAACCCAAGCTTTGTTCACTTATCTTTCCATTTTGTCAATAAGCCATCTGTTGATGGTGTATGGCTTGCTAGTGAATTAGTTGTTTGGTCTATAAAATGTGATAAAATGGTGAAACATTGCTGTTTCCCAAAGCCCAAGGTGACATTCACAAACGTCTTGTTTAGTCCACAACACAAAGATATTCAGTTTACTGTCAGAGAATGAAAGAAAGCAGACAATATCCACGTCTGAGAAGCTGAAAAATTTAATTTGGACATTTCTTCTGACTCAAAAAGATGAACCCATTGTCAAAATAGATTGCAGTTCATTTAACAGTTGACAACTAATCGAAGAATCGACTAATCGTTGCAGCTTTACATTGTAACATGACCTTGGGACGTTGGTGTCTGTCATGTTTCTGGGAATTTGGGGATTTTCAGGAACCAAGAAGGAGTACACAGGAGGTTTTTAAAAGTTTTTCTGTCGATTCAGTATTTTTACAATCCTGGCTACACTGCTGCAACCCTTTCTAATATTTGGGAACACCACAACATCGCTACAATGAAGTCTGAAAGGTCAAGAAACACGAGCAGTCAGACAAAAAGACATTTTATCCACATGATCCTATCTTTTTTATTGTCTAAACGTAAAATGAGCCCACCTGGAATGTTGTGGTAATCCCTCGTTTCAGATAAACTGTGTGTGCACGGCCACAGTAGGCAGAAACCAGCAAATCCAGACTGGTATCACCAAACGGTGGATGAATAACACAGACACTTTCTGTGTCATTTCAGGTGACGTAGTATAAAGTGGGAAATCGGTGGGGTGAGTAATTCATTTTCAAAGTTCCCTCTTTGCTTTCGTTGTGACAGGTTCCACTTTCTCTGGAAGATATTTTTTTAAAGTTGAGGACAGGCTGGAGCTCAGCAGACACGTCAGCACTCGCACATCTCCGCTGTTTGTCATTTTGTCATCTCTTAACACCCCGACTGTCTCACCAGTAGCACTAACTGCTTAACTAATGCAAGATATCTCAACTAAAGTGGAAGCTGTCTGTTTCACCTCATTGTACCTAACCTAAACACGCTCGCTGTTGCCATGGCTTCCACTAATTAAAGCTTTCCTGTTATCCTCACATGGAAGTGACACTTAGCATTAGAGGTATTATGTTCAGCACTGACAGTAATGAAGCCGCTATCGTCTTGCCTCGCTGTTGCCAAATTGATCGTCTAACGGAGGAAAAGTGTAAGTGTGCGACGTGTCAAAAGGTCACCGGTGGGAGGTGAGAGCTGTGAAAGTTTGCGTGTCAGCGTGCACCAGACTCTCCTGCCGGCGGAGCCTTTTCCAGGCAACGCTGGTTCAGAGGGAGCTCTGTCATAACAGGCAACAATGACAAGGGAGTGGCTGCAGGGAGATGCAGCTGTCGCAACAAGAAGAGCCCAGGCAAAAAGAGTTACTGCAAACTGTGGACTGACACACAGCTAATGGACCCGGCTGTGCGGAGATCACTGACAATGGAAACAACTCCACTTGTGGACATGTTCTTTTGGTTTTGACACCTAAAGTCTGAAGATATCCATCCAGTATAATCACAGTTTTATGATCTATAAATATAACAGCAGCATGACAGAAGTTTTCCTGTGAAAAAGCAACATTTTTTAATGTGAGCTGCTGTCAAATTTTACTTTTCCCCACAACCATGTGTTTTTTTTTTATTCTCTGTCTTCTGTGTGTGACTCACCAGGGCTTTTCAAAACAACTCTATTCATCAGGGCCAAAGTCAAACTGACCCGGAAACCTCAAAAACACAAAAGGCAAAGACAAAAGAAGAGAAATAAATAAAATAAAGTGTACTGTAGGGGCACGTTTTGTAAGAATGATTCTGTATTTTCAGTGTGAACTCTTTGACCTGCAGCGACATGTTGGATGTTTTGAAGACTGAGGGCAGAAAATGAGCCGCTCGCCAGGACATAAACTAATTTTGCAATAATGCAGCCATGGACGTGCATGAAACAAAACAGACTCGCAAAATGTGATGTCTAAATTTAACCAGCTTTAGTCGGTTACTTTATTTTAGCAGGATAAACGCTCAGCATCAGAACTGCTTTCCAAAGAGGCCTCAGTACGAATATTAATTCAGTTTATTGCCTACAACAAAATATAATCACTGCAACAGGGTGCAAGTTTCTAAAAACAAGAGGAAAACTAAATGTAAAAAATCACAATCATAATAATAGAGTTACATAAAAATAAAATAAATAAAAAGGGCAGGATCATTTGAATTTCTGTACACTGGAAATATTATAGGGGGGTGGCACAGTGGTCCAGTGGTTTTTGTCTCTATGTGTCAGGCCTGTGATGAACTGCTTTGATTTGACTAGTCCACGGTGTACGCCCACCTCTTGCCCCAGTGCCAGCTGGGATGGGCTCCAGCTCACTGTGACCCTGATAAGGATAAAAAGATGGATGGAAATATTCAAATCAATAACAGGACGGAAACAGAAAAAAAGGTCATGTGCCAAGCATGCAGATTTTTTCAGTTTTTATCAAATATGTTTCAAGTCAAGGTGGTTGAATAAAAAATAAATTTGCTTGTAAAATAATAAAAATGCGTCAGAACACCGACAGTACGGTGTGACTGCATGCTATGCAACATAACAAAGGTGCAGGGATGTCAGGATTTCAAAAGTACTGAGGTCATGTCCTGAACAAGACATCGAAACTCTGCATTTATTTTCAATCATTTTCATTTCATTTTATTTATCCAGCTTCTGTTCAGTTTTATTATTTTCTTCTTTATTTCCCGACATGAAGGTCTACGCGCTTTGAAAACCTCCTCCGCACTCTTAGGAATGTCACTCTTGTAGATAAATGCTGAACTGTTGTTCTAAAGGAGTCAGAATGAGACACACTGACCTCAGTTACAGTAGCTAAAGAAAGAAGAACCTGACATAAACAGAGCTGCAGTCATGCTCTCTTTCAAAAGTGAATAAAATGCGTGACATGCTTTATCAAATATCATACTTACGGTACATCTGAGGACACTGAAGTCATGTTGAGGGTTTATATGCTACATTCTGATTGTATTTTCACGTGAATTTTGTGTATTTTTAGAGCCAAAGCATAAAAAAGAGACAAATAAAAAACAAAAAAACAAATTAATTAAAACAATAACTATATTCCTGTATTGTATTGAATTAATATTCTTGTATCAGTATTTAGGGCAGGGATGTCAAACATCCGGCCCACCAAAGGTCCAAACCGGCCCACTGTGTAATGAAATATTAAAATATTAAAAATATTGATCCCATTTTTTTTTTTTTCAATTTTCTAACTGAGAAATATTCTTGAAATTACTTGCTTATTTTTCTTGTATTTGTACTTGTGGTTTTAATGGTCTTACTGGTCCCCAGACATGCAGAGTGATTTCATTTTTAGAAGATTATGAGCATGAAAGTTCACTTTTGACATCTTAATCGACCTTTTTCTGGAGGGCGTGCTTCTCATGTTCACAACACATTTTTGGGGGGGTCAAACTACAAAAAATATGTTATGTGTAACAGTCAAATGAATATGTGATTTTTTTTTTTTTTTGGTGACTAGTCAAAATATTCTCATGGGGTGGTGTTGGAGGTATTGGACTCATGACCTCTGTATTTCTAGATCCCTCTGATCTCTAACACTCCATCAGTCGAGCCTTTCAGTTAACCAGTGCTGTGGGTCACCTCCCGGAGTTGCATAGCCACCACTTCTGGTGTCAGTGAACACTTCTAGTGTCCTATCATGGTCTCCATGTTTTAAATAAAATAAGTAGAGAACAAGCCTATACTGTATGTGGAGTAAAAGTGCATGTAGACTAACATTTACAATGACCAGAGAGACATGTTAAACATTCATCCAGTGTCCTCATCAGCAGGCAGCACTTAACTCCTCTCCCAGTGTGTTTCCTCCCCGCAGGCTCGAATTACATGTCTCCGACAGTCAGACTGCTGAGATGTGTAAAGAAGTTGGAAATACTAATGTACACAGTTGTATCTTGTTCCCATGCACCTCTCAGGCTGTGTCAGTAAGTAGCGAACAAGCCGTCCACAGCCGGCAGGGCTGTGTGTGCAAGGCCGATCCTGGCATCCAGCAGCAGGCAGCAGGGTGGGGGCAGTCTGTCTGTCAGGCCCTGGAGGAAAACACCACCCAGAGCTTTAATAGCGACCATGAGAAGCAGCCCAGAGGCCCTGTCAAATGGCGGTTTGGTTGTGCAAGCAGGCAATTTGCTTCTTTTTATAGATTGGTAATATGGAATGGCCGTCCCAGAGGAAATCTCAAGTGTTGAAAACTCAACTGGTATTGTTGTGGGGCAGCTCAAAGCCATTTGCACCTGACACCGTTTTGTTGATATAATCACATTCCTGCTGGAGTCTGTCTGCGACTGCAGTGAAGTTTTAAAAATGCAAAGCACCGGAGAAAGAGTAATCATTCCACACAAAATTTCCCCTGTGTTTAAACTCACATGTGCCTTGGGTCGCAATTATGAAAATTAGTTCATCAGGAGACAAGGAAGTACACCAGAAATCCACATTTCTTTGTGATCCAATTAGGAGATTCAAAGAGAGAAGTATGCGCTTGTATTTTTTTGAGCACATTTCTGTCTGGGATGTTGCTCTACTTTTTAGTTTTTAGTTTTGTAGGTACACAGCAGAAGATTGGTGTGTTTGGTTTTTGTTAATGGGTCACAGGATGTGGGATATTGCAACTTCAGAGTTAACGAGATATTATAACGAACAAATTTTTGCTGCAGTACAGAAAAAACATTTTTTTTTTTTTTCTGGCTGCAATTACAGGAAGAAAAGCAGCCAGGATGGAAAATGAGACGCAAACAGAACTAATGGAGCCTCAAATGACTCGACATTCTCCCTATTCATAAAACACAACTAATAATGAATGTATTCACATTAAAGACAACCGTATCCTTTTATTTCCATGCAAATGGAAATCAATTAACGTGATAATTTAAAATTTAAAAATTATATTTTGTTGTTTTTGTTATTTAGTGCCCCCCAGTTTCAGAGTGTAATCCCACTGTGGTAAATATGTTCAGCTGTACTCGAGTATTTGTTATGATTACATTACTTATGATCAAAAACTAGCAAATCGACAACTGTTGCTAGCAGCCAAACATCAACAAGGTCACCAACAGCAGACATAGCAGCCAGCTAATATTACTTACTAGTCCAACAGCAGTCAGCCCAGCTCGGCGTCTGTCTTTCAGCCTTTTATTTCACCAAGCTCTCACCAACCACTAAAAGTCAGTCCCACATTTACTCTTGTCTTGTTTGTCTTTTCACCTCTGCCATAGAGGCTGCTGAGCCTGGTTGCTCTGCTGCCTGTTAGTATTCCCCCGCACCTGAAAACCTCTTCTTCCTGGTGGTCTAAAATGCCTGTGGTACAAACACTAAGACTCCCCCAGTGCTCTGAGCTCACAGTCCAGGCAACCCGGCTAACAAACTGAGCTGTTATTAGCTAACAGCAGCTACATACAGAGAATGACACAATTTTTTTCAGATTTAATCGGCCTTGCTCACATAATAAACTGCTTTTATTGTCCAATTTCATATAATTCCAGGATCCTTTAATCAGTCATCATTCACTTTAATATAAAATACAATGGCTTTACACAAAAATCACTTCCAATTAGCGACATGTCACAAAGCTGCAGTGTGCTGCTCTGATGACTGCTTCATTTCCTCTGTAACTGCTCTTGTTAGTGCGATTGTGGGATTGTTAGAATCATTGTTGATAAATGAAGATATCCAGACGTCTGCACTTATGGGAAACATGTGGTCAGTTTCACTCCACATCATCCGTGCGCGAGGACGCGACCGCCTCTTCCACCGTCGTTCTGTTGTTTGTTTATTTAGGAGTGATTAAAATGGCTTCCACTTAGTTTGCTCTGAATGCAACAGTCGAGACGTCTGAGAACGAGCTCAGAGTGAAACATGAGGAGCGGAGGAAGTCACTTTAAGTCTGAATACAAGTGTGTCAGTGATGATTCATCAGCTACATGGAGAACTGTGGCTTTCTATGGAATTATTCACAAGCGTTTGCATGCTGTGACATCAGGTTGTCATACATATCAACAGCTTGTGGCGTGACATTACAGTTTGGTGTATTGGACAGACAGTTTGCTGACAAAATATAAAAAAATAAAATGATATCATTATAAAATAAATAATGAAATAATGTACTCATTATGTTATGCTATTTCATGATGATGCTTTTATAAATTTTTATTGAGTTAATTTAATTTCACAGTAGAATTTCACATTTCATAAAGACTTTTTAAAGCGGCAGTGTGCAATATTCAGTAGAATCTAGCGTTGTATTTTTTGATTGCAACCATCTGGCCTCACCCTCCCAGCATAAAGGAGAAACCACAATGACTACAAAACACACCAAAAAATACAAAGCGCCCTCTAGAGCCAGTGTTTGTTTTGTCCGTTACGGGCTTCTGTAGAAACATGGCGGAGATTTATTTTCAGGTGTTTATGAAAACTAGTATTTCACATTACATAATGAATATAATTTAAAATGGCCAGCCCCTCCTAGCAAGCTTAGCAAATCAGACCAAATTTAGCCAGTTAGCTCTTGTTAGCCAGAAAACCAAAATATAACAACAGCTACTGTGAATTAACACAATGGTTGGTTCTGTGTTCATGAGGCGTGGTCAATAAAAGCCTAAAATAGAAACATTTCCAACTCAGTTCATGTCACTCAGGGCATATTTGCTAATGTATGCTAATGTAGCTGTATATGCAACTGCACCACCTTTAAAATTCCGTTTGTCTACTTGGAAAAATGTTATTGTGACTTAAAAACACAAGAAATAAGTGTCAATTTCAAATAACCTGCAATTAAATTAAAGTATAAAAATAATTTGCTATTTTTTCCCATGGTTACTCATCATGTCTTATGTATTGATTGAGTATTGACCATTTTAGAGTTCCATAACACTCGAGATGTCAAGGCACAACTGGAAACTGAGTTCACTGACAGGATTGTACAGCTGCTCTTTCAGCCATAAATCTCTTTTTATGAAGTGAAATAGGATTAACAAGGCTCCACGGGGCTGGTATCGCCCTGCTCAGGTACTGAACACATCAGACTGTTAGGTATACTGTATACCACCCAGATCCAAATGTAGCAACAGTGTCCGGTTGCTTAACTGTCTCCTATAAATGAACCTCCAGCACTTGGGGTACAGGGTGAAGGAGTCAGTTAGGCTTTCCATGGCTTGAAAGAGTAGAAGGTGGCCCCCCTTGAATCTGAAGGATGCTCAGCAGAAAGGTGTTTTATTTCAGTGTTTCTCCAGCTGCCGGTGCTGCAATGCTGACAGCATCCAGTTTAAGGCGATGTTTGGCCTGCGTCTCCCCCGGGCAGTCTGTCCAACGGCTGTCCTCCACCCAGACACAGCCTTCAGCCACGCTGCCTGTCTGGCACTCCAGACTCCTGAGAAATAGATGTCCTCTTTTCTTTCTTTTTCTTTTCTTTTTTTTAAATATTGCTCTTTAATCATCTGCTCGAACAATGGGCTCAACGTTTTAACATGCAGCTGAAGCTGTTGTAGGGATGAGAAAATTCAATTCTGTTTCCCAGCTCTGATGTCCAACGTCGGATTTTTGCTGCGTTTCGCCACCAGAGAAAAAGTTACGTTCAGTGTTTTTGTCTGTTTTGTAACAATATCCAACAGGCAAAGGCCATCCTGAAATGACTTCATCGTAGAGAAGCACGCAAAATTAGCATACCTAATGGTATGCTAATATATTAATGTCCCTGAAAATACAAAAAATATGCAGTGAAGTCATTCACAACACAGACGTTCACAAAATATTGCTGAGAGGCGCAAAAAAGTCAGAATGTAACCTTGAACTAAAGAAATCTTTGCCTCTGCACATCATGTGGACATTCTGCTGAGCAGGACTTTACTGCACGCACGTATCAGAACCTACAGAAGCCATAATAATGTCTTTTTTCTTTCCTGCTATGAGTCATTGCAGAGCTATGAAGGTTTACTTTGAATATACTATACATATACATGCATGCATCATTCACTAAAGAACATCTTGGAGTCTAAAATGAGTTATGTTCTCTACATAGGCACTGTAACTTATGTAAAGTCATCAAACAAGCAAAACAGGGACTAAGATTATAATATTTAATATTTACATTCTGTTGTTGGCTGCATTGTTTCCTGCAGATTTAAACATGTGGCAACTAAAGGAAATCATCAGTGCTGTAGTTTATCATGGGGCAGAAAAGAACTAGAACTAAGCATGAGAACTTCATATATAAGAACAAAGCAAACATCATATAAAAGCTGAAGTCTGAAAAACTGAAATTTAACGGCAAAATAATTTGTCCGCCGGTCCAGACTCCCAGTCTAACCAGTTGTCTAAGCATGGAGGTTCCTTTGTAACATTTGGACATGTAGGTAACATCAACAGCACGTGTAACAACTGTAGATTGAAATCACAGTATAAATAACGGACAGCGTGACGTCACCCACAGGTTTCTGAAGAGCTCAAAATATGTGACGCTGGCTGCTGCCATCTCTGCAATCCTGCTTCTTCCGCCTCCGGGCTAATCTAAAACTCAGCAAAGATGAGGCAAATTGGTGGATCTGAGACAGGCTGAATGAAGCCTGGGTGCTCAAACAAGTCATCTGTGATGACAAACAGCTGTCAATCAAAGCAGCCATGCTGTTAATTTTGCATAACTTTAAGCCTTAATATAATTTGAACAGGTGAGTTGTATAAAAACCTCAGTACAGTTAATTAGCTATAGAGACCAAAACTGTTTTTTGTATCAGGCTGTAAACATGTTTATTTCTGCTGTGAAGTTGGACATTTTAACATGGGGACTTTGGAGGTTGAAATGTTCTGTAGCCAGCCTCAAGTGGCCGCTGGAGGAACTGCAGTTTTTGGCTTCATTTCCCAGCCACAGAGTTTGGCCCTTGGTTCAAACATCTGCTAACAAGCTTTTGTAACTTTTCACCGCTGGTACCTCAAAGGTCTTCGCTCGGTAAATGGTGTCATAACTCGACACCAATGTGTACCAATGAGTTAGACAAGAGTCCCTAGAAATTCTCTCCAGGTGGAAAGTGAGGGTTCACTGGTCGAGGCAGTTGATGGATGTGTAATGCATCTGATTTTTGTGTGGGAGGCTGGACTGTGCGTGTCCATTACGGCTTGTTTTTGGCGACTGCATCCTCAATCTCTGCCCTAATCACACCGTCTGCCATTTGCAGACAAACATCACTGAGTGTAATCGTTTTTACAGATTCGTATTGCAGAACACGAACAACAGTGTAGTTTATTCTGCTGTAGTGGACACACAGTAAAGTCACATAATGGAGCCGTGTATGTCTGTTGTCAGGTCGCCTGCAGCACTGCAAATTACAGCAACTTACCTAGTTAATGCATCAGTTTGTCTTTGTTTCACCTTTCACAGACTGGGGCATGACAGAACAGATGTCTAAGTAAATGAGTATGCTGAGCAAATATTGATTGTTTTCACTACATTTTGTTGAGTGAGGGTGAAGTAATGGCTGTGCAATGCATCACTGCCTTCAGCAGAATTCAGCAAACTGAGACGTTTTATTTGTGAATTTGCTTTTGTGCATCTGACATAAAAATAAAATGAATGCTATTAATGCACACTCTTTTAAGATATATTTAATGTGTTACTCTTTTTTTAAGATGGCATTATAAAATACTTCATGTAAGGTAAATTGGATCTTTAAGATGTTATAACCTGCTGTAGAAACAAGGTGGTGACTATGTACGCTGGTGACGTGGTTTTCCATGGACTGTGGTCCTCTGCATTGTCCTCCGTAGCGCTCTGCTAGCAGCAGCTGATTCTGCTCAGCTGCTCTGATGCACTTCGTCGTTGTATGTCGCGGTTCGAGTGACTCAAAAGACACTTTGAAATATGATACGAGCTGCCAGAGGACTGAGACGCATCTATAGAAATCAGATTGGAATCGCATTTCAAACCACCTCTAAATGTGGCTTGGATCTGATTTATGTGGCTTCTTTTTTTTTCTTCTTTGCAGAATCGATCTGGTTATGCCAAGAAAAACAAAAAGTATTTGGCCTCACAGTCTGAACAAGTTGGCAGTTGTGACTTGCACAACAATGAGCCTCATGCGAGAGCCATTCGTGCAAACAGATTTGTTCTGAAGTTGCACGTACGAGTGATTTAAGAGAATTTGTGGCGTTCATCGAGTCTCTTGTACTTTGAATCTGTCAGGTAAAGTTTGAAATCTGCCCACACGCAGAGAGTATTGCAGCTACCACTCACTGAGAAGTAAAAAGGAATAAAAGGGAATAATATTAATACAATTTGTCCAGATCCAGAAGCAACCACCACACCTCAATTTTCCTTCCTGTTTTCATCTATGCAACCGCAGATTTCTATCTGCAACCGATCATTTGTGCACAGGCAACATCAAGCTCAGTGTTCAGTATTTTCCAAAAGGTATTGTTGGTAAGAATATTCTCCTGTAATATTCTATCTCAGCAGAGTGTGTCCATCCTCGAGCTTCAGTTCATGGACTCGTTCAGATAATTACAGGTCGGATGTTCTTTTTTTCTTTTCCAAATCAGATTCACAGCATCAACCCACACCCGCTGATCATGTTGTTGTCCAGAGAGAGGTCAAGTCGGTGTAATTAAGGTTCTATGAATAAAAATATTTGCCTTATATGGCGAACTATGGGTGTAAATATCAAATCTAATGAAAAGTTCAGGTTTAAGCAGGTAGTCTGTCCTATTAGAGTGAGGTGAATCTGACTTGGAACACTTAGAGAAATATGCAGGTATAAAGAAATAACAGCAAAATGCAAATGTTAGTACAAAGGCATGCAGATTCCTCTCCAATCCACTGTGGGAAAAAAAAGTGGTGGATGTTTCAGTAAAGATGGATACTCAAAATTGCTACTAGGTGTGCCATAAATGAAAAAAACATAACTGAAGAGAGTTAATTACTACAGCCCTGCGATCTTTTTGTCATACATTTTCTACCGCCGTGTAATTCAGCCCTGAAACGACGCCTCTGACGCCTGACGAGTTTAAGGAAAACGCGCAGAATCCTCCGCGGGTCTCAGCAGCAGGCCCACAGATTTCCAGCAGCCTTGGGAGAAACCTGCTATCATTATAACATCAATCGCCTCTCGCCTCTCTTAAACTCCTTCCTCATCACCGCCCGTTTCAGCTGCAGTACATCAGCACTGACTGAGGTGGAATATGGGAGCAGGTAGTCATCCTTTAACGCCGGCTCCAGCCGATGTGTATATATTAATGAGACGCCACTGGCTAGCTCCAAACTTTTCAGCTCGTCTCTGTCATTAAAACACCCCGTGTGCACTTTTGACTCCACATTCAGTTCTTTTTGCCCTTTAGGGGAAACAAAAGGGATTATGTAAGATTTATAGGGATCGGCCCACATCTAGCCCTGGCCCCTCCACTGCTTTTTATCTTCTGATTGGGATGATTATTGGTCAGAGGAAGGGGAGCGTGGAGGAATGCTGAGTGGATCATGGCTTTGAAGCCGGGCGGACAGCACTCATACACAGCTCTGCCTGAACGGGGAACATCTGTTGGTTTCTAAATTCTTCCTTTTTTATGTTCATTTAAAACTTCTGTGTCAGTCTGTTTACTAGCGCTTCTGCTTACATGGTATGTTCTTTTTGCATTTTTGTGAAATCCTTAAAAACAGTTCATTTTGACTATCTTTTACCTTTGCTTTCTGTCTCAGAGCGAGATTACATGATTGATACCAGTCTCATATCTATGTGTTCAATACAGAGCTGGAGTCAGGGTGTGTTTAGCCTAGCTTAGCATAAAGACTGGAAGCAAGGGGAAACAGGTAGCCTGTCCAAAGTTTAAAAATTCACCTACAAACACCTCCAAAGAGTGCTGATTATCATGTTGAATCTTGTTTGCGGACTACAAGATTCACAGCTAGGAAACAGAAACAAACTGATGGTGAGTGATTTGAGAGTGACATGGTCTAGTTGGACCATCAACAGTGTATACACCCGCCCCGCAAAGTACAACACCTCCTGTTAATGTGTGGGTTGTTGGTGAACGCAGGTTTTGGTTTTGGTTGCACACACATGATGGAAACAAACTCAACATCCTCATGTGAATACTCCTGTTCACTCCCTCTAAAATAACATATAGTATGTTATCTAGCTTCAGAAGGTAGGCTAGTTGTTTCCCCCTGTTTCCAGTCTTTACGCTAAGCTAGGCTAACCTGACTCCAGCTCTGTACTCACACACAGACATGAGTTTGATATCCGCCTTCTTATCTCGCCCTCAGAAAGAAAGCAGATAAGTACATTTCCCAGAATTACTTCTTTAATATTAACACATTTACATACTTTATGTACATCTAGCTGACATCAGAAAGCATTTAGCACACCAATGTTAGCTTTCCCCATTAAGATGCTAACTGTTGGAGTGAAGTGTAAAGTATTACTGTGCTGCTGTATGTGGGTACCGTTTCAATTCTATTTTATTGGTCTTATTTATGCTACTTGTTATGTGGTACATCCCTTAATACAGTCCATACAGTCTGTTTCCTACTTTCATACTTCATGTGCATAAGGTGGTGATTAGTGACATTTTTGGTGTTCCTCTTCATGATAATATTTTTTCAGATTGTAACACAGATGCACAGCTTTATTTCCTTAATTTATAAGATGGTAAGTTGACCCTTCACATTTTCTTATGAATGAATGAAGTCATGTGTAGTCATATGTCATCTTATCTTTATATTTTCACTTGAGAACATTCTTCCTTTTACACCACTCATTTATCTGACAGGTTACTTTGTATATTAAAATTTAATAAAACATAATGTATAATCAGTTTATAAAATATCAAAATATATGAAATAGTTTTTTAAATCTTGTTTTCTGACATGTCTCTCCTGATAATGAACTGCTGCACTTGGACTCATTTTACTGTACTGTAGTACACTGTGTTTCTTCGAGAGCTCATCACCATATCCTGACAGATGTGAGATGTGCCCTTAAGCTTCTTTCACAATTATAGCTTGGGTTGACCACGCTGACCTTTGAGATTTAGAGAAGGCCCCACTGAAAACAAATATTAAGCGCTAATAGTACATCATTTTTATTAAAATGTAGAGGATGCAGTCGTGGCACTGTAATTTAGCCCTCCACTATGTTTACATTGGCATTAATATGCCAGTGGCGTACTTTGACTCAGAGAGAGGTCACTGTTGCGTGCCCACTTCCCAGAGCGACTGAATTAGCATGTGGAAATATGCCACTTGTTAACTTGTGTGACTTTGGGTTTCACGCGGCTGTCAGAACCACAGAAGCAAGACTTTGTTTGTTGTTCTGTGATGTAGATAAAGAGAGAGGGGGAGGAGGAGGAGGGCTACAGAGAGGAAGGAGTGTAGATGTTCACACAGCCTGAAAGATCCAAAAAAAAGTGTTTGAGATAAAGTTTCAAAAAAAGGTAAAAAAAAAAAAAAACGTATGAGAAAATGAAGAAAGAACATTAATAAATGTCCTTGGATGACATAATGGCACCTTAAGAGACTGTAACATTTAGATTTTATAGATATTCTACAAAGAACTGCAAGTCATGACGTTAAACTTTCTGTTTTTACTTTACATTGTCCTAATATTATATGGCTTTCATACTGTGCCCAGAGGACTTTTCCACTTCTTTCTTCTGCGTCCTCATAGTCACGTATGCTGGAAGCTCACTCGAATTAACACCTTTACATGTTTACTTTATTTGAATACAACTGATAGCAACAGATTGCAGAGTGAACACTTTGTGGGCGAGAGGCAAAAATCTCGAAAGAAGGAAGAACCAAAAAAAGAACCCAAAAGAAAAGAAAAGAAAAAGTTTAAGAAGCAATCAGGAGAATTAAAGAGATTCAACAGATATACATGTAATAGAGAGAGAAATCTATGAGCGAGGAGGAGAGTGGACTTCTTTTATACAGTCAATAAAATAACATGATTAAACTGAGATGTAAAATGAGTTAAACATTTTAAAGTAGAAAAAAGGAGACAAGGGAAACTTTTTGATGAATAATAAAGTTGCAAAGTAGAACCGTAAAACCTTTGCAACCCTATTTTTAATGTCTGACGGAAAATGGGGATTGAAAACGGCACATTTGTGATTATGTGAAATCTGTCCGCGTTCCTGCTAAGCCAAGAAAGACTGTTCATCTTACAGGGTCTGCAGCTGGGTCACCCACTCCCCCTGAAAGAGCGAGCCAACATGTTTTATTACTCCCCTATATGAAATCCATATGGATTCACACCTTTCAATCCATTACAGCTCGCTGTCACCAAACATATCCAGTGTGAAATAGTGTGAAGCCCGTAACTTCGCATGTTTCCTGCATAAATCCCTTCGCTGTGCCAAATTTCCAAGAGGAATCAGTAACGGCTTTATTAGAGTCAGTTTGAGACACCAGTGCAACAAGGAAAACTATTCTGCTGAGACTTCCAAAAGAAAGAAATATGTTCTGTGAAATGAATTAATTGAACATCACTTTGTTTGATTCGGCGTGACTATGAGGCTACTTCATTTAAATGTCGAGTACCTGGTTACCACATCGTAAACCGTCGATTCGTGGCAGAGACAGAGACAAAGAACACTTTAAGCTTGAATGAACCTGAACTCAGCAGCACCAAGACTCGCTGGTGCAACATAATGTGTTCCAGTTGAACCATTACACTGAACATAATACCTGTTCCTGTCTATATGCTACATTTTTCAGGCATTTGCACACTAATGTGGTGAAACGTGAAAACTCAAATTTTCACTCCTTTATGTCTGAAATATAATTGTTGGAAAATAATCTTTCAAGTGCATTGATATGTTTGTGGCTGCCTTCCTTTCTGAGACGTTTCCGAGTGCTTTAACTACATTAGGAATGAAGCCACTGTGATGGTACATTATTTTCACATGTGAGCAGAAGTATTTCCAACTGGACATTCTTTTACTATGTGATAACCCTTCTTGGATCAGATTTTATTGCCTCAACAGTCCCTGAAAGTCCCTTACCTCTTTTGATAGACAGTTTTGAAGAGTCTATATCTCATGTATGCATCAATTTGTAATGAAACGACTTCTTTGTTGTATACAGTGTATTGCCCTTGTAAAGCACTTTGTGACTTTGTCTGTGAAAAGCACTGTACAAATACGTTTTACTCACTTAATTTTATTCTTTGACCTCTAACAGGCTCTGAGATCACTTGTTTTGTTAGTTTGGCCGATCACACATTCAGGGGTTTTGTCAGGAACTCAGGAGCCACAGGAACAAAAGCAGGAACTAAGAAGCAGGAACTCTTTCATGCATTCCTGCGTAGTCAAATAGGCCATTAAATACCTTGATGTTTAAATGGATGTTGCAAAGAGTTGCAGGAGGTGGAAAGGGAGACTGAACAACACAGTCGTGATCTGCTGAGTGTTGTATGATTATCTTTTTCTACTTCAGTACACAGCAGCAAGTCAAGCGAACGAGCAAGCAAGCAAGTGAATTTACAGAGTTTATGGTTACCAATCAACAACAGTCATTAAACTGAACATTAAACTAGAGAGTTCCATGATTTAGCTCCTGGTTTCTCTGGTTAAAATACAGGTAAGATTCCTACAAAGATTCCTATAGAAGTTTCATGAAGATTCATAGTATAGTTGCTGCAGAGCAAAACAGCTGATTGACCACTGGCTTGGCCAAGTCCTATTTAGTTACTGTTGTTACATCCTTCAAACTTCTCATTGTAGCACGACATGTACACAATGACATCTGTGGGGTTTTTATCACAAATTGTAATTTCTGACACGGATACACCCTCTGAAGTCTTTGGATACTGAGTGTAACTCTGCTTCACAAACTTTTGGTATGCTGAGAAATCCAAAGCGAGGCAGAACTGCGGTATCTACTGTAGAAATAAACATGTTTACAGCCTGGTACAAAAACAGTTTTGGTCTCTATAGCTTATTTCCCCGTTCATGGGGGAATTTTTATACAACTCACCTGTTCAAATGATATTAAGGCTTAAAGTTATGCAGAATTAACAGCATGGCTGCTTTGATTGACAGTTGGGTGAACCCATCGACTCTACTACCAGTAGAAACAGACGGAACACCACATAACTGCCTGACTGAGATCACACAAAGTGTCCTACCCAGACCTGACCTGACTGACACACCATATGATGACGCACACCTGACTATGTTTGTAGATGGCTGCAGCAGGAAGAACCCAGATGGTACAAATGCCACTGGCTTTGCAGCAAGGAAAAAGTGTTGATGGCAAAGCCATTACCAAAACACTACTTGGCACAAGCAGCTGAATTAGTAGCATTAACAGAGGCCTGCAAACTAGCAAAGAATAAAATATCAAATATCTACACTGATAGTCAGTATGCATTTACAACTGTACACGTGTTTGCTCAACAGAGGAAAAATAGAGGAATGGTAACGTCAACAGGAAAACCAATTAACCACAAAGATCTCATTCTAAACTTACTGGCAGCGATACAGCTGCCCACAAAGGTTGCAATATGTAACCATAGATCAACAGGTGTTAAAAGATATGCAAAACACCGCCCCACAAACAAAGAAGACAAAGTGAAAAAATAAAGGGGCCACATTAGATGATAAAACAGGACTATATACCTGACCAGAAGGTAAACCCATCCTCCCAAACAGCTTATTTAAATATGCTGCATTATTAAGCCATGGGCCTTGCCATGTCTCAACAGGAGGGATGGTAGCAATGATAGGCACAGCATATGGCTTCTCAAACTACTCTAAAAAAGATTTTGTTTATCCTGTATGATATGTGCAAAACACAAATCCCAGGGCAACCTGAGGCCTAAAAGAGTTCAATTTCCAAAACCTAAATTTCCATTTCAATATATTTGCATGGATTATGTAGAATTAAATAAGTGTGAGGGAAAGAAATACTGTCTAGTAATCATTGATGTACTCACAAAATGGGTAAAGGTATTTGGGTTGTCTGAGGGGACAGACCAGACTGAGAAAACCTAGATTCACTGATCCGCCAGTGGTTGGGGGAAGTCTAGGCTACAAAGGGGGCTCATTAGATAGGCAATCTTAGCGGGCCGTCTGAAACCCAGTGAACAAATCATCCCAATCACTTAGAGGAAAGGTGAAGATAGGGAAAATCAGTAAAGGGGTCACCAAAAGGAAACCCACCATAATGGAGAGGCCAAGATCATGGCACTCATTTAGACATCCAGGCTTATGTGGGATAAGGGGAACAATATGCATCCTCCTCCTTGCTGCAAGTCAAACTTATTGTAAAGACTCCAGTGACTCTGTCATACTTTGGTAAAGATTTTTCTAACAGGTGTCATCACAGAAGGCTTGTTTGATGGCTTCATTCAGACTGCCACAGGTCCGCCAATGATATTTGTTAATGTTAATGTTTACAGTAGGTCAGAGAGTTTGCCTCTGTCTACTTTACACGACAGTTACCTGAGTCTGTTCGACTGAGATCAGACATACACAGTTTTGTCTTATTTCAAAGAATGACCTGAGGGGAGCAGATAATGTGGAATCAAAAAGATAGAAGCAATAAAAAAAGTGACAGTATGATTTGTGACTAAGAGGATAAATATGAGCTCGACAGGCATGGGATGAGATAAAGATACAGATCAGTTTATGATCCAAAAGATACTCAGAGAAGACTGAGAAAGCTTGACCGGAGTCCGGATCGACAAGACAGGGCAGCGCACATGAATTTACAATAATTGGAAAAGCCATACTTCATACAATGCTATCAGATAATTAAATCTCTAAACAATTGAGCCTCACATCTTCTTACATGTCGGATTCAACATGTGAAATCGAAACTGCCACTCCGACACACAAAAGGGCGAGAGGAGCGCTTTATTTCCAGACGTATCACAGCATCGGAGGATTATAAAGAACAAGAAGAGCACTTACTCCTCATTTCAGGAGCTTTGCTTAATAATAGCCACCATATAACAAAGGAAGTGTGAAAAACGCACTTTATGGCTTCAGAGCTGTTGTAAAGTTATATTTGCCGTTAAATTGAAATCCTGTTCCCTTGACATAATAGATAAGGATATCTGAAATCATAATAAGTCACTTTAACAGCTCATCAACTCTACAGTAGGCGCCGGCGTGCTCGACATTTCCGTGGCTTCGGGGATCACGCTCGACCCGTCAAAACTGCTGAAACGTGAGTGACATCCCGTGACAGCTATTAAAACACACCGGCTCCTAAGCATCTCTCTCCACACAGGTTTATGAAGATGATGGGGGGCGACGGAGAAAAATGCATTGCTTTTTAAAAAATGCTCCCTCTTTTCCTCTCGGTGGTTTTGCACAATAATTGTTTTTCCACACCCTTGGGCAAGTCATCAGTGTAGCTGCCACATCACCACATGATATTCATGATAATCCCATTAGTCTCTCCACTGCAGTGTCTCCGAGTCCAAAAAACTTTTATGCAGAATGCGATACGGGGGGATACAGTGTGTTTTTTTTAAATGTGTTGATTGTCTCTTTGGTTTCTTGTCAGGGCTTGGTGATCTTTCTAGACTTACAGCTTTTTCTTCCTTTATCTGATGACTTAAGGCTACAGTGGAGTGAGCTCCAATCCAAGTCGTGCACAGGCATGCTGATCACAGTACTCCTCCCTCCTCCTCCTCCTCCTCCTCCTCCCTATGTGGTGAAGAAATGTTTTCAAAATATATGTATACAGGTCACATCCATCCACCAGGGCTTGCACTGGTCAAACAGAGCTGCCCGCTGTGCCTCATATATACAGTAAAGAGACTGTGGTTCATTATTACTGCAGCACAAGTGTCAACACTGACCACTGCTGGAGGGAACATTTTACTCTCTAATACCAAACTCTAATTCCAAACCAGAGCTGTTTGTTTCACAATATTGTCCAATCATTAAATTTGGAATAATTTCCTGAAATATATATTATATCGGTTTATTGTGCTGCTAAACAGAATATATAATATGTAAGCATCATTCATATCCAAAAATAATAGTAATAATAATAACATGGCATTTATTTCATTGTGTGTGTGTTTAATAAAAACTAGCCTTGTGACGTACTATAAGCACTGGTTATGAAACAGCCTCAACATAATACTGATGTCTGACCTACATAAACGAACAAGACAATTATTTCTATACAGTTTTTCATAAAGTCTGCCACACTATTGAATTCGCCTTGTAATAAACAAAGCGGAGGAAACGCTACCTCTTTTGTCCACAGGGGTCGCCAGAATCAACACGAAATGAAAGTTCCTTGTAGCTGCTTTGATTTTTAGAAAAACATCTAGAATATTTAATATTTTATGGAATTGTGCAGCCATAAAAAATAAAACCATTTTGAGTCTTGGTGTGAGTATTTCACTCAGTGTCATATAGCTTTGATTATTTTTCCATTCATACAAGTGTGATTCCAAAAAAGTTTGGACACTGCATAAAATGTAAACAAACACAGAATGCAATGATTTGCAAATTGTTTTTGACCTAGTTGAAGAATGTTTCCCAACGCAGAATTTCAATCAACTTGAGGGGGCCGAAAAACCAACATTGAATGTCCATGACCTTTGACCACTGCACGGCACTGCATTACAAACCGTAATGATTGTATGAAGGCTGTTATAAATTGCTGCTGCATCTACACTTGAAGTTCAGACTCTACAATGCAAAGAAAGAATTTTGGTTTTATACAGCGTCCCAACATCTTTGGAATCAGTGTTGTAAAAACAGAATGGGTGGGACAAAAAGTGTTAATATTGGTGTTGGAAAATTAAAAAAAAAAAAAAAACTTGCCCTCCCTTCAGTAATACCACCAAATGAGCCCTTTAGCAAGGCCTTTAACCTACACCTGCTCCAGTGAACCCACTCAGTAACAAATAGGTCAGACTGGAGCTGTACTGGGAATCTTTCAGGTGTCTGTGTCTGTAGAATTATGTGAAGTAATCAAATACATACAAACCATGATTATTAACACTGTTAAAACGTTATTATAGTTTATTAAGGTGTGCTCAATAAAAGGTGACTTCATGATCATGTTTGATGATGTCTGTCTGTCGTCAAATTTCCATCCAAAATGTAAACAAAAAGTTTGTTTTTTCAACACACCAACTTTTCCAGAAGTTTTTTTGCAATATTTGGACTTGTTATACTTTCTTCTGAATTCTTCAATTCCAACCTGTGGTCCTTTGCTCCCCTCTCTCCCCTCACTTTTCTGTCACTTCACAGCTGCTACTTTCATAATAAAAGTCTGAAAAACAAAAGTACATGGCTGGAAACAAAGTCTTAGAGCACCTGAAAACACCTGGATGGTGCTAGTATTGTTTATCAGGATTTTTCTGTAAACAGACTTGTTGTTGCTTTTACTCTCCAAAACTGCTCTTCCCATACATCTTTCAATAGATCTTGGATCTGTATCTGGTTGGACCAACATAGCCTGCATACCTACAGAGAACCATGGTTATAATGGAATCTTCCTTTCGTGGATACCTGTGTTTTTTGTTTAGTGTATATTTTTTTTGTTATAATGTCAGAATGAATCCAAATCATGTTCACCTGAATAATCATAACCACAAACATTGTTTTAAAGGCATGTACCAATATAACTACAACTTTACAAAAGAAATCCTCCAACTCTGTTGCCCTCTATTTAAATTATAAATTAAAAGAACTGTGTTACTTTAACCTGTGATCGTTGTCAAGTGCTTTCATCCAAATTTTCCATAAACCAAATCTGTTGGTCTCTCTTCTTCTGCTCTCGCTGTCCTCGTTGTTATCGTCTCTCAGCATTCTTTCTTTTCATGACCTGTCAACAAGACTCAAGCATGAAAAGTACGAGCTGTGGGAGTGGTCGCGTCAATTTTTTGTGTGTCCCACCAGCAGAATTTGCACGCATATATGAGTTTTCATCCTATCTCTGTCCCCACTTGTCTTTTCATTGCAACTCATAATCAGTTGTTTTGAATACCACATATCCCACACTGACGTCTGTCACATACAATCGTTCATCTTTTTGATGTCTCGCAATAGTAAGCGGTTCAGACATCCCATCAGATTCCTGTCAACTCTATTTTTACCCGCAGTTTGTCATCACAAGAATTAGAGCACACACATATAGACACTGTAGCTCTCTTACTGGCCCTTAGAGCTCATTGCAGGTCAGCTTTGTCAGGTCAGGTTGTCCTGAAAAATACCAAAAATCTACTCGACTGCAAGTGTTCAATGAATAGAGAGCCATGGACTTGAAGAAGGTCAGGGGCCAAAATCTCCATAAAGAGCACTGGTGGGATGTTCTGGTGGCTTTTTCCGTTTCTGGCCTGTAATTGTAACGTCTCAAGTACAAATTCAGCTTCCGATCTCTGATGCTCTATTTCCCATTTTCCGTTAAACATCCACGCACTGTGAACGGCCTAATAAAGCACAAATGTCATAAAGAATTAACTCAGAAAGGGCACTGCTCCAGAGGTACTTGCAGGTCATTGAGATATGATGCCTCCCTCAGAGGAAAGTTTTGTTTTTATAGTTGTTATAATGATGTCTGCTGGTTGTTCAGTTGCTCTGTCCATCCAAGACTTTGTTCAAAACCAGGAAATCTCAGCTACTACAGGCCAGATTGCACTGAAACATGATATGGGTTTTAATGGTCCCCAGAGCACAATTCTCAAAGATGTCGGTGACCCCCTTCCTGACCTTTTCTACAGCAATACTGTCAGGCGAAAATTTTAAAGTCTAATAGACTCGAGTCTAGTAGATCGAACAGACGTTTCTGAGCACGGGGGTCCCCAAAGTATGAACCCAGAAGAATTTACCTTGGGTGACTAAAACTGCTTGGTAACTGTTAGGAAAAGATTGTGGACATGGTTAAAACATTGTCTGTTGGTAGGAGACTTTAGTGTCTGGTGTCAATGTTGGACACTTGGTATGCCCAACCATCCACCACTGATCTGCTGCCAGGCAACACTGAGTCCTGTTGAATGGACAGCAGCAGGGCACAACTCCCCCACTGGTGGCTACAGGCTACCCCCGATCCTACTGATGACCTGTATGATACTCCCAAGGCTGCTGCTATCCACTTACTGATATCTCATCACATAGCCAAATAGAGCTGGTAGTATTTTAACACAGAGGAGATGGTTAGCAATGGCTTCTGCTAACTAGTATCAAAATGTTCACTGGCCCTTAACCTTGAAGCTGCTGATGATGATTCTCTTCATTAACCTCTTGGTTCTCTTGCTCTTAAAGATGTGTGTATTCAGGCAACTCAGGTACCAATTAAATCAGCTCTTGTACCGTTTTCCCCACATTCTGTGGTTGCCATGCGACAGAACAAGCCACAACTGCAGGATGAAAAACTTGAACCTTCATCAACTCAGCAAACATCAGCAAGCAGCCATGCGACTTCACAAGAGCGGCAGCCACTCATTCTCTCCTTGGCGCTGCTGATAGCGTAGACCTTGATGGCACAGCTGCAATCTTGTTTACTTTAGAAACAATGGAAGCAGAAGTGGCTACCTTAAGAGATATACCGCTGCTATAACAACCTCACTCTACTTTCATTTTTGCATCAGAGCAAGCATTTCAAAAAACAACCAAAGCTGTTATTTTTCTTGAATATCCAAAATTTCATGGCAGCCTGAAGTATTTTTAATAGATTGACTTGAAATATTTGATGTACTGAAAGTCTGATTAATCACCTGACCAGCATCGCTCTGATCAGGTGCTACCACAAAGCAGTTGAAAACTACATAACAAGGGACGATGATGATTTGATGTTACTGTTTCTGGACTAACAGTTTATTAAAACAGCTTGATGTTCTCAGTAATTCAATTTTATTCAGGATTGAACATGCTGTTTATGTACAGCAAGAGTGCAGTTTGTGCTTCAGATGATTTGAGTGTCTCTTTTAGCTCATAGCCTGCAGGTGACAGAGACATTTTCTGCTTTTTCACTCTAAGAGAAAAAACACAAGCACCCATACAAATGCACATACTCTCCACTCACTCTGTTGCATGAAATTTGGAAGGGACTGCTCTGACTTTGGCAATGAAATCAAGCCAGATTGGTTTACTTGGATGTTTTCCACCTCATCTTACATCGTTTTTTTTGTTTGTTTTGTTTTTAAAGTAACATGCTCTGTGCTTATTATAGCTCAGGATAAATGATCTTATCCAGAATAAAGGATGTCAATATGCTTAATATTTGTTAAACTTTGACTATATGATTGCAGCCAAGACACACATATGACTGGAAAGGAGGAAGTGAACTCAAAATGCAAATGTCACTCTGACATTATTTTTTATAATACATCACTTAAAAAACATCTTATGATGATTCTATTATATCACACTATTGTAAATTTCATATTTTAGAACAAGAATGAGGAAAATAAGGATATTGAAGGTAGGTAACTTTCTCCATCTCTGAAACGCAAGACTGAATTACCAACCTAGTAAAGGGGGAAATGACTTCGGACCCTCAGGGGTCCATGGGCCACAGTGTGGCATAACAGTTTAATTGCACTTGTTTTGTTAGGCATCAGTGAAGCACTGACACTATAAACTACACTGAAATGACAGGGACCTTCATGTAACACCTTATCAAATCTCATGTTGTAGAATATAGAACTTACTTATAGGAAAATACTTGTCAGGACTTTGTTTCTGTAATAGGCTATATATTGTGCCTACATGATTAGTGTGTAATCAAACTAATTACTAACTAATACATACACAATAGCAGTGAAAACAGAGGGATGGGGGGATCAGTGGGGGGTCCCACGGGTCATTTTTACCCCAGGGCCCACTAATGTGTTAATACGGCCTTGCTAAAAGGCCATATTTCACAATAACCTGTGCCCATTGTTACCATTCATAACCACTACCACATGATTATTAGTAGATATAAGACAGTACGAAGATAATTATAAATCAGTGGTGATAACATTTCTTTTATTGCTTCCAGCTGGAACAAATCATAATTTTATTCACATTTTTAGAGATGTGTTTGGAATTAATACGAGCACCAGGATATGCAAAACCACATTATTCACTCGGGAATCCCCCGTTCTTCATTCACTTATGAATGCATTACTCATCATTACTCCCCACTATGGTAAAAAAAAAAAAAAAAAAAACAAGGCATGTGAATGCGGGTCTAGTTATTAAATCTCGCTCTGCGTTCAAGTTGCTACAAGGCATTCAGGATGTCCTACAGTAAGAAGGAAAGCAGCGTGTATGTGTGCATGTGTGTGTGTGTGTGTGTGTGTGTGTGTGTGTGTGAGTGTGTGTGTGTGCGCTCCTCCCACACCCCCACAGCACTTCCTTTGTTTGTTTGGTGCTGTTGCAGGCCCACCTATAGAAGACGGCTGCCTGGAGGACGAGGGCTGTTTATTGAACATTTGCTCGGCCCGCTGCACAGCTCGCAGGACTCCCCTCCACAGTTCTCACAGCAGGTAGAAATGGATACACTAACAGCCCAGGGTTCTGCTCTGTCCACCTGTGGCTCAAATCCCTCCCCCACTTCTTTTGGACTCTCCTGTGTGTGTGTGTGTGTGTGTGTGTGTGTGTGTGTGTGTGTGTGTTTTAAAGAATTGTACTTAGTAGTGCATCATACAACCTGTGATTATGAGCAGTCAGCTGCACCCTGTTTACCTCCTTGATCTGAGCAACACGGAGCGAGCGTGACGTCAGCGTTTCCAAGGTGTGGACTCGCAGAAAGTCTGACTCTGCATTTTACTCCAGTCTGGACCTGCATTCTAACTTCACAGCGGCTAACACATTTATGACGCGTCTCCACGGTGTGATCTCTTCTTTACTCACTTGTCTGCTCTGAGTCAAATCTATCTGGAGCTGCTAAGCAATGTGGCTGACTGTATGTAACAGGAAAGACGAGGTGTTCTCTTCATCGGCTCTACTTGTGACTCACTGGCTGTGTTGTTGTGATGCTAACACAGTAGATCCTGAACATCTGTGATGAGGCACGCTTCATGATACACAATAACAGATCTGTTCAAACATGTATTGACATGTTTGCAGAGATATTAGCGCATATGATTTTTTGAAAAAAATTTTTTCCCACTGCTGTAAAGGCGCCTACAGGTACTATAATTTGGTGGGAATTGTTGGGTCTGTGAATAATATTATAAAGAGTACAGTTTAAACCTGCTCTGTATGTTACGTGTGCTGGGATAACTTCTGTTATGATTTGGAGCTATATAAATAAAATTTTAATAACATCTCAAAAATCTCTGGATTTCATGCTTTATCATTAATGACTCACACGTGTGTTTTTGTCTCATTTTTGGCAAATGTATCACACTTCGATCGTCTAACACTGACAACCAGTGTTATGGTGCATTGCTGCCACCTACCAATGTTGGAACATGACACAGACACAGAAATAATTCAAGAGGGATATTATCATATGTATTATTAACATGACATCAGTATTTCAATTTTAAAACACCATGTTAATACGGTATATCACGGCATATATGTATATATACAGCGCTGTTTTGAAAGTATGTGAACCTCTTGAGCTTTTTTATTGTTTTACCATTATTTCTTATTATAATCAGACCCATTTTTTTTTAATATGAGGTTCCATTGATCAGTTGAGGAAATCAATTGTGTAGTCAAAAGACTAAATTAAAAATCAATAAACATTTGTAGGTGGAAAACTTGATAAACAAGCAGAAAAAACAATGAGGTCACACAAAATGAGTGGCTAAATTAACCAATGAAATGAGAGATCTTTAGGGAAGAAAGGTGGGCAACACTGGTTGAAAACCAGCTCGGTTTAGTCTTACCAAAGTGAACCCACACAGGTCAGTCATGCCGAGAGGAAAAAAAATCTTAGAGGACCTCAGGAAGAGGATAATTCTATGTAGTACAAATAATCAAGAATTTTGTGGAATATTGTAAAATCTTGGTACATAATCTTCAGCTGTCAGTTGGATCATGCAACATGATAATGACCCGAAGCCTACCAACAAAACAACCGAGGAATGGCTCAGATAGATTTGTGTTCTGGATTGGCCCAGGTCAAAGTCCAGACTTGAATCCAATCATAAGGCTGTGGTGGGTCTTGAAGGAGGTAGTTCAATTCAATTCAATTTTATTTATATAGCGCCATATCATAACAAAAGTTATCTCATGACACTTTTCATGCAGAGCAGGTCTAGACCGTACTCTTTATAATATTATTTACAGAGACCCAACAGTTCCACCATGAGCAAGCACTTGGCGACGGTGGCGAGGAAAAACTTCCTTTTAACAGGCAGAAACCTCGAGCAGACCCAAGCTCATTGGTAGACAGTCATCCATCACAACCGGTTGAGTTAAAGATAGAGAGGGGCAGATAGAGAGAGGGGGGGGGGATAGATAGATAAATAGAGAGAGATAGAGAGACACAGATGCAAAGCAGCAGCAAATCATTAACTAACTATAAACTGTAATGGAGATATGGTAGCAGTAATGACAGTAATAATATATGTAGTGGACGTTGTGCAGTTCATGCCAGATGCCCATCCAACCTCACTCGAATGGCAAAGTGGTCAAACTAATTAGTGGACTGATAAGTCGCTACAGAAACTGTTTGGTTGAGGTTATTGCTGTGATAGGAGGAGTTCATGTTAAATCAACCACTTTCATATTTCCTGTAGGGTTCACAAACGTCCACGTAGCACTGTACATACATATATAGTATAAATAGATATGTACATATATATGCTAGTATCCAGCGAGCTAAGCAGAGTTTCTCACTGAAATCCACTATCGACAGTTGATCAAAGTTGAAACCATTTTCCAAATCTGTGAATAATGTCAATAAACAAAATGTTGTCAAAGTGAAACAGAGCTGTTTATCTTATTTCGGATATACCAGGATTTCAACTGACCACAACAATGGTAACATACAGCTGGGCAGAATGTTTCCCAACTGTCACCTAATGAATTAAATTACCCACAATTATTTGAAATCTTATAATTGGCGTTTAATTTTGCTGATTTGGGAGTACTTTAAACTTTGATCTAATCTCAGAATATGATTACATATGATGCTAATTTAGCATTTTGCCAATTTTGTCACTATTATCTGAGATTATGATTAGCCCAAAATTAAAACAACAGCTAGCGCATCCATCTCGGTTTAAACGTTAGAGCTCAAAATGTCCATTAAATGAATGAGTGCGGGAATAACAGCACTTAATCTTTCTGATTAGGCGATGAGTATTTCATTACACACACTGCTGTCAATAATGCTGAAATCAGCACACAAAAAAAACCTAGTTTGTTAGCCCACTGTGCAACACTAGAGCTTCATCTCTCTTCATTCAGTTATTCCACACTCACCATGTTCACTGAGGAAATAATCAGTGTTTTCATGTTCTCTTCTTCATCATTTTGAACTAAAAGAAAAAAAAACATTGGGCTACAGATTGAAATTAACATGATCAAATAAGTGTTCAAGTGTGTTTTAGTGTGGTGAAGACATTACAATAATGAACATGACACTTGGGAGTTACAATAAATCAGCCAGGCTTGCCTTATACTAATTTATGCACTTCAGAGGTCCCAGTGATGTCTGCTGGATCAGGCACTCCAGTCTGAACTCCCATTGGTCACATGGCACTTATCTCGAAGAGGATTATCATTAACCTCTGCATACTGGACAAATTCCCTGCCCGGCTTCCTCATTGTCTCCACCTAATTATCCCCAAGTTTAATTGGCTAAATAAATCACTGCTTTGCCGTAACAACTTTGGTGCGGGGCACTCATGTCGTGAACTAAATAGGCAAATAAGGATATTGAATCCCAGGGTCATCTCGACATATTGGAGAAAAAGCAGGGTTAGCTGAGTTAGAATACTGTAGTTCTGTCAATAAGATCCTGCTAGCTATGAATCCCCCAGTCCCAAAGTCCCCATTTAGCTTGCAAAAAGCCAAACCAGTGCACGCTGAGGTTGTGTTTGGATCAAGCACAGTGCTGCTATGTTGCTAATGAACTTATAATGCTGTGATAGGGTTTTAGAGAATAATCTGGGTGATTACAAAGTGGGTAAAGATCCCTATAGTATAGTGCAATTTTAGATGGAAAGAAGTTGGGAAAAACTGTGGTCAGCAAAAACCTCCTTATGACCAATGTCCACAGACCGACCAATTAGAATACAAATGACACAGAATACACATGACGTTGTAAGCACCATCTTTTAATGCTTTAAAAACAAACCACCAGAATCTGGTTGCAATCACATACTGCGAGTGGTTTCCTTAAGGCATAGCACAACTTTAATCTACTCTTGTCAGCATGCTAACATGCTCAAAATGACAATGCTAAAATACTGATGTTTAGAAATATTCAAATGTTCATCATGTATAGCTGCATGGTAGCATGTAAGTGTTTAGAGCTGAAGATGAAGGGATCCAGATTAATGGGCAAATAGAAATTTCAATCCACCCAAAATTTGTCAACACATTTCAGTCTAAACCAAAAACATCATGGTAAATTGACTTCACTTTACACTACATAGCTCATTCACACATTCATACACTGATGGCATTGGCAACCATTCATACAAATTTTACACACTGTGCAATTTAGGGTTCAGTATCTTGTTCAAGGACACTTGAACAACATGCAGACTGGAGGTGCAGGGGATCATACCAAGGATCATCTGATTAGTAGATGACCCACTCTACCTCCTGAGCCACAGCCGCCCTATCACCTGCCAGCAAAACTAAAAGTCAGGAGACCATCAAAGTCTGTGGGATTCATCCTCTGGGGAACATGAATGTCTGTCTTTATGGCAATCCATCCAATAGATGTAAACAATGTTTCATCCTGGACTAAAGTGGTGGAATGACTGACCTTGCTCTTTCTATAATCACGGCATTAGCATGGCTAAAAACAGCATGAAAACAGTGCAGATAGATGACCTGTGTCTGCTTGCAAGTTTTCCTATTCACATCCAAGCATTACAATTTACCAAGCATGCATGGTATACATTTTAGACCCATCTTGCAATGAACCTGTAATACTGCTTTTATCTCACAGGGTTTGTTTTGATTTGGTTTGGTGCCATTTCAGTTGTGATGGACTTAGTGTTGACGCCCACACATCTCAGCAAATAACTTGGTGAGTACAGTGTCATTATTACTGATAATAACCACCCGAAATACACAGTATAATAAACTGTAATGGTCCTTTAAGTGGGGTCTTAGAAAAAGTGTATCGTCCACACCTTTCACTTTGCACATACAACGGATGACTCAAGACTGACGTGATTACATCTCAGCTTAACTCAAAATGGGCTCTGCAAGGATTCTCGAGAAACAAGAATGGTGAGAAATGTAAGGCTGTTAGAAGTCAGCTGTGCACATATGAAATGGTAAACACGTTGTCAAGCATGTACCTGGAATTCCAAGGGCAAGATTGGAGGCACAAATCTCGTCTCATTTGTCTGCTGCACTGGTTTAAACGCTCGGGTTAGACGCAACCTGCGGTGCATCTCTGAAATACCTTTTTAGATCTGTCACAGATGAAACCTGTGTTTAATAAAGGCAGTGTGTTGTCAGCTCATAACCAGAGAGAGGCTTTCACACCATAGCGGCTTATCCAGGAGGATTTTCCTGCTTCTATGCATCTGCTTAAGATTTCCTTCAAGATGGGATTTTTTTTCTTCTTTTTTTTTGTCTCTTTGTGAGTCAGGAAGCCCAATGCCTAGGCGAACAGCACGAGTCTTGTTCCGTGTGGGAGTATATGTTAGGGAGTAAATTGCTTTGACACATACTTTACCAACTATTTCTTTGCGATAGAAACCAATGAATAAAAATCAGAAGCTATTTGCCGTCCAGAAGTGAACGGTGAAGGACAGAAGAGGCTCTTTTAATCCATGTAATGGGTTATTGACTTTGACCTCAGGGGGAATATATTTGCAGACATAGGATGACACTTTACTTACACTACAGTTCAAGCAATAGAACAATCCAAATGGATGTACACCTCTATTTTCTCATCCTTACTCTCATTCGTTTAGGATTCTGACACGAGTGCAGATAAGCCATTTGTTTGAGAGGACTGATTGTCTTTTGTACCCATCAAATGGTAGCAATACGGCCTACTACTATTTTTTTTTTTTTTTTTTTTACCACCACTACTGCCTCTACTACTTGTTAAGTGTTAGAATAAGTGCTGAGAGTATTTTACAATGAACTGTGTGATACCGTGCATGACATAATTCACACTGGGATCTACATTTTGGCAAGCACATACATGTACTTTGCTGAATTATGTCCATATACAACACATTTCAAAGGTTTTGAAAGAAAAATAATCCCACCCCTCTGTTGTTAGGATATGTTTTTAACGGACATTTTGGCAATGTTGTAAAAATGTCATGTTGTATCAGCAAAATGTTCTTTTGGGGTTTTGACAAAATCCACTCCTGACGACGAAAGCGTTATTAACGTTTCGTTGAGAGAACTCAAAGCCCTTTGTTAAGATTGAGAAATGACTGTGCTCTTGGAAAAAAGGAAACATGCTTTCATGTTTAACTCGTGTTAAACTGCTTGTGAAATAGCATTCATGTACAGTGATGGTATTAAAGGTCATCCAGCTCGCTTTCCAACTCTCTTTTCTTTCTTTTTCTAGTAAGCATTGAACTAACATGCTGGTTTTATACAGGTTATACTGTTACAATTTTTTTCACCATCTTATGTCTCTCAATGTAGTCCACTGTTTACACTAAGTGCTTCCTGGTGTGGTGAGCTAATTTCGTCAGGATAGTGTCTCAATTTGAATATGGCCATTGTGCACTTACTGGAAATTATGATTGCAACATTTGACTGCTTCTTCTTCGCTGAATTGCAACTGGGCTGAGCATTAGCACCAATATCCATCCAACTGTCCATCCATCCATCTGTCCCATCCATCCGTCCATTCATTCATTTGCTTCCACTTATCAGGGGTAGGGTCACGGTCGCAGCAGGTTTAGCAGGGTGTTCCAGATGTCCCTCTCCACAGCAATGCATTCCAGCTTCTCCTAGGGGAACCCGAGGCGTTCCCAGGCCAGATGGGCTTTTACTAGAACACCTCCAAAGGCAGGTGCCCAGGAAGCATCCTAATCAGATGCTGAGCCACTCCAGCTGGCTCCTTTTTACGCTAGGGCGCAGCAGCTCTACTCCGAGTTCCCTCTGGATGGTGACCACTGAGGGCAAGAAGTGTCCAGCGTTCCACACTCAACTTTTCAACTTTTACGAGTGCAACATCCAGGTACTAACAGTACACTACATTTTGCCATAATTGACAGTGTTTAGTGACAGTGCTTATGTACTCAAAATAGCAACTGTAAGTATGGAAGTACGCAAGTTGAGAGACAGCATGGGAATGTCATTAGTTATGTAAGTCACAAACTACTGCTGGTGTTAAAGAGTTAGAGACAAAGTTAGGAGATCATCAAAGTTAGTGCAGTTCTTGCTCTGGGGACCATGAATGAATCAGCAATCTTTCCAACAGTTGTTGTTGTCTGTCATTCTTGCCCAATTTGTATTCATTCATTCTGTGAATGGCTCGTTCGCAATGTCCCTACAGCATCAATCAGACATCCTTTCATTGTTAGTTATAATTTTGAGTCTACCAACATTTTAGCTATTACCTATACCTGTTTTTTCAGGAATATATTTTTTACAAAAAAGTCATTTAAAGATAACTTGGGATTACCATGTGTTTTTGAGATTTCAGACACAATTTTATCTTCACGTATGTATGTATGTATGTATGTATGTATGTATGGAGTGCTATCATGAATTTTATATGTAATGAAATCATTGTGATGTAAACTGTTTGGAGTCTATAAATACTTTGCTCTTTGCCTTCTTGTCCATTTGCCTGATGAGGAACCCTGTAGGGTTAAAATGTCACCCTGTTGTAGTATGCTATAAAACAGTGTAATGTAGTTGTAAGCATGTTTCAAATGCTAATGTATTCATCAACAACTGTCATGTAAATTAGTCAATGGCTTAAAAGCTTAGTACACTTTTAGATTTATCGAATTATAAGCCCTTATATTTAATGAGATGTTACACTGTGATGTCAAGCATTCATCAACTATTAGCACACCAGCTATAGATGCTACAGCCCTACATGAAACTAGATAAATACATGAAACTAGATAAATACATGAAACTAGATAAATGTCAGAGGGAAAATAGATCAGTATAAACTAATTCTGAATTAAGATTTAGCTGAAATTCAGCATGTCAGAGCTCTGTTTACTGCAGAAATACATCTCTAAATGAGGATAGATTGGCAGGATTGTGGTTATGGAAATGAATGTAATTCTAAAAGTAATATGCAAATGATAAAAGTAAATTATGCAAATTCTAAAAATACAGTGGTACATTGACCAAGATTCAGAGCTTCAAATTCACGCTTTTTGATCTTGTGTGCTGCCAAAAATAAAGAATGTCTGTGTAAAAAATAAAAATAAAAAAATCACCTGTGGACAGCCATTAGCCGGCTATTTCCTAAGGTTGAATGGCATTTATGATGCTGTTAATCGCCACAGTCACAATCCCATGTCAAAGTTTGTTTTAATTATACAAAACAGGTGTTGCAGAGCAAGAGACAGATAACAGAAGCATCAACTGCATTTGCAAAACAATGAATATAATGCGACAGATTTGTCCATCATTTAAAAGACTTTGCATAATTATGCTCCTGTTGAATAATTCTCCATAATTACTCATGCACTAATGCTCACCGAGAATAGAGCAGTGTGCACCAAACTGTTAGCAAGAACATATACTTGCTGTAATTGCCGTCCAGTCTTTTTAACCCCCAATTTGAAAGGCCAAATGTATTTCAATCTGCATTGTGGACAAAACGCAGGGAATGATATCAAATCAAGCTAATGAAAAAGAACCCATTCAGACTGAGGCGAGGTGAAACAAAGTGGCAGCTTGGTGCTGTCCACATGGGCGTTTAATGAGCGTGAGCTCACGTAGGGATCACCAACAGGGCTGATTTGTCTTTTCTTTTCTTTTTATTTTATTTCCTTATAATTGAAGGTTTGGTTGGACTCCAAGTTCAATCAGATTCAAATGCAGTATGAACTAAAAGCCATTCATTATATACTTGAAAAATTAATTTAAATATAAGTAATATAAGTAATGTTCAAAGTGTTTTCCCCCTCGTAGAGCAGCAACAGAGAAACTTGTGATTAAACTGTTCTTTTTCTTGTCAAGGTAAAAGATGAATCCAGGTCAATTTGGCCTGGAGAACCTGCTTAAGCCATGGTCAAGCTCCAGTCAGTTCTTGGCAGCCCCAAAGGGCCCCCAAGGTCTGGCTGAGGTGTTTTGAGCCCCAGCATTGTCAATTTATGATTCCTGTCTGGGAAAGGTAGAAGCAGACACCCCTGTTTTTTTTCCCCTCCTTTCTCTCTTTGAGCAGGTGCCAACACCTGAAGGTAAACAACATACAAGAGGGCAGCGGGGTCAGAGCAGCGTCTGGACTCAGCCGCTCCCCACAGACCGAGCCTGTCAGAGCCTGGATCTGGCCTGTCTGGTGTGCTGAGAGGAGCTGAGCCACCGCGGCACCTTGGCTTGACACCATGTCAAGCGCCAGGGCAGTGACTGTCACGGAGAAAAGGGGCTGCCTGCTGAATCCCGGGTTCAGTGTTGGCATGCAGACCCCGTGCAGAAGGGCTCATGTTGTGGAGGCCCCTCCAGTCAAAGGCCGACAGACGCTTTGCGGGGGGCTAAGCGGACAGCCAAATGAACCCGTAATCCCTCACTGAAAATTTATGGGTGAAGGAAGGGGGGTGGGGGGGGTGGGGGGGCTGGACTGGCTCACAGGGTGGTGCCCGGGCGTATCAAGGTTAGGGACAACCGGAACCTCGTATCAGCAATCTCATCTGTAGCCCTGCAGGTGCTTTCCCGCACTGCAAACTGCTGTGGAGGCATGCAGGGCTGAAATAACAGTGGCTGTGTTCCTGCTGCAGAGCGGAGAAACAAAATACACTGTCAAAATAGTCAGTATCAGTGTCAGAGTTATGGCGATCCATAAAACATATGAAGAGTGAATTGAGTTGCTGCACAGCAGCCTCCTCTGAATAGGCAGGGACACCGTCGGCGGAATAGAAATCACATGAATGTTTTCCTTCAGCTATTCACACTACATCACCTGCAAACACACCTTTGAATCTTATTTCTCCTCATATTTCTCACTTCTACAGTCCACACACACACACTCCACTTATCACATCACACTTCACTCATATTGCTGCTAAATACTTCAGACAGTGCAACAATTTGTCCTCAAAATATCATATTTTATATGTTGAGTTAATTCATTTCACTTGAGGAGAACTGAAACAACCATCCTGAAATGAATAAAGCCTTCTTGACAACAGCATGACCATAAACAACACAGTAAACAGCTGAAAGGGGATAATCAACCCATAACCCATAGGAGTTAGCATAATCGGAACATTTACAACAACATATCTACCTTATAATAACAGCTTCTGTGTCATTTTGATGTACTGTAATCATTCAGAGATGTATGCAGAATATAATTCAGAAACTTTTTCTGGATCTCACTGAGGGAGAAGGGCATGCTGAGGCCTGAGGCCTTACAGCTTCTTTGATTACTTACAAATCGCTGTACTGTATAAGTCAAAGAACTGCACTGAGGGACAAGATGTTTTCATTCTTATGACTGACTTCAGTAACGCCAAAACCCCCACGGGGCAGAAGCGGAGCATTTTGCCCGGCAGATTTTGTTAACTTGCTCAGATTTAGTCATTTATCCTTGGTTTATGTAAACATGCTACGTGGTTAAACTGTTTCCCTTCTGGCTGTTTCTACGATCGGAAGTTTGCACAGCCAGCTCATACTGCTCTGTGCAGATTGACGCGGCGCACACGCAAGCGCTTTGGTCGAGAGACACAAACCAATTTAAACTTCTTTGTGTCACTATTTTGCAGCATAAACTGTGAACTAGACTCAGATTTAGAAGCTGGTTCATGAAATAAACAAAGTCAGAACACAACAGGTAGAGTATCAGAGTTTAGATAGACATTTCGGGCTGACAGGGCTGGAGCATGACATTGGGCTGTGTTTTTACCTAACACTTTACAGCACTAAGTCACACACCATCAACTATTTTCTTCTTTTACTAACTTTTGTTGAAACTGGATCATATTATATGGAGAAAATGTTTTCTGGTTTTCCCTCTCATGTCCTCTAGCTGCTCTGCCTCCTCTAGTTAGCTTGGTCTGTGCTGGCCCGGACTGGGAGCTCAAAGCACCGGGGGAGTGGTAGGTTTTTCAGGTCCAGCAAGAGCTAATGGGGAATGCTGACCAGGAGCAGAGCCTGTGTCACGCCAGAACAAGACCTGGTGAGTGGGCAATGCAACCGGGCTCAGCAGCCTCTGTAGACATGGCAGAGGCTAAAAGATGCAAGAAGACGTTGGTGGAGGAAGCTACCATCTGCCAAACAAGAATAAATCTGGGCCTGACTTTTAGTTTTAGCTGGTGCTGATTTAATACAAGACTTTTATAGAGATGAACAGGTCCAAACTTCTACAGTGCATGTCATCATACTGACTTGAAGCCAGCTGGAGCTGAGCTGAACCTCCTGGCTGTGAGTTCACTTTCTCTCTTATGAGATGGGACGTATCCATGAACATTACAATTCATCATTTATCTTTTTCACTGGTAAACAGCTCCTGACTTGCTCATCCATGTTCCACTTAGTCAAGAATGAATTGCAAAGGCCACACACAGTTTCACTTCGGGGCAGTGACAATACACCCACAACACACACCCACACACACAAATACACAAATACTCTCTCTCTCTCTCTCTCTCTCGCTCTCTCTCTCTCTCTCTCTCTCTCTCTCTCTCTCTCACACACACATACACACAGTAGTTTGTGTCTTGTCAGGTCAGGGAAATGTTGCACAACATGCAATGGGAAGAGGATAAATTAAAATCCACTTACAGTGTGGTTTGTACATGACATTTAACTTTGTTTCAGAATCGTCCACCAATATAACCTCCTGGTAACAACACTAACAACATATAACATATATAATATATAACATATTTATTACATTTTCTATTAGAAAATATAAGAATAGAATTAGAAGGAGGTGCAGCAGTTACTGGCCACAGTAACAGTAGGTTGTTTGAGTTAACAGAGGTGGAGGAGGACACGTCATAGACAATCCAAATCCAACAATCCAATCCAAAGAAAATACATGAACTGGCCACACAGTTTGACACGGATCCCCGGGAAATACAGTGCGAACACAGCACGGTGACGACTGCTGTGCATCAGAGATGTCGCTATAGTAAAATAATAAATAAGAATCTGTAGTAAATTACTATAAGTGCATGCATGTACGTAATTTGTTTTGTTTTTTCAAAGCAGAATCTGACACATAGAACTGTCTTTTGTATAGTATTTTATTTCACATAATAATGCAGCTTTGTTCAATGTTCAAAAATAATACAGATCTGACTGAGATCAAAATGTTAATAATAAATAATAAATTCAGCGTGTAAGCATTCGTCTTTTTATCATGTTAGTTAATGTTTGCCATGTGCACTAGGTTAGTTTAGCATGTTAGCGTTAGTACAGCTGAGGCTGATGGGAATGTCATAACACATTCACAAGTATTTGGTCAATAACCAAACCAGGAAGTCGCCCGAGTAACTGGGTCTTCTTGGTAACATGAATGTCTGTAACTGACTTTCATGGGAATGCATGCACTAGTTTCAAGCCTGGACCGAAGTGGTGGACAAACTGACTAGCACTTTCTGGTGTCAGTCTGACTGACTTTAACTGACCATAATGACTCCCAGACCAGGAGGTTTCAGGTCTTCTGGGAGAAAGTGAAGCAGCAGAGTTTCCTTTTCCCAGCGAGGTGGCCAGTGGCATGGTCTGAGGGAGATTAGGGCTGCTTGTGTATCAGCTTTAGTGTAGGGGACCGGACAAGCACCTTCGCCTGACCTTTTCACATCCCTAGTGAGCCAATTGTCCTGCAAATCACCAACATGGCAAGGATCATGTTTGAGCAAGAGCTTAACAGCTCAGGAGGCCTGCAGAACGCTACTTGATGACTTATTAGAAACAGAACGAGGCATAGAGAATAGAATAGCTTTGCTGAGTCCCACCCTCCATACGGCTGCAGATGACTCCCGGGCTCACCCTGTTCCCATGGTACTTGATTAGTTTGTCATGTTGTAATACAGACGTGTGGGAACGCTGACAGCTAAAGTGTGCAAATGAGACAACTGGCTGTATCAAATAGTGTTTGGTTATCTTTTCGGTGAGAGCGTGTTTCCCCCAAGCTTTGGTTTGTTCAAACTCTGGAACCTTTTTCTCATCTGGGTTCATTTGGACAGATTAGAACAATGCAATTTGAACTCACAGCCTGCAGTTTGCTAGCTGAAAGAATTGGCTGATACTGAAGCTTTCCCACTCCTCTTCTTTTCCTCTTACCTTGCACATTTGAATCACAAATTTAGCTTTGCACACGCTTTGGCCTGAAAACACTATAGACATTTGCCTGGTTGAGGGGTATTGTCAAGAGGTGTGAAATGAAAAAGCTTTGGATCAACCTTTGACCAAATGAAACATGAAGTGCTCTCCTATATTCAAATTTTAAAGGTGGGTTATTTTTGTGTAATTGGTTCTACCGGTAATAATAACATTATACTAACCAAGTTGCTGAGATTCATTACTAAAATTTGAACAAAGAGAATGATCCAAAGGTCCATGGTCCAAGATGATCAACTTTGACCTGCCATACGTAGGGTTTACTTACATTACAGATAACATATGGTGACTTTTAATCTTCCTAGATATATATATATTTTTGTTATCCAATTATCACATTCCTGTAAAATATACACCCTTTTCTGTTCAGGAAAGACTCTTGGATGGCCATGCAGTTGCTTAATCATATTTAATTTCAGACAGATAGGCCTAGTATGAAGCCTAGTTGGAGGGAGGCAGCATTGAAGCAATTATTTCAAGTTCAAATGTGGCTCTTCATTATGGATCTATACAATATATTGTATGTTCAGCTATTGTAAAAAAAAATAAAATAAAATAAAACCTAAATGTGCAACACTTTTTACACCTCATGTTTTTCTTCTGTAATGAAATGGTCCCAAATGCTCCCTGTAACCTACAGCATACATGCTAAGTGTGTTCTGTAGTGTAGATGAGAAATGCTGGCCTGTATCCAGAGCACATTGCACCATGAGAAACCTTTTGGTTTCTAACTGCTGACTCCAGCCCCCTCTGTACTACCTCCTCTACCCAAATGCTAATGAGGGCCTGGACATTTGGTCGGTTGGTTGGTCCAAGTGTTCTACTACAGTGGAAACAAAAGCCAAACCTGTTACAGTGGATGTCTGTTGGTTCTAACTGTAGAAATGCTCCTTGTAACCTATAGCTTACATGCTAGGATGGAGGGTATGTCCTGGAGTGTGAATAATAAATGCTGGCCTGTAGTCAGAGCCCATTGCAGTCAACTTTGTGAAATGTAGGATATATTTTAGTTGAGAACTGCATGTTTTTCACAATAATATCTTTTAGTGACAAATGGACTCACAAGTTAGCAGCTTTGTTAGAAAGTTACCTCCTAGTAAGAGGAGTGAGTAAATGTTGAAAGGTAGCGGAGGAAAATAGAAGAAATTTTCAGAGTTTTGGAATCCATCTAACATAGTAATGGAAACTTGTTTCATGGGCCTAAGAAGACAGAAATGGTCATCTGATAACTAGCAGTTGCTGCTGAAAATCTTAGCATAACAAAGGGAACTGAGTGCACTTCCCTGTCTTGAGTGAGTGTGTTTAACAGGTATGAACACCAGAGAGGGTAAATTACCAGAAATAAGTCCATTATGCTTAGCTAAGGTTACAGACTGTGATCAGATTTGTTTTGACATCTCTTCGATGACCAGACAGAGCGATGGAAGACACAGGCAGGTATTCTGCCTCCTCAGCTCCATCACATACAAGATGCATTCCTCTGTAGAGCAGCTGTCATGATTCTTCTGCTGTGTAATTTGTAATGATACGGCTCCAGGCGCAGACAAACACGTTTGGAGATCATCGCCATTGCCACCGCCCCATTTAGACCCGAGCAGAAAAGCCTGAAAGAAAAGGGTCAACAAGGTGATGTGACCTGTTGATCACCACTAGATAAAGTTCAAGTTTATTGGCTGCATAGCATGTGTTTGTACTGAATGACCTTCTGGCAGTAAGATTTAGGGGGTTTAATGTAAGGGCATTAACTAAAGCATGAATCCATCTTCGGGTTGTATATTTTTGTATAAAATGAGGATCAGAGGTTCAACTGTACGACAAATATGCATGTCATGAATTCATTAAGATTATTGTTTCAATTACATGAATCACAGAGTAAATTACACTGTGACTCTTATGTGAGTCCGGACCACCAGGTTGTAATCCAGTAGTTTCTCAATAGCAGCTGAAGGCAATCTTGTTGTTAAGACTGGGTGTAAAGAAACAATCAGAGAGTTTGTTATTGCCCAATCCAAAGTCCACTTCATAGACAAAATAATCTCACCTCAGGTCAACTGGTTAACAATCTGAGCATTAAAACCCTAACATCAGAACTCCACAGGGCACTTCTAAACACGCTTCTAAATATGTAAATATGCTACATAGTTAAATTGTTTCCCTTTTGGCTGTTGCAGTGTTGGGGGTTTTATTTTGAAAATCAACCAGATTCTTTATGCTTTATGACGCTTCTAAAATGGGCCGCGACGCTGGAAACATTAACTAGAACGGCCATGATTAATTGGAACACATTGCATCCGTGCCTGGTGGAATTTAGTCGTTAAACAGCTTTGGGTTAAATCGCAGCTACTGATCATGTCAGCAGATCCATCTCCATGACAACTCGTTACTCATTAAAGTATGATCACCTGACAATAAGAATCATTACGTTTTTGTTACCGTGGATTGAGCCTTTTCTATCCACAGATGGGTCACCTTCCATGGATGCCGCCATCTTCAACCGCCATGTTTTTACATATCCCACAAACCAAAGACTAGCACTACATAGGGCCTTTTGTATTTTTCCTATGTTAAATGGCCACCATAGTTTATCCTTCAGGCTTGGAAGAAGAGGGTGAGATGAGCGGGTTGCAATCAGCAACTACACCTCTGGATGCCACTAACATTCCTTTGAGCACTTTGGTCCAGATAGAAATATCTCTATCTACTATTGTGTGGATGGCCATGAAATTTGGATCAGTACTATGGTTTATGACCAAATATCTGCAAAACTCATGATAGTCCCATCGTTCTCAGTTGATTCATGCTAATAAGCACATATATCTGCATGCTAACATGCCAAGCTAAATGTTTACATTTAGCTCAAATCACCACTTTGAGGGCAGTTTGCTAGCATAGCATTATGGTAAATAAAAATAAATGATTCCATTTGATGGCTTGAGAAGCTCTGGAGTAGAACAAAACTGATTGCATGAAACTTTCATATGCTGAACAGTCATAGCACATTGTTAACTTTCTCTGACACCAACAATTGCAGCATTGCGAAGCTTGTGGATATACATGGCCTGGGGTAATTACATGGTTTAGCACTAATGTGTATGGCACTACAATTACTGACCGGGGTCTGTGTAAAATGTGTCGACCTGGGATTCGCTTGTGACCAGCAGTGCTATTTGCAAATTTGAAAAAATGTCATGCTGATGCTGCATTGTAAATTGTCTGCAGAGTTGGCCAGAGTGACGCTCATCAGTGCCGACGTCGCTTCACTGCTGTAGGTGGTCCGCCACTTGGCAGCAGATAAAAAGTCATTTTTTACTTCCCCTGCAGTCTGAGATTAATTAAAATGCATGTAAGCTGTGCCTGTTTCTCTCCATAATTTATCCGTAACCCAAGATACTAAATAATAATAATAATCCTGCTTTAAAGGGGTGTAACTTTGAAAAATTCATGGTAGATTAATTAAATGTCTATTTGCGTCTTATTTCAAAGCCTAAGGCGCTCTTGTGCACTTTGGCCGTACCCAAAAAATTCCTAATAATGAGACTTCATTTCATCCCCCGTAGTGGTATTCATTTTGTGTGTGTGTGTAAATGCGGATAAACTGGATGCATTTGGGGAGTTTTGTGTATATGTGGATGTCCGGGTTTGAAGTTTGGATCGACCGACAATTAAAGCAACAAACAACGTCCATATGAGGGGACGCGCTGATGAAAAAAAAAAAGTCAGGATCTTTCAGACCGTTTGGTCTGGTCGTGTGTGATGACTGCGGTGAGTTAAAAAAAACGTAGAAAGAAGGCTGAGTGTTTGAGTTTAAAATGGTGACATCACAAGCTCTCCACACTTTTTCTGCAGTCAGTTGAGATTATAGCCACCGCAGCCCACAGCGCATAAACAGCTTAACTTAAATGTCTGGATAAGCTTCTGACAATAGTCCCTTTGTGTAGATAAATACGAACTGCATATTCACAATAGCTCTTTACCCATGACCAAAAATACAATCATATGAAGCTCCAAAGCTGCAGGTGACAGAGGCAGCAGCTTACCACAGACAAATAAAAGTAAGCGACCTGGCTGTAGTAGTGAGTGGTAAGGGCACAGAGTCTTTGCTGCAGCGGCTGCAAGTCTCAGCAGCAACTTTGAGTTGATGTAGCAGCAGAGGATTGACGGAGAGGCCGCCCGAGCCCCGCCGGGCTGTTTGTTAGTGTAAGGCATCTGCTCTGTTTGTCAGAGAGAGATGCCCCTGGCACTGCACCCGCCTTCTTCCACCAAACACAACACAACACTGTGCAGCATGGCAGCAGGTCACCTCTGCAGGGCCTACAGCATCCAACTACACACTGAGATGCAGAGAGGGGAGGAGAATGAGAGGGAGAGAGAGGGAATGTTCACACTGCAGCTCAAAGTGTCGACCCACAGATACAATTTGTGTTGAAAGTTTCCTAATTAATATGATGAGAAAAAACCTGTGTGCAGTTATTTTTTCTATTTTAGTCTTTAAACATCAGACATCTTGATGACATCCAGAACAAAGTGGAACAATATTCCAAATATCATCTCTGAATATGTGTTTCTGTAGATGAAAATGTAATACGCTGCACAGATCATTATTTGTTTTCAGTCTTTTAGCTCTTTTTTTGTTTTACGATCCACAACTTGAATTTTTGGTTCAGTCTAACTGCTCTCATCAGAGAATAGGTTTCAATAAACTCACTGTACATCTGTCAGCATCAAACAGCAGACTTGACAAACTACCTGCTAAATACTGTGGTGCCTTTAGCAGCTTAGATATTTTTCTCAGGAACTGTTAGGAGAGAAAAACAGAGCTGAAGGGAGAGTGAATATTTGACTGGACATTCATCAGGTGGACACAAACTACAACCGACTCCAAAATTGTCACAAGCTAGTGCTGCTCTGTGTTATCTGGATCTGTGTTTGCTTATACGTCCAACTTACAACTGAGCAAAGTAATAACATGTCACTGTAGAGGTTAGACCTGCTCCCAAACTAACTTGCCTGTACTTACACATGGCAGACATTTTCCTCTGATTATCTACAGTACTGTAATGTCACATGACTGAACGTGACAATAGCATGTTACAAAGCAAAACTGTTGGACCACTACAAGAAATCTGAACACATGGCCTACGTTCCAAATAAGGGGTAACCAACCCAATGTCTACTGACCTAATTTATGGTCGACACAAGGTTAAATCAGATGTAGGTATGCTATGGTCAACCTTGTACCAACTGCACTGTTTTCAATTAAGTTCTTCTGTATCTGTGTCAGTATCAGGGAACCAAGACTTAAGATGATTGGTTAAAGGACCATTCTGGTTAATTCCAAATATTGACTCTATTTTCATAGTTAATTCTTAGTGACAATATTGTGACCACCAAGGTAAAAGATTGAACGAAGAGTAAAAACAAGTCAGGTCCAAATACATACATGCATACATTACCTGTAACCACTTATCCTCATCAGGGTCACGGTGGGGCTGGACCCTATCTCAGCTGACGTTGGGCGAGAAGCGGGGTACACCCTGGACAAGTCAACAGTTCATCGCAGGGCACACACATTCACACCTACAGACAATTTAGAGTCACCAATTAACCTATTGAGGTTCATGTCTTTGGACTGTGGGAGGAAGCCGGACTACCCGGAGAGAACCCACGCAGACATGGGGGGGAGATGCAAACTCCACACAGTAAGGCCCCAGCCGAGGTTCAAACCTTCTTAGAACCTAGGAATTTAGGAACCTTCTTGCTGTGAGGTGACAGTGCTAACCACTGCACCACCGTGCCACCGCAGGTCCAAATACATACATACGTTAAAAAACAAAATAACCCAAATGACAGTCTTTTACATAACCAAATAACTGATCAACCTGATCTGATCTGATGTGAAACAGTGTCAGAAGGATGGCAAACTTCATTGTCATAGTGCTGTGTTCCGGGCTGCAGGTCGTAGAAACGTATGGAATCTGATGAATTTCTGTCATTTTGCCATTCCCAACTGATCTCCAACTGAAAAGACAATAGATAAATCTGAGGCACATTGGAGCATGTTTCAATGGAAAACAACATATTTGGTACCCGCCATCTACCGTACAGAGAACAGCTAATCTTTTTACATAAACAGCGTGCAGTAGTTCAACATGTTCTAAACTACTTTCTTAACCTAAGATAATCAAAGCTTATGAGACCTGTTTCTCATTTTTAATTTGAGCACATCACGATTGCTGTCAGTTTATACTGTTATCAAGAATGCCTCAAGTCCCAGAATGCAATAGCTATCACTAGTCTTACTAAAACAAACAAATACAAGGAGTCATTCATACTGGAGCGTGACGACCTGCAGTGTGAACACAGGTCGGTGAGTGTTGTGTTACAGAGTCAGACACAGATGAGGAGAGGTGCTGTAGAGAAAGAGACTCTGGGACTGAAAGCTACAGTAAGACGACACACTGGAGGATTATATCGATCGGAGGTTGATTGAGCTCCAGATTTGCTGATCTGATTTGTTGACCGTGCACATCATCAGTGTGAGTGATTATGAGCTGAGTGCGAGTAGACACGGTGATCTCCACGAGCTCTGACGCCGCATCTCGCTGGACGTCTTGGCGGTTGTATATTCAGAGGATGGAACTGTGCGGCGGCATGTCAGAAAGCGGACGTCGATCTGGCATCCCGGGACGTGCGGGGCATACCGAAGGCCTGAACCTTGAGCCTCTCGCCGGAGGATTGAGAAAACTTCAGCATCGTTCACGCTCAGCCGACTTCCTGTCTGCTTTCTCAAGAGTTACTCTGTGATTGAGCGTGGCTGGAAGGGAGGAAAAGTGCGTGCATGTCCGGGCCACAGGAAACATGAAAATCTCAGGTTGTGCCGAGAGCCGTGTTCATGTTTCTCAACCGATACTCTTGATCTGCTGCGCTGTGACTTCAGCCCTGCCTGCCTGTCCCCTCCTCACTGCACATACCTGCTTACACCTGTCAAAATTGGATTCAGGAAGCATGTGTTTATGTCTCCCTCAATCCTTGCATCCAAACATAAAGATTATAGATCAGCTTTGGCTGCACCTCCCCAGTATTGATTTACACTAACTAAATACGCAGTGGGAAAGTGATACCTCATTAAATGTGATTTTTTTCCAAAAAACAAACACCCCTGCAGTTAAAATTGCAAATCAATGCTAATTGTCTTCTCAAGGTAAACACTAAATGATACTAAAATAAGCACGGTGTGACAGCGGAGGGATTTAATCTGCACTGTTGGGGGAATCTGAGTGCTTTCCCGAAATAAAGCAGCGCTTCAGGCAGTAGAGGAAGGACTCATTCATGTCTGGCTCACAAGCTATGTGACATGTCGAAGACTTGAGATGACTCTGTTTCATGAGCAAAGCTTACACTTGAATTCCCCCAGTAATTTACACGAGACAGCCAATTAACAGGTCTGCACGCACAGGTCTGTGACAGCGGGGCAGCATTGTGAATAAAATTACACCTGACTGTCTCACATCAACCCGTGTGAAGTGGATTGAATTGCTCAGAAGAGAGCCCTCCTCCTCCACCACCACCTCAGTGTTTTCATTAATATTCACTTTATTACAACTTGGCGTACCGAAGTAAAAGTCTCACTCCTAAATTCCACCGGGGACGGCTAGGACTGTGGCCGCTGGAGCTGATCGCAACCGTTCTAGACAATGATCACGATTGCACCATAAGCACCGCATTGCGATTTAGAACGCCCCAAAAGCTGCTCTTCACTCTGCTCCATGGAGAATACGTGGCTGGTTTAGTTTTAACGGATGCCTGTCGCATCAAGACACAAAAATGCCATATAGAATTGGTGAATTTTCAAAATAAAACATCCTGTGCAGACTCCCAATCGTAAAAACAGACAAAAGGGAAACATTTTAACTACATGGTCTATAATAGAAATGCATAAACCAAGGAAAACTACCAAATCAGATAACAACATTCCGTGCTTCTGAAATGCTTTTGGTGGGATATGAAGCCACGCAGAAATTGGACCAAAACAGTGTCATCACAGAGAAACAGTAAAAAAAAAATCAGGCGGGTTGTAAACAAGCACTTTAATCAGATTATCAAAACCACTTTAACAGAAAACAACTGTGCACACCACAGACCTACCTTCCAACTAATGAGTAAGTAACTTAATGTCTACTGACCTAATTCATGGTTGACACAAGTGGTTAGATACCAATCAGGCGTAGGTATGCTATAGTTAACACCATACAGATGTATCATCCATGGTCAGGTTGTATCATGTTTTAATTAGACTATATTTTATTGACTTGTGCTACAGAAGAATGAAGAAAAGGTCTGCCTCGTTTCATTACTTTCGCTGTATTTATGCAGTTTGGTTCACTGTGCCAGAGCAGCAAGCAGATGTTCTTCTGCGGGAATGTCTTTCCTCGAAGTGCTACTAAAAAGGAGAACTGAGCCTTTCCTCGACATTCTCCAGATTTATGTTGTCACTAGAATAGATTCTTTATTGATCCCACGCTGGGGAAATTCTATGTCGTTGAAACTATGTCGTCACTATCAACTCAGAAACCAGAGAAGACAGAAGCGATCAGTCACAGTTCTTGTAGTATCCATGTGGTATCTCCATACCCTCTGCAGTTTTGAGGAGGTAGTGGCGTAGTCTGTGGAGTAGCTACAGAGCCTCACGTACTAGGTTTGACCCTGTGATGCAGAAGATAAATGAATCTTTAGGGCATAGCTCTGTGTGTTGCAAGTTGGACAGGATGGTGTGTCATGTTTCCTCGGCCAAAGGACAAGTCTGACTCATATGTAGCCACCGGTATGGTCTCCATATCCACTGAGATCTTCTTTCAAGATTGGTGGTGATAGCCTACTGAGATCTACCAAATTAAAAGTCAAATTAAACCAGGGAATTGTTATTTTATTGCTTGTCTTAAATTTGTCCTCCAAATAAGTTTTTCTAAGCTGCTCGTGTTTCTTGGTATTCCCAGATCACCGTTCAACTTGAAGAAATAATGATATTATTATTGCTTATAGGAAAGACAGCCAAACAAAATAAAACCTTCTAAAAAAAAAAAAAGGAAACAAAAGTTCTAATGTCATCATCGTTTCCTTCACGAACATGAAATTAAATGTTCAAATTGAAAAATTAGGAAGAGGAAAAACAAGCGTGGGAAACTTGGTGCATCATGTCAAATGTGTCATACGAGGCTGGAAGCTCTTGCAAACGTTTTGCATCACTGAGAAGTCTTTATTGTTTGTTTGAACTGCTTCCCTCTGAACTCTCCCTTCCTTCCGTTTCATCACCTCTCAGAGAGCCGGCGCATTAAAAGAAGCGCAGCTATTCCGCCATTGTGTTAAATTACACTGAAGTGGACGTGCCTGTCACGGCACGCAGTCAACACACTGAAGTGAATGGACACACATACTGTTCATTCCATGTATGTGTTCAGTGTTGACCAAAACATATTAATGGAGCGTGTGAAGGATTTGCTGGAGCCTCCTGCCTCCATCCAGCTCTGAGGGTGCTGCAGTGAAGGCGACCCTGACCTCTGACCTCCATGTGGAAGGGCAGAGAGAGAGTTTCCCCACAGGGATCAATAAACTATCACATCACTCTGCATCAAACATGCTTAACAGGCATTTGCTTTGACTTTATCTGGCTGTACGCCTCTTGACCTTGTGCCAATTACACTTTGTTTTCATCACAGTTGACAGCTGTTCTTGTCTCCTTTAGGCAGCATCTGTGTCATTATCAGGGACCAAGATGTAAGATGATTGGTTAAAGGACTGCTCTAGGTTAATTCCAAATATTGGTTCTGTTTTTTATAGTTTTGGACATCATTCTTGTTAGTAGTAGCAACATTGTACTCACCAAGCTAACTGTTAGGACGATCAGGTGACTTGAAACTGTTTCAGAAGGCACAGGCAAAATATCATCCAGCTAATGGTATAGTCGTGTCAGGTCAGAAAGGTCCTTTCGGATGGATGCAGTTTCCTTGGTAATGTCATGGAAATATAGTGACCAAGTCGACCATTCATAGCAAAACGATTAGTTTTTGTTGATTTAGGGAGTTCTCAACAAATCCAAGCAGTGACGAACATTAAACGTGCCTGAACATTAAATTGCAGTCAATCTCTGAACTCAACTATCATCTGATGATGATTTAGCCTCTATGAGCAACAGCCAATGTTTTGGGTCAGGCGGTGTAGCCAGCGGTTACCCGGAAAATGGATATCCGGGCCAAGATTTCCAAGATCTCGTCTGCAGTTCGATTACCAACTTGATACGCATGACACATTTCTGCTAATCTCTGTAAACAGATATTTGCATATCAATGCAGATACACTTAAAAGAAAAGCTAATAAAAAACTGAATCGCCATCAGATGATAGCTGATGGATTCCAAGTTTGCATTTTGGCCAAAGCCTGTTTTGCTCTCCACATGGCTGTTTACCTCCATGCAACCAAATCCTGTTGAAAAGAGAAAGGACAACAACACCCCCAAAAAAAAAAAAAAAAAAAACCCCCCCAAACAAAAAACCCAGATTCTGCATTCATATGCAGACATCTGTTCATACAGATTCACTCTTAGTAAAATCAACAGCATGACATAAGGGTGAGGTTGGGTGCTGGAGGGATCTGTGGCAGCAAACGGCGTTGGCATGAGAACAATGATCAAAGTTACAATGATGTGAATGAGCCAATTATAGTGACGCATATTGCAAACAGCTGATGACATCAACCAATACAAGCGCGACTTCAGTTCTCTGCCTGAACTATCACTATGCTTCATTCAGTAGACCTTGAGTCCAGATTATTTTGTCAAACTACTGTTTCCAAAGTCAAGGATGAGTTTCCATATTCAACAAATACGTCCCATATGAACAACCAATGATGCCTCTATCATCAGGATGACTTCATCTCACCTTGAGTCAAGATTATTGTCAGATGTATTTTTCCATTTGTTCTGGAGGACTGCTGTCTTATGTCCAGCCTCTTATAAGTTGTTTGAGCGATGTCACCATGTTCCCAAGACCTGAGTTTAAATAACCTAGAATTATGCTTTTAAAAACAAGCAGTATACATGGGTGTCCCCTGTTTGGCTGTATTTTTAGGTATGTCTACCAGCATCAGCATGCTTTTATCTCCCCCACTCCCTCTGTCTGAGCGTGTGTTTCAGTGTGTGTGTTAGTGTGTGTGTTGCAGCCCACCCTGAGCAGAGAGGTTTCATTAGGCACATTTCATCCCAGTGATATCACAAACTCCTTGACCTTCTTGACCCTGCAATCTCCCACACAGGCTGAAAGAAAACCCGACACACACACACAAAAAACTTCCTGGACTGAGATGAATAAGGTTGAGAGCAGGTTTACTGAAGGTCAAAAAGCTTTTGGATGTGATTCTATGTATGTCACCGGTTACATTGTGTTTATTCCTGAACCTTTTACTTGACTCTGATTTGTTGTTATTCCAAACCAGAGGAAATCAAAAGAATCATTCCGTGACTCAGGTCTACTTCTCTGCAGTAAGTGTTGTCTGTGGTACGGTAGACATTTATTTCAGAATTTCATGAGGCTCAAATTCAGCCCAGGGACAAAACCTTCTTATTATGTCGTTCCACACACATACGCTCCTCACAAAGCGATGTTAAACGATGGGAGGAAAACAATAGGCGCAGTAGAAAAGGCAAAGTTTTTCTGTTGTCACCAAAGGGACTAACTGCAGTGTTTGATTTCAGCCTGATAGGTGATCCTCCTGAGGCACGCAATTAATATTTAACTTGATAGGCTAGAGAGGCAAGCTTTGAGCAAAAGGGAGGACACATAACAATAGAAGCAATTCAAACGTGCAAAACGAAACTATTGAAAACTGCACATCATAAGTCATCTATGGGCGATTGAAAGGACCAGTATGCTGGGCTGCGGACTCAACATTCAATTAAAAATGTGCCATTTTATCCCCTCTCCCATATCTATTGCTTTTTGTGCAGCAGCCATGTTCATATCCATTACTCATATTGTGAGGGTGCGTGCCGCCTCGGTATAGAGCCTTCTCCAGCTGCCAGATTCAATCAGGGAACTTATATTATTTGCAAATAAGTGTAACGCTTGTAATTCCTCTTTAATTGATTATTCATCCTTTGCTGACCTCTGACCCCTTCTTTCTTTTCAACTTCTCCCTGAGTGAAATCCAACCATCTCCTCTAAATTATTCTTGGAAGCTCCCCCGGAGAGTCTGACATTTTGCCCTTTCCATGCCCAGTGATATCTGGAAGTAAACATTCCAGTAAATGAAGGACGCTGCATTCCATCGTTCAGGTTTCACCCAAGCAGAGCTGCAGAAAAATGTGCACAAAACATGTACACCGTCATGTCTGGGCACAGTCTGAATTCTTTTTGTTTATGTACTGATATATGGTTGATTTCCTGACCACAAACCTAAATGTCAAAATTCAAATACTTGATATCAAGGGTCATTGAAAAATCATCACCTGGATGATTTTTGGAATTCTGTTTGTGATGCTCACAGCTTTGAAAACATTTCAAGAAAGCCTAAATCATTTTTCTAAATAGAAATAATCCATTCTTTCTCTTAAAAATGAAAAGGAATTCAATAACTTGCTCAATTAGTTACACTCAGGGGTTTTGCTGCTACGTCCCGTCTTGGTCTGGTATGACCACTAGCTTCTGGTGGCTAATGCTACTTAGCAAACATACAGTTCTGCTCTCTGTTTTGTTTGTTTTTTGGTTGGGTTGGGTCAGGTTTGGTCATTTTCAAATATAATTATAGAATATTTCTCTTCTTTCTCTGGTTTCGTCAGTTGTTTGTGTACAATGCCAGTGTGGGACGAAAGAAGGAATGCAGCAAATTTAGCCTGACAAGCTAATGTTTAACAATGTATGAAGTTAACCAATGAAGTCAAGAAGTTCAGTTCTTGAGCATCACGTTTTATGACCTTTAAAAACATTTATGTGACAAATTGAAGCAATACCCCCCAAGAGGCTGTGGTTTACAGAGTGTTGTTAACGTTTGGGTTAGCGTGGCTTAATGCTTTTATGAAACAGTTACTACATATATCTGGCAAGGTCTCATAAAATTAATACACAGCAACTAAACAACAAATTTTCAAAAATTCAGTACTGATTGATAACAGAAAATCACTCCAACTCCAAGCGACATACAGCCGCAGTAAGTTTGTGCACTTTGGATGGAGATAAAACGACGGTGTTTGGGCAACCAGAGGTTCTTTCTACAACGAAGCGACCGGACACAGCAGGTTCTCTGGCTGCAGGAACATTAATCTGTGCAGGCTCTTTGTTTCTTTCTCTGGCATCTTTGTTTGTTTTTTGCACATTCGTTAAATGACAGCATTGCATACTTCTGCCCATTAAACTGTCCTCTGTGTCTTCTTTCTTTTTTATCTTCCTCCTCCATCCTGTCGATCTCTTTCAGCCACTCATCCGTACTTAGTCCGCCCAAGAACAACACAACAAACTCAACAACAACAACTTTTTGCTGTTTTTCTGACTTTTTGCAACAAGTAATACTGATTTAATGTAGCGTCTTACAATGGCTTCGTTCATCATAATCAAGGGCCGGAACTATCCACTGTATTATGTGGACCACTGAATAAAACATGTTTTTTCAGTACTTACAAACCCATCTCACATGAGAACACCTCTGCAATGTGACATGTGGCTGAGGACCTACAAAATGACACAGAATTATCAAAATGTCTCCATGAGTAATCCAGTGAACATGCTATCAGCAGTTCTCACAGGGACTATTTCTTTGGTAAAAAGCAATTTGAATGAAAACCCTTGACCGTTTAGTCGGAGGATCAAAGTTACAGACGCTGTTACTTGAAAGAGATGTTTGATTTTTTTATATGTCATTTTGCAACGCTGTGAGGGACGTAAACAAAATTCCATTCTTTATTGTATCAGCGTGGAGGCAGAAGTCTTAAATTGATTTCTCAAACCTTGTCTGGGTCCAGACCTTCAAATCAACAACACTCCACTGTTAGAAGTTTGATGTCAGGCAAATCAAGACCTGGACAAATTGTGAACTGACTTACAGCGCTTTTCTGGTCTGCTGACCACTCAACACACTTTACACCTGTCACATTCACCCATTCACACACACTCATTCATACACTGAAGCCAGAGGCTGCCGTACAAGGTGCCAATGCTCGTCAGGAGCGTTACAGTGCTTCCCATTCAAAGTCTTATGACAGGAGTCTTCAACCTTTTTCAGCCCAAGGACCCCTTGGACGAGAGACAAACAGAGCAGGGACCCCCACATGACCTATAATAACTTTTATATTTCCTTTATTCACTTTTTATTTCACCTTATTGATCTATTTATATACTGGGTTATTATCCTATATGTGTTTATGATTAATAAAACCTTCATGCATAATGGAATAATCTATTAAAAAAATAGTTTTTTTTGTCAAAAGTAGCTTGTTATTGCATATTAATGCTTGCAGTTTACTCTTATCGTTTTTTGTTATATTTTTTAATTCTCACAAATTATTTTGGTGAAAATTGTCAATTATTATGACAAAAGTTGGCGGGCCCCTTGCAGTGCCTCTGCGGACCCCCTAGGGGTCACGGACCCCTGGTTGAAGACCCCTGTCTTATGATAATACTACACTCACCCATACAAACACACCCACAAACTGACGGCACAGCCATCAGGAGCAGTGTTTGTTCAGTATCTTGCCCCAGCATACTTCAACTGGACTCGGGGAGCCGGGAATCGACATGCAACCCTCAGATTACTAGACCACCTGCTCTAGAAGCTACCACAACCTCCAGAGAGCAAAACCAAAACAATAGCATGGTTATACCTTATTTTTCTTCCTCATTTGGGTGACTTTCTTTCCTTTCAGTAAATGTAGGAATTTCACAAAATAAAGCTTGGAGAATCATTAACCTCTAAATTCCACTGGGAGCTGATCAGGCCATTTCTAGACAGTGACTGTGATTCCAGAAGCATGCTTCAGAAGCGGTGTCTAGCAGTACAGAGCAGATCGAGCTTCAAAATAAAACATCCTGTGCAGAACCCTGATCATAGAAATAGACAAAAGGGAAAGAATGTAAGTACGTAGCCTACTAATTCATGGTAGAAAGGAAAAGTGACCATATCTGAGCGAGTTAACAAAGTCAGGCAGGCAAAACATTTCTGAAATGCTCCTGGTGGAATATGAAGCCATGTGGAGAATGGACCAAAACAATATTGCGGCAGCGATGTGATGAAGTTGTGTGCGATGAATCAAAGGGGAAGAATCTTAGCCACCCGGATAACAGCCTTTTCTCCCTGCTGGGATCAGGAAGAAGCTTCCGAATACACCAAGCTAGAACTGAGAGGATCAGGAAGAGCTGCTACCCTCAGACCACTAGAAGCCTGAATGAAGACACTGTCTAAAGCCATTTACTCCTCATTGCTATTATACTATTATTATTACATGTTTAGTTTCATTAAGAATATATAATAGGAGCTCTTTTTTAATGTTCAAATATCAACAGATCTCAGAACTGTAAATGACACCAAGCAGAAAAGTGTCTGCAGGTTTAGAAAGGACAGAAAGTCGACGAGTTTCATGTGTGTAATAAAACGTCCTCGCACACAGCACGTGTGCTTGGAAGAACTCTCTTTTTCCTACCAAGAAGAATTTAATGGGGGGGGGTTGCTGAAATGAGCAGATTAGATGCTGTCACTCTGATTTTTGCAGCTAATTTGCAATTGCAGCACTGGGTCAATATTTGCATTGGCTGATATATTCTTTTCTCCTCTCCTCTCCTTTGTTAAACTGTCAGAAGCTGATGTCTTTGTCAGGGACGTTCCTGAATGGCGTCGAGATCCGCCTCCGCCTCTCGCTCCAGCAGGCTGCGTTAAGGCCGATCTGAGATATAATTATGGAAAAAACTTGAAAGTTGTCATCAGCTTCAGTAGAGATAATTGATACAGGCTGTTCAAAGAGGCATTATCTTGTCATTTGTGCTGAGCAGCGTTACCTTTTTAGTTCTCCAAATGGTCGCATACATGAGCGTGTTTACACTACAAGGAAAGTCCATTTCACCTCCTTTGCTATGAATTATTTCTTCCTCCAGGAAGGCTATATATATTTTTTACAATTTTTTAAAATTCATAGGCTTTTACTCAACGCAAGATTTATGACTTTGTGATGGATTCCCCCTTTATCTATTGTGACTTTTTACGTGTCCAAGACCATAAACATTTTTGCAGCCGTTCTGTGCATTTGAACTGTCAGCTACCAAGCTTTCTCGCTCGCTTCTCCCCGCTATACTTCTATTCCTGCGGCTCTAAAAATATCCAGGAGCCATCAGATCCTCAGCCCACCCCCCCTTCCCCTCCTCAAAGACTGGCTGGTGTAGCACGGAGAGAGGCCGTGAAACACGCCATTAGATAGATTTGAGGAAGACAGATGACCTGTGCCGGCCAGCGCTGAGTGCGTGTGAGCAGGGGTGGGGTTTTGGGAAGAGATATCCGACTATCAAGGAGCCATTTGGAAGAGGCTATCACCGAGAAGGAGCGCAATTCCCCGACAGATAGGTAGTTGAGGTGGAACAGGGTGGGGGGGCATTAGTGTGAAAGGCAGGCAGGACGGCTTTGGGGTTGTTGGAGGGGAGTGGTGCTCCTCTCAAATGGAACACCAGGGACGATTAATACATGACCAGAGGCATGGGGTGGGAGCTGCTTAGCGGGAGGTATGTAGGGCCGGGGTCATGAGGGGGAGTTAATGCTGCTTGTCAGGATCACAGGGAGGGTTTGGAAGGCTGGGGGTGAGGCCTGTTTAACACATGGGGACACACACTCAGCAGTGAAATCAACAAGAGATGCATTAGACTAACGATTTGTCTATTTGTTTGTCCCAGAGGGCCGAAAACCCTGACGGGATCCTGAGATTTCTTTTGGCAATATTCTAAAATAATTTAAATTTGAGTTTTTTGCATGAAGTATGAACAAATGCTAATTTAATAGCATTCCAAAAACTGCTCTCTAAAAAGTGTCTGAATATATAATATGAAAATCATATCAGAACCAAGCACCAACCTCCATGTCTGCGAAATGAAGCCCATGCAGATGTGCCAAAAACTGCAGTTCCTGGAGTGGCCACTTGAGGCTGGCTCCAGAACAAGTCAGTCTCCATAAGTCCCCATGTTAAAATGTCCAACTTCACAGCAGAAATAAACATGTTTACAGCCTGGTACAAAAAACAGTTTTGGTCTCTATAGCTAATTTGTACTGTACTGAGGGTGAATTTTTATAGAACTCACTTGTTCAAATTATATGAAGGCTTAACATTATGCTGAAGTGTGGTTACTTTGATTGACAGGTAGATGTTGTTATAGATGGCTTGTCTGAGCACCCAGGCTTCATTCAGCCCGATGATCCACATCTATGACGATTTTTAGATTAGCCGGGAGGCAGAAGAGGCAGTACAACCAACACGTGGCCAGAGCCACAGATTCTAAGATTCAAAACCACTCTTCAGTAACCTGTGGGTGACGTTTTTAGTTACCATTATTTTTACTGTCAGTGATTAGAACTAATTCTCTAGAACAGGTGGACAGAGCTGGATAATATTGAGAACTCATGAGAGAAAAGGATGATTTGATTTTATTTTATGTTATTTTTTATTTGACAAAATAAAAACACAAACACATATTTTGTTTAAATACCAAAATGATTCATCTATGAATTACTGAAGGGAGAGATGACATACTTAGGCATTTGGGGTTTAAATTTAGACACAGAATTATTTGGTGACATCAAAATTCATTCACTAACAACTCAGTTCAAAATAATACAAATGTATCATAAAGGTTTTTCCACTATATTCTGCTCGTGCGTTGAGTCTGTGTTCTACATGCTAAGGCCCCGATCTGTCTTGCAGTGACTTTTTCACAAATCTAGCTGTCAAGTATTAAAGCTTATAGAAAAGAACAGCTCAAACAAGATGAATAAGAAATATTCATCTCATGTCATTTTATTCAAAATGTTTGAAACCATCCCCTGAATCTGGAAAACTGTATTGTCTTCTGAGGTATTTTAAGCCAGATACACAGTTTATATTTAAGTTTAAGCTGAGCAGTTTATTAAAAATGAATTAACCCTTTTTCAAAAGTTGCCATTGTTTTTGTAACCTTTGAATCAATTGAATTTCAATATGTTGATGATATTTTCTTCTGGATGATGATAACTCTTGGACATATTAAATGTTAAATCCTTCACTGTGTTATTTCATGGATATATGAGTGAGATGCAGCACAGTAATAGCGGCTTATTTACTTTGAGTCAACACCAGATCACAGATCAGTCTGTAGAGCCAAGTTTCCAAATGACTGTAGATTTCTTTATTTGTAATTACTGTATCACTCTCATTATTACTGCATATGGCCTTTAATGCAAGCACCTACAAGTCAAAAAATGCATGATAATTCGGTGATTTTGAATGAGGTTCTTGCATTTCTGGGACAGAACCTTTAAGTCTGGTTTCTCTTACGTTCTCTGCATGGCTTCTCTGCTCCGCTCTGCATTAACACCGGTCGGTTCTGGAGCCGGGACGATGATATTGCGTAGGGTAATGAGGACGTTTTGGAACACATCGGCTCACAGATGCTCCCCAAAAAAGAGCCGGATAAGCTCCTCTATCACAGAAGACACAAGTACCCACTTCAGTCTTCCTGTACTCCAAGAGGAGAATGCAAATGAGCGGGCTGTTCTCTGTAAATAAACAAGAGCTGTATGAACCCTCCCGATTCAGCAATTCATTCAGGAAACTCACCTCAGCTGCCTAATGAGCTGGCTAATTTGTCTCAGATTCATTTTTACGAGACGCAGCCGTGTTTGTGTTTATCTGATAGAGCTTGTTTGGATAGGGAATCAGGGGTGGGTGGTGGGGTTGTGGGGGTGGGGTGGGGGGGGATAGAGTGTGTTGAGGAGGCTGATCATCATTCTGCACACCAGCTGGAGACCAGTAGGAGCTGGACAAACCTCCCTTCTCCTCATCCTCCCTCTCAGCACAGTCGCCCAACTGCGACTCGTATATCCGCCAGCTCTCTGCCGACGTGGAAGGCAGTCATTACGAGAACAAGTGATTTCTCTTTCAGCTCGGTTCATGGGTCAATTGCTCTCTCCCTTTCTATTTCATGGCAGAGTTGGTGGGATTGAAGCTCTCCTTTAACCTGAGCTCTCCATTCCCACGCATTCTTTGGGGCTATTGAATCCTCCGGAGCCTCACAGTTTGCACTTGTGCTTTTGCAGCATTGTGTTTTACTTTATTGATCCTAACGAGGCGGCGATTTGTGTCATCCGAACAGGCCAAGCGCCCTGTTTGTCCAGATTTATGTGCCCTGCCTCGAGCGAAAATCCCTTCCCAGTAAAATCTTTAACACCCCTCGCTGTCCTCTTATTGAATAACTGTCAGCTGTCTTTTGATGACAGAGTTTAGGGCTTTAGTCCTGTCGGTTGCCGCAGAGGTCTCATCACACACAGCCTCAATAAAGGCAAATACATAACTGGCCATGAAAAAGCATGACCCTGTCTATTTTTTTGGTGCGTGTGTAGTCAATATGACAAAGCATAATACTCATTTAATGAGGGCCGGGGCTGCCTAGCATCCCAGGCTTTGTCGTCTCTCTCAGGAAGTCCATGCTTACATTTTTACAGCCAGTATCTTTCAAACAGCAGATGGTTTTCTCCATTTTTATACAGAGAGAACTTTATGGTGTTTCTGCTTTATTTGATTTGAAACTACAGAAATGAAAACAAGAGATAAAAATGATCGAATAGATACACTTGATGTAAATAATACAAAGGTGGTGCCTTTTAGAAACCCATAAATGTTGTTCTGCTACAGTATAATAGCTAAAAGTACCGCTATGGGTGGCCTTCCATTTAAGAGCTTCACAAATTTGATCATTTAGTTCTGGCTGTTCTCCCCGTGGAGGCATTAAGAGAATACTCCACTGATTCACCCATGATGAACAGTCTTTTTTTTTTTTACAAAGCAGGATCAAAATCGATGCAGCAGAACCAGAGACACCTTCTTTTATTCCACATTTTGGTCGCAGATTCTGGTGTGTTATGCTAGTAACAGCTGGAGCTTTGAAACTGGACCAAAGGTTCTGTTGGTCTCTCATCTTTTGAGCTCGACACCCTCAGATGTTCTGACTCAAGTGACGTTACTGGAGGACATTTATCAAAGAAGTAAGACTCTAGAATGTTGGTAATCACTGAAAACCATCACTCAAATTAGTTTTTTTTCATACTCAAACAAAAGTTTCATTTTAAAAAACATAACTTCCTCTTTAATTTGATACCAAATATGTGACATTTTTAGCTCGACTGAGTTTGATTCAACACTTGAAAAAACATCAGAAAGTAAAAACAAATGTCACTCAAGCTGTTGTAAATAGATCATTCCTTTATAAGAACAAACAACAGTATAGCCCAATTTGTTTTTTGGAAAAGTCAGCCTGACCCAGTCAGTCCTCCCTGCAGACTCTTTGGTGCACTATCCCCCAGAAAACAGCCTCCGTCTGGGCAGTGAGAGCCAAGTAAGTCCCTCTGTTTACCAATGATGATTGTGTGACGTGAGCAAAACTAGGCAGCAACCTACATGGCTGTGAATTAAACCCTATACAGAAGTACCAAAAACTGCAGTTTCTCAAACATTCACTTGAGGCTGGCTCCAGAAGTGAGTCAGTCTCCATAAGTCCCCATGTTAAAATGTCCAACTTCACAGCAGAAATAAACATGTTTACAGCCTGGTACAAAAAACAGTTTTGGTCTCTATAGCTAATTTCCCCGTTCATGACAACTGTACTGAGGGTGAATTTTTATACAACTCACCTGTTCAAATGATATTAAGGCTTAAAGTTATGCAGAATTAAGAGACACTTGATTGACAGGTGCGTGCCATTACAGGTGGCTTACCTGAGCACCCAGGTGTCATTCAGGTCCTGTAAAAATAACAGTTATAATATAAAACTGTTTACGGTAATTTGCTGTAAAAATAACAGTTATATATAAACCTGTTTACGGTAAATTCTTTTAAAAAATAACAGATATACTGTAAACCTAATTACAGTCCATCAGTGAAAACACACAGTAAAACTGTAAGATATAGTACGGTATTTTATTGCAAAGTTCAACTTTACGGTAAAATACTGGCAGCTGTGGTTGCCAGAATTTCACCGAAAAAAATACGGTACAACACATATGGAATTACAGTTTGTGGTGTAGATTTTACAGTCAGCAAATGCAAATGGTAAATTATAAAGGAAATAACCAATTAAGCCCATTGTAAACCAAAGTACAGACTATAACTGATAAACTTTAAGAACCTCTCTTTGCATATACACATTCTCTTTGAAAAACATAACTTGTCCAGTATACTCACAAGGCAGTGTTGACATCTTGAAAAGACAGTGTGTGTCCATACATATGAAGGATAGTCCATGGTAGAAGAAATAAACATCATGAAAAAAGGAGCCACCTGTGTTGATCAACACTAATGAGTCACTGAGTCCAGACTTGGCTGAAGAGGGCTCTTAACATGGACATGGTGTTCAAGGAACTGGAACTTAAAGCATTCAGCAGTCACCAGTTCTGCTTGAAGACTCACATGTTGTTCATCTGGTGTCCACTGTAGACTGGCATGATCCTCTCTGCAGCCAGAAAACACAAACAAAGCAAAGGTTAGATTGATGCAGTGCCTGAGCATGATGCCTACAGAGATAAATTCAGCCTTCTGTTGTTAAACTGAGCTCCAATGAGATATACATAGAATGAAACTCAGACATAGAATGAAACGCACTCTGGAATATAGTTTTGCAGGTCATCAGGAGTATTTCATTTATTTTATTGTATTAGTGTGAAAGGTAGAAACAGTCACTTTTCAGGACTAAGTGATCATCAGTATTTGTTTCACCCTTGTCGAATTGCAGCCTTAATCCTGAATCCTGTCCATAAAACAGATTTTTTTTCTACTGTATGTTTGTATGAAGCTGTTGGCACCGTGCACTTGAGGGAGATCGATTGAGTGAAGTTTGAGTTGTGCTTGCATCTACTCATTTGCTACACTGACATAAACCATTGCTTACCTCTAATTAGCCTTGACAAGACTGGTGTTTGAGTCATTGGGTCCAGACTTGACTGAAGACAGGTGGGGCAGAGTCTCATACAGACATGGTACAATGTTAAGGAAACTGGAACTTTGGGCAGGTGTTGTCATCATTCCTGCTTGATTCACCAGCAGTCTTCAGTCAGGTGTTTACTGTGGACTGGCATGAATCTCTCTGCAACCAGACAAAGAAAGACAACAAAGAAAAAAATGTTAATGATAATAATGATAATTATTATTATATGGTACTTACACTGTTGCAAAGCGCTTCCCGCAACAACAACAACAAAAAACAAAAAACAAAACATTAATTAAAGAAGTTGGAACAGAAAAAAATTTAAATGGTGAATGAAGAGTAGGTTTAAAAAATCTCATAAAAAGGCCAACCTATAAATATGATTTCAGGAGGCGCTTAAAACAGTTACCAGATTTAGCAGACCTAATAGATTGAGATAGATTGAGGGAGAAACTGTGGATGCTACAGCTGAAAACACACAATCCTTTGGATTTGACATCGAATCAGTGATTTTGATTTTTTTTAAGGATAGTTCCGAGGATTTACCCTTAAGGAACTCCAGATAACAGGGTAGTAGACATATATGGGAGACATAATTATTGATGTGGCCATGTAAGTATTTGGTATGAAGAAACAAAAACATTTAATGGCAGCACCAGTTCAGAAGCCTATCTATTTAAATGTACTCACTGAAGCTGAGTGCTGATAACGATGGCGACGAATCAGAGTACTGGCCATACCACATTCATGCAAAGTTGACTGCCTTGCATTATCCAGCTGCACCGTGCTGTGGAGAAGGTGAAATTATTTGTTAAAAAATTGTATGGCGTTCAAGGGATCATTCTCACTTGTTATGTTATCTTTGAATTCACCTAGATCAAGTGTCGATAAATGTTTCCTTCGTAATACATCCAAGTCTCCTTGTATCATCTTTTATTAAGAGTAAACCAGTTTCTCCATTATTTCCATCACAATTAGATTATGAAAGGCCTAGATTTATGCTGTGCTTAAAGGTAGAGTATGCAGAATCTTCAAAAAAACAACATATGGACCTGTACAAACATAAATCCTCTCAATCATCACTCATGACCCACTAGAAGAGTGTGGTGGTCTGTTTTTCTCCTGAGACTCAGCCCTTAGCCATTGTTTTGATGTGTGGCCGGTCTCCTTCTGGGCGGCAACCAGTGCTTATAAAAAGAGATTAACATAAAGCCTTCTATTGTTAAATTAATGCATGGTCAACTGTGCAATCATTTATCACTATTTATCCTTGACAAGACTAGTATCTGATCACAAGGGTAGATTAGTAGGCCAGCAAAGAAGTTGATGAGTCCATGTCAAGTACAACCACTAGTAGACTACCTGAAAGAAAGTAGGTGAGAGTAGAGTAGAGTAGGTGAACCATGCCTTTTTGTTGATGAAATACTTCAGATACAGTGCTACATCATATGACAAAACACCTTCAAAGATGTCATGGCCTAGGCAAGCTGGCAAACCTGGCTGACAGACATTAAAGTATTTCCAACTGTTGAATACTGACTTGCACTTCACTCCTTCCACATCTGGGGTGTCTTCAGTCTGGAGGCGCTCGACAGCTGCGTCGTAATTCTCAGTGGTGCGCTCTAGTCCACACAGATTAGGATCGTCACCTTGAAATTGAGATCGGGTTATTAGGCAGTACCTACAAAAATACTGTGTGCATCCTCTGACTGGACATGTCACAGCACGTCCTTCCACAATATGCTCCCTCAAGTGAGCTATCAGATCTTTTGTATCGTGACACTGGCACTCACACATCGCCATTGCGCATTTAAAATCACTAACAGCCGTCCCGACAGTAATGGGAGTAGGAGCAGATACACTATGCCTCCGGAAAAAAGGCGCCTTAAACTAGGCTGACCAGACGTCCCCGATTTCCGGGGACAGTCCCCGTTTTGTGTGACCTGTCCCCTGTCAAAGCTGTCCCCGAAAATGTCCCCGGTTTTGACACTGAATGGGGGAAAAATATGTGCAGACCCAAACACCAGTTATTAGTCGGCGTTCAGACAGGGACAGGCAAACCGGACACCGGCGGCGTTTTTCAATTCATTTCAGTGGAGGGTCGTGTGTTTCCGCGCCGGCAGCCCGCAACGCAGGGGTTGCCACAAAAAACGTCGGCGTCCGGGAGAGAAGTCAAACCTCCACAGACAGCCTGAAATGTCTCTGAAGCAGAGACTATCCAGGTGGATTCACGGACTAAACTCTGATAATCTACCTGTGTGTGTGTTCTCACTTTGTTTATTTCATGTACCAGCTTCTAAATCTGAGTCCGACTCGCAATTTACGCCGCAAAATATAATGACACGAAGAAGTTTAATTTGATTTGTGTCCGATGATTAGAGAGAGAGAGAGAGAGAGACAGGGAGAGAGAGAGAGAGAGGGCGCTTTGGTAGAGAGACAGAGTAACAACACAGAGAGCGAGCGCCGGCCTCGATAAAGCTGTCATTAATCAGAGAAATAAAAAGTTATTTCCTGATTGTTTCACAGCGGTTACATTCAGCAGGTACAGACACGCCCACAGCAACACGCCTCAGAATGAAAAGATATCACACTGGGTCCCACCATCACACACAGGCAACGCCAACCATGTGCAGTTTCTGTAACCACACCTCTACCTGTGAAGGCTTCAACTCTCTTATAGTCCGATACTAACTGTACAATATCTACTGACACTGAGCTGTGATAATATAACACTGTGCAGGAAACATTCTGCATACAGATAAAGTGTTTGTTTAATTATAAATTAAATATTCTATTAAAATCCATAAATGATATGTTAATAAAAAAATAAACTAATGTTCTAATATTTTTTCAGGGCCCCTGTCAGTCACAGGCCCTCAGAATCATCCTAACTTTTCGCCCCCTAATGGCGCCCCTGACCTTTTGTGTAATAAAAGCTGGTTAAAATACATGAAAAAGTACATGTCCCCGTTTTTTATTTCATAATGATAATATTTAATGATTTTTCACCGCCGCATTGAAAATGTCCCCGATTTTCATTTCAGAAATCTGGTCACCTTACCTTAAACGCTCCATATCTGTAAAATGTCTGCTTGCAACCGGCTCCAGTGCACTTAAATAAACAACGTGGTTCATTTCTATGGAGTTTGCAATGAAGCACATAACCCCTCAAAGTCTTAACCGACTTGCTACAGAAGTTACAGCTAAACATTTTTCTAGCATTAGCAATGTTAGCTGTAGCTAGCGACTTCTCAGAGTCCTTAAGTGACTCTTCTATTCTGCAAAAAGCAGATAGCGACACGTCCAGCAACTTTTAAGGTATCGCTACCTGAACTCCTCTGCTTGAAAGTCAACGAATAAGAGCTAATGTGGCTCTGCGGCTAGCTAACGTTAATCGGACAGTCTCAATGAGCTGTGAATGTGCTTACCTGAAGAAGAGACTCTGCTCCTGTGGGCGCGAAGAAATGGCGGTGAACTGAAATTCAAAATTTCTAGTTTCCGTTAACTCCGCGGTCATCTCTCTCTGTCTCTCTCTCTCTCTCTGTCTCTCTATCTATCTGTCTGTCTGTCTCTCTCTGTCTCTCTGTCTCTCTGTCTCTCTATCTATCTATCTGTCTGTCTTTCTGTCGTTCTCTGTCGTTCTCTGTCTCTCTCCTCAATTCAATAAAGCTTTATTGACACGGAACAACAACAACACTTTTTGCATCGGCCCGAACAATGCCCCTTGACTGTGATATAATAAGCACATACCACGGCCTGTCCTGATGTATTGCTTAAATATACCATCTTTTTAACATTCTACTTTCTATAGAAATGATGGTATGATTTAATGGTTGTGTACCGTAAATTTAAACATAGACACCAGCAAAATCTGTAATTCAGACAGAATGATACTGTCAATTTTAGGGTAATTGCACGCTTGTGACATTACGGTATTTTACCGTGAATTTTGCAAACTTTTTATAACATTCACAGTAAAATTACGTATTTTCTACTTAGTAAAAATTTTAGACCGTAAAATTTAAAGTTATTTACTGTTTCTTGATTTACAGTAATTCTATGTATTTACTACAGTGATATACTATTTTTGATTTTATGGTATTGTACTGTTGCTATTTGACAGTTTTTTACTGTAATTTCTACGGACATTTTTTACAGTGGACGGGTGACGTCATGTATACACTGTCTATTCTTTATACTGTCTGTACAAAGTGCTGTCAGAACATTTGAATTCATAATGTCTTCCACTCTGCACGGTGGGTCAGAATCTCCCTCACAACACAGTCTGACAGATTCCATCAGATTGTAAAGCCAGGGACACGGAGCCATTTCAAGAATTACAGTGTTACTTGTTCTACTTATTGATGACGACTTAAACTATCTACCATACGTAGCTCAGACTTTATTTTATGTGTTTTGATGAACAGGGAATGATTTTAAAATGAGGGCATTCCCAGGCATTAAGGGTTAAAAAAAAAACTGCATACTGCATTCCATGAAGTGACCCATTGATTCCTAAGGAAGTTGCTGAGTTCGTAGTTGAGTGCATGATGTAGTGTAACTTCTAGCGTGCAGGCTTCAGCTACTTTCCAACTGTTTGTTGCTGAGGAGGTAGAGTACAGCGGGTTTATCAGAGCTTGAAGGAGACCAGTTGCAGCTGGACAGCTGAACAATGAGCTGTAAGTCACCATAAAGCTCCATAAAACTGAGGGGAGCAGCAGATTCAGCTGGAAATTCCATATGAGCAAACCCCTTTCCCGTTAGTCAGTGTTTTCACGTTGTCGTTTGATGGATTGTTACTGTAAAAATATCGATTACGGCTACTTTAAGCATCCAGATTCACCGCAGACGCATCAAGCTGCTGCTACAACACAAAGCAAACCAGTCGTGTAATGCCGCAGGTTAATCCAATATCTGCTGTGGATGTGGTGGTGTCAGGTCATATGAGCTCCTCATGAATGTGGATGTGTGTCACAGCGGGATGTGTGAACTGACCCAGAGTCTGTTGACTTGCATTTACTGTAATCAGCAACCATGAGGTCAGGGGGTGTCCCGGTGGCTCAACTGGTAGAGCACCTCCCTGCTGCAGTGATGGTGTGATGTGTGTTTTCTTTGACATGATTTGAATCCATGCACACATCAAGCATGAATTTAGCATGGTAAGAGGTGTTTTTATCTGGCAAACTGATATTCTAAACTATGTTTTCTGCTGTCTGATATATAAAAGAATTATCTTGCATAGATGAAATGTTCCTGATCATACGTTTCTGTTCACGTTCATAATTTATTTAATGTATCTTCCTGTGAATCGTGAGTGTCAGAGCTCTCTGTTTGAAGTGTATGTTGCTGTTTGCTTGTGGATCCAGTGCTCTTTGTACTGAAAGATGTGTGTGCAAACTACAAATTCCTTTCCCTACATGAAAGTGCCATCCAAACACACACAGAGTGAGTACACGACTAAAGCCACTGTCTCTCAAACAACAGACGTTTCTTTCCAGCTGTACATGGAGAGTTTCACTGTGTTTTTATTGACAAGAGAAAGAAAAAACCTATAAGTTTATCCTTTAAACTATCACACGCAGTCAGCGTAAACACTCACTGATGATTCTGAGAATATTTACAGATTATAATCAGGCTAATCAAACAAGTGAGCATTAAGCAATGCATACAAACAAAATTCTAACTCAATTAAATCCACAGGTGGTCTTCCATTTTGAAGCTTCTCTGAAGCTCTGCCTTTTTGGTCGTTTTTGCGGTCAGCGTGGAGATCCTGCCTCAATCTCTGAACACATCGGCTATCGTCTGTTGATGATTTATCAAATCAGATCTCATCAAGAAAGATGAGAAAAACACACTTCTGCTAATCTCTATAAACAGATATCTGTATATAAATGCAGATAACTTTTAAAAAATATAATAAAATGCTAAATAATAGCTAATGGGCTCTGAGCATAGACCGTATAAAACATGGACGTTGTCTCTGAACAGTCGTTGTGAAGCTCAGTGTGGTGGCTCTTGCTGTCGCCATCTTGATAGTCCTGTCAGATGGTCAAAGACGTGGATTCTGCGCGGAGCTGAGGTGGGCTAAATGAAGTCTGATTGCTCAAACAAACCTTAATATAATCTATATAAAAACAGTTTTTTTAAACTGTTTTTTGTACCAGGCTGTAAACATGTTTATTTCTGCCGTGAAGTTGGACATTTTAACATGGGGACTTATGGAGACTGACTCGTTCTGTAGCACACCAAGTGGACGTTTGAAGAACTGCACTTCTGTACTGGCTTTATTTTACAGCTACAGAGGTTGCAAGATGATTGCATTTTGGTCCCTGCTGTTGCAACCAAAGTTGGCTCAAACGTGATTGCTCAATACTACTCAGACTACAAACAGAAAGCTTCCGGTGTCAAAATCTTGGTCCCTTGTCTACAGAGCCCGTATTCATATGCATAGAGATGAATCCTGCCTTGATGCTGTCTTTAACCAGGAATACAGTTTTTAGTGAGACAAATATTCTTCTAATGTCACTGTACAAGGTAACATGAGCCAGCAGCAGCTTAGCATGTGTTTCTCAGCTGTACAATTTTACAAATCACACGCTCCATGTAAAACCTCTCTTCATATGTTTTCTTTTGTCTCACCTCATCATCACGACCAGAATGTATCCACAAAATGATTTGAAAAGTCCTGACACAGCGCTCTCTGTCAGTGACTGCTTCCAGGGAAGAATAAACCACTCCATTTCCTGCGATTAACTCACCATGTGATATGTGAAAGGATGGGTTCACATTTCTTCATGTCTGTCTTTAAACAGTAGTCATGTTCCCATGTGAACATGGAAGCATATTTTGTTTACCTGAAGCTAATTTGAGGCTTCAGCAGTCATTACAGTAAATGAAGTGTGTTTCATTTATGCTTTTGTTTCCCTGGACAGTGTTTCTGTGCTGAGCTGGTGGAGGGACAGCAGCACCAACTTCAGGAACTTCATACCCCGATTGTAACTTTGGAAGATGTTTTGTCTAACACTGACTGCTGGAGTTTAACTTTGGCTTGAGTTTGGAATAAAAATGTTTTTCAAGAAGTAGGACTGTGGATTTTGTTCCTCATCTCTAGTGGAATCACACTATGAAGAGGTCACTCAATGAACAGTCTGAACACGAGTGATGAGAGCAAGAAACATCTGTTTAAATGTTCATATGTGGACACACAATGATTGTTTTAAGTGTATGCTTAAGGCTACATTATTTGGTCATTTAATATGAGAAATAATGTATATTGTTAGTACTGCACATTAAAAGAAACACTGAACCACTGACTTTTTTATCCATTTTAGAATTTTAGCTAAAATCACAACCAATCAAGTTGTGATGGCAGAAATATATATGGGCCCAGAAAAGGGCAGCATATCCCATCACCCACCACTGTGGTCAGGATTTCAGAAATATGAAATAAAATAAATATAAATATATATAATATAAATTAAATAATAATAAGTCCAAGTATCCCCAATCTGTTTATTTGTCATTTTATATTTACATATTTTAAATTACAGTAAACAGTTCTATTATATTTTCCCATCATGGTCTATGCTGTTTCAAAGCTGCCTCCACACTACCGCTATTAAATGTCATTTTAGTTTTATTACATTTTCAATGCAGATTGTCTTTATTTTACACCAAAGCATTGAGCAGTTTATATATTAAATATATTTTAGAAGTAATACAGGGTCATACGTTGATATTTACATTACACTGTAAAAAAAAAAAAAAAAAAATCTACAGTAAAAAACTGGCAGCTCTGGTTGCCAAAAATTACCGTAACAAATATGGTATAACCTTTTCTAATATTACAGTTAAAGGATATTAGTACTGTTGATTTCATGTTTAAGGTTGGCGTTTATTCTGTATTTTAAAAAGAAATGAAAAACTGACAAACCATGACTGTATGTACAATTAACAGTCTTGAATATAAAATACTACTTTATTCTGATGCCATATAAATAAAGGTTTTTAAATATGGCTGTGTTCTACTGTATACAGCAAAACACAGTCATACTTCATGGCATAATTTACGGTCTTGACATTTTTACAGTGTATATTGTCTAGATACAGACATTGATTCCCCTTTAATATATATTGAGTGCAAACATAGACGTATATGGTCCTATGAAATAACCATATGTACGTTTTGATTGTAGAATATAAAACTCCACAAGGTTACTAAACTCCTGAATTCCGAGAAAAAATACCAAGAACATGACCTCAGTGTCCTCAGTGTTAGCAACAGACCTGCATCATCAATCAGAACCGAGAGGAAAAGTAAAAAATTATAAAAACAAAAGACAAAAAAAACCTGCTGCATGTCCTCTAAGCTGTGTCTCAGCAGTTTACACACACACACACACACCACACACACACACACACACACGTTTGTGAGTACAGAACAAGACATGAGTCCTCACTCGCTGACCCCCTCAGGTTCCCCATGACGGTTTATAAGGACAAAAAAAAAAAAAAACCCTAACCAGAGCAGGTCAGACCTGATCCCCTGTATGCTGACGTGGGTGCAGTCATTGTGCTCCATATTGTTTCAGTTTGTCCTCCATTATTCACTCGACACAGCACAGCGAGGTAACAGTGATCCCCGAGGAGCCCGGACATGGAAAAGTTAAGACAGACCCCTGAGTTGAGTCATGGTACAGTCATTTAGAGCATCTTTTCTCTTCTTGTTCTGCTCTATCTGTGGGGGGGGGGGGGGGGGGGGGGGGTCAGTGCCTGTTATTACCTCATCCTGACCCCCACCTGCCTCCCCCCTGCCTAGCACTGGACCTCACTTCTAAAGGCATTTGTGTAAACACAGCTGCGTTGTTGACTTTAAAGCCTGTCTCTGCTTTGAAACCCCCCCTCCCTCTGAGATATATTGCCTCTCCCCCCTCACTCTCCTCCCGCTCTGTAAGAATACACATGCACATGCTGCCAAACAAAAGCAGGACATTAAAGTTTATCCCCCCCCCCCCACTGAAAGGTAATGTGATCTCCTTGAAGCTCAGGTGCCACAAGTCACACTGTGATTTAGCATCTCGACAAACAAGGACGAACGTCGCTGCTGAGAGACAGCCTGCAAATTTACACACTGTGTCCATCACTGAGAGCAAACTGCAACCTGCGCACACAGGAGTGTTCAAGGGTGTCGACGTTTGGTGACACTTTCACTCAGAAAAGAACAAAGTCAGCTAGAAACTCATAAAAGACACTTCATCAACAGACACCTGTTTCATGTGGGGAAAGGTGAGTCAGGTATTTTGTCACTCCTGTGTACATTGTTTCAGTTTTGAGCTTTCTAACCTAAAAAGCGTCATTGCATTATTCAGCATGTGGACATCCATATGTCATTATTGAACATTTAAAACCAAAAGAACACAAAGAGCACATGTGGAAAGATGGAAACATGTGGTTAGTTAGATATGACCCCTAATCCTAAACCTAAGCCCAAGTTAATACGGTTTCTCTATTGATCCTTCCAACACACACAAATTAGCCTCAGTTCAGAAGATGACAGAAAGTTAGAGAGAAGGGAGGGAGTGTGTTTGAACATACAAACTAAACTCACACAGCTTGAAATTTATTTTAGTTCACTGTCATTTAGAAGGGTTAAATCTAAACTTGAAGATGTTTCATGTCTCATCTGAGAGGTTTCTTTGGTTCTGAACTGAAACATCTTCATGGATCTACAACCAGGTCCAGTTCCCTCAGATGTAACCCTTCTCAAAGAAAAATGACCTGGATGACTGAAAATCTTCGCAGACTGCTTCACTGTCATTATGTTTGTAGGAAAAGAAGAACATTGGTTGAGAGAATGGATCGTGATAAGCAGGCAGAAAGGACCGTGTTCTGCGGAGAGGGTTGCAGGTAAATAAAGATTTTTGCGTTGAAATAGCTACTTGCTCATATTGTTGTTCAGCAAGGATGACAAATTTATACAAACTGAAAAGGCCAAATATATTCTGATAGAAACTATATTACTGGGGCCCGTCTATAGATGATCAGATCCCTGGATCCCAAACTGGATTCGGACAGCTACTGCAGATGACAGCAGAGTGGAGGAGTTTGATTTCTTGCTCTCATTGGCTATCGAGCGCCATTTTGTGAGTGTGGAGCTCACACTGTGATCTGTGATTCGCTGAGCTCCAAGAACTGTCAGTAAGTGACAAATCAGGGCTGCGATCCTGTGGTGTGAACTCATCAGAAGTGTTTACAGGTGTTGATGATTGAGCGGTTTGTTACTGTGGACCTGCTGCAGTTAAAAATCACTACTGTTGTCGATGGAGAGATGAAACAAAATCAAATACAGAATGGCGTTGCTGGTTACACGTGCATTCAGAATTTGCAGAAGCAGATCGTTTCTTCTCGGCCTCGAAGAAAATGTTCTGCGGCGCAGCGTCAGCCTGTGGTCTGGGAACCATTTCAACCTAATGACTGAAGCGACGAACACTAACAAGTGTGTGAAATCACAGGGGGGTGGCGACATCGCCGAGAGCACTGAAATGCAACGCTTGGAGAAAGTGATGCGGGGTGGCAGAAGTGTGCAAGCCATCCACAGAAATCAGCTCTGATTGTAAGTCTTATTAATTAATAACATCCCAGGAAACCAGAGGCATTAAGCAGATTATGGTGGGTGGAGGAGGGCAACGAGCTCCAAAGGACACGCGTGTAACCCAACACACCCAACCGGATCTGAGCACTCAGCGCCATGGCTGCAGAAACGGGGGAAATGTGCTTAGTTGGGTTCAAAAACAAACCCTAATTTGACGGCATTCTGTATTCTCATATTTGGTTTGGCCAGAGCCCAGGTGATTGATGTGGCAGCAAACCTGACTGAGAGAGGCTGCGTGTTGTGTTGATGGTCTACTTCACTCCATAATCAGGTGGAAGGGGGTGTGTGTGTGATTGATTGTCCCAGTTGGTATGCCTTCCTCCAGCGCGCATGCATGTGTGTGTGTTTTTCAAGGTTTTGCTACTGTTTCGGATTACCTAGCTGGTTAGGGAATGCCTCCCAGTTTGTGTTTTTGTTCTCTTTGGCAGATTCTCTTCCTCCCTGCACTGCAAAGACAGACCGCTCCATCTATAATATTCAAATCAGTTTCAGAAAACAAAAAAAACACTGCTTTGGGGAAAGTGAAACAATATCTATTTGATTTGGAATTGGGGCTGCAGCTCTCTGTATGCACACTGCAGACAACACTTTATTCACGGACTGATATTTTATTCAGAGCCGCCAACATATCGCAGAGACGTTTGGGAGAAATGATACATGTCTTTTTCACTGCGGTAGGTATGAATCTGTTGTGCGGCTGCCTTGTAAATCGCGACTCCTCTCCTGAGTGAGGAGAAGCTTTCCCACTGCTATCAGGAAGTTCCGTCATCTTTTATTATTATGATTATTGTTGTTTTCCAGCTCATGCTCACTATCTGTGTGCACGAATGCAAAGAAACAGGATTTGGTCTCGGCAGCTACTGTACAGCAGGCCGCAGTACAATATGACATTGTTTTAAAAAATGTGCCGACGGTGCTGCAGTGAAAATGTATAATAAAATGAAAGTAGTTAAAGAGAGTACGAACAGCAGCTGTCACACTCCAGAGGACGTGCTAAGAGCAGTCCGTTGATGAAGCGGCGCTGATAACGAGCCCACGCATTTCAACCTTTCAATCATTCTGCAGAGGGAGGAGAGAATCAGTGTTAGCGCCGTAGGTGAGGCGGAAAGATGCCCCTGCTGAGATAGTGCATGTCATGTCATATGTGGAGCGCCTGTGCTCAGATGTGATCCGTCATCAGCGGCAGTGTCAACACAGACAGCTGCCAGAGAAGGAATTCTCTCTCTCAATCAACGGGTTGGGATAGTTTGGGAATGTTGTAGAAGGTTTGTAGAGTGTTTGTGGCTGAGTGAAAACAGGCTGAAGGCTCATAGTGAAAAGGTTGAAACCTGGTCGTCACATTAACTTTATAATAATTCAGATTTATTACAATGTAGGTCCTATAAAGACTTGGATCGGTCCTCAGTCCTCTGCTATAGTTACAGCGGTATAACTCGTCAAATACTATGACCCTATGCTTCAAAATATGATGCTGTGGTTACACTTTTTCATCATTTCTGGATGTGTCTGTGTTAATAACTTAATTTATTGTTTAATACGGCCTCAAAGTTGGGTGGGGTGCCAAAAGTAAACACTGATTAAGTTAAGTTACATAGTCTATGCTAGTTAACGTACGTTATGCATGAAATGTAGTTCACACAAGTATTATTTTGAAAGTCTAACTGGTCTTGCTAACTTGCTAACACCTGCACATCCATAAATGAGGCCGGTGCGGTACCTACAGTGTCTTTGGGTACAAAGGGGCACTTGATGAGAACGTGTTGGTCTGTACAGAGACCAAAACCAAAAGCTGTGCTCACTGATCTATCTAGCAACCTGTCAAGAACTTGTTGTTGAAGTATTAAGGTTCACTCAAGTTATTACCTGCATCCTTGACTTTAATAATAATAATAAAACAACTGTCATTGTGTCCCAATATCATATCAGACCAGACATGCTGTTTGGTTGGAGTCTCAAGTCATTTTTTCTTGGGCTGGTTACATTAAGTCGAGTCCTTCGCCTCATGTGTCACTAATTTCAAATAAAAAATATTGTCAGTTATTTATTTTCAGTTTCATTTTACATTTTACAAGTTGTCACTGGAATGTCACATTTTCTTCAACTGGTAGTTGCACTTTCATCTCCATTATGTGATCAAGTCATTTTTGAAGAATGAAAAGACTATACATCTAAAAGAGCTGGTTCTCGTAAATGTAGGCCAATGATGTCTGATTATACCACAGAGAGAAATAATGAAACATGTTTTTGATGTTTCCTGACAGAAAAACAAACTGATGGTTTGCAGACCTCGTCGGTGTATCTTTCTACAGAGGCCATAAAGAATCCACAGGTATCAGCTTCCATAGCCGGCTGATTCAGTATCAGGTGTGATATCGGAGTCAGCAGCGTTTCCACTCGGATGGAATATTTAACGAGTTTGATGTATGGCGGGCACACATGTCCCTGCGTGTTTCCCTCCAAGCCCATATGAACCCTGGGACGGGAAGGGGGGGAACAGAGATCTGCTCCCAAGATCATCAGAGAGGGGTCTCCTGGGTCCCGGCACGACGGCCTGCAGGAAGGAGGCTTGGCGTGGTGGCCGTAATGACCAAACACTGCGCTGATTGGACATCTTGCATGCATTAAGGCGGGTTAGATGATGCACTGTGTCCTTCAGCCCGGGAGATCCGATAACAAAGCCGAGCTGTATGGGGTAAGGCGATCCCGGTGCAGGGCCACGGCTGCAGGCCGCTGCCTCTGCTCCCAAAGAAACACCTCTCTGTTCCACTGCCATGAAAGTGGAGACCTTGAGATGCACACAATAAAGAGTCACATGTGGACGCAGACATGTGGAGAGCAGACAGGGGGACAGAGGAGGAGCTGTTTGTACCGGTCCTTGTATGGAGGCAAAACAATAAGATGAAAAGTTAAAGAAAGTTTTTACACGATGGTGTGAATTTTCAATAAAGATTTGATCTAATCTAATCTAATCTGATTGAATCGAATCGAATCGAATCCTGTAATGGATATTTTTTCCAGTCCAAGTTGTCAAAACCAAACAGCCACATAGAAATAAAATAAAAATTTAAATAAATACTTTATTTATTATGTATTGATTGACCTTTTGTGTGTGGCCTAATTTGTTTCTTGATTCATTTTGTTTTTTTGAAAACTTTCTCTGCATTCAGTTGCCAGACCAACCCAAATACAAGAAAAATGACCCAGGTACAGATAAAAAGAAACATTTTTTAACAATAATTATTTATATATATACTCATAGTTTCACTTTGTATACATAATACAGCAGAAATAGAAATAAAAAATGTAATAGTGTAAAGTGATTTGATCTGATCTCTTTTTGTGACTTTTTCATTGATGTGGACCTGAATAATTCAAAATATTAAAATATATCTAAAAACAAAATCATCAATCAAACATGACATTTTGCCTGAAAGCCCCACATCAACAATCCCTACTGGTTTTGCCCGCTTGTCTCTATATGATCTATAACTAACGTTTACTGTAAATCAAACACGTTCATTGTATTCACCTATGAAGAAACAGATCTTCTTCTTCTTCAGTGTTTGTTGCCAAACCACATGAGTGTGTTACAGTAAGGTAACAAATTCATTAATCAGACAGAGATACAAAAATGAGAAAATACACTAAATCAGTGGCTCTCAGACTCACAGAGCTCCTGTAGGTGAGTCATGGATGATCTGATGATGATTCAGCCTCTGGGACCAACAACAATCTTTCTGGAATTCCAGTGTAGCCAGTGGTTATCCTAAAATGGATAATGGATATCCGGGCATAGACTTCCTCTGCAGACTGATAAGTATTTCTGCTGATCTGTATAAACACATATTTGCACATCAAAGCAGATAAAAAAAGCGAATAAAAAGATAAATGGTCGTCAGAGGACAGCTGATGGCTTCTGAGATTGAATATGTGTTCCACCTCTTTGGCTCTATCTTTACCTACAGCTAGTCACTGCTACTGTTTACAGAGATTAGGGTGTGGATAACCAGGGCAAAGATATGGAGTGATACTAAGCTGAATGAATGTGAGTTATGTAGAGGAATAAACAATTATGTGTGAATGCAGTCCTGCTGACCTTTATTTCACTTCCATTAACTTGGATCTTTTTTTATTCATTCAGTTGCTTTGTGATGTTTTAAATGTTTGACAATCAGTGAACTGCACGGACCTTTATTTTAGATCATATCTGATCGAGAATGAACATGATATGATCATTTCATAACGTTCTCGTAATGTTTTTCTATAAGTCTGTAATTTTCTGATAATTTATGCAAGAGTTATGCAATCTGCAGTCATTTCAGGTTGAGTTGTGTTAGTTGTGTTGAGTTTATAAGCACCGTGCTGATGCTCCAGACCTGATAAGTCAAATGAATATACAGTACGTTCATTTTTTATGATTGTAAACTTTATTCTTAATGTTAAAAACAGTATATTGCACAGTATGCTGCATGCTCAACTGAACTGCTGTGCATTATCTAGGTTACATAAGCAATTAGTCCTAATGACTTAATCTGAAGTTCACCAAGTGAACACTACAGTTTGTCTACAGTATAATTAGTATCACGTTGCATAAATGATTTCAGGAAACTTATGAGGACATTATAAAGAAATCACAGAGTTCTCTCAACACTTTGAGAAGTTGGATGAACATTCTGACTGAAATGTACACATTAATTCCAGCTGTTTTATTTGGGTAATTATTTGGGCAGAAGTAATATATACTGATTAGCGATGATGGAATTATTTCTTTTGTTGCCTCGTGTGAGAAAACAGTTGATGGGACTTTTGTACAATGTTTCTTACGGCTGCATTAAAAAGCCAAAGGATGAGAGGGTTTGCATTCATGTTGATGTTCAGCTACAGCACACACCGCAGTCTCTGTGTCTCAGCTGAATTGACTTCAGGTATGTACACTTCATCTGTACAGTGTGTGCACATACTGTGGTATATTCTGTAGATGGCTCCAGAGAAACTGTACCATATGTTTGTGTGTGTGTTATTAGAAATATTCGTTTTATTTAACCTTCAGAAACATTAGACAGAAACGTTTTGTTTAAATGTAATGCAGCTTTATTCTGTTCTTTAATCTCAGTTTAGATCAGTTAACTGTTATGATGGAATCTTTTTACCTCCTCCTTTCCTTGTGTTTCCTGTTATCTCCGCCTCCTTTCTGTCTGTTTGTCACTCTCTGTTGTGTGTGGGCGTGGCCTCTGGTCTCCCTCTCACCTGACAATCACCTTACCACCTGCTGCTCGTCATCCAGTCAACCTCTGCTGTAGAAAAAGACTGGTTCAACTTCCCAGACTCCAGCTGATTGGTCGGTTTACTTCATGGTAACAAATGCAACGGGCAAACCTTGAACTCTTTTGTGAGTCCTGTCTCACCTTGCCCTCTCTGTGCATCAGGAAATCGTGTCAGTCGGTCCTCCACTAGCCCTCCACCATTCTGGACCTCCTCCTTTAAACATCTCATCCTGTCATCCTGCTCCTGAGTAGCATGATCACCTTTTGGTTTCAATAAACTGTTTAAACTGATTCTGGTGTGTGGTTGGTGTTGAATCTACTACGTTCACTGCAATATTAAAAACATTTTGTAATGCTGTTGGACAAGATTTCCAGTTTTGTTTTTAAAAAGTTGAAAAAGGCAAGTTACCAATTAGAAAAGCTGAAAAAAAAAAATGCACAGCAAACATGTAACGTTAATTAAAGTTTACATGTAACATGTAAGTAATGCATTTGAAAGCTGACCAATGAAAGTAATGTAAACCTCTAAACATGACTGAAACATAACTATGATGCAATCAGGTGATGTCATACTGTACATACACACACCTTACAGGTGGGATTATACTTGTCTAACAACATCTATTTATGGCATATTTACAATGTAATTAATACATTGATAGAGCACACCCAATCCACGTACAACACACAATAAATCAAAAGTTAAAAGTTTAAAAGTGTGACGAAGTGAAATGATATAAAAATGCAGCATTAGTAGTCCACATGCGGATGTTTTGTTTTTATTTTTTCATTTTTGAATTGCTCTTGAAGGGGCATAGGACATGAAGACTTTCACTTTGCACATGGACTGATTTATGTTTCCTTTAAAAGCTCTGCACAGGTTTCAGCTTTCACTTATTCTGGTGAAATAGAGCTGTGCTCAGCAGCTATGCTGATGGTTACGTGAGGTGACCAGACTCAATGTACCTCAATGAGAAGATTTACATCTGTCATTAAATGCATTTCGAAATGTGTCAAACGTTCAACAAGTAATCTCTGAGAAATCCCACAGGTGCAACAAAACTAACCAGAGAGACTGAGGCTGATCTAATCAGCCAAAATAAGTGAAATGCAGCAGAACTTTGCAGCTTTAATGTTTTAATAGTTTATTTTAATGGATAGCACAACAATAACTGATTCTTCCTGTATTATATCCATGCTGTGGGTTGACTGGCAGAACATACTGCACCGTTTCTGCCTGTTAACTGTCAGTTTCTGTGCTGCTCCTCACATTTTAAACTGAAAATAAACTTTACAGTCGAACCATACAGACATAACAAACTTCAAATCTCCTGGAAGCTCTGACACCTCCGTACTTTGCACACTGTAATGTCATAAAATAAAAAGTAAGTGTGCTACCTCCGACATCACTGTTTCATTCTGAGGAAGAAATGTTTTTCTTGTTGTTGATAAGATCCTGTGGGAAAAGAATGTGCCCGAGTTCTGAGATCAACCTCAAAAAAAGTCAAGTATTCATGATTTATTGATGCTAAATCTCTGACATTAGAACTTAACATGGTCTTTATCCTCCTCTGCACAATGCAAATATTTCAGTAGGTCATGTCAGTGTTCACTGAAATCTTACTCTGTGCTTATTCCCCTTCTTGTGTGTGTGTGAAGACCCTGAATCCAGTCCGGAGCAGGCGAAACCTCCCCCCAAATTTTTTTTTTATGATTTCTGATAGAGGAAACAAAAGCTCTGTATTTTTGAGGCGGTAATCAGCTGGCAGCTCTTTCAGCCCTGCAGCACTTTGGTTTATATACATCGACATTTTTTACACTCAACAAGATCATATCTACCCGTTTCAACGACAGCATGAATTACAGGGGTGTACTTTATATTGAGCCTGTCTCGCGATGACATGCGTGGGAAAGACAAATGGCGGCGGTACAGTTCCCATTCAGCCACAAGAAGAAAAGAGAAACATACGTCTGGCCATTAATTATGTGGCGTGGAGCAGCAGATTTGGTTTGAGGGGAAACAAAAGGTGTCTTTTGGTGAGATTTGTCTCTTGGCTCTGAGCTGACTTCTTTGCAAGGATCTATTGTTCTGCTGCAGAGACACAAGAGGCTCACAGACCCCCCCTCTGCCTCCCCCCTCCCCTCAAAGAGCTGAATGATAAGTAAGTGGTCTGCTTCACGACCACCAGTTGATTTAATACAAAGCACGGCTTGTGTGATTGTGTTCCTTTTATTTATTTCCTGGGGGAAATAAAGACAGTGGTGATGCAGCTTCACAATGAAGGACGGAGCAAAGTCAAAGTATGCTACTCTTCACTTTGAACTACACTTATATTTCCTCCTCACTTTGTAGATTAAAGGACCACTCCCACACGGAGTATCACACTCCTGTACAGTCAGGACGCTGATTAAAAAAAGAATGTTCAGAAAAATGAAACAACAGATGGTGAGATATTTGGACTTTTAGTAGGAGTCAACCTCCAAAGACACTGGATCCTACATTTCCCATAATGCAACTCAGTACCATCTTTTTTTAGACCTTGTTTGTCTTGTAAATAACATCTTTCAAACTCCACACCCTCCAAACTGAGATTACAGATGATGTCATGACATCAGTGTCACTAATGACATCATCAGGGGAATTTTATGAGATTTCAATTAAGACAATAAACTATTTAAACTATTTTCAGAGGCGGTCATAGGAAGTCCTATCCTATGACTCATGAACTGACTGTCATGAAGTTCATTAATCTTCTTTCATTTTCTTTTCTTTTTATTTTCATCTTTTCGGCCAATCAGGAGCAGCTGTACAAACTGTAAATATGATCCTATTTTAGAGTTATTGTGGCTAACGTGTTAGCAAGCAACCTATTTGCCTCTTCACATATTGAGCAGTCACACACACGCATTAGCACTCATTTAGAGTTGTGTTTGACACCCTATAATGTCCAATACTCACATTACACACAGCCTGTACGTGTGTGAGCTATTGTTAAAGGCACCACATGTCACTTACATATTAATTTGATGTTTTAATCACTTTTTATTGCTCATTTATTTTTAATCCAAACAATGTGCCTTTCGTGTGTTGCCTAAAGGCGTAGTTATTAACAAAGGTTTTCTGAATGTTTCATAGAGAAAGTACAAGTTAAAATATTGATTAGTGCAGTTCTGCGTAAAGGTTATTGCTTCCACCACAGCATATCACAAAACTCTAATTACCTTTTAAGAAATTTGACTTTTTAAAGCAAAACAAATTAATGACTTTTATTCTTTTTTTGTTGTTTTTTATGTATATATATTTATGATTTTGTGTTAGTTGTTTCAGTTTTGGGAGGATGCTAATTGCAAAAAATTGCAAAAACTTCTGAACTGATGTAAATTAAATGTGTTGGGATGAGACCAGCAAAGGTTTTTGGAGTGAATTCAGATGAGAATCAAGAAGACAATAGAGAATATGACATTTTAAAAAATGTCTTTTCTCACAAACTCCTGCATACAGCATTTCTAATGACCATAAACTGTGTGTCCTCTGCTGTAGGATTCGATAACTGCTGAATGCAGTTTGTCATGGCGTTCTGAAGTGTGTGTAGTGTTGTGCCGCAGCCTCCCGAAACCCTCCTATCCCTCAGACCCTTCATCCAGGACCCCCACCCCCCTTCCCTCCACACCTCATTCCCCGACTCCCCCTCATCCTTCCCAGCCAGCTCTGAGCTGAATGAAAGAGAAAATAAAGAGATCTAAATGTCAGCGGGGAGCTGAGTGCATTCCTCTCGCCGTGTCCCGAGACCGGTCACCCAGAACAACTTGTGATCCTGGGACAAAGCTGACGACAGCAGGTGGCCATATAAAGAAATTTTCCTCCCAGAATTAGATCTTATCCCAGGGAAGTGCCATTGAGTCATAGATAATACCCCCACCCCACAATCCTGCTGGGTCCAGAAGGATTTTCATTTCAATTTCTTTACACAACGATGCTTTTCATCTTGACCAGGGTGAGATGACAGTGCTGCAGCTATGAAATAAATGGGAAGCAGTTGAAAGGCAGAATTATCCCCCGGACCTGCAACACTGCCTGGAATGCCCCCACTGTTCCCATTCATGTACATTTGTGACATTCTCAGATGCAACAGAAAATTCACACACACACACACACACACACACACACACACACACACAGAGTCATGCACAGACAGAGACAGATAAAATCAGACAGGATTGGTACCTATCCTCACACACACACACACACACACACATGCTTTAATCCAAACAGGGCCTGTATTTTATAATTTCATTTCCTCTGTCTCCTTCTTTCCCATCCCGTGTTTTCTAGAGGCGTATAAATGATGCATGAGGACGAAAATGTCACCCCCAAAATAAAGATGAAGCAATTTTGTCACATAGAAAATGGTTATTTTCCACTTTTTCTTCAGTGTCGGAGCTTTTACTGTAGTGAAATGCCAGCTGTTACAAAGAGATGAATGCTTCAAAGGTGACACATAATTCACACAGATGCTGCACGTACTGTACGATCTGAGCTGAGTGACAGCTGATTGAATGAAGCACTAATTTATCATGTTAACATGCAACAGGTATAACAGGCATTGCAGTCAAAGTCATTACATAACCTTCAACTAAAGTGTAAAGTCACTTTAACCTGGTTTGTGACAGATCCAGCTCTACTTCAGAACGTACTCGCCAAAATAAAAGCTGAAAATTGTGGAAAATGCCAACACGGAGCAAGAAACAAAAGCAGCCAGATGATCAGACAGGTTGTAAACAAGACAACGGGTGATTCAGATTATCTGAACATGGGGGGCAGAACAAATCTGAGGGATCACCGGGTCTTTAAAAAGATAGTCAGTCATACTTAAGTCTTCCTGGCTGCTTTCACATCCTCAGGCTGTCAGATTAAACAATCAGGAAAAAGGACTTGTTTATAGAGATTTTAACTTGCGTCCTTAACAAGGCTGTCACGTTAGAGGAGTCACGAGTACGCAGTGCCTCAGTTTAATGGGTCAAAAGTCACAGAGTTCTGGATCCAGTGATCTAAACTACTTTATTTGGAGGTAAATCCAGGAGTAAGTGTGCCCAAGTGAGTGCAAACTATGCACACAACTACCAGTTGTTGAACCAGTCCATGACTCTTTTTAATATAGTGCCTTGTGTTTTTTTTTTTTTTACTAAACATGGTGTAGACACATTTAAACAAGGACACAGGAAGCCTAACACTTCCACTGCATGGTAAGACTTGATAAAAGTACCTGGTACCAGAACTGAGCTGAGCCTGGATGAATACATTAAGTGACCCCAGGTCAAAAATTCACCACCTCTACCGCCCACCACCTCTTCATATATGATCCTGCTGCCTCCCATCAAGTACAATGTATACAGTGGACCACATGTAGCATCTTCACTATTAACTCATGCTGGGTTACTACCACCTGGTCTCAGGTTTTGTGTGTGTCACAAGTATGGGTCATTTGGTGAAACACAACTTTATTAATATGCTCCACATGAACACAATATGTACTGCCAAAACTAGATTTCTGACTCGATCGTGTGCAAGACAGGTCCTCAAGATTAGCTAATTACACAGAACCTGGCCTAGTTTATATTATAATTTAGTGGAATAAAAAAAAATGTAAAAAATATTACTAACCTGGGGGTCTGATCATCTGGTACACATCTTTCTCCACTGTACTTTTGCCGTGTTTCCAGATTATTTTCAACAGAAATTATGTCCAAAACTACACAAATATGACCCGAGTTCTAATAAACTGGACTTTAACTTCAAAATGAGTCTGTATGTAATTAAGTATTTGTTATTTCAGGGTTCAGAATAAGATGTTTGACTTAGATGACAAGCTCTGGGTTTATTATTACACCTATAGAGTTTCTTTCACACAGAGCAGCATGAGGACCGATTCCTGTTCAAAAATGAAAACATACACCGTGAAAAAAAAGATCAATCAAATCTCCTTCATGGGCTCATTAATATAATTTTTCATGGTAAGCAGCACTCGGCGCTTTGCTGCTTTTTTTTCAGATTGTTTTGACATCCCTTGATTCCGCTGAGCGGCCGTTCTATTTTTTGATCCGTGCCCATTTTCCACTGTGACTCCCCAATTTACACAACATGTAGACAACTTGTGACTTCACTCTGCGGACCAAAGTGAATATTTGAAAAGCTCAAACCATGGTTTCATTTTTCTGATGGATAGCTTTGCTGGGAACTGTAAACTGTGGTTTTGAATCCCTTTATGCGCTGAAAGCACAGTTTGAACTCTAAACTGTGGATGACTCATAAACCTAAAAGGCATGTTTAGGGAGAGCATAAAAAACCTTCGAGCGTGTTTCTTCGTGGGGCTTTATTTACGGATAGAACCGTGCAAAGTCTGTGTGTTTCACTCAGACTTTATGTCATTGGGGTTCATCGAGATCCAAGCATATGCTCTTAACCTCAGCCGGAGTCTCATGGAATATATTATCATGTTTCACTCAAAATTAGGTTTACCTCAAATGCAACACCAGCCAGCCAACTTTAGATCCACATGCATGTGTATGATATTATGTGGGTTCAACATAGCTTTGACTTAAAATACAGCTCACCACAATATGAAAAAAAAGTATGTCGCTACTGTATGTGTTTTAAATTATTCTGCATCGATGGTGTTGTCTCCAGAATCCCAAGATGCGACCACTGAAACTGCAAATGACGTGAGGAGTAATGGGAATATTTTTTCTAAAGTACTGTAAAGAAGTAAAATTTGAATCTCAGAAATCACAAGTTACTAATCCCAGTTACACTCAGCATATTGGGTGGTCAGCTTGTTTGGTATCTTGCTGGGTGGTGGATTGATTTATTCATCTCTGTGCGCTCAGTGGACAGATTGGTCCTGGTGTTAGCCTAGCGTAGGGCCTAGAGGGGGGAGTAGGCAGCTAGCTTCTGCCAAAAGAGAATAAATTTAAAGTTGTCTTATTTACATGAACTCTCTTTTTGCTAACTAGCAGGCTTTCTAACATTAACCAGGGGTAACAGGGTTCAGCTTTTGGCTTTATCTGGTGTAATACATGCACCATTTTGACTTCTGTTTTGATATTATGTGACAAAGTTGAGGTTGCTAGCTTCTGAGTGTTGCATTATGAGTTCATAGCCTTTACATTCTTCGACTAGGAACTTTCTTCAAGTGTGTTTGTAAAGTTAGTGAGATCTAAAATTGTTTAGTTTGGCCTGCAGGAGTTTGTGACATGGAGGAAATAAATTCCTGATGAGTGAAACCGCATCAACATCTTTACTGTACAAAATGACCTGATGAGGAGCTAAAAAAGACGACAGACTCCTTATTAAAAAGTATTCTTATCTTCAAAATCTATAAATAAGTCATTTATTTAACACTGTCAGTTTCACAACAGGAGTATAAAAAGTGCTTCATCAGTTTATTCAAATGGAGCAGTGTGTTTCTGAGGAGCATACACTGCTCTGTGCCGTGCTCATGCATGGTTACCCTCCTCTCCCTCTCCTCTCGATCTGCAAACACTGGTCACACGGGGCCCGAGCCAGCCAATCTGCTATCCCAGCTTCACCTTTCCTGGATCATTTGCTGGCTAACACCTGATACTTTCATGTCGCTAACTCGCAGGCTGCCCACAATTGCCTTGCCAAATGGCCTGAGACCACCTATTCTGCAGGTCCCCATTGTGGATCAGTTGAACTCCGTCCAGGAGCAAACTCTGCCTAATTGACCCCATATGTTCTCCCAGAGTTCAGATCCACCCGCTGGCAATATCTATGATTCAGTACCAAAATGGCTTAAATGCAGACTTCATGCGTGTATAAGCTCAGCGATCAAAGGCACAAAGATGGTATTGATCGGGAGGCAACAAGTCAAGATAAAAGCAGCCTTGTTTTTGTGGCCAAAAGAGAAAACTTGGATGAATAATGCCATAGCGTATAAAACTGCCGTAAATAATGTTACATGCGTGAAATCGACAGTCATTTCAAAAGATGAGAAGACCTGAACTATTTGTATTTGTGACATTTGAACGTGTGGAGTGTTTATCTTGTCAGTACAGTGTGTCCTGCAGCCTGTGCCGTGTTCAAAGGCTGTAGTGGCGAGGGGCTTTAAAAAGACGTGTCTGCCAGAGAGAAGGGACAAGCAGCAGTTGGCAGGACTGTTGGGAGCCAGGGACTATTGGCAGCTGCACAGTGTGGAGGAGCTGCTGCCCTGTGTAGCCTTCACTTCCAATTGTAATTTATTTGCAGGTTGTTAAGAGAATTTGTAGCAACAATCTGGGACATTTGCTAATAAACATGTTTCAATTTTGTTGTGCTTTATAGCTGAAAAAAATGATTTAATCAATTTGCTTTATGTTGGCTGTTCTGATGTCTTCTCTTACACTCAGGATATCATGTGTTTTATGTTTGCGGCTGCAGCAAAAGCCATGTGTTTGGGACACACTACAAATAATCTCCATCTTTACATCTTGTCTGTTGAACCATGAAAATCTTATTTTCTTAAAAAAAAAAATATATATATATATATATATTATCATTATTTCACGTGTTTCCAATAACCTGATTTCCTTGAAACAAGTTGTGTTTCAGCACCGTAAAAGAAAAGAATGTAAGAGAGTCATAAATGTAGAAGAAGA